>OX638144.1:5884344-7159602 GCA_951805005.1 Othius punctulatus
GCTAAGTTTCGCTTAGTACAGTCTGTAAAGGAATATTTTGGCTTCCAATAACCCGTAGAGAAGACATTTCTAACCCTCGTATTTACTCCTCCAAATGCGTTCAAAGTTGAGCAATACATATGCGAATTAAAATTATGGACATGGCGTGTCTCTCCCTAATCTCATCAATTTTTCGAAAGCCACTGCCTAAGTTTCGCTTAGTACAGTCTATAAAGGAATATTTTAGCTTCCAATAACCGTAGAGAAGACATTTCTAACCCTCGTATTTACTCCTCCAAATGCGTTCAAAGTTGAGCAATACATATGCGAATTAAAATTATGGACATGGCGTGTCTCTCCCTAATCTCATCAATTTTTCGAAAGCCACTGCTAAGTTTCGCTTAGTACAGTCTGTAAAGGAATATTTTAGCTTCCAATGACCGTAGAGAAGACATTTCTAACCCTCGTATTTACTCCTCCAGATGCGTTCAAAGTTGAGCAATACATATGCGAATTAAAAGTATGGACATGGCGTGTCTCTCCCTAATCTCATCAATTTTTCGAAAGCCACTGCTAAGTTTCGCTTAGTACAGTCTGTAAAGGAATATTTTAGCTTCCAATAACCGCTAGAGAAGACATTTCTAACCCTCGTATTTACTCCTCCAGATGCGTTGAAAGTTGAGAAATACATATGCGAATTAAAAGTATGGACATGGCGTGTCTCTCCCTAATCTCATCAATTTTTCGAAAGCCACTGCTAAGTTTCGCTTAGTACAGTCTGTAAAGGAATATTTTAGCTTCCAATAACCGCAGAGAAGACATTTCTAACCCTCGTATTTACTCCTCCAGATGCGTTGAAAGTTGAGAAATACATATGCGAATTAAAAGTATGGACATGGCGTGTCTCTCCCTAATCTCATCAATTTTTCGAAAGCCACTGCTAAGTTTCGCTTAGTACAGTCTGTAAAGGAATATTTTAGCTTCCAATAACCGCAGAGAAGACATTTCTAACCCTCGTATTTACTCCTCCAGATGCGTTGAAAGTTGAGAAATACATATGCGAATTAAAAGTATGGACATGGCGTGTCTCTCCCTAATCTCATCAATTTTTCGAAAGCCACTGCTAAGTTTCGCTTAGTACAGTCTGTAAAGGAATATTTTAGCTTCCAATAACCGTAGAGAAGACATTTCTAACCCTCGTATTTACTCCTCCAGATGCGTTGAAAGTTGAGAAATACATATGCGAATTAAAAGTATGGACATGGCGTGTCTCTCCCTAATCTCATCAATTTTTCGAAAGCCACTGCTAAGTTTCGCTTAGTACAGTCTGTAAAGGAATATTTTGGCTTCCAATAACCGTAGAGAAGACATTTCTAACCCTCGTATTTACTCCTCCAAATGCGTTCAAAGTTGAGCAATACATATGCGAATTAAAATTATGGACATGGCGTGTCTCTCCCTAATCTCATCAATTTTTCGAAAGCCACTGCCAAGTTTCGCTTAGTACAGTCTATAAAGGAATATTTTAGCTTCCAATAACCGTAGAGAAGACATTTCTAACCCTCGTATTTACTCCTCCAGATGCGTTCAAAGTTGAGAAATACATATGCGAATTAAAAGTATGGACATGGCGTGTCTCTCCCTAATCTCATCAATTTTTCGAAAGCCACTGCTAAGTTTCGCTTAATACAGTCTGTAAAGGAATATTTTAGCTTCCAATGACCGTAGAGAAGACATTTCTAACCCTCGTATTTACTCCTCCAGATGCGTTGAAAGTTGAGAAATACATATGCGAATTAAAAGTATGGACATGGCGTGTCTCTCCCTAATCTCATCAATTTTTCGAAAGCCACTGCTAAGTTTCGCTTAGTACAGTCTGTAAAGGAATATTTTAGCTTCCAATAACCGCAGAGAAGACATTTCTAACCCTCGTATTTACTCCTCCAGATGCGTTGAAAGTTGAGAAATACATATGCGAATTAAAAGTATGGACATGGCGTGTCTCTCCCTAATCTCATCAATTTTTCGAAAGCCACTGCTAAGTTTCGCTTAGTACAGTCTGTAAAGGAATATTTTAGCTTCCAATAACCGCAGAGAAGACATTTCTAACCCTCGTATTTACTCCTCCAGATGCGTTGAAAGTTGAGAAATACATATGCGAATTAAAAGTATGGACATGGCGTGTCTCTCCCTAATCTCATCAATTTTTCGAAAGCCACTGCTAAGTTTCGCTTAGTACAGTCTGTAAAGGAATATTTTAGCTTCCAATAACCGCAGAGAAGACATTTCTAACCCTCGTATTTACTCCTCCAGATGCGTTGAAAGTTGAGAAATACATATGCGAATTAAAAGTATGGACATGGCGTGTCTCTCCCTAATCTCATCAATTTTTCGAAAGCCACTGCTAAGTTTCGCTTAGTACAGTCTGTAAAGGAATATTTTAGCTTCCAATGACCGTAGAGAAGACATTTCTAACCCTCGTATTTACTCCTCCAGATGCGTTGAAAGTTGAGAAATACATATGCGAATTAAAAGTATGGACATGGCGTGTCTCTCCCTAATCTCATCAATTTTTCGAAAGCCACTGCTAAGTTTCGCTTAGTACAGTCTGTAAAGGAATATTTTAGCTTCCAATAACCGCAGAGAAGACATTTCTAACCCTCGTATTTACTCCTCCAGATGCGTTGAAAGTTGAGAAATACATATGCGAATTAAAAGTATGGACATGGCGTGTCTCTCCCTAATCTCATCAATTTTTCGAAAGCCACTGCTAAGTTTCGCTTAATACAGTCTGTAAAGGAATATTTTAGCTTCCAATGACCGTAGAGAAGACATTTCTAACCCTCGTATTTACTCCTCCAGATGCGTTGAAAGTTGAGAAATACATATGCGAATTAAAAGTATGGACATGGCGTGTCTCTCCCTAATCTCATCAATTTTTCGAAAGCCACTGCTAAGTTTCGCTTAGTACAGTCTGTAAAGGAATATTTTAGCTTCCAATAACCGCAGAGAAGACATTTCTAACCCTCGTATTTACTCCTCCAGATGCGTTGAAAGTTGAGAAATACATATGCGAATTAAAAGTATGGACATGGCGTGTCTCTCCCTAATCTCATCAATTTTTCGAAAGCCACTGCTAAGTTTCGCTTAGTACAGTCTGTAAAGGAATATTTTAGCTTCCAATAACCGTAGAGAAGACATTTCTAACCCTCGTATTTACTCCTCCAGATGCGTTGAAAGTTGAGAAATACATATGCGAATTAAAAGTATGGACATGGCGTGTCTCTCCCTAATCTCATCAATTTTTCGAAAGCCACTGCTAAGTTTCGCTTAGTACAGTCTGTAAAGGAATATTTTGGCTTCCAATAACCGTAGAGAAGACATTTCTAACCCTCGTATTTACTCCTCCAAATGCGTTCAAAGTTGAGCAATACATATGCGAATTAAAATTATGGACATGGCGTGTCTCTCCCTAATCTCATCAATTTTTCGAAAGCCACTGCCAAGTTTCGCTTAGTACAGTCTATAAAGGAATATTTTAGCTTCCAATAACCGTAGAGAAGACATTTCTAACCCTCGTATTTACTCCTCCAGATGCGTTCAAAGTTGAGAAATACATATGCGAATTAAAAGTATGGACATGGCGTGTCTCTCCCTAATCTCATCAATTTTTCGAAAGCCACTGCTAAGTTTCGCTTAATACAGTCTGTAAAGGAATATTTTAGCTTCCAATGACCGTAGAGAAGACATTTCTAACCCTCGTATTTACTCCTCCAGATGCGTTGAAAGTTGAGAAATACATATGCGAATTAAAAGTATGGACATGGCGTGTCTCTCCCTAATCTCATCAATTTTTCGAAAGCCACTGCTAAGTTTCGCTTAGTACAGTCTGTAAAGGAATATTTTAGCTTCCAATAACCGCAGAGAAGACATTTCTAACCCTCGTATTTACTCCTCCAGATGCGTTGAAAGTTGAGAAATACATATGCGAATTAAAAGTATGGACATGGCGTGTCTCTCCCTAATCTCATCAATTTTTCGAAAGCCACTGCTAAGTTTCGCTTAGTACAGTCTGTAAAGGAATATTTTAGCTTCCAATAACCGTAGAGAAGACATTTCTAACCCTCGTATTTACTCCTCCAGATGCGTTGAAAGTTGAGAAATACATATGCGAATTAAAAAATATGGACATGGCGTGTCTCTCCCTAATCTCATCAATTTTTCGAAAGCCACTGCCAAGTTTCGCTTAGTACAGTCTATAAAGGAATATTTTAGCTTCCAATGACCGTAGAGAAGACATTTCTAACCCTCGTATTTACTCCTCCAGATGCGTTGAAAGTTGAGAAATACATATGCGAATTAAAAGTATGGACATGGCGTGTCTCTCCCTAATCTCATGAATTTTTCGAAAGCCACTGCTAAGTTTCGCTTAGTACAGTCTATAAAGGAATATTTTAGCTTCCAATGACCGTAGAGAAGACATTTCTAACCCTCGTATTTACTCCTCCAGATGCGTTGAAAGTTGAGAAATACATATGCGAATTAAAAGTATGGACATGGCGTGTCTCTCCCTAATCTCATGAATTTTTCGAAAGCCACTGCTAAGTTTCGCTAAGTACAGTCTATAAAGGAATATTTTAGCTTCCAATGACCGTAGAGAAGACATTTCTAACCCTCGTATTTACTCCTCCAGATGCGTTGAAAGTTGAGAAATACATATGCGAATTAAAAGTATGGACATGGCGTGTCTCTCCCTAATCTCATCAATTTTTCGAAAGCCACTGCTAAGTTTCGCTTAGTACAGTCTGTAAAGGAATATTTTAGCTTCCAATAACCGCAGAGAAGACATTTCTAACCCTCGTATTTACTCCTCCAGATGCGTTGAAAGTTGAGAAATACATATGCGAATTAAAAGTATGGACATGGCGTGTCTCTCCCTAATCTCATCAATTTTTCGAAAGCCACTGCTAAGTTTCGCTTAGTACAGTCTGTAAAGGAATATTTTAGCTTCCAATAACCGTAGAGAAGACATTTCTAACCCTCGTATTTACTCCTCCAGATGCGTTGAAAGTTGAGAAATACATATGCGAATTAAAAAATATGGACATGGCGTGTCTCTCCCTAATCTCATCAATTTTTCGAAAGCCACTGCCAAGTTTCGCTTAGTACAGTCTATAAAGGAATATTTTAGCTTCCAATGACCGTAGAGAAGACATTTCTAACCCTCGTATTTACTCCTCCAGATGCGTTGAAAGTTGAGAAATACATATGCGAATTAAAAGTATGGACATGGCGTGTCTCTCCCTAATCTCATGAATTTTTCGAAAGCCACTGCTAAGTTTCGCTTAGTACAGTCTATAAAGGAATATTTTAGCTTCCAATGACCGTAGAGAAGACATTTCTAACCCTCGTATTTACTCCTCCAGATGCGTTGAAAGTTGAGAAATACATATGCGAATTAAAAGTATGGACATGGCGTGTCTCTCCCTAATCTCATGAATTTTTCGAAAGCCACTGCTAAGTTTCGCTAAGTACAGTCTATAAAGGAATATTTTAGCTTCCAATGACCGTAGAGAAGACATTTCTAACCCTCGTATTTACTCCTCCAGATGCGTTGAAAGTTGAGAAATACATATGCGAATTAAAAGTAAGGACATGGCGTGTCTCTCCCTAATCTCATGAATTTTTCGAAAGCCACTGCTAAGTTTCGCTTAGTACAGTCTGTAAAGGAATATTTTAGCTTCCAATGACCGTAGAGATGGCATTTCTAACCCTCATATTTACTCCTCCAGATGCGTTGAAAGTTGAGAAATACATATGCGAATTAAAAGTATGGACATGGCGTGTCTCTCCCTAATCTCATCAATTTTTCGAATGCCACTGCCAAGTTTTGCTTAGTACAGTCTGTAAAGGAATATTTTAGCTTCCAATGACCGTAGAGAAGACATTAATCTAAAGAGATAAATCGAAATAGTCTGCAGCAGATTAGGACAACGAGAAGCGTTTTCAAATACAATAATTAACAGCAGTATCCCCGAGTCCCTGACCCCAATCGATATAAATTCTCAATTAAAAGAGATTTCGCTCTTATCCCGCATGGAAACACCGACTCAATGCGACAAAACTTATTGCATTTTTCATGGTGTTTTGCATTTTTCAAGATTGCGATCAATTTATTAGGTATAGTCTCAGAATATTATAAATGAGGGTTCTGGAAGTAAAAGGGTTTAAGTGCATTTTTGGTAGTTCTGAGATAAATGGATTTAAAGTTAACTTGAATTTCAAAATTCCAGGAATAAGTTTAGAAAAGTTTGTTAATATTTTAGTCTAAGCCTAAGTCTAAAATATTAACACAGTTTTCTAAACTAATTCCGGGAATTTTGTGATTCATGTTAACTTTAAAGCCATTTATCTCAGAATTATAAAAAATGCACTTAGACCATTTTACTTCTAGAACCCTCAAATACAGTACTCAAAAGAATTATCGCATTTTTTTTTAATATTTTGGTTTCTGCCTACAAAAAAAGCATCTGCAACTTAAATAATAATAAATGTTTTTTTTTTAATATGCGATAATTCTATTGAGTACTGTATATTGTTTTTAAATTAAAGCTACTTCCCTCGAATTATTTTAATTTCGAAACATCGAATGTTCGTGTTTCTGTGCGTAAATGGTTCTTTCTATGACGCTGTGCAACCGGGAAATGTTATTATAATATTAGCCCCACACAAACAGGAGCTGACGCACCATTCTTAACGTGCGATTTACAGCTACAATAAATAATAAATTATTTACAGAGATAAGCGACGTCAGAGGTTAAACTGCTTATCAAAACCCGGGGGTCCTCTTATCAGCGAGGCATTTTGTTTTGGATCATTAATATTTTATTAACGGCGAACCCTGATAACGAGCGCCGCTCTATTTATTCACGCCATACATAATAAAAGCGCATTTTGTTACAATTATCACTGGAATGTTTCCACAATCTCATCAAGATGGTGAAAACAAACACAACACACACGTGTCCACGTGGGGTTATTTTTTAAGCCCAATTTGCTCAAATTTGGCAACAAGATTAATAATTGTAAAAAACTTTTGTACACGTTATAAGATTAATAATTCCTGTTATGAATAACATTTCGTCGCACAACTGCGAATGATGCAACTTTGTATTTAATGAAAAGCATTAAAAATTTGTCGACCAGACGGCAATAAAAGTAATCATGTTTTATAGAATGTGTTTTCGAGATCTCTGCAGGGGGCGAGGTCAGGGGGGTTATGCAGAACGTCTCCGATTATATACAATTAAAGGTTAAGCACGCAGATTACTGGGGCAAATGTTAAGTATCGCGTGTTTAATGCGGCAAAAGTCGTTAATTTCGTGCGATTTTAAACAAAAAAATATATATTTAACCCGATTGGGTTTTCTAATCTAAAAATAATTCGGTGTTGAAATCGCTTGAGAAGGGCGTGGGCAATTGCGCATTTTCCCCGAGGTTATCGCAAATGTCGTTCAGAAAAAATAATCTAAAACTCGCACTTCCGTAATTCTTTATCACGTTCAAAATTATAATTGCTGCAAAGTAATGTTTATTTTGCAGAGTAATGTAAGTAATACATTGCAAATGTGGCATCACATTAGGTAATTTTTGGCGGCATAATAAGTTTAAGAAAATTTAGAGCTAAAAAAATATTTTATACTTCCTATATATTGGTAGGATCTGCAGCACTCAGATTTTTTTGCACTGTTGTAACTGTTAAAGACTCGATGTAAATAATTCTTTTTAAGGCACGTTGATTTATTAACATAAGAGAAAAATTATTTCGATTAGTCTTCTATGAAATAATTCGTTTACTCGGTTCGTATTTAAAATCTAAACGAAATCCAAGACTATTCCTTGTAACAAATTATAGTGATTAAACAGATGAAATAATTTAAAATTGCCGCCAAAAGTATCTGGTGATTTTTCTGGTAACTTTTTACAGCGCAAATTGGGTTTTGGGACTTACTCCTCCTAGTTATTAAATAGAGTATAGCAAACTGGTGCCTAATAAAAAAAAAATAGAAACTATTTACTACCCAAATATTTTCAAGTTTTAAGATAGTTTAAGAAAGTTTTAAGAAACCATATTGTATAGCAGAACCAGGACAAGGGTGAGGCAAATATGGCACTTGTCTCAGGTAAAGAATGGGAAAGGGGCCAAATTGGCTAAAAATGAAAACTAATAAATTACAAAATAAAAAGTAAAATAAAAGCTAAATGTATGTTGTAATGTTTGTCAAATACTTTAAGATAACTGGACATGTGAGCCCTGGGCAAATTTGGCATTTGCCCAGGGCCCCCAACTCAATTGTTTTTTATATTGTTTATTATTTAATGCTATAAAAAAAAACTTTACATGGGGGGCCCCAAATTCAAATTAGTCCAGGGCTCAATTAAGCCATAACGCTCCGCTGCTATTACCCTTAACTACTATTAGAGTAGTATTTGAATTAGTATTAGATTAACTATAATAAGAAACTTTAAATTAAGAGCGCACAATTAGTAAATAGCACGTGTAACTAGTACACAGATGGCAGCCCATTGAGGAATTTAGAATGCGCACGCCTCCTCCAACTTGTTTACAATTCGTGACGTAAAATCACCTGAGAATTAATTTTTGCCTTAATCATTTGGAGGCGCGTTTGAGCGTAAAGAAACGTTTTGCAAACACGATCAACAAGATAATGTAAACAGCCTTGAGGCAATAAACAAGCCGACCGCATAAAATCGGAGGTGTGCCTCGACCTGGAGTCAGTGCCCCAAATCCAATCAAAACATCTGTCTCGTTGCATAATCCCTAATTATAGCCAAGTGGCGTCGCAGACGATCCCCCGAAGCCCCCATAAAATGAGCAGAAATGTTGCAAGAGGAACGACTCGCAGTGTTTGTTATTAGCTCTGAGCCTGCGGGGGGGCACGATAAGAGCCCCCCTAGCAACCAGGATCCCGGCTTTTTGCAAAACGTAAGTCAACAGGTCAACGTAAACATGCGATAGCTCATTTCCATGTAAACAATGTGCAATTTTATTGTGCACAAGATCGACCGGCTGTTTTCGTCTTCGCTCCTGCCTCGGGCGACATGTTTCCCGAATTGCATTTTCTAATCACATCACGCAATATTATACTCGTGTGCCATCACTTAAGAGTATTTACAGATAACATGTTATCTAAACCAAGATATCAAAATTAATATTAGTTAATAGAAATATTTTGGCACAAAAAATAATTTTGAATCTAAGGTGCCAGCTTTATTATTGGTTCTAAACTAATAATTGACAAGGTTATTGGTTCTAACCTAATAATTGACAAGGTTATTGGTTCTAACCTAATAATTGACAAGGTTCTTGGTTTTAACCTAATAATTGACAGCGGGGATTCCCGGGCCATGGGATTTTTCCGCATTGGTTAACCTCATTAAATCCTTTAAAACGCCAGTTCTTCTACTGGCTAATATAAATGTTATGACCGCGAGTATTAAGATGCGCCCATAATTAATTTGACTTGTGTAAGTCGTATGACGACAGACATGAAAATATATTCTATTCTAAACATTAATTGTGTTAGGTATAATATTGCCATCTATTTCGTTGATTGCAACTACATCCACTTTTTACAGTATCATCAATTGTTTTCAAATACATTGACGTAAACATTGCTGAAATTATATGTTATATTATAGATTAGTTAATGTGACGACAATTATTGTATTCAAATTTGGTAAAAGATTATTTGCCGTGACGCCAGTTATTGTGATAAGTTTTGATGGACATATTTGTTTTTGGGAGAATGTTTTTAAGCACTGTTGTAATGCAGAGATAACATTTATAAACATATTAAAGGATAACTCAAGACTTAGGGGCTTAATCATGTCGTATACATTTCAAGTTGGAATGCAGCGGCTGATCAAATCATTTGCACTCGATTTTAAATAATTGGATGTTGACATACAAAAATGAACAGTATTACTGCTGTATGTCTCAAATTTCCCAAAAAAATGAAAAATAAATTATCACTACTGACATAGCCTAACCTAACCTATTCCAATAGGACCATAATAATATCTTAATTATACACTCACCATGGTACAAGAGTCCATTTGTTATGCATCATAATGAAGTAGTGTTCATCTATCTTCTTGATACCATTTATATTCACCATTGAAAAATAGTATCACTTCCCAAAAAAGAAAAAAATACTACTGATGTAGCCTAACCTAACTTATTCCAATAGGACCGTAATAATATCTTAATTATACACTCACCATGGTACAATAGTCCATTTGTTATGCATCATAATGAAGTAGTATTCATCTATCTTCTTGATACCATTTATATTCACTATTGAAAACTAGTATCACTTCCCAAAAAAAGAAAAAATACATTGTCACTACTGATGTAGCCTAACCTAACTTATTCCAATAGGACCGTAATAATATCTTAGTTATACACTCACCATGGTACAATAGTCCATTTGTTATGCATCATAATGAAGTAGTGTTCATCTATCTTCTTGATACCATTTATATTCACTATTGAAAAATAGTATCAAACTTCCCAAAAAAAGAAAAAAATACATTGTCACTACTGATGTAGCCTAACCTAACTTATTCCAATAGGACCGTAATAATATCTTAATTATACACTCAACATGGAACAATAGTCCATTTGTTATGCATCATAATGAAGTAGTGTTCATCTATCTTCTTGATACCATTTATATTTACTATTGAAAAATAGTATCACTTCCCAAAAAACGAAAAAAATACATTGTCACTACTGATGTAGCCTAACCTAACTTATGCCAATAGGACCGTAATAATATCTTAATTATACACTCACCATGGTACAATAATTCATTTGTTATGCATCATAATGAAGTAGTATTCATCTATCTTCTTGATACCATTTATATTCACGTTCGAAAAATCCCAAAAAAAGAAAAAAATACATAGTCACTACTGATGTAGCCTAACCTAACTTATCCCAATAGGACCGTAATAATATCTTAATTATACATTCAACATGGAACAATAATTCATTTGTTATGCATCATAATGAAGCAGTATTCATCTACCTTCATGATATGTACTAATTATATTCACTATTGAAAAATAATATTCATGATACTAATTATAATCACTATTGAAAAATAGTATTCATGATACTAATTATATTCACTATTAAAAATCAGTATTCTAATAAGGTTTTTAATGGTGGTGGTGTCTACTTCGTGATACATTTTACTAATTATAAATAAAACACATTACTCTGTTTGAAAATGATTACTTACGTAGTCGAAACTAGTAACAAATCAATAAATAATTTTATGTGATACTAACAAAGTAATGTGTTTTATTTATTCTGAGGGGTAAAAAAATAAGGACTAAACGGTTATATGGAATGGGCTATCGACTTTCGGCAGTATGATCCTAATTATTGCTCTTCATCTAATGAGGGCAATCAATGCCATTACCTGTAACGCACAACTAATTAATTTCCTATTTATTAATTATTGAGGGGCTTTGTGCTTTGTTTTAAGCCGGTTATCAGTTACGTGGATGCCTTGTGAAATCTATTGCCGGTTGGCGGTATATATATCTCTGCCGCTCGTCGCTCTTATCACTCTTTCTGAGATAAGCGTTTCGACATAAATTTCGAGGCAGAGTATATAAAATCAGACCGTTCCGAGACTTCGTGTTGAAGACGTCTCTTAATGTTTTTACTTAAGAACATTAATTAAGACTTGACTAATTACTTAAGACTGAACTCATTCGTGCACACACACTAGTTAATTTACTCATTTCGATATGGATACTACATGCAAAGTAAGTCGTAAATTCATTGGGTGCAATTCTCAGTCGGTTGCTTTCCGGTTTACTAAACGGTCGCTTCTTCTTTCAGTACCCAGTAGCCAAGGCCTTCTTGGCCGGATCTTTTTCCGGAACCTTCTCGACCGTCTTATTTCAACCACTGGATTTGGTTAAAACTCGCCTGCAGAATCCAACAACAGCCGCTGTTATCAAGTGAGTACAGCCGTTATTCATTTTCAATGTCAAAATTAAACTCATTGTGTGAGTGAAGTTTGTCGGATCAATCCAATAATTAATATTCGTTTTCAATTTGGTGATTGCCAAAAAATTTCGTTGGTTGGTTCAGTGTCGGGTAATACATTCGAGTTAAAAGCGGAATAATCCCGAGAAGTTATAAATGTCCGTCAATTATAAATTTAGATTTTAATAAAACTGCTGGTAACTTACATTCACATATTACCACTATTTTAATTATTTGATTGATATTAAAGTTTTTAGTGTACGATAGTCTGGAAAAATTATAAGTAATTTTTATTTTTAGTGCCCGTGCAGGAAGTGGAATGGTAACAATCTTCGCATCGATAGTGCAACAGGAGCAAATCCGGGGTTTATGGCGCGGCTTGGTGCCTGTAAGTATCTTATCAGCCCACCTCAATGAATGCAAAGATAAAGCAAACAGATACCGCAAAGATAAAGCAAACAGATACCGTTAGACAATGAGCCTTTAGCTGCAAGTCATTAAAATTGTTATGGTTACAGTCGAGCTCTCCTTATCTCCACCGACGTACATAAAATTTTTATCTACGAATGACGCAAGTTTTATTACATTACATATTTGACATTGACTGGACCTTGTTGCTAATCTCGCTATAAATTAACTGTAATTAATTCGATTGTTTATTTATAGAGCATTACGCGATGTGTGCCAGGTGTCGGCTTGTACTTTTGCTCCCTGGACTGGCTCAAAACCAACTATTTCGATGGAAAGACTCCAACGCCCTTGGAGTCGATGGCGCTTGGCATGTTCGCCAGGTGCATGAGCGGGGCCGCCTTGATCCCCATCACTGTCGTTAAAACTAGGTAAGGCATTTATTTTATGTAGCTTTCTACATTACAATCGAAAATTTCTTTTCAAACATTTAGCTCCAGCGAAATTGTCTATAATGTTTTATTTATAATTTTTCAGATACGAAAGTGGTGTATATAGATACAACGGAGTCGGTTCCGCCCTCCGTGAAATTTACCGCACTGAAGGCATCAAGGGAATGACATGTGGCCTCGTCCCCACACTTTTCAGGGACGCACCTTTCTCCGGACTATACCTCATGTTCTACACACAGGCCAAGCAAATGGTCCCCGAAGGTAATTATCTGACAAGTTATACGAAGCTTGTTGCCTATTGATATCTCCGATTGTAACAAACAAATTGTTCGTGTTATTATACATATTTACAGTTGCTTTTGTATTGCAGAATTCTTGAACACACCATACGCGACGCCCATCCATTTCACCTGCGGCGTGACGGCCGGCATCCTGGCGTCCATCGTGACCCAGCCGGCTGACGTGCTGAAAACAAAGATGCAGCTCTACCCGAAGAAGTTCAACGGGCTGTGGTCCGTGGCGGTGTACGTGCACGGCAAATACGGCACGCAGGGCTACTTCAAGGGCATGGTCCCCAGGATGCTGCGCAGAACGCTGATGGCGGCGATGTCCTGGACCCTGTACGAGTCCATCACGAAGAGCATAGGGCTGAAATAGTGCGGCAGCAGGGTGTGGATCCTTGCCCATCCGCTTTGGGATATATTTGGACGGGTATTCCATTTGTCTGTGTCCTCCGCGCCTTTTTATTCGGTAGATTGGCCGATTCTAAAATCGCTCCCCTAGTCTCAGGTTCCTGAAATGAAATTTCATTCCGATTGGAAATAAAGGGGATGTTTGATGTGTTCACACGAACCATTAACAAATTAATTACTGCAATCGACTAGCACTGCTTATATATAGACGTATATATATATTTTTGAGTAAACGTGAGAGCAGTTTAAAGTAATTAAAACTAAATTGCAAAAAATTAATTACTGCAGCGATCAGCACAATTTATATATAGATGTATATATTTTTGAGTAAACATGAGTGCAGCCTGAAGTAATTAAAACTAAATTGCAAAAAAAATGAAAAATTGAGTAAACATGAGTGCAATAACACGCAAAACACAAGAAGCTGATAGGTTTCACATTTGTCACTGTAATCACATCAGCTTCTTAGCGGTGTCTAAAATATAAATTTGTCACGAGTCAAGTTTGTGCAATAATTTTGTTCTGTAGTTATAACATTAAATTAGTGATTTTGCTTTTAACAGTATTTGCAAACTTAAAGCAATAACTAATATATTTTTGTAAATTTGTAAAAAAAAAAGGAAGATTCGAACAAGAATATGAATGTGATTTAAACAAGCGCCTGTTTGTGGTGCTTAGTGCAATGTTAAGTGTCTTAAATTATTTTAAAAGATGAAAAAAGGAACAAAATCCGTTTTATGTATATTTGTTATACATGGTAAAGGTTGAATATTGTATATTTATAATAAAAATGAAACATTATATTTTTAATAAAAATATTTTTAATTTGTTAAATATTTCTTGTTCGTTTTATGTGCGGGTTGTTGGTAAGTGCTTGGGTGTACGGGAATCATGGGACAGTGTTCGAGAACCACGAGTGAGCAAAATTATATCCATTGATCTTTTTAGCAATTTCTGCCCATAATGGGGGCAACTATGAAACCTTCTGGGGAAAGTTTTGAAGGTGTATTTTCCAGTTTTATCAGCCGAGATCACAAAACAACAAAAAAGTACGATCGAAGAACTGACTTACGACTATGAAAAGTGCGTCGGGGTCCTTCTTGCCGTCACTGCCATTTGTACTGGTGATTAGTGTATAGTAGTCGAGAGCTGACAATGACTTCATCACTCCACACTGCCGGAATTTGACAACCATTTCATATTTCAGTTTACTCTATTAGATTTACCTCAAGCATGCGAATGAGCATATAAAACGTGATTCTTTGTTTGAAAAAGCATGAGTCATTGTCAGCTTTCATTGGGTGACTACACATGGAAACTCAATTTGTGGAAATGTGGAAATTAATTGAGTTAACACAACACTAGATGACAGTGTGCAACTGTAATACAATCGATAATCATATAAAATTTTTACTATAATCCATTTTTAAAAATAAATTACACTAATTGTTGCAGTACAACTAAAAGACTGGCTGAAATTATTAATTTAAAATCATTGTAAGTCACTGATCATAATGAAAATCATTGTGTTTATACTTGCATTTTCCTTTGGCGTTTTCATTATGGGATCTTAGTTCCAACCAAACAAATTGCAAACAATGTACTGTGTACCAGTAAAAATCACGAATTATAACTCACTGATCACATCTGCAATTTCATAGTGCTTCTTTCGGAAAAGGAGCTTCTAATGTGATAACATTAAAATGATGAAAAGCAATATGCATCAAAGAAAATATTGTAGAGTAACAATTAATTACGGTTATGAATTGTCATAAATACTCCAGCAAGTTAACTTAGCAGTTAAAACCAATTCCATTAGATGCTCTCATCGTACAACGGAGTGGCGTCGCCTAGAGACATTGAGTGCGGAGATGTGTTGGTCCTGGGAGTGCTCCGGGCTGACCGGGGGCTCTTGCCGACGTTCTTCATGCGTGACCGCTCCAGGTCGCCCCTAATATCATCGAAGCGGGGCGTCCGCTGGCCCTGCGAGCGCGGGGTGCCCCTCCCCATGTCGCTCCTTGGCGTACCTAAAACCGACCGCGTTAAAAACGAACACAATAACCAAATAACGGATTGTACCACCATCTCGACTTTTACTCCTCGCCCACGCTTCCGCTGCCTTCTGCCAATCAGTCGACTCGTTATTCGAGCTACCGTAATTCCTCGAGGAGCGACCATCGTTTCCAGGGTAGTTCCTGTGATCGTTGTTAAAGTTGCGAGGTGATTCCGACGGGTACCCCTTCGAACCTATAATAAGAGCGGTTGTAAGATTATAGAAGGGAGAAAAAACAACTCGTCTTTGAGTTTTACCATGATCTCCGTAATTTCTGCTATGCGGACTTGGATGCGGTGATGGTTGCACTATGGGCGATTGCTGTGACATAGAGTTCCTATACGAGGGAGTCCTTTGCGATGGAGTGACCGCCCCTGGGTGCAAGAAGGGTCCGTTCATATGGGGCGCAGTGTTTGGCATATGCTGCGATGGGGTCTGTTGGCCGTACCTCGGGGTCTGCTGCGTGTGCGGCGTTTGGTATGGAGTCATGAATGGGGTCTGACCACTTGGCGTGTAAGGCTAAAAATTGAATTCAAGAAAATATGTAAACTCACAAAAACAAATTAATTTTAAATGTAGATGTAACGAAATTATTGCATATAAAGAAAGTTTAATTTTAAAGATAAATAATAGTTATTTAAAAATGTATGTTATGATTTTATATATTGAATAGTTATAATTACAAAGTTAACGTACCGTATTTATATACGTATTTGCACCATAAGCGCCAGGAGTATGGGGGTAATGGGGCGTCTGGTTTGCCACGGCAGAAAGTGTTTGCATCATGTGGCTCGGCAAGTTTTGGGCGACCCTCTGTATAGCCTCGGAGTTCATATCTGTAAAAGGACGTCAATATATATAATGTGGTCGCAAACACAGGGCAAACCAATGACTCACTTCCATAACTGGGGGTTGCATTGCCTCCGTAGGGCGGCCTGTTTGTGTGCGCCCTGGGGGTACCAGGCGTCTGGCCTCCTCCCGGAACCGGGTCTCTGAAGTGCTCCTTGAACCACTTGAACAAGTTTGCTATGCTGTCAAACATCTGCCCGCGGAATCTGAAGCCTTCAGACGTCACCGTCACAAACTCGTGGCGCACTTTATTTCTCGGCAGGTACGAAAGGAGAAACTTTCCAGGATAGTTCTGCAAGAGCATTAATTAATTTTTGTTGGTTTGAATAGCAGACTATCAATTGTAAGTTTTTTTATGGTTTCAGAGCAAATTAAATTATTTGCAAACTTTTAGCGTGACTTAAAAGCTGTTTGGGGTGGATTTAAAGTTCCCATCAAATGTTTGGGGATTACGTTGCCCGATTTCGTGTCCTGACCATGTACCTCCATGTAGCCTCAATCCCCAAATATTAGCAGGCAAATTTGAATCAACCTCAAACTTTGTTAATTGCATTATAGCAGTGCGTAAAGACATTACCTTTGAGGCACTTATGATGTAATGAATCTTTGAAGAATTTTTCTTCCTTTCATCTTTTAAGAACTCCTCAGCTTTATCTTTGTGGCCCCCTTCTGTGTCTTTGTAGTACCTAAAATATAGTATATCCCTCGCGTGTGCAGCCATAGGCGTTACATGCCTGGCAATGATTTCGTCCAAATCTTCAAATTCCTCTCCGTTGATTAGAAGCGAGGATCCCAACGAAAAAGCATTCGCCTTACCTGCAAATTATACAATCGTCAGTATTATCTCAATGCAATTTTTAATTTGATTGATTATGCCTCTATTATAAAGTATAGATGCCTGGCGGAAAAACAGTGCATGTTTTAGTAACCGTATCAAAAATATTACTCAAAATATAAATAGTGGGCAATTTAAATACAGGCGTACCTTCTTCTTTCACATCTATGTGCTGATAAATTTTATCGGCCACCTTCCAGGTTATTGTTAAATGATCGGAACCCTTGCTGGAGGGCCGCACGATCACCTCGCCCTGGTCCATGTTGACCATAACCTTCTCGGCTTCCATGAACGATATGTTGTGGAAAGCAGGATGCACTATGACTCTCTTGATGTACGTTTGCTTCTGCTTGTTGCGTTTCGCATCCTGCTCAGTCCTCGTATCTTTCTCATCGCTGTCTTGATCGTAGTAGGGGTCTTTCGTCGGTCTGCGCGAAAAATTGGAAACACATCAATAGCGTTATCATCAACTGGAAGTGACTTAAGGCTCAGAACTCGTGAATTGCTTAGGAGACCAATAGTTAATTAATAAATAATAATTAGGAGAGCCTTTTTAAATATTTAAATTATGATATTCAAGAATTTACATTACTTACCTCCATTCATGATTCTTATCCGATAAGTCACTAGACTTGGAAGTGCAGTCAACAGAGAACCTCTCCACATCTATCTTAATTATCCGACAATGTATTAGCTGGCCGATTCCCACCCGCTCCTCGGGATTCGCCACATGTTTATCACTTAAGTTCTTGATGTGAATGTATCCTTAAAAGTTTTCAATTAGAAATACAGTCTTAGCAGGTACCGTGCGATCAACAATGTTTGGGGTCGATGCAAATTTCCCCCTAATAATGTAAGGATTTAATTAGCCGATATTGTATCATAACAAAGTGCGCACATCCATTCACTCAAATGAGCAGAAATTTGAACCGAACCCAGATATTGTTTACCACACTGCAGCGTAATTAAAGGTACCTGATATCCCGTTATCCAGCCTGAGTTTAACACCGGTGGCTTGACCGCAGCAGGACCCGGCATCAAAGTGATTCCACACATCGGACAACTCCGGAAAATCGTTCTTCAAACAGAACGGACACTGCCACAATCCTGACTCATCATTTCTCACAGGATTGGCCTGGTCCAACTGTTCGCCTTGCGGTTTCCTCCGCGATATGCCTGTAACGGAAGTATACATTAACTATTCTGCATTCTAAATTCAAAAGTTATATGGAATCGGATAATGTCTGGCAAAAATGTTGGGGCTCTACTGTATGGAATTATAACTTACCTATTACAGTTGCAGTAACCATTTTTCCAATATAAAACGTTTCTGGAGATTCCTTGGTCAACATATCAAATAACTCTTCAGCGTTTGCAGCCGCGAATGCCGTTCTGAGATCCTTGTATCTACAATTCAACTCGGCTCTGATGTCGTAGAGTGTTATGCTTTTATTACCTGTAACAAGAGACCTTATAAACAAAAATATTTATTTTATCAATGTTATCGATATATTTTAAAGGACATTTAAACCTAAATGAGATATAAAAGTAATTGCACCATATCACCGACAATTTAAAATGCGTGTTACTTCTCAGATGTGCTCTCACAATACTCTCTTTAGATTTACAAATACTATAATTATTCAATTACCGAATCCCTGCCTCTCCAATTCCTCGGCGAACGCATCCAAGTCGAGATCCTTCAGCCGCTCAGGGGCCTCGAGTATCTCCTCGAGGGCGCCCGCCGGGTTCGCGCCCTCGTCATCATCGTATTCGAGCGCGTCGACTGCCATCTTTCTCGCCCACTCGTATGTTTCGGGGTGGACCCGCGAACCGTCCAGAATCTCCACGTACGCTTCAGTGCTGAAAACCAGTTGCCACGTTAATACACGCCTCAGCTGCACCACCATTTTAGTACCTGTCGCCCAGACTGTTGGTGTCGATTTTCACAAAGCCGGAGCAGTTGATGAACACTTTGGGGCCCATGTGGCAGGCAGTTACCAGTTGCGTCCTGTTCTCCAGCCGCTGATTGGTTTGCTTCAGGACCCGCATCAGGGCTTGCCCCTTCCTGGGGCCCAGACCGCAAATGAACTGCACGAGGTAACTCTTGTGGGCCTGCTGTACGGCGAGGTTTACGTCCACGCCCACCTCATTCGTTCTGTTCACAAATTCTAGATACAGATTTTCTAGAAGCTCTTCTTTTCCAATTTGATCCTACAATAATAAATATTAGTAACAATTTTTACAAAACGAAACAGAATTGTTCAATTGAATTAATTTCAGATGTAAATCCCATTTGTTGTACAATTTATAGTACACGAAACGGTGTTGCCTAGGAGCAGAAAAGCAGCAATTTGTTTATGACACGATCACATTTATCATACAATAAATGATACCAAGACAATGCTCCATTATTAACAAAAGCAACAAACAAAACAAAGAACAAAGAATTTTTGTAGCGGAATATAAATTATGGTTTCAATGCACTAATTATTGTATATATAGAGTGCATCAACATGTAATATTTGAACCTCTAACAATGCATCTATTTGCGTCTGACAATAAATGAAGCACTACAATGATAATAAAAGAATAAAGTTCAATCACAACTAATAAGGAGTTGAATGCAGCAATTATAAGATACTTTAGATAATCTACTTTATAATAACGACGATTTATAAGTTATAACTTATAAATTATAAGATACTTATAGATAATCCGTTGTTACTTTATAGTAACAATGACTCACCTGTAAGGTGTGATATCTCAAACTGAGCACCTCTTCGTCGGCAGTACACAATTGTGAATATTCAATAAGAGGATCTTGCATCTTCCGCGCCAAAGAAACTGCCTGCCGCAGCAGCTCCGGGTATTCCCTGAAGTCGGCTACACCTTTGTTTGAATTTGCGTACACCTAAAAGTATTCAATTTTAAAACTCATCAATGTGAACACTTTCAGCGTACCTTTGCTAGCTCATTGTCGATAATTTGGACGTTTATTGAAGGAAACTGCTCGTTATCTACAAGGTCCGATATAATCCCCTTGATGTCCTCGGAAATCATCATCCCCTCCCTAGATTCACCACCGATTACCACTACATGAGGCTTCTTTGTGTATATAAAGTTCCTTATGGCTGTCAAGTCGGCTTCCTGAAAAACGATGCGTGCTATATTTATGCCAGGCACAGAGGCTTCGGGATTCAAATAAAGAAAAATTAATACGACTAATTTGTCAGTGCATGTTTCACCTTCAACAATTTTTCGTCCTCCCGAAAACTGTTTTTTCGTTTCAACAGATGAGGTAAACGAAGGTAATCCGTTATGTCACCATCCGGAGCTGCCATACAGGTAAATGCTGACTGTGAGTAATCGGGAACGTAAGCCACGGCCATGACTTTTATACCCTTCGAGGTGTCCCACTCGTCTTCCTCTTCATCGGGGAATTCAATTTTATAAGGAGCCACCTTATAAAAAAATATATTTTAGTCAGAAGAATATTATGAATATAAATGAATTAGTAAAAATAATTGAAATTTGGGTACAAATTGAAAACTTGACTGTGATTACGCCCCTACAGTACCTTAATCCAATTATACAGTTTCCTGCAGCAAGCTTTGAGCACGGCCTCTTTGGCTTCGGTTAGCAGAGCCCTCTTCAACTCGCCGCGCAAATCTGGAAGCACGCAGATGCTCAGGGCACGTTCCACGCACTCCATGCGGAGAGCGTTCCAGTCCTGCACATTTTTACTGAATTCGTCCTGAAAATGCAGAACAGTAATGTCGGAAATGCAAGTTGAAAAACGAATCAAATACCCTAATGTACAACTGCTTTATTTCATCAATATAGGATGTGGACGTGTTTCCCTCGATGTTCTCGTTGATTGTGATCGATATCAGTTGTTCTTCCTCGGCGAGGCTAAGCTTCAAGAACTGGTCACCAGTTAGATCACGCACGGGTTTGTTCTTGACGTATTTTATGCTGCAAATATTTTATTCATCATTGTGCCGGCAAATTTAGTACGAGATTTGAAGGTACTACACTTGAAAACAATTCTTCTCAAAATTTCTCATACGTAACTTTGACATTTAAACTGTTTATTGTCTTTTGGGATATTTATTGCTTTGCCAACATAACTTCGGTTAATTATAAATTATTAATCATTGTACCTGTAGCAGTTGTGGGATTCATCGATGACCTTTAAGCCTTTCTTAGTGGGCCTAATTGAAATTTTGGCTCTTTCGAAGAACACCTCTCGAACACATTTCCGGAGCAAAGGCTCTCTGGCTATTTGCAAGGCTACCATGAATTTAGCAGCTTGCAGGACTTCTTCGACCGTTTGAAATTTCCTGGAACGAAAGCATGTTATTTGCGAGTTTACTTATGGCAGCATTTAAATTACGGTGAAACATATTCCTTGGCGACCTCCGCTGGCTCAACGCACTCCTGTTCCACTTCGTGCCTTTGGTAGTTATCCCGTAAATTTTCCGCAAAATGCTCGGGCGACAAGCCAAACCTCTTCGCCAATCCATCTGCACAAAGAACACATAAAATGCAAGTGAAATTGGCATGGCTGTACGGCACAAGCATGAGTTACACCAGGTATTATAATTGGACATTTAAAGTCCGAGTTTAAAAAGTGAGTATACCAACCAATATACCAATAGAAAAATTATATATTACCTATTCCAGCTCTCCTGCATAAAGCATAAGAACCAGTTCTGTTAGCATATTTCAAAGTTTCCGGCTCAGGCTCATCTTGCTCGTCATCAGCATCATCGGGAACATCAATGCCCTCGTCATTTTCGCCCAATTTTTGTAGCCTGTAATGATAAAACAATATAATGCAAAATAAAAGCGTTCAAAATAATTGCACCGTCAATAAATTAAATGTTACAATGAGAAACGGCTAACGTGATGCGGTAAAAACAAACCTGGCATGTCGTCTTTCGGCCTTCTTTAGCTCACGTTCTTTAGTCCGCCAGGCGACGTGCATCGCGGGCAGATCGGTCGAGTAATACAGAATGAAGTGGTTGTACACATCTTGCAGCTCCTCCGGGGTTTGCACTGCCCTCAGCCTGTCGATGTCGCTGTCCTTCATCACACGAATGTTGTCGGGAATCGGCGCGTCAGGGTCTTTCATCAGCTCGTCCACTTGGTAGGATCGCATCTTCTCAAACAGGGACAGGAGATTCTCCTTTCTGGTTTTCAATTGACACCACTGTGAAGAAATTATCGTACAGCGATCGGACCATAAATGAAAAAAACAACCTTTACCTTCGCATCGTACTTGTACACCTTCCACAAATCGTTGATATTGAGTTCTGGTTGCACATACTCCTTTCTGTAGAAAGCTATGAACGGCACCTCCAATTGTTGATTGCGCATAAAGTCCAGAGCTTTGCGGATCTTGCCGATTGTAAGCGGGCCTTTCTTCTGACGCTCCCTTGCTTCGGCACTGAGGTGCGCATCTTGTACGGATATGGTTGCTTTACAAAAGGCCTACAGAAAGTAAGTACATTTATAATCAGATTGTAACACTATGCAGGCAAAATTAGCATGTTAGATCGCTTCACGTAGACAAGAATTACCAATAGATACCACTTCTTGGTTACATTGCTTCGAGTCTCTCACAAAAGATGAAAATAAAATAGAAGCAATAAAACAAAAAACTTGACGCGGATTTTCATGACCATATCTTTCCGTATTACTAAATCTGTAGCATCTAAAACATTTCTGAGGTTGACTGTACCAGCGACGTGTTTTTTCATGACCATATCTTTCCGTATTACTAAATCTGTAGCATCTAAAACATTTCGTAAGTACCGGCGACTTGTTTTTTCACCTGTTTATAAATCCACTCGGACTCATCGTCGAGCTCCGAGGAGTCCTCAGCGACTGGTGTAATAGGAACTTCGCGCAACTGCATCCGCTCCGGTATGTCCGTGTTCCTAATTTCATTATCGAGGTCGGTGAAGAAGCCTCGTTTCAGCTCGCTGGGCTCGTACACCTCAAATATCGACTTCCTTGTGGGCTTCTTCCGGGCAGTTTTCTTCGGTCGCCGCCTAAACATAAGCAACCATATACAGAAGTATTTATCTATTACTCATAAATAATATATTATAATAATATATAATGACTTTATTATACAACAGCGGTTGTATAATGACTTCATAATGCAACATGGTGCAGCCTCGATCTAATTAATTTCTATCTAATCTAATTTTCCCATTCTGACATGGGAATTTTCCAACCAAATAACGGATAATGCCAAGGTTCAAACAAGTGTGAAAAGGACTTGGCTTACCTTCTCTCGCCGTCATCGTCATCATCAACGTACTCGTCCTCCTCTTCATCTTCTTCCTCATACTCGTCCTGCTCATACTTGGAAAATTCATCATAATCGAAATCCACACCGAAGGTTTCCTGAGCCTCTTGTAAAGCCCTAAAATATAAGCAATAATAGTGACTAGGGCACAGCAATGAAATTTCTTTTGAATCGGTTTTGAACCCCGATTCAAATCGGGTTTTTGAATGGAATAAATCATATTTTGTATCTATTGTTGCTGCTGCAGTTTTTGCTGAATGGAATAAATCATATTTTGTATCTATTGTTGCTGCTGCAGTTTTTGCTTGGATATGTGGCATCGCCTTATATAAATATTAGCGCTTTATTGCAGCAAGAGAAACAAAAAGCTTACGCATTAGAAAATATCGGCTTCCGTTTCTTTTTCTCTTTAATCGGATTGCCATCGTCGTCTACAATGAAGTCGTCGGCATCCGAAGAATACTCGCCCTCGTCTTCTTCCTCCCTGAACGGCTCGGGTTCCTGGGCTTGCCTGTGACTGCGCTCGGACCGTCTCTCATCATCCTAAGTAAAATAATTATATAAGCCCCCTGTATGCGACTATATATCATTTATTGTACACTAGATGGTACTATAATAGATGGTATGATTTAGTGAATTTATTTGCATATTTCTCGTTGTGGCACAAAAATTAGGCACTCTAATTAAGCAAACAAAATACAAAACAAGGCGAAATTTACAATGTTAGAATCGACAAATCAAAAACTCTGGTTTGTCTGCCAACATAAATGGAACTTATGTATTGTATTGTATTTCGGGGGCGATAGGCCAGCTAGGCCATCCTGCACTGCGACCTGGGAGATCTTTTGGATGGAACTTATGTAAATGTAGAAGGTAATGTAAAAGTTATCTAGTAATTATTATTCCACGATAGCCCATTCCATATATCAAGTATCACATTGTATATCATATATCTATCAATCTATCATCAATATTATGTTATTATATGTATGAAGTAAGATATTATTACTATTATTTCAATACATTGAATACGCAAACAATAAAGTAATAGTAAGTAGTAAATAAGTAAGAATAAGTAATCAGTTTCCGCCTTAAATCACGAAATCATACAATAAATCGTGCCATAAATGGGGCGTTCAGGAATCGCTTATTCATTTATTGAATAAACATTAACAATAAATTTGTTTTACCTGGTGACGAGGGTCTTCCTTGTCCTACGGTAGCAATTTGATAAGCGTTTGTAGTGTTAATGAAAGGATTGGGAACAATGACAAAATACACTTACGTCGTCTGAGAAGATCTCCATGGCAATGGCGTCGCGGTCTTGGCTTTGGTCACCGGCATCTTCATTGTCGCTTTCCTCATCTTGGATCCTCCGCAATCGTTTAAATTTCTGCAACAACGCCAATTTGGTGAAAATTGAAGCAATTCGGCTTCGAACCTTCTCAACTCATTTGAAACCGCAAGAGGTTTGTTGCAATTGTTTATTTATGACATTTGAAACCGCAAGAGGTTTGTTACAATTGTTTATTCATGTCGTTTAAACTCACCCGTCTTTCTACTTTAACCCCCAAGTTTTCCTCTATAAGGTCGTAGTCCTCGTCCTCCAGGCGGTCATCGTATTCCTCGTCGTCCGATTTCTTCCGCTTCTGCCCGCCCGAAGCATCAGAGTCCTCGCCCTCGCTCTCCTCAATAGGCCGGTCGTCGATCAGATCCTTCAAGTCTTCCCTCAGCCTGTCGTCATCATCTGAAATTGCGTTAGTTTGAAAACTGCCTTAACCACGGCTGTCTGAGCGGCTCACCTTCGTCCTCCTCGGAACTGTCCTGCATGACCTTTGCACGTTTGGCCTTCTTGCGCTCTTGAGGGGACACCTCGTCATCCTAAATAAATTGAAGAAAATCAACGGCTGATAATTGAATTGAAGCATTATTAGCAAAATTATATGGCGTGCGTTTTCCCTGATAATGTGGGAATTGCAAACGTTATTGTAAACGTGTGGTTCGTAAGTCCTCACAACATGATTGAATGAACTGTGTGTGTGCCATTAACCTAAACATATTTCGGTGTTTGCTTGTGTTTACCTCACTTTCTTCAGCCTCCGATTCGATGAAGTCAGCCATGGTGTGGTTGTTGTGGTTTTACTTCGTTATTTGAGCGCAACTGCACGGAAAACTATTTAATTTGTAACACCAAATCGGTTATTTATCACAAAGCAGACGCCATTGAAGAACTCACGACAGATTCATGCCGTGTTTCATGTTGTTAAGTTGGCAGCAGTTGGTAGAAAACGTTCTCAGCGACATCCTGCGGTAAATGGGGAAAGTAAGTTGACAGCAAACCGAAAAGCGCGCGATTTTTAAAATCTGTATGTTTCAAATCATTGAAGCGAAATAAACAAGACAAAGCAAACACTCAAGAAGAAAGCCAAAAGAACTGACATGCACAACAGACCTAGAGACAAAGAGGAACAGGGAATAAATGAGTCCAACACAATATTTAACATAAGCAAAAAGATACTAACTTGATACAAGACCTAGAGGAACGAGTGGAAAGTGCAGTAAAAGAAAATAAAAGAAATAATATCGTAATAAAAGGGTTAAACAACAAAGGAGACATTGACATGCACAAAAGACCTAGAGACAAAGAGGAACAGGGAATAAATGAGTCCAACACAATATTTAACATAAGCAAAAAGATACTAACTTGATACAAGACCTAGAGGAACGAGTGGAAAGTGCAGAAAAAGAAAAGAAGAGAAATAATATCGTAATACAAGGGTTAAACAACAAAGGAGACATTGACATGCACAAAAGACCTAGAGACAAAGAGGAACAGCGAATAAATGAGTCCAACACAGTATTTAACATAAGCAAAAAGATACTAAGATTGATACAAGACCTAGAGGAACGAGTGGAAAGTGCAGAAAAAGAAAAGAAGAGAAATAATATCGTAATAAAAGGGTTAAACAACAAAGGAGACGTTGACATGCACAAAATACCTAGAGACAAAGAGGAACAGGCAATAAACGAGTCCAACACAATATTTAACATAAGCAAAAATATACTAAGATTGATACAAGACCTAGAGGAACGAGTGGAAAGTGCAGAAAAAGAAAAGAAGAGAAAAAATATCGTAATAAAAGGGTTAAACAACAAAGGAGACATTGGCATGCACAAAAGACCTAGAGACAAAGAGGAACAGGGAATAAACGAGTCCAACACAGTATTTAACATAAGCAAAAAGATACTAAGATTGATACAAGACCTAGAGGAACGAGTGGAAGGTGCAGAAAAAGAAAAGATGAGAAATAATATCGTAATAAAAGGGTTAAACAACAAAGGAGACATTGACATGCACAAAAGACCTAGAGACAAAGAGGAACAGGGAATAAACGAGTCCATCACAATATTTAACATAAGCAAAAATATACTAAGATTGATACAAGACCTAGAGGAACGAGTGGAAAGTGCAGAAAAAGAAAAGAAGAGAAAAAATATCGTAATAAAAGGGTTAAACAACAAAGGAGAAAAAGTAAAAGAAGAGATAGAAGAGTTCCTATCAAGAGAACTAAAAGTTGAAATAAAAATAAAAAGCGCATACAAAATAAACAAATAGATAAATCAAGACATGGTTCTAGCAGAAGTGAACACGTGGGAGATGAAAAAAGAAATCATGAAAGCCTAGAACAATATAAAGAGTAGTGGATTATACATAGAAAATGATTAAACGTTGGAAGAAAGAAAAGTGCAGAAAGAAATTAGAAACATAGCAAAGGAAGAAAAAGATAGAGGAAATGAAGTAAGAATGGCATGCAGAAAAATAGTAATTAATGGAACAGAATACAGATGGAACAAGGGGAGAAAAGAAATAAAAGTAGTAGAAGGTGCAAAGACGGGTCCAATAAACTAAACCAAAAACCAAGACAGAAGACAAACACTTAAAAAACACCTTTTTTTAGCAAGATGGAGATATCAAGAGAAACAAAAAGAGAAATAGTCAAAAATTAATTAGACCAACGCAAATTAATAATGTAATGTAAGACCTAATGTAATAAGAATGTAAGAGTTACAAGGCAAGCTGAAATAAGTGAACACCACCTAGTAAAAATGGACATGAGTTGGAAGAAAATACAAAAAACAGACAAGAGGAGGATACAACTTAAAGAAAAGATAAAAAATGCCTCATACCGAAAGGTAGAAAGGCAAATGAATTTAAAAAACACCTTTTTTAGCAAGAAGGAGATATCAAGAGACACAAAAAGAGAAATAGTCAAAAAAGTAATTAGACCAACGCTACCAGACCAGAATACCACCTAATTAATAATGTAATGTAAGACCTAATGTAATAAGAATGTAAGAGTTACAAGGCAAGCTGAAATAAGTGACCACCACCTACTAAAATGGACATGAGTTGGAAGAAAATACAAAAAACTGACAAGGGGAGGATACAAGTTAAAGCAAAGATAAAAATCTTTACACCGAAAGGTGCAAAGGCAAAGGAATAAATAAATTAAATAAAGTTTCAAATTAAACCAACCGCTATTTCCATCCACAAGATGGTACTTATTTAGGGTAATATAAAAATAAGAAAATCTGGCAACTAAGCCAAAATTTAAAAAGGTATCTGTAATACCGATCGATTGTCATGTCATCACTGTCAATGTCATCAGTTAAGTTGCAAAATTTATAATAAATCGGTGTTATTTGTACGTCTGAATTGGAACTGATGCAACCACAGCACAGTTGAAACTGTTTTATGTAAATTAATGCAAGGCATAGTTAGTAAATATATTAAATTGTTTTAAACTGACAGTGACAGCTGCCACCTTTGAAATAATAAAAAAATTACGCAGTTGCCGGAGGTCTGTTTTTTACTTTTTTCTACAGAAAGATAATTGCCATCTGGTAGATGATAATGGCGAATTGGGTGGTTTAATTTGAAACGTTGAGTATTAATAAATTGCACTTTTCTCTCCTTCCATTCTTTTTACTGAATTATGAAATATTGATGCTTGTGTTTGAAGAAGTTTACTGGCACAAACTTACCGCCAATTTACTGGCATAATCTTGGCGCCAATTTACTGGCATAATCTTGGCGCCAATTTACTAGCTTTTATTGGCGCCAAAACCGTATGTTACGATTATACGCTAGTTTGGTTGCATTACATAAAAACCAACACATTTTTTTAATAAGTAACACGTTTCTGTAACGCAATAATTTTCCTTCTTGCTAGGAGATATCTTGATACACACAAAAAGAGAAATAGTTAAACAAGTAATTAGACCAACGCTACCAGACCAGACCACCTAATTAATAATGTAATGTAAGACCTAATGTAATAAGAATGTAAGAGTTACAAGGCAAGCTGAAATAAGTGACCACCACCTACTAATATGGACATGAGTTGGAAGAAAATACAAAAAACTGACAAGAGGAGGATACAAGTTAAAGCAAAGATAAAAATCTTTACACCGAAAGGTGCAAAGGCAAAGGAATAAATAAATTAAATAAAGTTTCAAATTAAACCAACCACTATTTCCATCCACAAGATGGTACTTATTTAGGGTAATATGAAAATAAGAAAATCTGGCAACTAAGCCAAAATTTAAAAAGGTATCTGTAATACCGATCGATTGTCATGTCATCACTGTCAATGTCATCAGTTAAGTTGCAAAATTTATAATAAATCGGTGTTATTTGTATGCCTAAATTGGAACTGATGCAACCACAGCACAGTTGAAACTCTTTTATGTAAATTAATTCAAGGCATAATTGGTAAATATTTGAAATTGTTTTAAACTGACAGTGACAGCTGCCACCTTTGAAATAATTAAAGATTTACGCAGTTGCCAGAGGTCTGTTTTTTACCTTTTTCTACAGAAAGATAATTGCCAACTGGTAGATGAAAATGGCGATTTGGGTGGTTTAATTTGAAACTTTGAGTATTAGTAAATTGTACTATTCTCTGCTTCCATTCTTTTTATTGTATTATGAGATATTGATGCTTGTGTTTGAAGACATTTACTGGCACAAACTTGCCGCCAATTTACTGGCATAATCTTGGCGCCAATTTACTAGAAATTATTGGCGCCAAAACCGTATGTTGGGATTATACGCTTGTTTGGTTGCATTACATAAAAACCAACACATTTTTCTTTATTAGTAACATGTTTCTGTAACGTAATTATTTTTAATGATCGAAATAAATTGAAAATAATCCTAGTTTAAACAATATTACTGAATTAATTGTTATATATTTTTTTACTTGTTCTATAGAAACAATTACTTCGAAAATCTGCAATCGATTATTATTTAATAATATTGTTGTATTAATATAAAGAGTAACATAACACTGCACATTCGCACCCCTATGTAATATAACGCCTCTCAACAGTCTGAAAAGAGTTGTTATTATTAATCCATATAGCACTCGACCGCACATGCAGTGTAGATTACACAGACGGATGTTAACTTCCGCATATGGGGATCTAAAATATATCCTCATCCCACTCTGAATTATTTCGTGCATACCGTGGTTTGTCGCGGTCTGTTGGCCCCATGTTGCGCTTTTAGTTCCATAACAACAAAATACTTAGAGTAGAAGGGCACTTGGATGGTACAGTTTCATTTAGTTGATAGTGCGAGTCCGATAGGCAAACGCGCGCAATCGCTCTCTTTGTGCTAAACCACAATTTCAACCATTTGTATACTATGAACTGATTTACCTACGAGTAGTTTAGTGATAGTTTAGTATTAATCGCAAATGGTGCCAATTTAGACGACCTCCGAAATATTTGTAAGTTGACGCATTTTTTTTTTCATTTTTTTTCTTTTATCTTTATCAAACTGTGTGTGATTAATATAAATGAATAAATGTTTTATCCTTAAGAATAATTTCATAATACACATTTATTTAGACTTCATGTAGAGTATATGTACAATGGCTTTGACCGGTGCGTTAAAACCCACAAAAAATGTAAATGGTACATATACTCTATCTACTCTATATAATTCCGATTTTATTTTGTGTACAAAATATTACTACGAATTTGAATTCGTATTAATTATTTCGATAAACATGAAACTACATTTTCGTGAATGCGAGGGATGAAAAATGTAAATTATATTATTTACGTTTGTTAAGTAATGTTTACACCACTTACCACTTACATGGTGTAGAGTACTAGGTATACATTGGTATATAGGTATATACATTACGTTTCAAATTAAACCACCCAATTCGCCATTTACACCTACGTTTTTTAAGTAATGTTTACACCACTTACCACTTACATGGTGCAGAGTACTAGGTATAAATTTTTATATAGGTATAAGGTATATAGGTATATACAGTACGTTTCAAATTAAACCACCCAATTCGCCATTTACACCTACCAGTTGGCACTTATTTTTCTGCAGAAAAAAGTAAAACACAAATCCCTGGCAACTGCGCAAATTTTTAATTGTTTCAAATGTGACAGCTGTCACTGTCAGTTTAAAACAATTTCATATATTTACTAATTATACCTTGAATTAATTTACAAAAACGAGTTGCAATTGTACAATGGTTGTATCAATTCCAAGCAAGGCATACAAATAACACTGATTTATTATAAATCTTGGAACTTAACTGATGACATTGACAGTAATGACATGAGAATCGATCGATATTACAGATACCTATTCTGAATTTTGGCTTGGTTGCCAGATTTACTTATGTCTATTTTACCCCAAATAAGCGCCATCAGGAAATGGCGATTTGGGTGGTGTAATTTGAAACACCCTGTAGGTATTTAATATAGGTATATAAGCATAATATAGGTATAAGTATAAAGACCTAATACAATATCACAATGATATAAAACGAGTTCAATTGAATCTGAAAACAATTGAAAATATCATTGAGACTACTGAAAAGCATTTGAATAATTTAAATCCATTATAATAATAAAATGACAAACTATTGAAAATTAAAACCTATACCAACAAAAATATTAAATTTATATTAAATATACCTAAATTATTCAACCAAATCCAGCTAAATTAAAGTGCGATGTTTTTCTTTCTATAAAGACCTAATACAATTTCACAATCATATAAAACGAGTTCAATTGAATCTGAAAACAATTGAAAATATCATTGAGATTACTGAAAGAATTTGAATAATTTATATCCATTATAATAATAAAATGACAAACTATTGAAAACTAAAACCTATACCAACAAAAATATTAAATTTATATTAAATATACCTAATATAAAAAGTATTCAACCAAATCCAGCTAAATTAAAGTGAGATGTTTTTCTTTCTATAAAGACCTAATACAATTTCACAATCATATAAAACGAGTTCAATTGAATCTGAAAACAATTGAAAATATCATTGAGATTACTGAAAAGAATTTGAATAATTTAAATCCATTATAATAATAAAATGACAAACTATTGAAATCTAAAACCTATATCAACAAAATATTAAATTTATATTAAATATACCTAATTATTCAACCAAATCCAGCTAAATTAAAGTGAGATGTTTTTCTTTCTATAAAGACCTAATACAATTTCACAATCATATAAAACGAGTTCAATTGAATCTAAAAACAATTGAAAATATTGAGATTACTGAAATAATTTGAATAATTTAAATCCATTATAATAATAAATTGACAAACTATTGAAACCTAAAACCTATATCAACAAAAATATTAAATTTATATTAAATATACCTAATATAACAATTATTCAACCAAATCCAGCTAAATTAAAGTGAGATGTTTTTCTTTCTATAAAGACCTAATACAATTTCACAATCATATAAAACGAGTTCAATTGAATCTGAAAACAATTGAAAATATTATTGAGATTACTGAAAAGAATTTGAATAATTTAAATCCATTATAATAATAAAATGACAAACTATTGAAAACTAAAAGCTATATCAACAAAAATATTAAATTTATATTAAATATACCTAATATAAAAATAATTCAACCAAATCCAGCTAAATTAAAGTGATATGTTTTTCTTTCTATAAAGACCTAATACAATTTCACAATCATATAAAACGAGTTCAATTGAATCTAAAAACAATTGAAAATATTATTGAAATACTGAAAAGAATTTGAATAATTTAAATCCATTATAATAATAAAATGACAAACTATTGAAAACTAAAACCTATATCAACAAAAATATTAAATTTATATTAAATATACCTAATATAAAAAGTATTCAACCAAACCCAGCTAAATTAAAGTGAGATGTTTTTCTTTCGGAAATTATACATCAAACAGTTTAAAAAATATTTGGAAATCTTTTCTGTTTAATTTCACAGACAAAAACATAAACGTAATGAATATAAATCATATTACTGAATAATTTATTAATCGAATAAAATACGCAATTAGTACCACAAATTTAATGTGAAAAACATATATGAGTTATATAAAATCGTAAATGAAACCGCTATCATTGAATTCCTTGTAAAAAGAATCTGATTAATCATGCTCGCAATTATGACACAAACTATTTCATGGGCGCTTGTAGTAAACACTTATGAGGTTTTCACTCTTTAACTTTATATACAGGGTGTTCCTTAATGACGTGCTAATATTTTTAATATACAAATTTGAAAATGTACTAGCTACAGATACAGATACATTTGAAAAGTATCAATGCTAGATGCTATTAGATACAATTCAGATACATGGAAAACCAAACCAAAAATTGTTTTCATTTTACATGCAAAAGAAAATGTTTATAAATATTTAATAAAATGTGTAAACCTAAATTTATTTTTTATCGTCTGCCTATAGTTATTGTTATAGTTACTATTTAAGCTGGTTTGGTAGCTTTACTATTTATAGTATTATATTATCTGTGTTGTAACAGATACATTTTTTATGTAGATATAGATACAGATACTTTAGAAAAAATGTATCTAGATACATATCTAGATACAAATTTGAAAATGTACTAGCTACAGATACGGATACATCTGAAACGTATCAATGCTAGATGCTATTAGATACATTTCAGATACATGGAAAACCAAACAAAAAATTGTTTTCATTTTACATGCAAAAGAAAATGCTTATAAATATTTAATAAAATGAGTAAAACTAAATTTATTTTTTATCGTCTGCTTATAGTTATTGTTATAGTTACTATTTAAGATGAATTAGTAGCTTTACTATTTATAGTATTATATTATCTGTGTTGTAACAGATACATTTTTTTTATCTAGATATAGATACAGATACTTTAGAAAAAAATGTATCTAGATACATATCTAGATACAAATTTGAAAATGTACTAGCTACAGATACAGATACATTTGAAAAGTATCAATGCTAGATGCTATTAGATACATTTCAGATACATGGAAAACCAAACCAAAAATTGTTTTCATTTTACATGCAAAAGAAAATGCTTATAAATATTTAATAAAATGTGTAAACCTAAATTTATTTTTTATCGTCTGCTTCTAGTTATTGTTATAGTTACTATTTAAGCTGATTTAGTAGCTTTACTATTTATAGTATTATATTATCTGTGTTGTAACAGATACATTTTTTTAAATCTAGATATAGATACAGATACTTTAGAAAAAATGTATCTAGATACATATCTAGATACAAATTTGAAAATGTACCAGCTACAGATACAGATACATTTGAAAAGTATCAATGCTAGATGCTATTAGATACATTTCAGATACATGGAAAACCAAACCAAAAATTGTTTTCATTTTACATGCAAAAGAAAATACTTATAAATATTTAATAAAATGTGTAAAACTAAATTTATTTTTTATCGTCTGCTTATAGTTATTGTTATAGTTACTATTTAAGCTGATTTAGTAGCTTTACTTTTTATAGTATTATATTATCTGTGTTGTAACAGATACATTTTTTTATATAGATATAGATGCAGATACTTTAGAAAAAATGTATATAGATACATAACTAGATACAAATTTGAAAATGTAGTAGCTACAGATACAGATACATTTGAAAAGTATCAATGCTAGATGCTATTAGATACATTGCAGAAACATGGAAAACCAAACCAAAAATTGTTTTCATTTTACATGCAAATGAAAATGCTTATAAATATTTAATAAAATGTGCAAAACTAAATTTATTTTTTATCGTATGCTTATAGTTATTGTTATAGTTACTATTTAAGCTGATTTAGTAGCTTTACTACTTATAGTAGTATATTATCTGTGTTGCAACAGATACATTTTTTTATCTAGATATAGACACAGATACTTTAGAAAAAATGTATCTAGATACATATATAGATACAAATTTGAAAATGTACTAGCCACAGATACAGATACATTTGAAAAGTTAAATGCTAGATGCTATTAGATACATTTCAGATACATGGAAAACCAAACCAAAATGTGTTTTCATTTTACATGCAAAAGAAAATGCTTATAAATATTTAATAAAATGTGTAAACCTAAAATTTATTTTTTATCGTCTGCTTATAGTTATTGTTATAGTTACTATTTAAGGTGATTTAGTAGCTTTACTATTTATAGTATTATATTATCTGTGTTGTAACAGGTACATTTTTTTATCTAGATATAGATACAGATACTTTAGAAAAAAATGTATCTAGATACATATCTAGATACAAATTTGAAAATGTACTAGCTACAGATACAGATACATTTGAAAAGTATCAATGCTAGATGCTATTAGATACATTTCAGATACATGGAAAACCAAACCAAAAATTGTTTTCATTTTACATGCAAAAGAAAATGCTTATAAATATTTAATAAAATGTGTAAACCTAAATTTATTTTTTATCGTCTACTTATAGTTATTGTTATAGTTACTATTTAAGCTGATTTAGTAGCGTTACTATTTATAGTATTATATTATCTGTGTTGTAACAGATACATTTTGTTATCTAGATATAGATACAGATACTTTAGAAAAAATGTATCTAGATACGTATCTATATACTTGAAATGTATCTAGATACTGTATCTAGATACTGTATCAAAATACATGTATCTAGATACTGTACCTAAATACATATATCTAGATACATTACAACACTGGTACAGTGTTATTTGTTTATTTGTTTATTTGTTTATCTGTTTATTTGTTTATTTGTTTATTTGTTTATTTGTTACTGTATTTAGTTGTAATGGTACAACCACTGTGGTACAACCTAACCTAACCTAACCTAACTATGCCAAAACATATCTAGATACATGTATCTAGATACATTACAACACTGTATATTATACATAGTCAGCATGCAATGCCACCAATTCCTGATTAGATAATGTATAGATAAGTAAAGGAAATTGCCAAACCCGTATCAAATATTGCCATTTATCGCGGAACTACCAAATAATCAATTACTAACAGTTGATTAAGCCATCCTTTCAGTGCCAACACTGTAATGTGCATGCACAAGCGAAAGTTCCCATTTATATCTGAATCGTTTATAAATACAACACAATGATTTAAACAAATAAGTAAACAAATAAAATTATTAAGTTTAAGGAATTAGATATCTATCAAATTTAAAATTACATTTCAAATAAGTTCAAGATATACTTACTTTACTTTAATCCTCTTTCCGACTTATCCGACTTATCCGAAGTCTTATCCGACTTCAGAGGCTTGTATAAGTTTCCGTAGCACGCTCACTTTTACGTTGCAGGGTTGGCAGCCCTGCGAACAACCCTCCTCCTTTCACAGCCGGGCTTGGGACCGGTCACAGCGGAGTTAACTTCAAGATATGTAAACATTAAATACATATGCCTCTGAAGATGGTTTTTCATAACCGAAACCAGCCAGGCTAAAGAAATAAATCATAAAATAAAAAAAAAAAATTAATTACCAGTAAGTACTAAATATAACAACCTTAAAAAGAAAATTATCTGTGTTAGTTAATATTGTGGTTTCAAAAATAATAAGCAAACATATATCATTCATTATTATCCCTTGAACTACTAATACAAATTTATTATAAATAACATGTTCCATTGTGGTTTGTTGCTTTTACCAAAATTTCCCAACCTCGCCTAAAAATTTCCCAGATACCCAGATATTATACATATCTGGGTATATATATATATATATATATATTCATTTGATAATAAACTAGTAAAAAAATACAATGTGTTGAATAAATGCCTGATTTTTTTTAATAGCATTGCAAAGCTTTTAATAACTTTAAATAGAAAATGCGATCCACCCCATTTCCTGTGTTAAAAATAATGCACCCCAAACATACAAATAGAACTGACATGTGCGTTTCCCTTGATTCGTTACATAGCGTGCCTCACCAATGAAAGGTAAACTTAATTGTGTGCACAACAGAGCCACTGGAGTGCACATAATTAAGCTAGTAAAAGTAAATTTAATAAAAGTAAAACTTCAGTGTAAACAGAGTGTGCAAATTTAAACTGTAATTATCAGACGACGACATTATTTAGTTTGATTAAGTTGTAAATGAGCGTCAATGTAGTTATAAATGACAAACAATACAACATAATAGTAATAATTGATAAATAATAGCACCATTCACCGTTTAAAAGAGTTTATTAGTTTATTATTATTAATTTTGTTATAACCTAACAGTAGTTATACTATGGGGATTCCAACCCAGGTTAGGTTAAATTTCGATTAATTTAATCCGTGGTTTGATTCGCAATTTCCACAATCAGCCCATTGTTACCGCCCGCGGTAATTGATTAAACCGCGAATCAAACCGCGGATTAAATTAATCGAAATCTAACCTAACCTGGGTTGGCACCCCCATAGTATAACTACTGTTAGGTTATAACAAAATTAATAATAATAAACTAATAAAATATAAACTCTTTTAAACGGTGAATGGTGCTATTATTATATAGTATAACTACTCCTAACCTTACCTAACCTAACCAAACCAAATAGACGTTGTTCAATTTTCATTCTTATTAAAATTATTAATTTCTAGAAAGGCTAAATTTCTAATGGCCCAATGCTTTACATATTTAAACAGTTTATATTAGTTAGTGAGAATATATTTCATTTGATTAAAAACTTTGGACGAAAAACAAAGAATGTCGCGGTCACATAAATATACCATCGTTCAATAAATCAACAGACAAAGAATGCCATATAACGCCTATATTGCAGATACTGTAGGTAAAAAATGAATGCAATAAATAGTGTTATTTTTCGCAATTTATCTGCAGATTACCACTTATCTGTGGAATTTCTCTATCTAGAGAAGGATCTTCGCAGAAGCGTATCGCAATCAGCGCTTTCACTTGGATTATTTATCAGCCCCATGGCCAACGGTGCAATTGAAAAATGAAGTCTCTATATTTAGATGTAAAATTCGTATCATGGAAGTCGACATTGGAGGTCTAATGAAGGCAATTCCTGGTACAATTTTAAATTGAATTCTATTGAATAATCATGTAATACACATATTTATATATATATATATATATATATATATATATATATATATATATATATATATATATGTATATATATATATATATAATATATATAAAATAATCTGCCCTTGGCAGACCACCCAGATAACAAAACGTAAAATCAATGATTTTCCGATCAAATCGACTAAAATAAAAATCTGAAAAATCGCGATTTTTCGACTTGCTCTAAATGGCCTTAGAGGCACATGCCTAGACTAATTGGACCCTCCCGATTCCAATGAGCACACATTCAGCCTCCTAGCCCCAGCGGTTCTCGAGATATGCGCCCTCAAAGTTTGGAAATTAAAAAAATTGCAAAAAAAGGCTATTGAAATAAAACTTCTAAACGAACGGTCAAATCTCGATGCTGATAGTCTCATTCGATTCTGGAGAGTCATACGGTTCATACCAGACCACACTTGATATACTTACGAATACGTTATAATTTTCGAAATTTTCGAAAATGTCGCGTTTTTTGCCATCTCGATGAAATTCCATTTCGAGAACGCCTTAACCGATTCGGATGAAATTTGGAGGGGTCAAAGAGGGCCCCAATACAAGCACAATGAGCCATAGTGGGCCCATGTGGGCGATCGCATTTGTACAGGGGGGCCTTAAGAAGAGGGAAATATTTGTCAAAAATACGTACTTTTTTCACGAAAAGCGTAATAACTAGGGGAGTTGTGGGAGTACGAGAATGGACGAGTTCTCAAAATATGCGCCATATACGGGGCTAAGTCCCCATAGAATGATTTGAAAATGTGCCGCTTGGTAGAGCACCCAGTTGGGAAAACGTAAAATCGATGATTTTCCGATCAAATCGACTAAAAAAAAAATCCGAAAAATCGCGATTTTTTGAGTTGCTCCAAATGACCTTAGAGGCACTTGCCTAGACTAATTGGACCCTCCGGATTCCAATGAGCACACATTCAGCCTCCTAGCCCCAGCGGTTCTCGAGATATCCGCCCTCAAAGTTGGGAAATTAAAAAAATAGCAAAAAAGGGCTGTTAAAATTAAACTTCTAAACGAACGGTCCAATCTCGATGCCGATAGTCTCATTCGATTCAGGGGAGTCATACGGTTCATACCAGACCACACTTGACATACTTTGGAAGACGTTTTAATTTTCGAAATTTTCGAAAATGACGCGTTTTTTGCCATCTCGATGAAATTCCATTTCGAGAACGCCTCAACCGATTCGGACGAAATTTGGAGGGGTCATAGAGGGCCCAAATACAAGCACAATGAGCCATAGTGGCCCCCATAGGCGATCGCGTTTATACAGGGGGGGCTTAAGATGGGAGAAATATTTATCAAAAAAACGTACTTTTTTCACGAAAAGTGAGATAACTCGGCGAGTTGTGGGAATACAAGAATGGACGAGCGCTCAAAATATGCGCTACATATGGGGCTAAGTCAACATAAAAAGATTTGAAAATGTGCCGCTTGCTAGAGCACCCAGTTGACAAAACGTAAAATCGATGATTTTCCGATCAAATCGACTAAAAAAAAAATCCGAAAAATCGCGATTTTTCGACTTGCTCCAAATGACCTTAGAGGCACATGTCTACACTAATTGGACCCTCCCGATTCCAATGAGTACACATTCAGCCTCCTAGCCCCAGCGGTTCTCGAGATATGCGCCCTCAAAGTTGGGAAATTAAAAAAAATAGCTAAAAAGGGCTGTTAAAATTAAACTTCTAAACGAACGGTCCAATCACGATGTCGATAGTCTCATTCGATTCAGGGGAGTCATACGGTTCATACCAGACCACACTTGATATACTTTGGAAGACGTTTTAATTTTCGAAATTTTCGAAAATGTCGCGTTTTTTGCCATCTCGATGAAATTCCATTTCGAGAACGCTTCAACCGATTCGGACGAAATTTGGAGGGGTCATAGAGGGCCCAAATACAAGCACAATGAGCCATAGTGGCCCCCATAGGCGATCGCGTTTATACAGGGGGGGCTTAAGATGAGAGAAATATTTATCAAAAAAACGTACTTTTTTCACGAAAAGTGAGATAACTCGGCGAGTTGTGGGAATACAAGAATGGACGAGCGCTCAAAATATGCGCTACATATGGGGCTAAGTCAACATAAAAAGATTTGAAAATGTGCCGCTTGCTAGAGCACCCAGTTGTCAAAACGTAAAATCGATGATTTTCCGATCAAATCGACTAAAAAAAAAATCCGAAAAATCGCGATTTTTCGACTTGCTCCTAATGACCTTAGAGGCACATGCCTAGACTAATTGGACCCTCCCGATTCCAATGAGCACACATTCAGCCTCCTAGCCCCAGCGGTTCTCGAGATATGCGCCCTCAAAGTTGGGAAATTAAAAAAAATAGCAAAAAAGGGCTGTTAAAATTAAACTTCTACACGAACGGTCCAATCTCGATGCCGATAGTCTCATTCGATTCAGGAGAGTCATACGGTTCATACCAGACCACACTTGATATACTTACGAAGACGTTTTAGTTTTCGAAATTTTCGAAAATGTCGCGTTCTTTGCCATCTCGATGAAATTCCATTTCGAGAACGCCTCAACCGATTCGGACGAAATTTGGAGGAGTCCTAGAGGGCCCAAATACAAGCACAATGAGCCATGGCAGCCGAATCGGTCAAGGCACTTAGAGAGAAGAAGATTGATAGGGTATAATACATATTACCGAACAAATTTTGAAACGAAATTTTATTAGGCACGTCCTAATTTGCATTAATGCAAATTCTATGTAATAGAATATAAAAATCATATTTCGGCATTCATCATCGATGCATGAATTTCACCATACTTTCTAATGAAATAATAAAAAGTTTCAAATTGAGTTGCGTTAACATGAAAACTAGTTATTTTCAAGAGGATATTCCTAAGGTAAAAGATTGACTGTCACAATTAAAGTAAAAATTAATTTTCCAATTATATATATATATATATATATATATATATATATATATATATATATATATTATATATTTATCATTGCACCTTCTACCAATTAGTGTAGGTGTAATTTTCCAATTATAATTACATTAAATTAAAGTAGTTAACATATGTAAACAATAAAGCTAACGGGCGTAAATAATTATGACTTAAAAATTTCATCGAATGAAAGTGAGAATTATGTAAACCACGAAATCGCGTTTCCTGCAAAGTGTATTCAAATTGTTTATTCAAATTAATTCGGATATTTATGAGCCAATCGTTTCTCCTCGCCATTTCGTTTTCATTAACGGGCCGTGCTTCCTTTTAAATTCAATTAAAACGGCACATAGCGAAACCCACTGCCGCAGATACACTCCAACGAGCGCATTTCTCCTCGCAATCTCATTTGAATTAAAAAACAAAGCGAATATTGGCTGAACGGGCAATTGCTTACATCGGCCTGGAAAACTCTATGCATGCGTAGATTTGATTAGAAACATATTGAGGTTTTTGCACATGAAAGTGCTTCGGCTAGGAACTAACGACTGCATTTCGCAACTGTGGATTTGTGTGCACGATGCGTTGATATATAATAATATAATAACTTTGGTTGTGTGATATCGTTGCATATATCTTTATATTTATAAACCAGTTTCCCGGAAACCAACTAAAAGCGGTGGTTTCTTCACTTCGCATTGCTTAATTGCTTAATTATGTGCCATCAGTACCATCAGTTTTTCATTCGCTTCGTTCGCACCTTTCGCTTATCGGCCGTTATCGATCTTTGGGTAAGATTTAGCCCTTTTCATTCTCGGCAGTGGTACTTACACTACTCCATAATTGTAGACCGGGTTGTTACGGGCACACGACCCGTATCTACAACCCTCGATTGCCTCGACGACCCTGTCTACCAGGGTCAAGGGATTTTCCGACGCCGCTGTATACCAGGGTCAAGGGTGGTAGCCTTCCTCAACGCTGAGTGCTGGATTAATTACGATCTCGAATCATTATACTTAGCGGCCGTTATCGATCTTTAGGTAAGATTTAGCCCTTTTCATTCTCGACACAGGTACTTACACAACTCCCTATTTGTAGACCGGGTTGTTACGGGCACACGACCCGTATCTACAACCCTCGATTGCCCTGACGACGCTGGCTACCAGGGTCAAGGAATTTTCCGACGCCGCTGTATACCAGGGTCAAGGGTGGTAGCCTCCCTCAAAGCTGAGTGCTGTATTAATTACGATCTCGAATCATTATACTTATCGGCCGTTATCGATCTTTGGGTAAGATTTAGCCCTTGTCATTCTCGGCAGTGGTACTTACACCACTCCCTAATTGTAGACCGGGTTGTTACGGGCACACGACCCGTATCTACAACCCTCGATTGCCCCGACGACGCTGGCTACCAGGGTCAAGGGATATTCCGACGCCGCTGTATACCAGGGTCAAGGGTGGTAGCCTCCCTCAACGCTGAGTGCTGGATTAATTACGATCTCGAATCATTATACTTAGCGGCCGTTATCGATCTTTACGTAAGATTTAGCCCTTTTCATTCTCGACACAGGTACTTACACCACTCCCTATTTGTAGACCGGGTTGTTACGGGCACACCACCCGTATCTACAACCCTCTGTTGCTTCGACGACGCTGGCTACTAGGGTCAAGGGATTTTCCGACGCCGCTGTATACCAGGGTCAAGGGTGGTAGCCTCCCTCAAAGCTGAATGCTGAATTAATTACGATCTCGAATCATTATACTTAGCGGCCGTTATCGATCTTTAGGTAAGATTTAGCCCTTTTCATTCTCCACAGAGGTACTTACACCACTCCTTATTTGTAGACCGGGTTGTTACGGGCACACGACCCGCATTTACAACCCTCGATTGCCTCGACGACGCGGCTAATAGGGTCAAGGGATTTTCCGATACCAGGGTCAAGGGGTTGATTGATCTTGGGGATTCGAAGGTCTTAATTTACTATTAGGCCTAATTACACTATTACTGCAGAATTACGATTGCCATGATTTATATCGCAATAAACTCGTTTAGCGTTCAAGTGTACAGCGCAATTACGACAGCCGTGAATTTAAACGTGATACAATGAAATTGCCGAATTTCCTGAGCCGCTTATAAAATAACGCTGGCCGTCGTCTTATTATTTCATTTGCAATATTGTGTCAAGAACAAAGACGTTTGTATCAATTAATTAACATGTATTAGGTGGCACGGCAATGCGCAATTTAGAAAAGTAACAACTAGAGCAAAGAAGAGAACCTCGCAGAGCTATGCGAGTAAAAGTAAAATTTCTCTGCAATTTAATTTATTACCGTAAATCGCCTGGACTGATTTAATGGGGGAAATGTAAACATTAAAGACTGATCGTGTGCGTACAACGGAAAACGATAATCGCCGAATGGTCAGACCATTACAGCGGGGAAATAATTAGAAACTATAGGATTGAAAAGTGCTTTGGATCAATATAATTTTCATTTTTATTGCAAGTGCGATTAATGCAATCTGGCATGCATTAGAGGGCTCGAGAATTATCCAGTGTGAGTGGGAAAATCTTGAATGTGTTAAAAGCCTCAAGATTTTTCTGGAAATTGTAATACATTTTCTTCTGGTGTTGATCATGGAAAACTTACCAAAAAAACAGTATGCCTGAGCCTGCGGCACATTCAATTGTAAAATTTTAAAAAGTAGTACATACTATAACTATACCATAGCAGTAGTACTATACAAATTTATACTTATTACCAATTATACTTATCGGCCGTTATCGATCTTTAGGTAAGCTCTTATCATTTTCGTTAGTAGTAGATAATAATAAAGAATATTTATTAGCAAATAACGCTACATAATATACAAAATTTCAACAAAAAACAAAAAAGAAAACACACAAATAGCAACTACAATTGATCAAGATCAAGATCAAGATCAAGTAAAATCTTATCAGCATTATATTCTATGGTACAAGCTCGCTTTCTAGAAAAAAATTCATTATTCAAAAGATTATTACTTAATTTAAAACATAGTGAATCCTGTGTTGGACATTTCAAAAACTTTAACATTCTTACTTTCTACGGTCTTTACTTCTATGAAATGGTTATGTTCAACTTCAAGTATAAAAATACATTCAAAATGTATGAACTTAAACATACACATAACACAAGATACCACGACAATTATGCATACCAGTCCATAGATTAAGAGAAATGGAAAAATCACCTATATATAATGCCCTCAAATGTTTCAACATTTTACCTACACACCTCAAAGAAATAACAAACCGGAAAATTTTCAAGAACAAAATCATGCCTCATGCTGTTACAACCTACAAAAATTTATAATTATTACCAATTATACTTATCGGCCGTTATCGACCTTTAGGTAAGTTCTTATTATTTTCGTTAGTGGTACTTACACCATCCCCTATCTGTAGGCCAAGTCGTTACGGGCGCACGACCCGTATCTACTATAGAAGTAGTACTATAAAAAAAATTTGATCACTGATTACAGGTTTTGGAATTTTGGACAACTCATTTCTGAAAACTGGTTATTTTGGGGATTTAAGAATACAGATCAAAGAGAGTTTTATAAATTTTTGAAATTTATAGCTTGAATTTGAAAAATTGATCCTTATTGGAATTCTGGAGCATTATTTGTAAAATAGTTTGTCTGTTTCCGAATTTTATAGCACTGGTTTTTTAATTTCAGGCTTATCATTGACGAAAATTTGTACAAATTTAAAGCATTGATTGTTAAAAATTGCTCAATCTGTGCCATTTTGTCTTATTCCTAACCAATTCTTTCAAAACTTCTTTGTAAAGTCAAAATATTTGAAGTATACTCTTGAATTAAAATTTTTGTAATCTAAGAATATTTGCTTGCGATTTCACTTTTCATTTCACTTTTGTTTAGCAATCGTTGTTTAAAATTTTATCAATTCCGTAATTTCAAGGCACACATTTCTGAACATTGAAGAAAGTTTGGAATTTTTCATTACTGTGTTATGAATGATTGCCATAGCTGAAACTTTGGAGTACTGGTTTCTAAAAACTGGTAAATTTTGAAAGTTTTGAGAGTATTTGTAGAGAGTTGAGAGTTTTTGAAAACACTTTCTAAAATATTGGCCCACTATGCATAGGTTTTGCACTGATTACAAGTTTTGGAATTTTGGACAACTCATTTCTGAAAACTGGTTATTTTTGGGATTTAAGAATACAGATCAAAGAGAGTTTTATAAATTTTGGAAATTTATAGCTTGAATTTGAAAAATTGATCCTTATTGGAATTCTGGAGCATTATTTGTACAATAGTTTGTCTGTTTCCGAATTTTATAGCACTGGTTTTTTAATTTCAGGCTTATCATTGACGAAAATTTGTACAAATTTAAAGCATTGATTGTTAAAAATTGCTCAATCTGTGCCATTTTGTCTTATTCCTAACCAATTCTTTCAAAACGTCTTTGTAAAGTCAAAATATTTGAAGTATATTTTATACTCTTGAATTAAAATTTTTGTAATCTAAGAATATTTGCTTGCGATTTCACTTTTCATTTCACTTTTGTTTAGCAATCGTTGTTTAAAATTTTATCAATTCCGTAATTTCAAGGCACAAATTTCTGAACATTGAAGAAAGTTTGGAATTTTTTATTACTGTGTTATGAATGATTGCCATAGCTGAAACTTTGGAGTACTGGTTTCTAATAACTGGCAAATTTTGAAAGTTTTGAGAGTATTTATAGAGAGTTGAGAGTTTTTGAAAACACTTTCTAAAATATTGGCCCACTATGCATAGGTTTTGCACTGATTACAAGTTTTGGAATTTAGGACACCTCATTTCTGAAAACTGGTTATTTTTGGGATTTAAGAATACAGATCAAAGAGAGTTTTATAAATTTTGGAAATTTATAGCTTGAATTTGAAAAATTGATCCTTATTGGAATTCTGGAGCATTATTTGTAGAATAGTTTGTCTGTTTCCGAATTTTATAGCACTGGTTTTTTTAATTTCAGGCTTATCATTGACGAAAATTTGTACAAATTTAAAGCATTGATTGTTAAAAATTCCTCAATCTGTGCCTTTTTGTCTTATTCCTAACGAATTCTTTCAAAACTTCTTTGTAAAGTCAAAATATTTGAAGTATATTTTATACTCTTGAATTAAAATTTTTGTAATCTAAGAATATTTGCTTGCGATTTCACTTTTCATTTCACTTTTGTTTAGCAATCGTTGTTTAAAATTTTATCAATTCCGTAATTTCAAGGCACACATTTCTGAACATTGAAGAAAGTTTGGAATTTTTTATGACTGTGTTATGAATGATTGCCATAGTTGAAACTTTGGAGTACTGGTTTCTAAAAACTGGTAAATTTTGAAAGTTTTGAGAGTATTTGTAGAGAGTTGAGAGTTTTTGAAAACACTTTCTAAAATATTGGCCCACCATGCATAGGTTTTGCACTGATTGCAAGTTTTGGAATTTTGGACAACTTATTTCTGAAAACTGGTTATTTTGGGGATTTAAGAATACAGATCAAAGAGAGTTTTATAAATTTTGGAAATTTATAGCTTGAATTTGAAAAATTGATCCTTCTTGGAATTCTGGAGCATTATTTGTAGAATAGTTTGTCCGTTTCCGAATTTTATAGCACTGGTTTTTTAATTTCAGGCTTATCATTGACGAAAATTTGTACAAATTTAAAGCATTGATTGTTAAAAATTGCTCAATCTGTGCCATTTTGTCTTATTCCTAACCAATTCTTTCAAAACTTCTTTGTAAAGTCAAAATATTTGAAGTATATTTTATACTCTTGAATTAAAATTTTTGTAATCTAAGAATATTTGCTTGCGATTTCATTTTTCATTTCACTTTTGTTTAGCAATCGTTGTTTAAAATTTTATCAATTCCGTAATTTCAAGGCACACATTTCTGAACATTGAAGAAAGTTTGGAATTTTTCATTACTGTGTTTTGAATGATTGCCATAGCTGAAACTTTGGAGTACTGGTTTCTAAAAACTGGTAAATTTTGAAAGTTTTAAGAGTATTTGTAGGGAGTTGAGAGTTTTTGAAAACACTTTCTAAAATATTGGCCCACTATGCATAGGTTTTGCACTGATTACAAGTTTTGGAATTTTGGACAACATATTGGAATTCTCGCCTTTATAGACTAACTTTTTAGACATTAAACATTTAGACCAAAGTAATTCATATCTAATGTAAAATCGTCAAAATGACGCAAATATTTCATTCACGTGATACCTTTGTTTGTATTTTTAATGCCGGTTTTAATTGATCATCATTACAACAATTTGCGCTAATGGGAATTTAACCAATGGAAGATTGCAAAAAACACGCTGTTTTGATGTAAACAGTGCGCACGATGTCCTCGAAGGATACATTCCGCAATAATTCACACCGAGCAATGCGAAAATGTAACAACAACATCGATCCATTCGCATAAATATTCATGTGCTGTGTACTTGTTCCAGATTACCATGGCTCACGATTCCCAATCTGGGGCCAAAATTTCCGGCTACTTGGAAAAGAAAGGGAAACTGGTATGTGCTGTTATATAATTATGTTTTAATTATATATATATATATATATATATACAGGGTGTCTCAAAATTGACGCATGTGCTTTTGTAATTTGATTCAGGGGGTTAAAAAAAATTGAAAATTAAGCGAGTGGTAAATTTTCCGTTTGTCCCTCGTTATAGAGTTATTGATAAAAATGTAAACAATAACTATAAACATTTTTACGACCACTACTCTAAACAGGATTTTGATTTATTCATTTTGTGAAATCTAGAGGCATAACTGTCAGATTTGACAAATAGTTTGACAGATGTAAACAATATCTTATTTTTAACATTATTATTGTTTAATAAAATTGCCATATTCAATAACTGTCAAATTTTCTATTATTTCTTCTAGAATTTCATTCATGTTTAAAAAATTTCATGAATTACTGAATGAAATTTGAATATGACTGAAATAATTGATTATAACTTATAATCAATAATTTCAGTCATATTCAACAAAATTTCATGTAAAATCACTGTAAAATATTTTCATTTCTGTGAAAATTTCAATTACTGGCATATTTTCAAATATTTAATATTGTAATATAATATTTAAGAATATTTCATTAATTACTATCAACTAATCAATAATTCGTGTACATTTTGTATCTTTTCTATAACAATTGTATTCTATTCAGTAACTGTGAAATTATCAATTATTCCTACTAAAATTTCAACCATATCTAACAAAATTTATCATATTTAACAAAATAATACTGTCAAAATTTCACTCATATTACACAAAAGATCATTATTTACTGTTTAAATTTCAATATTTACTGTAAATGTAAAATGATTATAAATTTCTCTTAAAATTTCGTCTATTACTGTCATATTTTCAGTCATATTTAACAAAATACTGCAAAAATTTCAATTTCTGTATATTTTCAATTAGTTCTGCCTTAATTTCAATCATATTGAACAAAATTTTATTAATTACTGTTAAAATTTCAATAACTACGGTATTTTTTTAAATAATTTGCGTGTAAGTTTCAGTAACTGTACATTTTTAAATTATTTCTATCAAAATTTCAATCATATTTAACAAAGTTTCATTAATTATTGTCTAAATTTCAGTCGTATTTCCCAAAAGATCTTTATCTACTGTCAAAATTTCAATAAGTACTGTAAATGTAAAATGATTATAAATTTTTCTTAAAATTGCAGTAACTGCCAAATTTTCAATTATTTCTACTATAATTTCAATCATAGTTAACAAAATTTCATTAATGACTCTCTATATTTCAATAATTGCTGCTAAATATTTTCATTTCTGTGAAAATTTCAATTACTGACATATTTTTAAATATTTCTACCAAAATTCAGTCATTCTTAACATTATTGTAAAATGTTAATGCGATTCTCATAAAATTTCAATAACTGTAAAATCTTCTATTAAAATTTTAATCATATTTAAGAAAAGTTTATTAATTACTGTCAAGATATCAATAATTCGTGTACATTTTTTGTCCTTTCTATAAAAATTTCAATAACTGTGATACTATCACATATTTCTACTAAAATTTCAATCATATTTAACAAAATTTCGTTAATTACTCTCATATTTTACAAGATATTATTAATTACTGCCAAAATTTCAGTTACTGTAAATTTTCAATTAGCTTTGCCTTAATTTCAATCATATTTAACAAAATTGTATTAATTACTGTTAAAATTTCAGTAATTACGGTATTTTATTTGTAAATCCCGTGTAAGTTTCAGTAACTGTTTTTTTTTTTTTGATTATTTCTATCAAAATTTCAATCATATTCAACAGAGTTTCATTAACTATTGTCAAAATTTCAGTCACATTTCACAAAAGATAATTATTAACTGTCAAAATTTCAATAATTACTGTATATGTAAAATGATTACAAATTGCTCTAAAAATTTCAATAACTGTCAAATTTTTGAATTATTTCTTCTACAATTTCAATCACAGTTAACAAAATTTCATTAACCACTGTCAATATTTCAACAATTACTGTAAAGTAATCATATCTGCGAAAATTTCAATTATTGACATGTTTTAAAATATTTCTAAAAAAATTGAAATCAGTTTTAACAAAGTTTCATTAATTGCTGTAAAATTTTATTTCATACCTCATAAAATTTCAATAACTGTCAAATGTTCAATTAGGTATTTATATTAAAATTTTAGTCATATTTAACAAAATTTTCTTAATTGCTGTCAAAATTTCAATAATTCGTGCACATTTTTTGTCTTTTCTAAAAAAATTCAATAACTGTGAAATTATCAATTATTTCTACTAACATTTCATTCATAGATAGATAGATAGATAGATAGATAGATAGATAGATGATAGATAGATATATAGATAGATAGATAGATAGATATATAGATAGATAGATAGATAGATAGATATTTATCATTTACACTACATTACAATAATACTAATAGTACAGTCATCTCGTGGATATAATCGTCATATATAATAAAATTGCGTTAATTACTGTCATAATTACAGACACCCTGTATATATATATATATATATAAGGCTGTTTTAATAAGTACTTACTGGTATTTGTTTATTTATTTTATTATTTATTTTTATCGCCTGGCTAGTTTCGGTTATGAAAAACCATCTTCAGAGGCATATCTAAAGAATACAATAAATTAATTTGGTTAAATAAAAAATTAGAGTCAACTTATAATAATACTTATACTTATCGGCCGTTATCGATCTTTAGGTAAGATGTAACAAACTTGGCTCTAATTTTACATTTAACCTAATTAATTTATTGTATACTTCATATTTGGTTAAATATAAAATTAGAGTCAACTTATAATAATAATTATACTTATCGGCCGTTATCGATCTTTAGGTAAGATGTAACAAACTTGACTCTAATTTTATATTTAACCTATTTAATTTATTGTATACTTCATAGATATACCTCTGTAGATGATTTTTCATAACCGAAACTATACCTTTTCAAGTTCAAATTGAGACCAGTCAAGTTCAAACTGAGACCAATCAATTTCAAATTGAGGCCAATCAAGTTCAAATTGAGACCAATCAATTTCAAATTGAGGCCAATCAAGTTCAAATTGATACCAATCAATTTCAAATTGAGACTAAACAAAATCAAGTTGACACTAAACAATATCAAGTTGAGAATAAACAAATAGAATTTGTTATGACAACTTGATATTGTTTAGTATCAACTTGATTTTGTTTAGTCTCAATTTGAAATTGATTGGTCTCATTTTGAAATTGATTGGTATCAATTTGAACTTGATTTGTCTCAATTTGAAATTGATTTGTCTCAATTTGAACTTGATTGCTCTCAATTTGAACTTGAAAAGGTATAGTCAGGCGAGAAAAATAAGTAATAAAATAAATAAACAAACATCAGTAAGTACTTATTATAACAACCTTAAAAATATATAAAACTTGTAATTTTGGATAAAACCTTAAGCTTATAATATAATGTATGAAATAAAGTTACGCACTTTTTAAAAATTTAAAAATTGTTTTTTATTGTTCACAATTGTTTCGCCACACTGTGGCTTCTTCAGGTTCATCATTTCTTCACCTGAAGAAGCCACAGTGTGGCGAAACAATTGTCGTGAACAATAAAAAACCATTTTGAAAATTTTAAAAAGTGCGTAACTTTATTTCATACATTAGTAATTATGAATTTTCAACAAATAAAAGCCACATCGATCAATCTTATAATATAAGTTATGTTATATAATTATAATTTTTCCGTTCAGATATCAATCAATCAGATATATTGATATTCATAATAGTATTTGGGCAAAATTTCAAAATTGGCGACGAAGATGCAAAGCGTTTTTTTTTTCAGAAAGTCTAAGGTAAAAAGTTGCCATACGAAAATATTTTCAGTTTTTGATATTATCACAAATAATGACGCCAATAATGAAAAAAAAAACAACTTTCTTATTTGTCTTATTCTCATGTTTTGTATTGATGCATATTTGGAAACCGAATTGAAACCTAATCAATTTTTAAACTCTGTGCTCTGAGATTAATAAATTTGAACTCAATAGACTGAGCAAGAAAAAAATTGAACTCAATAGACTGAGAAAATTTAATTGGGAAAAGTGCATAGATCAGTACCGATCATGTGAAATGGCTTTCACATCGAATTTACTGATTGTAACTAATCCGTAAAATGGCATGAAGAAAATTGAAAATTGGTTGGATTGTTAAACTTTGGTCATAATTTCTTTGATTTGTTTTAGAGGATGGTTTCTTCGTGGAAAAAATATTGGTTCGTGTTGGAGGGTCGTCTGCTGCTATATTACAGGTCGAAGGCGGAATACGATGGTCTTGGTCCATGTAAAGGTTCCATTACCCTTGGAACACCTTGCAACATCAAACCTGCATTAGCCTCTTCCTGCATTTTCCAAATAGAAACTAGAGCAAGCACAGCGACCTTGGTAAGTATTTAGTGCACGGTGAATTATTTAATTAGTGCAAATTGATATATTAATGAAGTAGTACTAGTGATTTATTGGATGTATGAATTGATGCACTGATTAGCGTTTGTATACATCGCGCAACGATAGTTTGTTTCTTTGACATTGACTTGCAATAGAAATTATAAGGGAGGGAATGTTAAACCACTTCAAGTTAGATATCATAAAAGTCCAGTAAAAGTCATCAATAAGATGATTAATGATTTTCGTGAAAAATCTTCTTGATCCCTGCAAGAAGATTTTTTAACAAAATCAAGAAAATTGAGTTCACTAAACCAAACAGTATTTGGTGATATTCCAGAATAATTTGTATTATATTTGTACGCATAAAGGATAAAGCAACTGCCATGTTCAACATTTCCAAGTCTTGAATCTTATTTTAGATTGTATATTAGTTATTGCAGAAAATTAAAACTCACACAAATAGGATGTTGAAAGTTTCAATAAGATGATTAACGATTTTCGTAAAAATTCTTCTTGATCCCTGCAAGAAGATTTTTTAACAAAATCAAGAAAATTGATTTCACTAAACCAAACAGTATTTGGTGATATTCCATAATAATTTCTATTATATTTGGACGCATAAAGGATAAAGCAACTGCCATGTTCAACATTTGCAAGTCTTGAATCTTATTGTAGATTGTATATTAGTTAATGCAGAAAATTAAAATTCACGCAAATAGGATGTTGAAAGTTTCAATAAGATGATTAACGAATTTCGTGAAAAATCTTTGATCCCTGCAAGAAGATTTTTCAGCAAAATCGAGAAAATTGATTTCACTAAACCAAACAGTATTTGGTGATATTCTAGAATAATTTCTATTATATTTGGACGCATAAAGGATAAAGCAACTGCCATGTTCAACATTTCCAAGTCTTGAATCTTATTTTAGATTGCATATTAGTTAATGCAGAAAATTAAAATTCACACAAATAGTATGTTGAAAGTTTCAATAAGATGATTAACGATTTTCGTGAAAAATCTTCTTGATCCCTGCAAGAAGATTTTTCAAGAAAATCAAGAAAATTGATTTCACTAAACCAAACAGTATTTGGTGATATTCCAGAATAATTTCTATTATATTTGGACGCATAAAGGATAAAGCAACTGTCATGTTCAACATTTCCAAATCTTGAATATTATTTTAGATTGCATATTAGTTAATGCAGAAAATTAAAATTCACACAAATAGTATGTTGAAAGTTTCAATAAGATGATTAACGATTTTCGTGAAAAATCTTCTTGATCCCTGCAAGAAGATTTTTCAAGAAAATCAAGAAAATTGATTTCACTAAACCAAACAGTATTTGGTGATATTCCAGAATAATTTCTATTATATTTGGACGCATAAAGGATAAAGCAACTGCCATGTTCAACATTTCCAAATCTTGAATCTTATTTTAGATTGCATATTAGTTAATGCAGAAAATTAAAATTCACACAAATAGGATGTTGAAAGTTTCAATAAGATGATTAACGATTTTCGTAAAAATTCTTCTTGATCCCTGCAAGAAGATTTTTTAACAAAATCAAGAAAATTGATTTCACTAAACCAAACAGTATTTGGTGATATTCCAGAATAATTTCTATTATATTTGGACGCATAAAGGATAAAGCAACTGCCATGTTCAACATTTCCAAATCTTGAATCTTATTTTAGATTGCATATTAGTTAATGCAGAAAATTAAAATTCACACAAATAGTATGTTGAAAGTTTCAATAAGATGATTAACGATTTTCGTGAAAAATCTGTTTGATCCCTTCAAGAAGATTTTTCAACAAAATCAAGAAAATTGATTGCACTAAACCAAATAGTATTTGGTGATATTCCAGAATAATTTCTATAATATTTGGACGCATAAAGGATAAAGCAACTGCCATGTTCAACATTTCCAAATCTTGAATCTTATTTTAGATTGCATATTAGTTAATGCAGAAAATTAAAATTCACACAAATAGTATGTTGAAAGTTTCAATAAGATGATTAACGATTTTCGTGAAAAATCTGTTTGATCCCTTCAAGAAGATTTTTCAACAAAATCAAGAAAATTGATTGCACTAAACCAAATAGTATTTGGTGATATTCCAGAATAATTTCTATAATATTTGGACGCATAAAGGATAAAGCAACTGCCATGTTCAACATTTCCAAATCTTGAATCTTATTTTAGATTGCATATTAGTTAATGCAGAAAATTAAAATTCACACAAATAGGATGTTGAAAGTTTCAATAAGATGATTAACGATTTTCGTAAAAATTCTTCTTGATCCCTGCAAGAAGATTTTTTAACAAAATCAAGAAAATTGATTTCACTAAACCAAACAGTATTTGGTGATATTCCAGAATAATTTCTATTATATTTGGACGCATAAAGGATAAAGCAACTGCCATGTTCAACATTTCCAAATCTTGAATCTTATTTTAGATTGCATATTAGTTAATGCAGAAAATTAAAATTCACACAAATAGGATGTTGAAAGTTTCAATAAGATGATTAACGATTTTCGTAAAAAATCTTCTTGATCTCTGCAAGAAGATTTTTTAACAAAATCAAGAAAATTGATTTCACTAAACCAAACAGTATTTGGTGATATTCCAGAATAATTTCTATTATATTTGGACGCATAAAGGATAAAGCAACTGCCATGTTCAACATTTCCAAGTCTTGAATCTTATTTTAGATTGTATATTAGTTAATGCAGAAAATTAAAATTCACACAAATAGGATGTTGAAAGTTTCAATAAGATGATTAACGAATTTCGTGAAAAATCTTTGATCCCTGCAAGAAGATTTTTCAGCAAAATCGAGAAAATTGATTTCACTAAACCAAACAGTATTTGGTGATATTCCAGAATAATTTCTATAATATTTGGACGCATAAAGGATAAAGCAACTGCCATGTTCAACATTTCCAAGTCTTGAATCTGATTTTAGATTGTATATTAGTTAATGCAGAAAATTAAAATTCACACAAATAGGATGTTGAAAGTTTCAATAAGATGATTAACGATTTTCGTGAAAAATCTTCTTGATCCCTTGAGGAAGAGTTTCAACAAAATCAAGAAAATTGATTTCACTAAACCAAACAGTATTTGGTGATATTCCAGAATAATTTCTATTATGTTTGGACGCATAAAGGACAAAGCAACTGCTATGTTCAACATTTGCAAGTCTTGAATGTTATTTTAGATTGTATATTAGTTAATGCAGTGCGAACAATACATGACTGTGTGAAAACTGATGCACTGATGCATAACTACATATGCATCACTGATGCATACCAAAGAAATTGTATGTATTTTTACCAAGCGAATTGTTTTTGTTGCAGAGAGCTGAAAATAGGTATGAGCAAGATAAATGGATGCAAGCAATTTTGGGTGCATTGAATCAAACGACGGCCAACGCCACCAAAATGAGCCATTTCAGATACTCTGCAGACGACTTAGTACCTACGCCCACGAGCGATAATAAGGTATTTAAATCCAATGAAGGCCTATATAAGTAATAACCAAGACACACTTACGCACCATTTTATTCATTAAGATAAAACAATCGTGCCTATTAGAATAATTTATGTGTCTGTTGCAGCAAATGCAGAAGCCCGTGTTCTCGAGGCAGAACACGATGCCAGAGCGACTGACCAAAGGTCCTCAGAAGGACAAGACGATAATCGAACGACTGCAAACGCTAGGTGCTCATACGTACGGTGGAAGCCTTCAAACCATCAATAAAATCGCCAGTAAAATTAGTCCGAAACTGCCGAAGAACGAGAACTTGAAGCGGTACATGCAGAACTCGCAAGACGAAAGTTGTGTAACGCAGGAAAATAGTCTGTACGCACAAGTCGATAAGGCGAAACTAAAAACAGAAGCCCCAGAAAACAGCCACTACACGATTGTAAATTCGAGAAACTCCAAGGAAAGCGAAACTATTATAGAATCGAACGAACAAGTAGTCATAGAAAACGAAAATTACGCCAGCAGCGTTCTTAGAAAGACTGATAGCAATAATCAAACCCCAACAAACGAGAATCGCGAATCGTATGGAGAAACAGCTCGCAAGAACCATATATACCAGGAAATTTCTGAGGCCTCCACCACGCTAGTTGAAAATTCCGAATACTGTTCTATTGATGAAAGCAATAAAACCAACGTCGACCATAACGAGAACAACGTCGATGATGGAGATGACGACAATAGCACTTACTCGGAGCCCATATACACCGACAAAATCTATGACCTCCCATTTAACACGGAGAAGGCTGATGACCATCGGGTAAGTCGGATCTACGAAGAACCACAGTTAGAACCGGAGTTACCACCTAGGCCTATACCGGAAGACGAGACCTCCAGTCAGAGCTCGTGCGAGCAGAAGCCGAAGAAACCTAACAAAATCAAGAAGCTGGCACGGCTGGTAAGTGACGCTAGGAGGGACGGCTTAAAGAGAAACAGTTTCGTCATTAGAATGCTGAGGAAAATTCGAAAGTCCGATGGCGGAGACGCGTGTACTACCGAGGCGATGCCGAGTGCTACCGTCGTCGACGGCCAAAACGAAATACAAGTCTTAAACCACCTACAGAAATTATTAGATGACAAAAAACATGTCATCGAAGTAAGTTACTTGGTTTCCAAAATTAATACAATGCTGCCTTAGCTGGTTTAAGCTTATACGAATTCAGCAAGATGCTTCTTATTAACAACTGCTTCGAGCAAGCGACAGTAATTTAAGTTGACTTAATTGTGAAATTGATTAAACGACGAATTTTTCTTAGCTTTCTTACTGATACAATGAAGAGAATATCTCCCAATGTCATAAATTGACATATGTCCCAAAATGTCCCAAATTGATAAAAACTATGTCCCAATGCTGTCTTTGCAGTCTTTGCTCTAAATATCGTCTTGATTTATGTGTCATGAACGAAGCAACTACTTAATTACAGTGATAAAAATGATGATATAAAAAGGTAATTCAAAAGTGTCATTCGAAGAGACACACTAATATGGATGCATATGTATGAAAACTTCTGAAAAGTGTTAGCTCAGGATATCAAATATTAGAGGCACCAAACACGAAGCGTTCTGTTTCTGTTAAATGTGCCATAATTTTTGAGAAAACACTTTCTAAAGTACTTCCTAATCATAATGATAGTTCCTAATGATAGTTTATGTGAGGCACTGCAGCCCTTCCCATGTAGGTCATACCAAACTAGAAGTTTGGTAGAACCTAATCATAATAATAGTTCCTAATAATAGTTTCTAATGTGAGTTCTGTTTCTGTTAAATGTACCATTATTGTAGAGAAATACTTTCTAATATAGTTCCTAATCATAATGATAGTACCTAATGATAGTTTCTGTGAGGTACTACAGCCCTTCCCGTGGAAGTCATACCAAACTAGAAGTTTGGTAGATCCTAATCATAATAATAGCTCCTATTAATAGTTTCTTATGTGAGTTCTGTTTCTGTTAAATGTATCATTATTGTGGAGAAATACTTTCTAAGATAGTTCCTAATCATAATAATAGTTCCTAATAATAGTTTCTGATATAGGCACTGCAGCCCTTCTTGTGGAGGTCATACCAAACTAGAAGTTTGGTAGATCCTAATCATAATAATAGCTCCTATTAATAGTTTCTAATGTGAGTTCTGTTTCTGTTAAATGTATCATTATTGTAGAGAAATACTTTCTAATATAGTTCCTAATCATAATGATAGTACCTAATGATAGTTTCTGTGAGGCACTGCAGCCTTTCCCGTGGAGGTCATTCCAAACTAGAAGTTTGGTAGATCCCAATCATAATAATAGCTCCTAATAATAGTTTCTAATGTGAGTTCTGTTTCTGTTAAATGTACCATTATTGTAGACAAATACTTTCTAATATAGTTCCTAATCATAATGATAGTACCTAATGATAGTTTCTGATATGAGGCACTGCAGCCCTTCCCGTGGAGGTCATACCAAACTAGAAGTTTGGTAGATCCTAATCATAATAATAGCTCCTAATAATAGTTTCTAATGTGAGTTCTGTTTCTGTTAAATGTATCATTATTGTAGAGAAATACTTTCTAATATAGTTCCTAATCATAATGATAGTTCCTAATGATAGTTTCTGATATGAGGCACTGCAGCCTTTCCCGTGGAGGTCATTCCAAACTAGAAGTTTGGAAGATCCTAATCATAATAATAGCTCCTAATAATAGTTTCTAATGTGAGTTCTGTTTCTGTTAAATGTATCATTATTGTAGAGAAATACTTTCTAATATAGTTCCTAATCATAATGATAGTACCTAATGATAGTTTCTGTGAGGCACTGCAGCCCTTCTCGTGTAGGTCATACCAAACTAGAAGTTTGGTAGAACCTAATCATAATAATAGCTCCTAATAATAGTTTCTAATGTGAGTTCTGTTTCTGTTAAATGTACCATTATTGTAGAGAAATACTTTCTAATATAGTTCCTGATCATAATAATAGTTGGTATTAATAGTTTATAATGATAGGCAATGCAGCCCTTCCCGTGGAGGTCATATCAAACTCTGCGTTCTGTTCTGTTCTGTTTCTGTTTCTGTTCTGTTTCTGTTCTGTTCTGTTTCTGTTAAATGTACCATAATTATTTAGAAACACCTTTCTGATGTTTCCAATTTATAATCTTCTTTGATAAACACAATCTGACATTAGTAAATCGTATTTGTTTAACTTGTATCATTTGTTTTCCAAGGCTGCCTTTCATTTTTCACATTTTTGTCATCGGGCATTAAACTCGATTCTTTAGAAAGTTTTGTTATGAAAGCTCTTGAAAATTTTAGATATTCGCAAAGAGAAAAAAATGTGTTACTTCAGTCAAAACAGACAGTTTTCGGACACAGACACAGCCACAGACACAGCCACAGACACAGACACAGACACAGGCACAGATACAGACACAGACACAGACACAGTAACAGACACAGACACACACACAGACACAGACACAGACACAGATACAGACACAGACACAGACAGACAGTCAAAAAGTCTCGTGTCACAAAAAATAATTAAAATCATCTGATTGTGGCTGATAATTAGCTATCAAAGTTTTATTAAAAGCTTTTGATTAAAACTAAAAGATTTCAAGAAGGATGTTCCTTACTCTTACCATTACTATTCACCATTCACCATTACTAAACCATCCTTTTGATACTGTTTCAGATGAATAATGAAGCTTATTACACCACTCGTATTCTTTACGTAATTCTCTTACTCGTGACTTATTCGCTATCATTAAATGCTCGTTTGCATTTTTTTTTTAGTGAGAACTGTTTAAATTAGATTAATATCCAATGCGCTATTCTTGAGATATTTGCTTTTTACAGTGAACATTTGTTTTCCATTGATATTTTCAAATAGTGATAAGACATCATTAGCGATATCTCAACAACTACCGTACCAATATTAATCCAACTTATTTATGATATTGTGCGATATTTTAGAATATGAAAAATTAAATTGGATGAATATCCAATGCGTTATTCTTGAGATATGTAACTTTTACTATGGTTATGTATTTTCTATTGATATTTTCAAATAATGATGTGACTTTATTAGCAATATCTCGAAAACTAGCCCACCAATATCAACTCAATTTATAAGTGATATTGATCAATATTTGGATGTATACTAAATTAAATTGGATTAATATCCAATGCGCGATTCTTGAGATATTTGCTTTATACAGTGAACATTTGTTTCCATTGATATTTTCAATTATTGGTAAGATATCATCAACGATATCTCAACAACTACCGTATTAATATTAATAACATTTAAAATTGATATTGTGCGATATATTGATATATGAAGACTTAAATTGGATGAATATCCAATGCGTGATTATTGAGATATTTAACTTTTACTATAGTTATGTATTTTCCATTGATATTTTCAAAAAATGATGTTACTTTATTAGAAATATCTCGAAAACTAGCGTACACATATCAACTCAATTTATCATTGATATTGATCGACATATGGATGTATAATAAATTAAATTGGATTAATATCCAATGCGCGATTCTTGAGATATTAGCTTTTTACAATGAACATTGCTTTTACATTGATATTTTCAAATATGATATGACATCGTTGCCGATATTTCAATAACTCCCGTACCAATATTAATACAATTTATTATTGATATTGTGCGATACTTTAAAACATGAAAAATTAAATTGGATTAATATCCAATGCGTGATTCTTGAGATATTTAACTTTTACTTTGCTTATGTATTTTCCATTGAAATTTTCAAAAATTGATGTCACTTTATTAGCAATATCTCAAAAACTGGCGTACCCATATCTACTCAATTTATCGTCGATATTTAACGACATTTGGATGTATAATAAATTAAATTGTATTAATATCCAATGCGCGATTCTTGAAATATTTGCTTTTTACAGTGAACATTTGTTTTCCATTGATATTTTCAATTACTGATAAGACATCATCACCGCTATCTCAATAACTACCGTACCAATATTAATAAAATTTATTACTGATATTGTGCAATACTTTAGAATATATAAAATTAAATTGGATGAATATCCAATGCGTGATTATTGAGATATTTAATTTTTACTGTGGTTATGTATTTTGCATTGATATTTTCAAATAATGATGTGACTTTAATAATAGCAATATCTCGAAAACTAGCGTACCCATATTAACTTAATTTATCATTGATATTTACCGATATTTGCATATATAATAAATTAAATTGAATTAATATCTAATGCACGATTCTTGAGATATTTGCTTTTACTGTGAGCATTTGTTTTCCATTGATATTTTCAAATATTGATAAGACGTCATTAGCGATATCTCAACATCTACTGCACCAATATTAATAAAATTTATAATTGATATTGTGCGATATTTTGAAATATGAGGATTTAAATTGGATGCATATCCAATGCGTGATTCTAGAGATATTTAACTTTTACTATGGTTATGTATTTTCCATTGATATTTCAAAAAATGACGTGACTTTATTAGCTTCATCTCGAAAACTAGCGTACACATATCAACTCAATTTATCATTGATATTTACCGATATTTGGATATATAATAAATTAAATTGGCTAAATATCCAATGCACGATTCTTGAGATATTTTCTTTTTACAGTGAACATTTGTTTTCCATTGATATTTTCAAATATTGATAAGACATCATTAGCGATATCTCAATAAGTAGCGTGCCAATATTAATATAATTTATTATTGATATTGTGCGATCTTTTGATATATGAAGACTTAAATTGGATGAATATCCAATGCGTGATTATTGAGATATTTAACTTTTACTATGGTTATATATTTTCCATTGATACTTTCAAATAATGATGTAACTTTATTAACAATATCTCGAAAACTGGCGTACGCATATCAACTCAATTTATCATTGCTATTTACCGATATTTGAATATATAATAAATTAAATTGGATTGTGATATTTGCTTTTTACAGCGAACATTTGTTTTCCATTGATATTTTCAAATAATGATAAGACATCATTAAAGATATCTCAATAAGTAGAGTGCCAATATCAATACAACTTTTAATTAGTATTGAGTGATATTTTGAAATGTGAAGATTTAAATTGGATAAATATCCAATGCGCGATTCTTGAGATATTTAACTTTTAGTATGGTTATGTATTCGATTGATATTTTCAAATAATGATGTCACTTTATTAGCAATATCTCGAAAACTAGCGTACCCATATCAACTCAATTTATCATTGCTATTTACCGACATTTGGATATATAATAAATTAAATTGGATTAATATCCAATGCGCGATTCTTGAGATATTTGCTTTTAACAGTGAACATTTGTTTTCCATTGATATTTTCAAATATTGATAAGATATCATCACCAATATCTCAACAACTACGGTACAAATATTAATACAATTTATTATTGATATTGTGCGATATTTTGATGTGTGAAAAATTAAATTGGATGAATATCCAATGCGTGATTGTTGAGATATTTAATGTTTACTATGGCTATGTATTTTCTATTGATATTTGCAAATAATGATGTGATTTTATTAGCACTATCTCGAAAACTAGCGTACCCATATCAACTCAATTTATCATTGATATTTACCAATATTTGGATATATAATAAATTAAATTGGATTAATATCCAATGTGCGATTTTTGAGATATTTGCTTTTTACAGTGAACATTAGTTTTCCATTGATATTTTCAAATACTGATAAAACACCATTAGCAATAACTCAACAACTATCGTACCAATATCAATACAATTTATAACTAATATTGAGTGATATTTTGAAATATAAACATTTAAATTGTATGAATATCTAATGCGCGATTCTTAAGATATTTAATTTTAACTATGGTTATGTATATTCCATTGATATTTACAACTAATGATGTGACTTTATTAGCAATATCTCGAAAACTAGCGTACCCATATCAACTCAATTTATCATTGATATTGATCGACATTTAGATGTGTACCAACTTAAATTGGATTCATATCCAATGCGCGACTCTTGAGATATTTGCTAATTTACAGTGAACATTTGTTTTCCCTTGGTATGTTCAAATGTTGATAAGACATCATTAGAGATATCTCAACAACTATCGTACCAATATTAATACAATTTATTAATGATATTCTGCGATACTTTAGAATATGAAAAATCAAATTGGATGAATATCCAAAGCGTGATTCTTGAGATATTTAATTTTTACTATGGTTATGTATTTTCCATTGATATTTTCAAAAAATGATGTGACTTTATTAGCAATATCTCGAAAACTAGCGTACCCATATCAACTCAATTTATCATTGATATTTACCGATATTTAGATATATAATAACTTAAATTGGATTAATATGCAATGCGCGATTCTTGAAATATTTGCTTTTTAATTAAAATTTGTTTCCCATTAATATTTTCAAATATTGATAAGACATTATTGACGATATCTCAACAACTACTGTACTAATATTAATACAATTTATTATTGATATTGAGCGATACTTTAGGATTTAAAAATTTAAATTGGATGAATATCCAATGCGCAATTCTTGAGATATATATTTTTTACTATGGTTATGTATTTTCAATTGAGAATTTCAAATAATGATGGGACTTTATTAGCAATATCTCGAAAACTAGCGTACACATATCAACTCAATTTATCATTGATATTTACCGATATTTGGATAGATAATAAATTAAATTGGATTAATATCCAATGCGCGATTCTTGAAATATTTGCTTTTTACAGTAAACATAAGTTTTCCATTGATATGTTCAAATAGTGATAAGACACCATTAGCGATATCTCAACAACTAGCGCGCCAATATCAATATAATTTATTATTGATATTGAGTGATATTTTGAAATGTAAAGGTTCAAATTGAACGAATATGCAATGCATAATTCTTGAGATATTTAATTTTTAATATTGATAAGACATCATTAGCGATATCTCAACAACTAGCGTGCCCATATTAATACAATTTATAATTGATATTGAGTGATATTGGATGAATATCTAATGTGTGATCCTTGAGATATTTAATATTCACTATGGTTATGTATTTTATATTGATATTTTCAAATAATGATATGACTTTATTATCAATATCTCGAAAACAGGCATACCCATATCAACTCAATTTATCATTGATATTTGACGATATTTGGATATATAATAAATTATTGTCATTAATTTTTATGCCCTGCACAATTGTCTAATCCGCATAACATCCTACCTAACATAATCATCAAGTTCGTTCATTTATTAGTCAACTTAAATTGCAGCCACACGCCAACTTAATTTATTATTATTATTATACCACGCTCAGCACATCATCTTCTGATGCACTCCTAACACTTCATTTGTTTAACAGTTGAATTGTGTAAATTTAAGCAACTTTGTGCCAATATTTCTAACTGAACCTTGGTAACTGGTAATAGGTAACTGAACCTTGGTTATGGATGATACACAATCGTACAACAAGGCCTAATGACATCAAGGCCCAGTTGTACGAATGTGGATCATCCTTGACCATGGTTCAGGTACCTAGGATACAATTGTTAATACAATGGTAACCTTAGAAACTGAACCACGATCAAGGATGATCCACGGCCTAAGACCCAGTTGTACGATTATGGATCATCCTTGACCATGGTTTAGTTGCCTAGGATACCATTGTTAATACAATGGTATCCTTAAGTCCAGTTGTACGATCGTGGATCATCCTTGGCCGAACCATGGTTCAGTTACCTGAGATACAATTGTTAATATAATGGTATCCTTAGAAACTGAATCATGATCAATGATGATCCACGATCGTACAACTGAGTCTTAGGCCCAGTTGTACGATTATGGTTCATCCTTGACCATGGTTTAATTGCCTAGGATACAATTGTTAACACAAAGGTATCCTTAGATCTAGTTGTACGATCGTGAATCATCCTTGACCATGGTTCAGTTACCTAGGATTCAATTGTTAATACAGTGGTATCCTTAGAAACTGAACCATGATCAATGATAATCCACGATTGTACAACTGAGTCTTAGGCCCAGTTATACAATTATGGATCATTCTTGACCATGATGCAATCACCTAGCTTCAATTATCGTACAACTGGACCTAAGGATACCATTGTATTAACAATTGTTTCCTTAGGTCCAGATGTACGATCGTGGATCATCCTTGACCATGGTTCAGTTACCTAGAAACTGAACCACGATCGTACAACTGGGTCTTGGACCCAGTTGTACGATAAAGAATCATCCTTGACCATGGTTTAATTGCCTAGAATACAGTTGTTAATACAATGGTAGCCTTAGGTCCAGTTGCACGATCGTGGATCATCCTTGACCATGGTTCAGTTACCTGGAACTGAACCATGATCAATCATGATCCACGATCGTACAACTGAGGCTTAGAAACTGAACCACGATCAAAGATGATCCACGATCGTACAACTGGGCCTAACGCAGTTGCCACTAATTCTTTCGATAGTCTTTGTGACATTGGTGGATCTTAAAAAGAAACACTTTTTTTCGTCACAAGGACTTTTAGCTCATGTGGATAATATTGGCACTTAGTTCCTTGTAATTTATACATCTTCCTTTAAACCTTATATCTCAAAAGTGTCCAATTATTCTCTCACTTTGTAATACATGTATACAACATTTAAATCTGTTTTAGGAGAAAATAAAAACTTCAGTGTCTTCAGAAGAAGATCCTGTTGATGATGTCCAAGCGAAGAACGGGAATGAGAACGAGAAGACGGAGTATGTTGAAATAGACGAAGAAAAAGGTTCGAAGTCTAGTACAAAACACTCCCATCCACACACACAATAAAATAAGGTTTCACTTTTCTAACAACTGCTTAAGCCTAAATATGTTTACTGTATAAATGGAAATTATGAACAATACATCCTCTTGGAATCATATATTGAGGATGTCAATTTGAAAAGCTTACCATCGACTTTTTCGGAGTTGAAGACTGTTTGGGTGGTTCGAAGGTTTCCGCCATAAAACGCATTGTACAATTGCAAAAAATAATTAAGAATGTCGAGCTATTCCTAGGCTTTAGGCTAAATATCTTCGAAACAGGTCTATGGTAACTTCAAATTGATCCAGGATGTCAATTTGACATCCTTAAGTGAAAAACTTACCATCGACTTTTTTGGAGTTCAATACTGTTTGGGTGGTTCGAAGGTTTCCGCTATAACACGCATTGTACAATTGCGAAAAATAATTAAGAATGTCGAGCAATTCCTAGGCTCTAGGCTAAATATCTTTGAAACAGGTCTATGGTAACTTCAAATTGACACCAACTCAAATATATTGTTTAACAAATTTTTGGGCCGACTGCATTCCGTCTTGGGTTGGATACTTACATCTACATCTACATACGTATGGTTGGCTTTTCCATCAGTCTTCCAAAAGTTGAAGAAAAATCTTTGTAAAATTGACTAAAGCAACCTAACTTAACATATGCAGCTAGGCTATTTTCTTGTTTCTCTGGTAGTTGCTTTGATATTGAATGGGTTTCATCGCTTTCCAGATACTGTAACACCTACCCTACCACCTAAGCACAAATACACGATCGAGGCAAAGCTCGACTACGCGGGATTCTGCGGCGGAGCCCTCAACATACCCAGGCCCAAGCTGATACAGAAGCTCAAAAAGCACAGGCGAAGCACTGAGAGCGTGGATGAGAAGCTGAAGACAATCGACGAGATTTTGGACGACCTCGACTCGGAGAAGAGGGAGCAGAGTGGACGGCAGAAGGTCAAGCTTCTGATCGAGAAGTTTAACGTCCACGGCAGCTGCGAGGAGGTCGAGATGCGGAAGAAGTACTCACCACTGGAATGCGAGCACCAGAGGCACTCGGATGACTTGAACAGACTGCTGGCCGAACTGAGCAAGGTCACCAATGCTCCAATACTAACACCAGGCGTGACCAGCAGTTTGATAACGACACCTTTAACTAGTGATGAAGTATGGGAGGTAAGCCTTGATCAATTGGGGGATGTTCAAGATTTTTGGTTTCAGTGGAAGAACTTGGTTCCCATCAGGAAACGGAGATTCTCAGAACCGGATTACGATATTCCCAGACCGCACAGTTCATTACAAATTATTCCAACGTTTGAAAGCAAGGAGAAACCAATGAAACCGACACGGTTCTTTGGGCCTGTGTTGATAGATCATGAAGTTAATGGGTGAGTTAAGCTATTTATATTTTAACAATTCACATGTTTTCTTGATCATTCTCTTGTCTGTGGCCAAAAAATAACAATAAAGCCAAATATTTTTTCATTTCAGAGATACTAACGAAAAACATGTTAGTATAACACCAGACTCTTTGGAAATTGAACAGCTATATCAAACCAAGTTAATATGCACTTCGAGTATTGAAGAAGACCGCAGCCTATTCTCTTACACCTCCCATAATTATGGGCGAGAGATGAAAACGCTCGACAAACGGCTTACTAGAGAGGAAATTTATTCCCGCCCAAAATCTCTGACTTCCCCACAACAGTCAATAGTTGAAGATGACGTCGATGAGGACGAAGGATCTGTCGGCAATGAAATGCGCAAGAATGAACGATACGAGGATTCGCTGGAGCCTGTCGAGTTTTTGCAAAATTCGACCGAATTTTAGCAGAAAAAATATCGAGTTTCTAAAAATTTTGTACTTTTCCCGATTTTTCTTCTTCGATTTTTCTTCGAACGAACTTTTTTTAGTCGCCCAATATTTTTAAATCTAATATGTAATATACGTACCAAAGATTTATGTTAAAAATAAAAGTCAACAAAAAGGTATTCAGTGTTTCTCAAATTGCTGAGGTGGCAGCAAATTTAATATTTGTTATGCAGCAGTCTTTCATTAAATAAATGGCGGGTCTTTCCAAACTTGCGGATAGGTGTTTTATCGGATAAAGTTAGAAGCAACCAACAACTTTATCCGACAAAATAGCAGTCTTTCATTAAATAAATGGCGGGTCTTTCCAAACTTGCGGATAGGTGTTTTGTCGGATAAAGTTGGAAGCAACCGACGTAACTTTATCCGACAAAATAGCAGTCTTTCATTAAATAAATGGCGGGTCTTTCCAAACTTGCGGATTGGTGTTTTGTCAGATAAAGTTAGAAACAACCGACGTAACTTTATCCGACAAAATAGCAGTCTTTCATTAAATAAATGGCGGGTCTTTCCAAACTTGCGGATAGGTGTTTTGTCGGATAAAGTTGGAAGCAACCGACGTAACTTTATCCGACAAAATAGCAGTCTTTCATTAAATTAATGACGGGTCTTTCCAAACTTGCGGATAGGTGTTTTATCGGATAAAGTTAGAAGCAACCGACGTAACTTTATCCGACAAAATAGCAGTCTTTCATTAAATAAATAGCGGGTCTTTCCAAACTTGCGGATAGGTGTTTTATCGGATAAAGTTAGAAGCAACCGACGTAACTTTATCCGACAAAATAGTAGTCTTTCATTAAATAAATGGCGGCTCTTTCCAAACTTGCGGATAAGTGCTTTGTCGGATAAAGTTGGAAGCAACCAACGTAACTTTATCCGACAAAACAACCATCCGCAAGTTTGGAAAGACCCGCCATTTATTTAATAAAAGACTGCTGCATAACAAATATTTTTGCCCTTTGAAAATCTGCGGACTATTGTTTGAGAAACACTGCTATACATTGTGTCCCCGAATTATAATAATAAATTGTATATAAACTATCAATATTTATTGGTATTCCTATTAATAATTTTTATATCTTTGAACATGTATAATTTATATTATCAATAATTAATAACGATGCTAAATTACGTACACGATTGATATTATTATAAATTAATTACTATGTAAATTAAGCAAATAAATAAAATACTTTTATCTATAACTCATAAATAATATATTGATTATGTACGCAACTGTGGTAATAATATGTGCAACAGGGGTTGTATAATTGCTTCATTATACAACATGGGTTGTATAATTACTTCATTTTACAAGAGGTGTTGTATAATTACTTTATTATACAACAGGGGTTGTATAATTACTTCATTATACAACAGGGGTTGTATAATGACATTATACAACTGTAAAGACATTTCATTCCTACGTCGTTTAAAATTTTTGTGCTTAAAAGCAGTGAATAGAACCCGAAATATTTCATATCGCATTTGTTGCCTAGCAACCGATGCGAAATGAAATTCCGTACAAAACATACTGTTTATAATTGCATTTGCATCTTGCATAATTGCAAGAGGGTAATCTTCAGATAACCGTATTTCAATTTTGTCATAGAAAAACTTGTTAATAAACAAGTTAGATAATAAGAAAAATCTTTTCAATAATACAAACAATATTGTCTTAAAACATTTTAAATTTTTTTGTCAGTTTTTCAGAAGGGTCCAAATTATAAACAGCCCATTACATACTTTGATATACAACATGTATGTACTGATATACTGTTTTACTGTTTACTGCATGTAAACCAGGCAACCAGGTATACTCTACTAAAATATTTCATATTTTATATTTCATATCAAATGAATAAATACAATATTTATCCTTTACAACTTATGTCCTCTATGTGATCTTATAAACATTCATATAAACATTTTTCGATGTTGTCGTTGAAAAACTTTTGTTAATGATACTTAAAATAAACAATAAGTTAAATAATAAGAAATATCTGGTCAATTATACAAACAATATTGACTTAACATATTTTTTCCTCAGTTTTTAAGAAAAGCCCAAATCATAAACAGCCCATTATATACTTAGATATACTGCATATATGTACTGATATACTGTTTTACTGCATGTAAACGCATGCAACCAGGTATACTCTTCTGAAGTATTTCATATCATATTTCATATCAAATCAATATATACAATATTTATCCTTCACAAGTATAATCATCCCCTCAATTTTACCAGCCCTCAATGTTAATCATCGTTACATTAATTTCATAAACAATAGAAATAATTAACTAATTATTTGTTGTCATCTATAAGAATATCATATTATTGTATGCACATTGTAATCGTCATTGTTAATTATCGTTACATTAATTTCATAAACGATAGAAATAATTAACTAATTATTTGTTGTCATCTATAAGAATATCATAATATTGTATGCACATTGTGCACATTGTGCAATCATCCACTAAATGTATGATTTCGTATCAATGCAGTGATGATTTTTATTGTTTCTGTCCTTCAAATTGGAGGATGATTATAGTGTGCCCACCCACCCACCCTCCAACTCAAAATTTATGCAAAAAATATCATGGAACGTTCAATTTTCTGCAATCATCGCAACAATCATTTCAATGATATTAGAAGTAAGATTGGAAAGGTAGGTGGGTGGGCATAAGTATAATCATCCCCTCAATTTTACCAGCCCTCAACGTTAATCAACGTTACATTAATTTCGTAAGCGATAGAAATAATTAAATCATTATTTGTTGTCAGCTATAATTATATCATCTTATTGTATGCACATTGTAATCATCCAGTAAATGTATGATTTCATATCAATGCAGTGATGATTTGTATTGTTTCTGTCCATCAAATTGGAGGATGATTATAGTGTGCCCACCCACCCACCCTCTAACTCAAAAGTTATGCAAAGAATCATCGCAACAATCATTTCAATCATATTAGAAGTAAGATTGGAAAGGTAGGTGGGTGGGCATAAGTAAAATCATCCCATTAATTTTACCAGCCCTTAATGTTAATCATCGTTACATTAATTTCATAAGCGATAGAAATAATTAAATCATTATTTGTTGTCAGCTATAATTATATCATCTTATTGTTTGCACATTGTAATCATCCAGCAAATGTATGATTTCGTATCAATGCAGTGATGATTTTTATTGCTTCTGTTCATCAAATTGGAGGATGATTATAGTGTGCCCACCCACCCACCCTCCAACTCAAAATTTGTGCAAAAAATATCATGGAACGTTAAATTTTCTGCAATCATCGCAACAATCATTTCAATCATCTTAGAAGTAAGATTGGAAGGGTGGGTGGGTGGGCAAAGGTATAATCATCCCCTCAATTTTACCAGCCCTCAATGTTAATCATCGTTACATTAATTTCATAAGCGATAGAAATAATTAAATCATTATTTGTTGTCAGCTATAATTATATCATCTTATTGTATGCACATTGTAATCATCCAGCAAATGTATGATTTAGTATGGCAGTGATGATTTTGATTGTTTTCTGTCTATCAAATTGGAGGATGATTATAGTGTGCCCACCCACCCACCCTGCAACTCAAAATTTTAGCAAAGTATATCATGGCACGTTCAATTTTCTACAATCATCGCAACAATCATTTCAATCATCTTAGAAGTAAGATTGGAAGGGTGGGTGGGTGGGCAAAGGTATAATCATCCCCTCAATTTTACCAGCCCTCAATGTTAATCATCGTTACATTAATTTCATAAACGACAGAAATAATTAAATCATTATTTGTTGTCAGCTATAATTATATCATCTTATTGTATGCACATTGTAATCATCCAGTAAATGTATGATTTCGTATCAATGCAGTGATGATTTTTATTGTTTCTGTCCTTCAAATTGGAGGATGATTATAGTGTGCCCACCCACCCACCCTCCACCTCAAAATTTTTGAAAAGTATATCATAGAACGTTCAATTTTCTGCAATCATCGCAACAATCATGTCAATCGTTTTAGAAGTAAGATTGGATAGGTGGGTGGGTGGGCACAAGTATAATCATCCCCTCAATTTTACCAGCCCTCAATGTTATTGAATATCATTTTATTGAATACAAATTGTAATCATCCACCAAATGCATGATTCCGTATTAATGAAGTAATATTTTTTTGTTGTTTCTGTCCATCAAATTGGAGGATGATGATAGTGTGACCACTCACCCACCCCCCAACTCAAAATTTGTGCAAAGAATATCATGGAACGTTCAATTTTCTGCAATCATTGCAACAATCATTTCAATCATCTTAGAAGTAAGATTGGAAGAATGGGTGGGTGGGCACAAGTATAATCATCTCCTCCATTTTACCAGCCCTGAGACCTGAGACCAGTACTAGTAGGTACCACATAGGCTTCCTCAATCATCAATATTTTGATGATTGATCATTCAATTGCACTGAATAACTGAACCAAAGAACCTTCTTTGAATGAGACCAGTGGTATTTTTGACTATATCACCAGAGTATAGTACCAGTATATGTTAATCATCGAATCATCGTTACATTAATTTCATAAACCATAGAAATAATTAAATAATTATTTGTTGTCATCTATAAGAATATCACGTTATTGAAGACAAATTTTAATAATCCAGCAAATGCATGATTCTGCATCAATGAAGTGATGATTTTTTGTTGTTTCTGTATCAAATTAGAGGATGATTATAGTGTGCACATGTTAATTACTGTATAAATCATCTAGAACTGGTGATTAAATGGCACATTTTTGACCAGTATCTTTTTGAGTGTATACTCCATCGTTGGTACTACATGGGCTTCCTCAATCATCAATATTTTACAATTACCTCAAGACATCCATGAGTCTCGCTTCTTTGAATAATACCAGTATCTTTTTGAGTACCATCGGGCAATTTAAGTACCATTTGAGTACCACACGGGCTTCCTCAATCATCAATATTTTACAATAATCTCAACAGTCATTCATGAATCTCGCTTCTTTCAATAACACCAGTATGTTTTTGAGTCTATCTTCCAGCAGTGGTAAAAAAATGGCTTCCTCAATCATCAATATTTTACAATCATCTCAACAGTCATTCAGGAGTCTCGCTTCTTTCAATAACACCAGTATCTTTTTGAGTGTATCTTCCATCATTGGTAAAATATGGGCTTCATCAATCATCAATATTTTACAATCATCTCGACAGTCATCCATGAGTCTCGCTTCTTTGAATGAGCCAATATATATTTTTGAGTATATCCTCCCCCGTTGGTACCACATATGCTTCTTCAATGATCAATATTTTACAATCACCTCAAGTCATCCATGAGTCTCGCTTCTTTGAATAATACCAGTATCTTTTTGAGTACCATCAGGCTATTTGAGTACAATTTGAGTACCACACGGGCTTCCTCAATCATCAATATTTTACAATAATCTCAACAGTCATTCATGAGTCTCGTTCTTTCAATAACACCAGTATATTTTTGAGTGTGTCTTCCAGCACTGGTAAAATATGGGCTTCCTCAATCATCAATATTTTACAATCATGTCAACAGTCATTCATGAGTCTCGCTTCTTTGAATGAGACCAGTATATTTTTGAGTATATCCTCCCCCATTGGTACCACATATGCTTCTTCAATGATCAATATTTTACAATCATCTCAACAGTCATCCATGAGTCTCGCTTCTTTGAATAAGACCAGTATCTTTTTAAGTGTATTCGTTGGTACCACACGGGCTTCCTCAATCATCAATATTTTACAATCATCTCAAGAGTCGTCCATGAGTGTCGCTTAATTGAAAGATACCAGTATATTTTTGCTTGTATCATCTATCGTTGGTTACTTACGGGCTTCCTCAATCATCAATATTTTACAATCATCTTAAGAGTCATCCATGAGTCTCGCTTATTTGAATGAGACCAGTATATTTTTGAGTATATCGTCCCCCGTTAATACCACATAGGCTTCTTCAATCATCAATATTTTACAATCATCTCAACAGTCATCCCTGAGTCTCACTTCTTTGAATAAGACCAGTATCTTTTTGACTGTATTCTTCATCATTGGTACCATACGGGATTCCTCAATCATCAATATTTTACAATCATCTCAAGAGTTGTCCATGAGTCTCGCTTATTTGAAAGAGAGCAGTATATTTTTGCGTGTATCATCTATAGTTGGTTACTCACGGGCTTCCTCAATCATCAATATTTTACAATTATCAATATTTTCATGATTGATCATTCAGTAAAATTGCACTGAATGACTGAACCAATGAACATTCTTTGAATGAGGCCAGTATATTTTTGACTATATCACCAGAGTATAGTACCAGTACACGTGTTGGTACCACATAGGCTTCCTCAATCATCAATATTTTACAATCATCTCTACAGTCATCAATGAGCCTCGCTTCTTTGGACAACACCAATATCATTTTGAGTGTATCCTCTATTATTGGTACCACATAGACTTCCTCAATTATCAATATTTTACCATTGCACTGAATGACTAAACAAATGACCTATTCTTTGAATGAGACCAGTATATTTTTGACTATATCACCAGAGTATAGTACCAGTAAATTTGTTGGTACTATACATGCTTCCTCAATCATCAATATTTTGATAATTGATCATTCAGTACCATTGCTTTGATGACTAAACAAATGATCTTTTCTTTGAATGAGACCACTATATTTTTGACTATATCACCAGAGTATAGTACCAGTATATGTGTTAGTGCCACACATGCTTCCTCAATCATCAATATTTTGATGATTGATCATTCAGTACCATTGCACTGAATGACTAAACCAATGAACCTACCTTGAATGAGGCCAGTATATTTTTGACTACATCACCAGAGTATAGTACCAGTATACGTGTTGGTACCACACAGGCTCCCTCAATCATCAATATTTTACAATCATCGCAACAGTCATCAATGAGTCTCGCTTCTTTGGATAACACCAGTATCTTTTTGAGTGTATCCTCTATCGTTGGTACCACATGGGCATCCTCAATCATCAATATTTTACAATTGCACTTAATGACCAAACAAATGACCTTTTCTTTGAATGAGACCAGTGTATTTTTGACTATATCACCAGAGTATAGTACCAGTATATGTCTTGGTACCATATAGGCTTCCTCAATCATCAATATTTTACAATCACCTGAATAGTCATCAATGAGTCTGGCTTCTTTGATAACACCAGTATCTTTTTTAATGTATCTTCCATAGTTGGTACCACATGGGCTTCCTCAATCATCAACATTTTATAATTGCACTGAATGCCTAAACAAATGACCTTTTCTTTGAATGAGATCAGTATATTTTTGATTATATCACTAGAGTATAGTACCAGTATTTGTGTTGGTACCATATATGCTTCCTCAATCATCAATATTTTGATGATTGATCATTCAGTACCATTGCACTGGATGACTGAACCAATGAACCTTCTTTGATTGAGACCAGTATATTTTTGACTATGTCACCAGAGTGTAGTACCAGTACACGTGTTGGTGCCACACATGCTTCCTCAATCATCAATATTTAGATGATTGACCATTCAGTACCATTGCAATGAATGACTAAACTAATGTACCTTCTTTGAATGAGGCCAGTATATTTTTGGTTATATCACCAGATTATAGTACCAGTATACGTGTTTATACCACATAGGCTTCCTCAATCATCAATATTTTACAATCATCTCAACAGTCATCAATGAGTCCCGCTTCTTTGGATAACACCAGTATATTTTTGAGTGTATCCTCCATCGTTGGTACCACATGGCTTCCTCAATCATCAATGTTATACAATTGCACTGAATGACTAAACAAATGACCATTTCTTTGAATGAGACCAGTATATTTTTGACTATATCACCAGAGTATAGTACCAGTATATTTGTTGGTACCATACATGCTTCATCAATCATCAATATTTTGATGATTGATCATTCAGTACCATTGCATTGAATGACTAAAAAAATGACCTTTTCTTTGAATAAGACCAGTATATTTTTGACTATATCACCAGAGTATAGTACCAGTATATGTGTTGGTACCACATAGGCTTCCTCAATCATCAATATTTTACAATCACCTCAACAGTCACAATGAGTCTCGTTTCTTTGGCTAACACCAGTATCTTTTGAGTGTATCCTCCATCGTTGGTACCACACGGGCTTCCTCAATCATCAATATTTTACAATTGCACCGAATGACTAAACTAATGACCTTCTTTGAATGAGATCAGTATATTTTTGACTATATCACTAGAGTATAGTACCAGTATTTGTGTTGGTACCATACATGCTTCATCAATCATCAATATTTTGATGATTGATCATTTAGTACCATTGCACTGAATGACTAAAAAAATGACATTTTCTTTGAATGAGACCAGTATAGTTTTTACTATATCACCAGAGTATAGTACCAGTATATGTGTTGGTACCACATATGCTTCCTCAATCATCAATATTTTACCATTGTATGACTAAACCAATGACCTTATTGGAATGAGACCAGTATATTTTTGACTACATCACTAGAGTATAGTACCAGTATATGTGTTGGTACCACATAGGCGTCCTCAATCATCAATATTTTGATGATTGATCATTCAGTACCATTGCACTGAATGACTGAACCAATGAACATTATTTGAATTAGGCTAGTATATGTTTGATTGTATCAGCAGAGTATAGTACCAATACATGTGTTGGTACCACATTTTTTTTGTTATTAATTTTTATTTTTTAATATTACTTTGTTAATTTAACAAAAATATACTTCTCATGAAGCACCACTAACATCACCAAATAAAATCAGCGAAGATTAATTACTATGTGATCATACCATGGTATGTTTGTAAATAGGTGAGAGATGCTGTTACCAGCCCAGGCAAGTACCGGAGGGGAAAAATTCGAGGCTCTGCTAGCTGCAGCGCGTTTTCATGTTAGTTCACATCCAAAGGTCGTCGGGTACGTTTCGTCAGCGACTCGCTCGGAATTATGCGCGCGCGTCAGCTTTAAAAACAAATAGCACGGCAAACGGGTGCATAAGAACGCAAAAAATCACAATGACGAGCACCATTTTTCATGTGGCTGTGGTTTTTAATTTATGTGTCGCTGTGAAAGGTTTTAATTTCGAAGTGCGCAATCCAATAGTCAAAAGGGGCGAGAGGGGATCATATTTTGGATACAGCGTAGCAGAACACATAACAGACACCGGAGAAAAATGGCAAGTGTCATTTGTTGATAGTTCGTAGCACGTTTTTGGTACAACAAACCTACACAGAATATGTAAACATCACACGAGAAATTGGAGAGATATTTTAAATCTATATGAAAACTACAAACTACAAACGCTTTTTGCTTGGTTTAGTTATTACTCCATCGTGCTAATATATTGTATTCATTAGAAATAAGCATTATTTTGTAGCAGGCATTCAAGGACATCATTTTGCAACGCTGATTATTTCAATGTATGCACTTTTAATTTCATACAGCCATTAGTTTCAGATCGTTGATTTTAGCTTAGCTTTAGACTTGATGATCCAGCGATTATATTTTACCATTGTGTCAAATAAGGATTTGGACCATAAATCTCAATCAAATATAACATAATGTAATATACATAACTCATTGCATTAAGTTTAAGCAGTTAGTTAATCAATGATTTAACTTAATACATCAAAATTCAACCGTGCGCTCAATAATTTCAGAACAGCGCACAAAAAACTTTTTCCGGCCTCCAATTTTTTCCATGCGCGAAATAAAGTAATAATAAATAATAATAACAATAATACAATATTATAAAAATAATAAAGTGTAACAAAAATAATAAAATATAATAAAAATAATAAAGCATAATAAAAATAATAAAATATAATAAAAATAATAAAGTATAATAAAAATTATCGTTCATTACACGTCCAGATATAGGTTATTCCGTGCTACCACTGATCATTATTTCGTGCCTTCAATTTCTCTTCTTCATCAAATTTTAAGAAATTTATTATTACAGGACTAAGATCACACCCATCAACATAAAAAGTATCGTTCATTACTCATCCAGAAATGGATTATTCTGTCCTACTTCTTATCATTATTTCGTGCCTGCAATTTCTCTTCTACATCAAATTTTAAAAAACTTATTATTACAGGACTAAGATCACACCCATCAACATAAAAAGTATCGTTCATTACACGTCCAGAATGGATTATTCCGTGCTACCACTGATCATTATTTCGTGCCTTCAATTTCTCTGCTACATCAAATTTTAAGAAATTTATTATTACAGGACTAAGATTACACCCATCAACATAACAAGTATCGTTCATTACACGTCCAGAAATGGATTATTTCGTACTACAATTAACAATTATTTCGTGCCTTCAATTTCTCTTGTTCATCAAATTTTAAGAAATTTATTATTACAGGACTAAAATCACACCCATCAAGATAAAAAGTATCGTTCATTACACGTCCAGAAATTGATTTATTTATTATTACAGGACTAAGATCACACCCATAAACATAAAAAAGTATCGTTCATTACACGTCCAGAAATGGATTATTCCGTCCTACCACTGATAATTATTTCGTGCCTTCAATTCCTCTTCTACATCAAATTTTAAGAAATTTATTATTACAGGACATCAATCAAAGAACAATTTTGATCTCGTTAAACTTCCTTTAAAAAAGAATCCCATCAATATAAATCTAGAACAATTTTGATCTCGTCGAACTTCTTTTAAAAAAGAATCCCATCCATATAAATCAAAGAACAATTTTGATCTCGTTAAACTTCCTTTAAAAAAGAATCCCATCAATATAAATCACAGAACAATTTTGATCTCGTTAAACTTCCTTTAAAAAAGAATCCCATCAATATAAATCACAAAACAATTTTGATCTCGTTAAACTACCTTTAAAAAGGATCCCATCAAAACAAATTGGTTCCGAAACTTCTTTCGTTCTCCAATAAAGAAGGTCACACTTTCTACAAACAGAAAGTGTATTGGCTTAAATTTTAGGAAAACACCGAACCCATCAATCTGGAGCTGCACCGAATAGATCCATTCACGGCTTGTTTTTTCAGTGTACCACTTAATCCGTTGCGTGTGAAATGTGCCGTTTATATTTAAATCGGCTTCCACATGTGCTCCACAATTCGGCGAGCATTTCTCGAACGTAGTAGGCAATGAAAGGAATCGGGTTCGAAAATAAACAAGTCCAAAAATAGACGCGCCCGGTCACGATTAATATTCAAATTCGATGAAAATTTATTCAGACTCATCGCCGCTGATGTTTCTATGTTTAGATATTGCAGTGCGTGTTGTACAAAGTAGCATAACGCCAATGTCGGGGATTAATTAGTTCGTCAGTTTCAGTATTAAATAAGTGAGAAAATCAAAAGTATAACTTTCTGCATTGACTAGTATGGGTTAGCTATTACTGAAATTTCTGAAAATTTATTAATTGCATATTTAATATTAGATTTGTATTTAGTATACCTTAAACTAATTCTCCTGAAAATTTGACAAAGTTTCAGCAATAAATACGCGAGAAAATCTAAAATATAACTTTCTGCACTTACAAGTATGGGTTAGCTATTACTGAATTTTCTGAAAATTTATTACTTACAAATTTGGTATTACATTTGTGTACAGTACACCTGAAACTAATTCCCCTGAAAATTTGACAAAGTTTCAGTATTAAATAAGGAAGAAATTCAAAGACATAACTTTCTGCATTGACAAGTATGGGTTAGGTATTAATGAATTTTCTGAAAATTTATTAATTGCATATTTAATATTAGATGTGTATTTGGTACACCTAAAGCGAATTCTCCTGAAAATTTGACAAAGTTTCAGCAATAAATAAGCGAGAAAATCAAAAGTATAACTTTCTGCATATACAAGTATGACTTAGCTATTACTGAAACTTCTGAAAATGTATTAATTGCATATTTAATATTAGATTTATGTTTAGTACATCTGAAGCTAATTCTCCTGAAAATTTGACAAAATTTCAGCAATAAATAAACAAGAAAATTAAAAGTATATCATTCTGCATTTATAAGTATGGGTTAGCTATTACTGAAATTTCTGAAACGTTATTTCTTATATATTTAATATTATATTTGTGTTTAGTACACCTAAAGCTAATAATCCTGAAAATTTGACAAAGTTTTAGCAATAAATAAGCCAGAAAATCAAAAGTATAACTTTCTGCATTTACAAGTATGGGTTAGCTATTACTGAAATTTCTGAAAATTTGTTAATTGCATATTTATTATTAGGTATATATTTATAACACCTGAAGCTAATTCTCCTGAAAATTTGACAAAGTTTTAGGAATGAATACGCGAGAAAATCCAAAGTATAACTTTCTGCATTGACTAGTATGGATCAGCTATTACTGAATTTTCTGAAAATTTATTAATTGCATATTTAATATTACATTTGTGTTAAGTATACCTGAAGCTAATTCTCCTGAAAATTTGACAAGCTTTTAGTATTAAATAAGTCAGAAAATCAAAAGTATAACTTTCTGCATTAACTTGTATGGGTTAGCCATTACTGAAGTTTCTGAACATTTATTAATTGCATGTTTAATATTAGATTTGTATTTAGTAAACCTCAAGCTAATTCTCCTGAAAATTTGACAAAGTTTCAGCAATAAATAAGTGAGAAAATCGAAAGTATAACTTTCTGCATTTACAAGTATGGGTTAGCTATTACTAAAATTTCTGAAAATTTATTAATTGGATATTTAATATTACATTTGTGTTTAGTACACCTGAAACTAATTCTTCTGAAAATTTGACAAAGTTTCAGTATTAAATAAGTGAGAAAATCAAAAATATAACTTTCTGAATTTACAAGTATGGCTTAGCTATTACTGAATTTTCTGAAAATGCATAAATTGCATATATAATATAAGATTTGTATTTAATACACCTGAAGCTAAATTTACTGAAAATTTGACAAAGTTTTAGCATTAAATAAGCGAGAAAATCAAAAGTATAACTTTCTGCATTTACAAGTATAACTTAGCTATTACTGAAACTTCTGAAAATTGATTAATTGCATATATAATATTAGATTGGTATTTAGTACACTTGAAGCTAATTCCTCTGAAAATTTGACAAAGTTTCAGCAATAAATACGCGAGAAAATCAAAAGTATAACTTTCTGCATTTACTAGAATGGGATAGCTATTACTGAAATTTCGGAAAATGTTTTAATTGCATATTTAATATTAGATTTGTTTTTAGTACACCTGAAATCAATTCTCCTGAAAATTTGACAAAATATCAGCAATAAATAAGCGAGAAAATCAAAAGTATAACTTTCTGCATTGACTTGTATGGGTCAGCTATTACTGAAATTTCTGAAAATTATTAATTGCATATTTAATATTAGATTTGTTTTTAGTACACCTGAAATCAATTCTCCTGAAAGTTTGACAAAATTTCAGTGCTATATAAGTGAGAAAATCAAAAGTATAACTTTCTGCAATTACAAGTATGGCTTAGCTCTTACAGAAACTTCTGAAAATGTATTAATTGCGTAGGTAATATTAGATTTGTATTTAATACACCTGAAACCAATTCTCCTGAAAGTTTGACAAAATTTCAGTGCTAAATAAGTGAGAAAATCAAAAGTATAACTTTCTGCATTGACTAGTATGGGTTAGCTATTATTGAAATTTCTGAAAATTTATTAATTGCATATTTAGTATTAGATTTATGTTTAGTATACCTGAAGCTAATTATCCTGAAAAGTTCGCCAAGTTTCAGTACTAAATACGCGAGAAAATTAGAAGTATAACTTTCAGCATTTACAAGTATGGCTTAGCTATTACTGAAACTTCTGGAAATTTATTAATTGCATTTTTAATATTAGATTTGTGTTTAGTACATTTGAGGCTAATTATCCTGAAAATTTGACAAGGTTTCAGTACTAACTAAGTGAGAAAATCAAATGTATAACTTCCAGCATTTATAAGTATGGGATAGCTATTACTGAAGTTTCTGAAAATTTATTAATTGCATATTAAATATTAGATTTGTGTTTAGTATACCTGAAGCTAATTCTCCTGAAAATTTGACAAAGTTTCAGTAATAAATAAACGAGAAAATCATATGTATAACTTTCTGCATTTACAAGTATGGCTTAGCTATTACTGTAAATTCTGAAAATGTATAAATTGCATAAATAATATTAGATTTGTGTTTAGTACACTGAAGCTAATTATCCCGAAAATTTCACAAAGTTTCAGCACTAAATACGCGTGAAAATTAAAAGTATAACTTTCTGCATTTATAAGTATGGGTTAGCTATTACTGAAGTTTCTGAAAATTTATTAATTTCATATTTAATATTAGATTTGTGTTTAGTATACCTGAAGTTAATTCTCCTGAAAATTTGACAAAGTTTTAGTATTAAATAAATAAATAAATCAAAAGAATAACATTCTGCTTTGATTAGTATGGTTTTGCTATTTCTGAAATATCTGAAAATTAATTAATTGCATATTTAATATTAGATTTGTGTTTAGTACACCTGAAACTATTTCTCCTGATAATTTGACAAACTTTCAGTACTAAATAAGTGAGAAAATCCAAAGTATAACTTTCTGTATTTACAAGTATGGCTTAGCTATTACTGAAACTTCTGAAACTATTTTAATGGTATATTTAATATTAGATTTGTGTTAAGTACACCTGATGCTAATAATCCTGAAAATCTGACAAAGTTTCAGCAATAAATAAACGAGAAAATCAAATGTATAAGTTTCTGTATTTACAAGTATGGCTTAGCTATTACTGAAACTTCGGAAAATGTATAAATTGCATATTTAATATTAGATTTGTGTTTAGTATACATGAAGCTAATTCTCCTGAAAATTTGACAAAGTTTTAGTATTAAATAAATAAATAAATCAAAAGAATAACATTCTGCTTTGATTGGTATGGTTTAGCTATTTCTGAAATATCTGAAAATTAATTAATTGCATATTTAATATTAGATTTGTGTTTAGTACACCTGAAACTATTTCTCCTGATAATTTGACAAAGTTTCAGTACTAAATAAGTGAGAAAATCAAAAGTATAACTTTCTGCATTTACATGTATGGCTTAGCTATTACTGAAACTTCTGAAACTATTTTAATGGTATATTTAATATTAGATTTGTGTTAAGTACACCTGATGCTAATAATCCTGAAAATCTGACAAAGTTTCAGCAATAAATAAACGAGAAAATCAAATGTATAAGTTTCTGTATTTACAAGTATGGCTTAGCTATTACTGAAACTTCGGAAAATGTATAAATTGCATATTTAATATTAGATTTGTATTTAGTACACCTGAAGCGAATTCGCCTGAAAATGTTGACAACATTTCAGCAATAAATAAGCGAGAAAATCAAAAGTATAACTCTCTGCATTGACTAGTATGGGTTAGCTATAACTGGAATTTCTGAAAATTTAATAATTGCATATGTAATATTAGATTTGTGTTTAGTATACATGAAGCTAATTCTCCTGAAAATTTGACAAAGTTTCAGCAATAAATACGCCAGAAAATCAAAAGTATAACTTTCTGCATTTACAAGTATGGCTTAGCTGATACTGAAACTTCTGAAAATGTATAAATTGCATATATAACATTACATTTGTATTTAGTACACCTGTAGGTAATTGTCCTGAATATTTGACAAAGTTTCAGGATTAAATAAGTGATAAAATCAAAAGTATAACTTTTTGCATTGACTTGTATGGGTTATCTATTCCTGAAATTTCTGAAAATTCAAGAATTACATATTTCATTTTAGATTTGTATTTAGTACACCTGGTGCTAAGAATCCTGAAAATTTGACAAAGTTTCAGCAATAAATAAACTAGAAAATCAAATGTATAACATTCTACATTTATAAGTATGGGTTAGCTATTACAGAAATTTCTGAAAATTTATTAATTGTTTATTTAATATTAAATTTGTATTTAGTACACCTGAAGCTAATCCTCCTGAATATTTGACAATGTTTCAGTAATAAATAAGCGAGAAAATCAAAATTATAACTTTCTGCAGTGACTGGTATGGGTTAGCTATTACTGAAATTTCTAAAACTTTATTATATGCATATTTAATATTAGATTTGTGTTTAGTACACATGAAGCTAATTCTCCTGAAAATTTGACAAAGTTTCAGTACCAGATAAGTAAGAAAATCAAAAGTATAAATTTCTGCATTGACTTGTATGAGTTAGCTATTACCGAAATTTCTGAAAATTTATTTCTTGCATATTTAATATTAGATTTGTATTTAGTACACCTGAAGCTAATTCTCCTGAAAATTTTACAACGTTTCAGCATTAAATAAGTGAGTAAATCAAGAGTATAACTTTCTGCATTGACTAGGATGGGTTACCTATTACTGAAATTTCTGAAAACTTATTAATTTAATATTTAATATTAGATTTGTATTTAGTAGACCTAAGAAACATACCAACAGATAAAAAATGGATACAGAGTAAACGTGGGACCTCTTCAAACAATTACTACGATACAACCTAGGATACAATTATTGACACAATTGTATGCTAGGTAATTGTATCTTAGGTAATTGTACCAGGAACAAAAATCCTAAGTTATCTGAGTGCCAGTATGTGTTAGTTCATTTAGCGTTATCCAGGGTGCACCACGAGGAGGCGAACTAACTTTACACCCCACATAACATTTTGATCAAAATTCTATAATTACAAGAATATTATAACAAATCAAAATATAATTTGTTGAATAAAATCTCTAATTAAAAGTATAACTTTCTGCATTGGCTAGTATGGGATAGCTATTACAGAAATTTTTGAAAATTTATGAATTGCACATTTAATTTCAGATTTGTGTTTAGTACACCTGAAGCTAATTTTCCTGAAATTTTGTCAAAGCTTCAGTACTAAATAAGTGAGAATATCAAAAGTATAACTTTCTACATTGACTAGTTATTTATTATTAGATTATTAGTGTAAAATAAAATTTATATTCTGACTTGGCATGCAAGTGGTTTGAATTCCTGGCAAGATCTTCATTTCACTCAACTCTGGACCCCACCTTGCAACTTACCTGCAACCCACGACATTCCTGTACCGGCTTTATTTGATGAACCTTTTCGTTGACCGTGGAGCTCACCGCAGCCTTATTGACTGCCACCATTCAGAATACGTTTGCTCTCGAACGCAGAATACCTCTTCGTGCTCATTTCGGATCAGGATTAAACAGGTAGTCAATAAAGGCACGCACCGTCCTCATGAATAACGAACGAGGGATTTTGAATACTTGTCGGATAGGCACGTTGGAGATTACAAAGGGAAGAGGCGAAGGACTTCCGTATTCTCCCCGCGGCAGTTTTCGTGGTGCGTCCTCTTGCACCTGCAAATTGCGGGCGTTAACTTTTACCTGTTCGAATAACGGGACGAGATTTTTTTGTTCTCTTAAGTATGTTTTTTTCTGCAGTTGCAATTGCAATTTTACAAATTACGTTGTCAATTTACAATCAACAATCGTCAGGGCAACGAACAAAAACGAGAGCCATTTGTTTCCGGAGCGATCGTAAAAAGTTACACCGATGCGAAAAAATAATGGGCGAATGACTAAAAGAACATGCGAAGGAATAAATAGGCCACACTAGTGCGGTAAAGTATGGCATTACAATCTATAACTGAACATAATACCATTTGGCATTACATTAATAATGTATCACGAAGTAAAAGCATCCGGTGTTAATAAAATTGACATTACATATTGATAGTAGATAATCGTTGTCCGTATGTATTTGATGTACACAAGTAAACAAAATATTTGAAATATGTATCCTGTGATATCTTTGCCATGAGATTATTTATGTATGTAATAAACTTATTTACAAACATATTATTAAGATGTTTAACCAAAGCGATTATATTAGTTAAGGTGTTTACATCCATTAATAAATTTGTGAACGTAATACGGATGTGTAAACACAACAAGGCGATTACAAACGCGTAGAACGTGAAATTTACTCGTGGGCATGTCTGCTTGGCAGATAATTTAAGCACAATTCTGGAAAGACTGAAGGCCTATCTTAGGAAAGGTAGGCCTTCAATCTTTCCATCCGTTGATAAAAGTGCGAAGATATCCGACGCTTATAGTTGCGCACAAGAAAATTAGCATATTTGATGCATAAACATACAGGGTGTCCAAGATACGATCAACCCCATGCTGTTGATCCTTATCTTGGACACCCTGTATACATGTTTTTTATTGTCGAAGCTCATCGCCATCGTTTAGACAACAAAAAAAAATGGGTATGTTTATCCGGCGGATAACTTATGCCGGACATTAAAGCCGGACCACCCCTGACTACCATTTTATGGTATAAAAATAGTATAATAGTATATTTTTTGCACGAGAACGCGTCGATAAATAGTTTTATTGAACACATCGATTGCATGAGGCAATTGAATTATATGGTCAATTGAATTTTCCGATAAATTGAACCGCTGTTTGAACCATTTCATTGGTTTAGTTGCAGCGAAACACAAATGAATGAACAGCCTGCGGTTTCATTCAGACGACATATGAGAGTAATGGGTTCAAGGTCTGGGTCAATCTGGGTAAGCGACGATCCCATTTGCATACAATTATATCTTTTGGTGGATACCTATGTATATGTATGTACGAAGGCGTATATCTAGAACAGCTTGTTTAGAGTGATTAAAATGTTACAGCAACTCTAATTTCGATATTATCATTACACTGCTCATGTACAAGTATTATTGAGCGATTCTTGCATTTCACTTTACATAATTGATATTTTTGTACTCATTCCAGATTTGTATTTTATCGGTATTATGTCAAATATTATAGATATAAGAACTATGATTGATAAAAGTTATTTTGGGCAGTTACTTTAACTATAACTACTTTTATCAATTATAGTTCATATGTCTATAATATTTTAGCACACTATTAACACATCAACACCATCGAGTAATTATTTTCATATAAAGAATACAATAATAATAATTTTGGTCAATGTTAGTTGTCACTGACAGTTCTAAAATGCATCTACCATTGACAAAATATACACCTATTCCTGAACAATACATTTTTATACACGACTTACAACAGCCAATTATCAATGTACAACACATTTTTGAACACGACTGTACATCTTGTAAACGTATTACATAACTAATATTTTTGTACTCATTCCAGATTTGCATTTTATCGGTATTATGTCTAATATTATAGATATGAGAACTATGATTGATAAAAGTAGTTTTGGGCAGTTACTTTAACTATAACTACTTTTATCAATTATAGTTCATATGTCTATAATAGTTTAGAACACCATTAATACATCAACATCATCGAGTAATTATTTTCATATAAAGAATATGTACGCTCCGATATTATTTTATTATATTTATTTTATTATTCGTCGTTTTTATCGCGAAATTATTTTATAATTTCTTGATTATTTTGACTCGTGATTTATTATATAATGTTTTAATTATTTTTGGCTCGTGATTTATTATATAATGTTTTAATTATTTTTGGCTCGTGATTTGTGATCGTATTTAGTACTTACACGTCGTGACGTTTAATTTAACTACCGTGATTACTCTCAAGGTACTTTGCTATTGGTAATGTGTTAATTAACGTACACTAATAATGGATTAATACAAGAAAGCACCAATTTAAGGATTTGTTTTGTTTTTTTAATAATAGACACGCTGAAATTGTAAGACACAGGGAAATAAAATACAGGTTGATGATGATGTAAATTAATTTATATAATTATAACGTACAGGGAAATAAAACACAGGTCGGCGATTATGACATGAATTGATTTATTTTCTAGATTTCGTTGACCTTTAAATGAATTTGTAAATTCTCTTATTTATTCAATTGATAATTTGAAAATGGTTATTACTACGAAGTTTATTTACGAGAGTTTGTATACATGCACGTGCTTCGCTTAGACCATTTATTACCATGCTCTTTCACTCCATTTAACTACGGGAAAGTGATATGATCAAAAATAGAACTATTTAAAGATGTTGAAATATCCCCAATATTTCATGAATGATTACTAAAGGTATCTCGCGATCTTCCCGAATTTCATGGTTGTGTCGGTGTCCACACAATAATGTAATTATTGGAGCCCCATTGTTTACGTTGATTGAGGTAAATTAGTAATTCTACCCACGACCACAGCAAGCACCAATGTCACAAGTAGTCATCACCGTCAGACATGTTACAAGTTGTGTCAAATAACAGTTCTGCTACCTCAATCGGAAATGTTTATGTAATGTTATAATATATTATTATTAGGAACATTGGAGGTTATTAATAACTTCTCTTGTGATTATACCAAGCTTCATTCTCTCGTTTATCATTTTCTCTGTTTATGCGGGGTTTTAATAATTCCACTTATTTCTTGTTTACGATATTTAACCATAAATTGTCATTATGTCTTCAAATTATTGAGATTCAATCCAGCCTATTTTATCTGTTCGATTCTAAATAACTCTGCCCAATAATAGGTACGTTATGTGCTTGTTTTATGATTTGAAATAAAGAAACCAGTATTTTTATACATTGTGTTTTTAAATTATTATGATTTAATCCAACTTATTTATTTATACAATTATAAATTACTCTGCCCAATAATATGCCCGTTATGTGCACATTTATGATTTAAAATGAAGAAGCCATAATTTTTATGAATTATTTTGATTTGAATATGATGATGTATGTCGGAGGGTAACACTGAATGCCTTGATTAGTTGTTATAGTTATGGTGAATACAGCCACGTTAGTTTGCGATTGCGGGCGCGATGTATAATGAGTTTATATGTTTAAATGTTATGATGCTGACGACGATTTGATTCTAGTGGAGGAGGTGATTCCACAATAGCAGGTGTGTGAACGAAGTGCGCGGGTGGGCGTCAATTACACCTGTTATTGCTTCCTCTAGTGATTCGTAAACACGAATAGCGTTCGAGCCGCCTTTGTTTACTGATAGAAATAGGTAATCGGTGTTTGGCTTTTCTAGGTAACTTGTGGTTGGTTAAATACACTATCTTCCGTCAATTTAAATCTAGTGCGGGAATTTGATTTCACAATAACAGGTGTGTGAACGAAGTGCGCGGGTGGGCGTCAATTACACCTGTTATTGATTCCTCTAGTGATTCGTAAACACGAATAGCGTTCAAGCCGCCTTTGTTTACTGATAGGAATAGGTAATCGGTGTTTGGCTTTTCTAGGTAACTTGTGGTTGGTTAAATACACTATCTTCCGTCAATTTGAATCTAGTGCGGGAATTTGATTTCACAATAACAGGTGTGTGAACGAAGTGCGCGGGTGGGCGTCAATTACACCTGTTATTGCTTCCTCTAGTGATTCGTAAACACGAATAGCGTTCAAGCCGCCTTTGTTTACTGATAGGAATGGGTAATCGGTGTTTGGTATTTATAGGTAACTTAGAGTTGATTGAAAGGAATAAGCACTCCCGTGAATTTATAATGAAACTGGTTTAACAACTTTATATTATCGTTACTAATAAAACATTTAAATTACTCTGTACCTAGAATTGTACGTTTTTAGATTTATTCAAATTTTTATTCTACTTTGCGTTTTTTACAACGTTATATGCAACCGTTAATTTAATTATAAACCGACGTGAATTTATATACTCAAAACCGCGATTGTCGTGTGCGTTGCCCGTGGCCGACGCAACTTTCTTACTCATCTCGCTCGTGTGTGGCTTGTGCTTAAATAGGTTTTTTCAGCTTCAAATCTCCACTCCCCTCACATATCTACTGCTAAATATTCGCCCCCATCCCTTAGTTATCATGGTGATTATTAATCTTGAGTGTGCGTGTGGTATTAATGCGTTTTTAGCGCAGAGTTTTACACTTAACTTAAAGAGTTGCCATTCGAGGTGATTTTTACGTGCCTGGCGCTTGCTCGTTTCTAAGGGGCGCTGATACCCAAATTGTTTATGTGACACCACGACATGGAATCTTTCAGAACCGTGCATATGGAGGCCTCGGCTCTTGAGATATTTGGCGACGCCCTGGCGCGACTTGCGATGGCTATTTATCACATTTCACCCTGGGATTATTTGTAAATGAATTAATTTAATAATTTTGTTGTATTCATGATTTTTAAAATATGAGTCACTTTATTGCGTAAATGCGTATTATACTGGGCGTATATTTGGGCCTATTACAAATACAATAATAATAATTTTGGCCAATGTTAGTTGTCGCTGACAATTCTGAAATGCATCTACCATTGACAAAATATACACCTATTCCTGAACAACACATTTTTAAACACGACTTACAACAGCCAATTATCAATGTACAACACATTTTTGAACACGACTGTACATCTTGTAAACGTATTACATAATTGATATTTTTGTACTCATTTCTTCTAACTCTCTACTTCACACTTCTGGATCTTCCTTGCCTTCGTCTTCCAAAGTAATCGTAGTACGATTTTCGCATTTATTTGGTTGGCTAAATGCTGTGACTGTCGCGATCGTACATTATTATTATTATTACTATTATTATCAGTATTGAGTACTATTACCAAAATTATTGCACTCAAACACATTTTTAAACGGTGTGGAATTCCAGACGGTTTAGAAGCTGCTGATCAAAAGAATGCTGAGCCATTAAAATTGCCAACTTTATTTAGTCCAAGAAACTGTACACCTTGCTATATTGCAGATATGAGCACGGTGTATTAAATAACTTCGTCTTGTGACCATATAAGGTCGTCCAAAAATATGAAGCAGTTATAAGTCTGCATCATGTAATAATTTTTTCGTAAGTGTTTGCTGTATTAACCTATGAAATTCAGGTGAATTAACTGAAACGTTTTTGGAGATTACTGAAACACATGGAGAATAAATATTTTTGACTGAAACACTACGTCTAAAGCCAAAGTTGCCTTAACGCTCAAATGCATTGTCCTCTATGTGCTTGACTATAGATAATGCACCTGTTACAAGTAATATATGAGCCCTTGCCAGAGATAAAATCTGGAAATTTACTGGCCACTGTTATCGCTAAAACTTTCGAGAAGTGTGATATATCTTGAGCAGGCATTAGTTTTATGTTTATTACGTGCAAACGCACCGTTTCCTGTAAATGCCCATGACTTAGGCATTCTTTGCAATGCGGGTTTAAATTTAGCACGGTGTATGCATAGAAATATGGGAGGTATATTATTTATGGTTAGATACCTGGAACCCATTGTATTGTACGGCTTTGCCCGTCTCCCCTTTCAATTAGACATTCTTGTGTTACTTCTATTGTGGCACCATTATAACAGTACCCAACAGCTCTTCAGAAAATGCAAGATCCCAAACCCTTATTAGCCAGAGGTGCAATATCAAATTTCCTGTTTTTGAATCACACCCCATATATTTAAAAAAAATATATTACAGGTATGCTGCAAATTTTCAAATTTTAAACAATAATGTGCAATATCAAATTTCATGTTTTTGAATCATACCCCATATATTAAAAAAAATGTACAGGTATGATGCAAATTTTCAAATTGTAAACAATATAGGGCAAAATTTTTACAAATTTCATATTTTTGAACAACACGCCATATATTAAAAAAAAATTACAGGTATGCTGCAAATTTTCAAATTTTAAACAAAATAGGGCCCAATTTTTAGATTACTTTCAGATATTTCGTGGTGCAAATGAGAAGAATCTAAAATAAACTAATATCGCCATTTCCATCTGCTGAAATAGGAGCAGTGAAATGCTATTAGTTTTCTCGATTTGCATTTGCCAATAGATTGTATTAAAAAGTACCTATCATTTGAATTTATTGTACGCTCGATCACCTTCGATCTAATGATGTCAACTCTATAAATGGATACGGTGTATAACCACGCGCATATTAATAATATTGGAATGATAAATAAACCTCCAATGACTACTTATTGACTATTGCTTCAAGGAAATAATGTTGTAATCAATATAAAATATATAAAAAACATATACAGGGAGTTTCAAAAGTAAAATCGTTGAGAAAAATATTTTCAAAAAAATTGGTCGATTTTTATTTTTGAATTGTTTTTTAGATATGTAATTTTCAACCCCCCACTCCTCAGCATTTTAAGCTGTAACTATTGCTTCAAAGAAATAATGTAATCAATATAAAATATACAAAAAACATGTACAGATAGTTTCAAAAGTAAAATCGTTGAGAAAAATATTTGTAAAAAAATTGGTCGATTTTCATTTTTAAATTTTTATTTAGATATGTATTTTTCAACCCCCCAGCACTTAAGCGCTAGCAACTCGATCTTCAATCATTCAAATAGCAAAGAACCCCTTTTGATACCACAGTTGATTTATGCTGTTGTTGTTGAATACAGTTAAAAAAACTTTTTCAAAATCGATTGTAAATTATGGAGATTTTTTACTGAAATGTGCTCAAATAGTTCAAACCCGATAGTTCTTCCTAAAGCAAATATTGTACCTATAAGTAGATATTTTGATTTACTGCTAAATCTATACTAAAATGTGTGAGGCTGATTTTTTTGTTTGTTTTTTTCAGTTGATACTTGAACATGTTCATGGGTGGTCCCATGGTTATTGTCTTATTATTGTTGATTGCTTATGTATATATATATATATATATATATATATATATATATAATATATATATATATGTATACATTTAAATAAATAATTAAATTAAACTTGAGTAAGCAAACTGGTAAGCATTATTCTTACAAATGGTACAAATTTGATAGAAAAACTAAAGTATTTGTGCTGCTGTGTTCTGCATGTAGGGTGACGATATTGGCTATTTGCTCGTCCGAAATCAATAAAGATTCGATTATTGTGATGTTTGCCATGCACTGCTGCATCTCGCAATAAAGTTAATAGATATGTAACGTTATATAGGGGATGCTTTCATGACCCTCAAATGCGTTCCAACAGCAGCTCTTGTAAAGTGATTAATGCCTTCAGAGGAATCTACAAAGATACGCATTCAATTGTCACAACTTTTATTTATTACTTATTCTATCTGCTCATTTAAACATTAACATTAAACTTAAACCTATATTGATTATGTAGTACAATTTCAGCAGATATCGTAAATGAATATACCCATCTAACCAAGTAAAATACATCTGTAATATTTCAAATAATAATAATTGAATTAATTAAATAATATCATAGCATTAAAATAATGCTATGATATAAGTAGTTATAATTTAGAAGAATGTTGATGAACATAAGAGATATAGAAAAAAAATGCATAGAATTTCTATGGAATTTGTAGAATTTCAATAAAAATCAATAAATTGCATATAATTTCTATGAATACCTTGAAGAATTTTAAAGGAAATTATGGATATAGATACAAAATATAGAATTGAGCTAGAATATACAGAACTTCTGTGGAATTTCATATTAATTTGTAAATAATTAACGTAAACATTTTCACTAAACTTTTATCAATTTAGTAGAATTTAGAAGAATAGTAGAATTTCTGTAAAGGCTATATAAAAATATCTATGTGATTTGTAGAATTGCAATAAATATCTCTTAAAAAAGAGAAAATAAATAAATAACGTAAAAATATCTCTTGTCACTAAACTTTTATTAACCTAGTAGAATTTAGAACAATAGTAGAATTTAGAATTTGGTAGAATTTCTGTAAATGTTTTTAAATTTAGGAGAATGTTGATGAACGTCAGATATGTAGAAAAAAATGCATAGAATTTGTATGGAATTTGTAGAATTTCAATAAAAATCAATGGATTGCATATCATTTCCATGAATACCTTGTAGAATTTTTAAGGAAATTATGGATATAGATACAAAATATAGAATTGAGCTAGAATATACAGAACTTCTGTGGAATTTCATATTAATTTGTAAGTAATTAACGTAAAAATGTTCACTAAACTTTTATCAATTTAGTAGAATTTAAAAGAATAGTAGAATTAGAATTTAGTAGAATTTCTGTAAAAGCTATATAAAACTATCTATGTGATTTGTAGAATTGCAATAAATATCTCTTAAAAATAAGAAAATAAATAAATAACGGTTAATAAACTTGTATTAACCTAGTAGAATTTAGAAGAATAGTAGAATTTAGAATTTGGTATAATTTCTGTAAAAGTTTTTAAATTTAGAAGAATGTTGATGAACGTCAGAGATATAGAAAAAAATGCATAGAATTTCTATGGAATTTGTTGAATTTCAATAAAAATCAATGGATTGCATATCATTTCTATGAATACCTTGTAGATTTTTTAAGGATATTATGGATATAGGTACAAAATATAGAATTGAGCTAGAATATACAGAACGTCTGTGGAATTTCTTATTAATTTGTAAATAATTAACGTAAACATTTTCACTAAACTTTGATCAATTTAGTAGAATTTACAAGAATATTAAAATTAGAATTTAGTAGAATTTCTGTAAAAGCTATATAAAAATATCTATGTGATTTGTAGAATTGCAATAAATATCTCTTAAATAAGAGAAAATAAATATAACGTAAAAATAACTCTTTTCACAAAAAATTATTAACCTAGTAGAATTTAGAAGAATAGTAGAATTTAGAATTTGGTAGAATTTCTGTAAAAGCTATATGAAAATATCTAGGTTATTTGTAGAATTGCAATATCTCTTATTTAAATAAATGGTTATAAAATGTAAACCGTAGAATAGATAGAATTAGTAGAAAATAGAATACAGATAGAAACGTTAATAGATAAACCGTCTAAAATCTTTGTCCAAATCCGTAAATTGTCGATGCAATCCATTGAGTATCAATTCTATTCTGTGATCATCATATCATGATATGAATATCATTTCATCACGCAGATGTGATCACATATCACAATATTTCTATGGAATTTGTAGAATTTCAATAAAAATCAATGGATTGTATATCATTTCTATGAATACCTTGTAGATTTTTTAAGGAAATTATGGGTATAGATACAAAATATTGAATTGAGCTAGAATATACAGAACTTCTGTGGAATTTCATATTAATTTGTAAATAATTAACGTAAAAATTTTCACTAAACTTTTATCAATTTAGTAGAATTTAGAAGAATAGTAGAATTTCTGTAAAGGCTATATAAAAATATCTATATGATTTGTAGAATTGCAATAAATATCTCTTAAAAAAGAGAAAATAAATAAATAACGTAAAAATATCTCTTGTCACTAAACTTTTATTAACCTAGTAGAATTTAGAACAATAGTAGAATTTAGAATTTGGTAGAATTTCTGTAAATGTTTTTAAATTTAGGAGAATGTTGATGAACGTCAGATATGTAGAAAAAAAAATGCATAGAATTTGTATGGAATTTGTAGAATTTCAATAAAAATCAATGGATTGCATATCATTTCTATGAATACCTTGTAGATTTTTTAAGGAAATTATGGATATAGATGCAAAATATAAATTGAGCTAGAATATACAGAACTTCTGTGGAATTTTATATTAATTTGTAAATAATTTACGTAAAAATTTTCACTAAACTTTTATCAATTTAGTAGAATTTAGAAGAATAGTAAATTAGAATTTAGTAGAATTTCTGTAAAAGCTATATAAAAATATCTATGTGATTTGTAGAATTGCAATAAATATCTCTTAAAAAAGAGAAAATAAATAAATAACGGTTAATAAACTTTTATTAACCAAGTAGAATTTAGAAGAATAGTAGAATTTAGAATTTGGTAGAATTCCTGTAAAAGCTATATGACAATATCTGTGTAATTTGTAGAACTGCAATAAATATCTCTTATTTAAATAAATGGTTATAAAATGTAAACCGTTGAATAGATAGAATTAGTAGAAAATAGAATATAGATAGAAACGTTAATAGATAAACCGTCTAAAATCTTTGTCCAAATTCTGTGAAATTTGTAGAATTTCAGTAAAAATCTGACATCTTCTGATCTGATGGTAATGTTTATAATTTTTAGGGTGAAATACATGGAATTTCCCTAGAAACCTGTGAAATCTCAATGGAAATTTGTAAAAATCTTATGTTCTATGATGTTAATGAAATACAATATAAATTAGCTTTCATACATAGTAATTCTGTGAAATTTGTAGAATTTCAGTAAAAATCTGACATCTTGTTGAAAAAATTGTAAAATTTAGATAAAACCCTGTGGAAACTCATAAAATTTCTATGGAATCTACTAATGTAGGAGAAGAAACATTCTATTTTCTGATATAGATCAAATATTATATAATTTAACTTGAATGCATTGAAATGGATAAAAGTTTAGTTCTGTCACATAAATACATTTTATTTCATACAATACATATAACAATTTCTCTTCTTACATACAATAACTTCTATATATTTGCAATCTTTACAATTTCTATGGTAATGTTTATAATTTTTAGGGTGAAATACATGGAATTTCCATAGAAACCTGTGAAATTTCAATGGTAATTTGTAAAAATTAAATATGTTCTATGTTTTATGTCTTATGTTCTAATGTTGACGAAATACAATATAAATTAGCTTTCATACATAGAAATTCTGCGAAATTTGTAGAATTTCAGTAAAAATCTGACATCTTATTGAAAAAATTCTAAAATTTAGATAAAACCCTGTGGAAACCCATAAAATTTCTATGGAATCTACTAATGTAGGAGTAGAAACATTCTATTTTCTGATATAGATCAAATATTATATATTTTAACTTGAATGCATTGAAATGGATAAAAGTTTAGTTCTGTGACATAAAAACAATACATTTCATACAATACATATAACAATTGCTCTTCTTAGATACAATAATTTCTATATATTTGCAATCTTTACAATTTCTATGGTAATGTTTATAATTTTTCGGGTGAAATACATGGAATTTCCATAGAAATCTGTGAAATTTTAATGGAAATTTGGAAAAATTAAATATGTTCTATGTTTTATGTCTTATGTTCTATGATGTTGACGAAATACAATATAAATTAGCTTTCATACATAGAAATTCTGTGAAATTTGTAGAATTTCAGTAAAAATCTGACATCTTCTGATCTGATGGTAATGTTTATAATTTTTCGGGTGAAATACATGGAATTTCCATAGAAATCTGTGAAATTTTAATGGAAATTTGGAAAAATTAAATATGTTCTATGTTTTATGTCTTATGTTCTATGATGTTGACGAAATACAATATAAATTAGCTTTCATACATAGAAATTCTGTGAAATTTGTAGAATTTCAGTAAAAATCTGACATCTTCTGATCTGATGGTAATGTTTATAATTTTTCGGGTGAAATACATGGAATTTCCATAGAAATCTGTGAAATTTTAATGGAAATTTGGAAAAATTAAATATGTTCTATGTTTTATGTCTTATGTTCTATGATGTTGACGAAATACAATATAAATTAGCTTTCATACATAGAAATTCTGTGAAATTTGTAGAATTTCAGTAAAAATCTGACATCTTCTGATCTGATGGTAATGTTTATAATTTTTAGGGTGAAATACATGGAATTTCCATAGAAACCTGTGAAATTTCAATGAAAATTTGTAAAAATTAAATATGTTCTATGTTTTATGCCTTATGTTCTATGATGTTGACGAAATACAATATAAATTAGCTTCCATACATAGAAATTCTGTGAAATTTGTAGAATTTCAGTAAAAATCTGACATCTTCTGATCTGATGGTAATGTTTATAATTTTTAGGGTGAAATACATGGAATTTCCATAGAAACCTGTGAAATTTCAATGAAAATTTGTAAAAATTAAATATGTTCTATGTTTTATGCCTTATGTTCTATGATGTTGACGAAATACAATATAAATTAGCTTCCATACATAGAAATTCTGTGAAATTTGTAGAATTTCAGTAAAAATCTGACATCTTCTGATCTGATGGTAATGTTTATAATTTTAGGGTGAAATACATGGAATTTCCATAGAAACCTGTGAAATTTCAATAAAAATTTGTAAAAATTAAATATGTTCTATGTTTATATTTTGTCTTATGTTCTATAATGTTGATGAAATACAATATAAATTAGCTTTCATACATAGAAATTCTGTGAAATTTGTAGAGTTTCAGCAAAAATCTGACATCTTCTGATCTGATGGTAATGTTTAAAATTTTTAGGGTGAAATACATGGAATTTCCATAGAAACCTGTGAAATTTCAATGAAAATTTGTAAAAATTAAATATGTTCTATGTTTTATGTCTTATGTTCTATAATGTTGACGAAATACAAAATAAATTAGCTTTCATACATAGAAATTCTGCGAAATTTGTAGAATTTCAGTAAAAATCTGACATATTAATCAAAAATTGGAAAATTTAGATAAAACCCTGTGGAAACTCATAAAATTTATATGGAATCTGTAGAATAGTAGTTTAACTGTGATGAACTGCATATCATGTCTATGAAAACGTTGTAGAATTTTGATGCAAATATGTGATATATAAAAATAGATATGTCTATGTATAGACATAGACTTGAGCTGGAATATACAAAACTTCTGTGGAGTTTCAACATAAAAATCGGCCGTCAATAAAATTATTATCAATTGTAGAATTTCTCTAAAAGTTCTATGACAATTTATAAAATCTACATTAAGTCCTGTGTTGTTAATCAAATACGTATTACGGAAGTTAATTGGAATGCATAACATTTCTACAAAAATATTTTTTTGTTGGATAACTAAATCAAGTTTGATATAAAAAAATCTGTGGATTTTATCTGTAATGTATACAATTGCATTTTTCACGATGTATACATCAGTGGATCTGCAGACTGAAACCAATGAACTTTTTTTTTTAAATATTGAAGTACTTTATAAATAAGTATACAAAAAATGGCCTTTTAGAGCACCTTTTGTCCTTATTTTTTTAATCGAATTTTAATCGAATTATCGATAATTACATTAATTATTGAATAATTTTGATCGAATTTGATCGAATTTTGATCGAATTAATTTAGTAATAACTTTCGTGGAAACGCCGCTTTAAAATGCTTTATTAATAAGTATATAAAAAAAAAAGTTTTAGAGCGTATTTGCCCATAATTTTTTTTGACCGAATTTTAATCGAAATATCAATAATTAAATTTATTATCGAATATTTTATTAACACTGGAGGCTTTTACTTCGTGATACATTATGTATAAATAAATAATGAATAAATAAATAACTAAATCAAGTTTGATATAAAATAAAACTGCAGAATTTATCTGTAATGTATACAATTGCAGTTTTCACAATGTATACACCAGTGGATCTGCAGTCTGAAACCAAAGAATTTCACTTTTTTTTAAATTTTAAAATGCTTTATAAATAAGTATACAACAATGGCCTTTTAGAGCACCATTTGTCCTTATTTTTTTAATCGAATTTTAATCGAGTTATCGATAATTAAATTAATTATAGAGTATTTTTGATCGAATTTGATTAAAATTTAATCGAATTAATTTGGTAATAACTTTCGTGGAAACGCCGTAATCATAGGTATATCCAAAAGTTAAATTAATTTTATTGAACATAATAAAATCCAATTTTAAAGAATTACAGAAGCCCACCTACGAAGCGATAGAATGGCACAAAAGTATAAAAGTTTTGTTGGAAAATTACAGCAGATGCTAATGCGGACTTGAAATTACACCGTATGTAAACAACACCATCTGATTCTTTTGTTCAGCTCCAGTCATTGTTATCTGAGCAAAATCATCAAAAGTACACATGAAATTGATATTTACGGCGCCACATTGTAACTGAGGTACCCTATTGAAACCTTTTTATACTTCACCGATCCAGGTGAAGGTAGGTACAGTTTCATACCTTCAAGAAGATCAAAGCCTTTCAAAAATAATGGAATATCTGCCTGAAGTGCATATTTAGAAAACTCTAACAGTGTTATTCATTGTATTTTTTAGGAACAAGTTTCCAATCAAGTTTCGCTGGAATGTTAATGAAAACTTTGCAAAAACAATTACATACCTACAGAAAGTTAGACCTACTAGTATTGAATTTTCAAATCTGGAAACTGTGTATTTATTATTGAGATAGTGACTGTTTCTTGTAGTGGTACTGAATTTTCAAATCTGGAAACTGTGTTTTTTATTGAGATGGTGACTGTTTCTTGTAGTGGTACTGAATTTTCAAATCTGGAAACGGTGTTTTTTATTGAGATGGTGACTTTTTCTTGTAGTGGTATTGAATTTTCAAATCTGGAAACTGTGTTTTTTATTGAGATGGTGACTTTTTCTTGTAGTGGTATTGAATTTTCAAATCTGTAAACTGTTTATTTTTTGAGATGACTTTTTTTGTAGTAGTATTGAATTTTCAAATCTGGAAACTGTTGTTTTACATGGTGACTTTTTCTTAAAGTAGCATTGAGTTTTCAAATCTGTAGTGTTTATTTTTTGAGATGACTTTTTTTGTAGTAGTATTGAATTTTCAAATATGGAAACTGTTTTTTTTACATGGTCACTTTTTCTTAAAGTAGCATTGAATTTTCAAATCTGTAAACTGTTAATTTTTTGACATGGTGCCTTTTTCTTGTAAGCCCACGATGTCATATTATATAATAATTTACATTACCTACAGTTACTCTTCAAATTAAAATCCTGCACAGATGACTCAACAATCTCATATATGATTGTCTTCAGAGATTTACCTCACCGTTTTTAATCTCTGAATGCACGATTAATTGTTTGAACAACATACACTCCATCTCGATGCTTGTGCAATAGAAACGTGGGCAGCGTTTTTCCGTTACATCCGATATTAATATTAGATAACACCATTCGTTTACAAGACGACTCTCGAATCTCTCATTAATTCCATATATCTTCCACGCGGTGAGATCACGATCCGTCACAATATTATTACTATCAAGATTAATGTCGAAAATTGTTGCGAGCACTCACAATATTGTTCAGATTACAATGAAATGTAAATAATTGGCTTGTCTTGCAAGATTAATTAGGCTTGTTTCTCCCATATCTTGCAAGGGGAAGCTCTCGCCGGTTTTCACTTGTTTCGCTATTATCCTTACTACTTACTACTCACAACCTTATTGATAGGTGATAACCAAACAGGATGCGGTTCTTTGTTATCGGGATAACTATGCATGTTGATACTTCCGTTTGTCATTCAATAGTTTTTTTTAAATGTCATGATTTGTCATTACTTAGGACCTAGTACACACTACTTGAGGTATAATTCGTCTCCATGACAGTTTAGAAAATCTGGAAAATTCAAATCATCATTGCTGACACCAAATTTATAAATTGAAGGCCATTTTAGGCATGAATCATTACTGAAAAAAATCAACTCATTTACTTATAATGACTTTGTATAAATTTAGAAAGTCAAGTCATTAAAGATATGACTTGCAGTTGTATGATTCAACAAGATGATTTTTAGAAAATATATATGATTTGCAGCAAAACCTACAAAACACGACTGAATATAAAAATGATTCATCACAATATAAATCATCGCAACGATTTATAGAAAAATTACTACTGCAAGCCAATAATGCTGTCAGTCATCGCAATTAATGGCAGCAAATCTATAACATGAACGCAATTTCAGACACACAGTTATTAATGTTATAATTCATCTTCACGATTTTTAGAAAATCTTGAAAATTCAAATCATCATTGCTGACACTAAATTTATAAATTGAAGGCCATTTTAGGCATGAATCATTACTGAAAAAAATCAAGTCATTTACTTATAATGACTTTGTATAAATTTAGAAAGTCAAGTCATTAAAGATATGACTTGCAGTTGTATGATTTAACAAGATGATTTTTAGAAAATATAAGATATGCAGCAAAACCTAGAAAATACGACTCAATATAAAAATGATTCATTACAATATAAATCATCGCAACGATTTATAGAAAAATTACTACTGCAAGCCAATAATGCTGCCAGTCATCGCAATTAATGGCAGTAAATCTATAACATGAACGCAATTTCAAACACACAGTTATTAATGTTATAATTCATCTTCACGATTTTTAGAATATCTGGTCAATTCAAATCATCATTGCTGACACTAAATTTATAAATTAAAGGCCATTTTAGGCATGAATCATTACTGAAAAAAATCAGCTCATTTACTTATAATTACTTTGTATAAATTTAGAAAGTCAAGTTATTAAATATATAACTTGCAGTTGTATGATTCAACAAGATGATTTTTAGAAAATATAAAATTTGCAGCAAAACCTACAAAATACGACTCAATATAAAAATGATTCATCACAATATAAATCATCACAACGATTTATATAAAAAAATAATTGTGCAAGCCAATAATGCTGCCAATCATCGCAATTAATGGCAGTAAATCTATAACATGAACGCAATTTCAGACACACAGTTATTAATGTTATAATTCATCTTCACGATTTTTAGAAAATCTGGAAAATTCAAATCATCATTGCTGACACTAAATTTATAAATTAAAGGCCATTTTAGGCATGAATCATTACTGAAAAAAATCAGCTCATTTACTTATAATTACTTTGTATAAATTTAGATAGTCAAGTCGTTAAAGATATGACTTGCAGTTGTATGATTCAACAAGATGATTTTTAGAAAATATCAGATTTGCAACAAAACCTAGAAAATACGACTCAATATAAAAATGATTCATCACAATATAAATCATCGCAACGATTTATAGAAAAATTACTACTGCAAGCCAATAATGCTGTCAGTCATCGCAATTAATGGCAGTAAATCTATAACATGAACGCAATTTCAGACACACAGTTATTAATGTTATAATTCATCTTCACGATTTTCAGAAAATCTGGAAAATTCAAATCATCATTGCTGACACTAAATTTATAAATAAAAGGCCATTTTAGGCATGAATCATTACTGAAAAAAATCAACTCACTTACTTATAATGACTTTGTATAAATTTAGATAGTCAAGTCATTAAAGATATGACTTGCAGTTGTATGATTCAACAAGATGATTTTTAGAAAATATCAGATTTGCAACAAAACCTAGAAAATACGACTCAATATAACAATGATTCATCACAATATAAATCATCGCAACGATTTATAGAAACATTATTACTGCAAGCCAATAATGCTGCCAGTCATCGCAATTAATGGCAGTAAATCTATAACATGAACGCAATTTCAGACACACAGTTATTAATGTTATAATTCATCTTCACGATTTTTAGAATATCTGGAAAATTCAAATCATCATTGCTGACACCAAATTTATAAATTGAAGGCCATTTTAGGCATGAATCATTACGGAAAAAAATCAAGTCATTTACTTATAATGACTTTGTATAAATTTAGAAAGTCAAGTCATTAAAGATATGACTTACAGTTGTATGATTCAACAAGATGATTTTTAGAAAATATATATGATTTGCAGCAAAACCTACAAAATACGACTCAATATAAAAATGATTCATCACAATATAAATCATCGCAACGATTTATAGAAAAATTACTACTGCAAGCCAATAATGCTGTCAGTCATCGCAATTAATGGCAGCAAATCTATAACATGAACGCAATTTCAGACACACAGTTATTAATGTTATAATTCATCTTCACGATTTTTAAAAAATCTGGAAAATTCAAATCATCATTGCCGACACTAAATTTATAAATTGAAGGCCATTTTAGGCATGAATCATTACGGAAAAAAATCAAGTCATTTACTTATAATGACTTTGTATAAATTTAGAAAGTCAAGTCATTAAAGATATGACTTACAGTTGTATGATTCAACAAGATGATTTTTAGAAAATATAAGATTTGCAGCAAAACCTAGAAAATACGACTCAATATAAAAATGATTCATCACAATATAAATCATCGCAACGATTTATAGAAAAATTACTACTGCAAGCCAATAATGCTGCCAGTCATCGCAATTAATGGCAGTAAATCTATAACATGGACGCAATTTCAGACACACAGTTATTAATGTTATAATTCATCTTCACGATTTTAAGAAAATCTGGAAAATTAAAATCATCATTGCTGACACTAAATTTATAAATAAAAGGCCATTTTAGGCATAAATCATTACTGAAAAAATCAACTCATTTACTTATAATGACTTTGTATAAATTTAGAAAGTCAAGTCATTAAAGATATGACTTGCAGTTGTATGATTCAACAAGATGATTTTTAGAAAATATAAGATTTGCAGCAAAACCTAGAAAATACGACTCAATATAAATATGATTCATCACACTATAAATCATCACAACGATTTATAGAAAAATTACTACTGCAAGCCAATAATGCTGCCAGTCATCGCAATTAATGGCAGTAAATCTATAACATGAACGCAATTTCAGACACACAGTTATTAATGTTATAATTCATCTTCACGATTTTCAGAAAATCTGGAAAATTCAAATCATCATTGCTGACACTAAATTTATAAATAAAAGGCCATTTTAGGCATGAATCATTACTGAAAAAAAACAACTCATTTACTTATAATGACTTTGTATAAATTTAGATAGTCAAGTCATTGAAGATATGACTTGCAGTTGTATGATTCAACAAGATGATTTTTAGAAAATATAAAATTTGCAGCAAAACCTAGAAAATACGACTCAATATAAAAATGATTCATCACAATATAAATCATCCCAACGATTTATAGAAAAATTACTACTGCAAGCCAATAATGCTGCCAGTCATCGCAATTAATGGCAGTAAATCTATAACATGAACGCAATTTCAGACACACAGTTATTAATGTTATAATTCATCTTCACGATTTTTAGAAAATCTGGAAAATTCAAATCATCATTGCTGACACTAAATTTATAAATTAAAGGCCATTTTAGGCATCAATCATTACTGAAAAAGATCAACTCATTTACTTATAATGACTTTGTATAAATTTAGAAAGCAAGTCATTAAAGATATGACTTGCAGTTGTATGATTCAATAAGATGATTTTTAGAAAATATAAGATTTGCAGCAAAACCAAGAAAATACGACTTAATATAAAAATGATTCATCACAATATAAATCATCATAACGATTTATAGAAAAATTACTACTGCAAGCCAATAATGCTGCCAGTCATCGCAATTAATGGCAGTAAATTTATAACATGAACGCAATTTCAGACACACAGTTATTAATGTTATAATTCATCTTCACGATTTTTAGAAAATCTGGAAAATTCGAATCATCATTGCTGACACCAAATTTATAAATTAAAGGCCATTTTAGGCATCAATCATTATTGAAAAAGATCAACTCTTTTACTTATAATGACTTTGTATAAATTTAGAAAGTCAAGTCATTAAAGATATGACTTGCAGTTGTATGATTTAACAAGATGATTTTTAGAAAATATAAGATTTGCAGCAAAACCTAGAAAATACGACTGAATATAAAAATGATTCATCACAATATAAATCATCACAACGATTTATAGAAAAATTACTACTGCAAGCCAATAATGCTGCTAGTCATCGCAATTAATGGCAGTAAATCTATAACATGGACGCAATTTCAGACACACAGTTATTAATATTATAATTCATCTTCACGATTTTAAGAAAATCTGGAAAATTAAAATCATCATTGCTGACATCAAATTTATAAATTGAAGGCCATTTTAGGCATGAATCATTACTGAAAAAATCAACTCATTTACTTATAATGACTTTGTATAAATTCAGAAAGTCAAGTCATTAAAGATATGACTTGCAGTTGTATGATTCAACATAATGATTTTTAGAAAATATATGATTTGCAGCAAAACCTACAAAATATGACTCAATATAAAAATGATTCATTACAATATAAATCATCACAACAATTTATAGAAAAATTACTACTGCAAGCCAATAATGCTGTCAGTCATCGCAATTAATGGCAGTAAATCTATAACATGAGCGCAATTTCAGACACACAGTTATTAATGTTATAATTCATCTTCACGATTTTTAGAAAATCTGGAAAATTCAAATCATCATTGCTGACACTAAATTTATAAATTGAAGGCCATTTTAGGCATGAATCATTACTGAAAAAAATCAAGTCATTTACTTATAATGACTTTGTATAAATTTAGAAAGTCAAGTCATTAAAGATATGACTTGCAGTTGTATGATTCAACAAGATGATTTTTAGAAAATATAAAATTTGCAGCAAAACCTAGAAAATACGACTCAATATAAAAATGATTCATCACAATATAAATCATCGCAACGATTTATAGAAAAATTACTACTGCAATTTTGTAAGTAAAAATGAAACTTCCGATAGAATTTATTTGTATTACATCTTTTCGGATTCGGATTTCGTAGTCGAATTCCCGACTCATCACATTGATGATTGATCATTACAAGATTGATCAAAATCATTGATTGACCATCACAAGATTGATCAAAATCATTGATTGATGATCACATGATTGATCATCATATGATTGATCAAAATCATTGATTGATCATCACATGATTGATCATAATAAATGATTGATCATTACATGATTGATCAAAATCATTGATTGATCATCACTTGATTGATCAAAATCATTGATTGATCATCATATGATTGATCAAAATCATTGATTGATCATCACATGATTGATCATAATGAATGATTGATCATTACATGATTGATCATTACATGATTGATCAAAATCATTGATTGATCATCACATGATTGATTAAAATCATTGATTGATCATCACATGATTGATAAAAAAATTACCTAAAAAAGTAAAATTAATAAAAAAGTATCGTATATTATAGCAAAGTTCAATAATTTTTTCCACCAGTTTAATTACAAGTTGGGATCTTAACTCATCACACCATATGGTGCTCGATCCTTAACTCATCACTGCACATGCTCTATAATTATTATCTGTTTATCGATTAAATAAAAAGGCTGAGAAACGTCCTCCTTTCAAGGCAAATTGTGGCGTTTAAAATTTCATTGGCTCTCAATGGCCAGAACAAAGGGATTCGGTGTTTCATCTTAGAATCAACAAAGTGCCGGCCAGAAATACAGCAGACATGGAAACAGCTTCGTCGCTTTAAATGATTTCATCTTTGCACAGTCTGTCTGTTTGTTTTGCCACACTTCATTTGCAGCGCACATTTTTGCGATGATTCATTCGCGACCAACTCGCATGCAGACAACCAAAACTTACTCATCATGATTGCTTTGAATCATTATACGACTTATTTTTAATTCAAGCGTTTCTCTTGAAAATGTGTGTAAATTATGTAATGCTTGACTGACTAACATTACAGGGAATGCATTTTAATTAAATATACAAGTAACAATGCGCGAGAAAATCGGGATTGATTTGATTAAATTTTGTCAGAATGGGATGTGATTGGTTGGCTTATATAACTTAATCTAACCCATCCAATCATATCCTAATTTACGTTACGTCAAGATCAGCTGCAATGGGTTAGGTTATGTTGGATCAGTTTATGATAAGTTCTAAAGGGTTGGATAAAGTTACGACAGGTTAAGGTGAATGACATAATGTCAGATTAGATTAAGTTATTTCAGATTCGACGAAGTTTTGTCAACTTAAGTGATTTCACAAATCAAGTTATTTCACAAATGAAGTGATTTCACAAATGAAGTGATTTCACAAATCAAGCAATATTATTTTCGATTAGAGTGTGCAATGTTGAGTTTGAATAGATTACGTTAGACTTATCAAAATCAGAAAGAAAAAGTGATACTAATTCTTTTGACTTAAGAAACTGCACGTGTCGATATATAACAATAAACACAAATAAGGGCACTTGAATTTAAAAATAAGTGCTATTTTTTTTGCGGAGTGTAATATTTTGAATTTCTCTGATCACGTGGATCAATTAAAATCACCTACTTTTAATAGTGTGCAAAGGTACGACTTCGACGTTAAATAGAAAACGGACAATATATGAGTAACAATATTTGGCATAAGATAACACAATACACAATATTCGTCTCAATGAACCAACGATAGTTTATCATTCTGTTTATTTTACGGTTCTGATAGTATACATCATATTTATAGAATTTCTTCACTTGTAAATATTTGGTTCGAAGTAATTGACACAAATAGATTATATAATACACATAACATAAACTGATATTTGTCGAGTCTAGAAGATTAGAGCATAGATTCTATAAATTTATAAATTGAGATAATAATTATATACTTACTACAAAATTATCTGTGTATGACGTATAATCAACTGCATGACTTTGAATTGCTTTTTATTTTAATTGATTTTAAGTAGGAAGTGAAAGTTTAAATTCCCTCATATTCTACAAAAAATAAAACAAAAGCAGTACCTAATTTTGTAATTGGGTGAAAAACTTTTAAAAACGTTTAAATATAATCAATTTTATTGATAACGCATTCTAAAGTGGAAAATAAATGAAAAATGCGAAAATTATTTCACAAATTGCCTATAGGATAATACAAAATGAATGAAAATACAAAATTAATTAAGTTATTACGTACTGTTTACAGTGCGTAAAGTGATGCTTTTTAGCACAAGTGCGTAAAAATGCAAAAACATCAACTGTGCGCAAAAATATCAACTGTGCGTAAAATAAGTTTTACGCACAATTCATTCACTCACCAATAAAAAATAATATTTTAATAAAATAGTTAAAGTTAATTAGTTTAATAAAATAGTTCAAAATAGTATTTTGCGGCAAATATGCATCTAAGTGCTTCTGCTAAATTGTCATGAAAATATATAACAAATTTGATCAAACAAAATTGTCAATTATATCTCCCAAAATGTTAGTTCATATTTAACAAAATTGTAATTATTGTGACGAAACTTCGCTAAGTTCTGTGAAAATTTCGCATATTCTACCAAGATAATGGTGTTCAATCATTTCTGTCAAAATTGCAAAGGTGAGTATCAAATTTTTAAATATTTCCCATAAAATTTAGTCGTATTTAGCAAAATTTCATTTAGTGATGGCAAAATTTCAATAATCAGAATATTATCATATCAAATAATATTATAATAATAATATTATAAATAATAATTAATAATATTTAGTCATATTTAGCAAAACTTCAGTAATATTGTCAGAATTTTAGTCTTTAGAAATTCAAAAATGACTCTCAAATTTGTATTCATTTCTGTCAAAATTTCCATAATAACTGTCACCTTTTCAATGATGTCCATCAAAATTCAGTCATTTTTAACAAAATTTCATTTAATACTGGTTAAATTTCAGCAACATTTTCTAGAATTCTAATTATTCTGTCAAATATTCAATAATTACTGTCGTTACTATGTCGTTCTTCATTTTTAGTATCGTTCAAGTAGAAACATACTTAAATAACAAAATTTAAAGGTATTTTCATATTTAACAAAATGGTAATTATTCTGACAAAACTTCGCTAAGTACTGTGAAAATTTCACCTATTCTGTCAAAATAATAGTGTTCAATCATTTCTGTCAAAATTGCAAAGGTGACTATCAAATTTTCAATTATTTCCAATAAAATTTAGTCATATTTAGCAAAATTTCATTTAGTGCTGGCAAAATTTCAGTAATATTTATCAGAATTTTAATTATTTAGGAATTCAAAAATGACTGTCATATTTTTATTCATTTCTGTCAAAATTTCAATAATAACTGTCAACTTTTCAATGATCTCCATCAAAAGTCAGTCATATTTAAGAAAATTCATTTAATACAGGCAAAATTTGGGCAAAATTTTCTAGAATTCTAATTATTCTGTCAAACATTCAATAATTACTGTCATTACTATGTCGTTCTTTATTTTTAGTATCGTTCAAGTAGAAACATACTTAATTAACAAAATTTAGCTCTTTTCTTATTTTACAAAATGGTAATTATTGTGACAAAACTTCGCTAAGTACTGTGAAAATTTCACATATTCTGACAAAATAATAGTTTTCACTCATTTCTGTCAAAATTTCAAAGATGACTACCAAATTTTCAATTATTTCCAATAAAGTTAAGTCATATTTAGCAAAATTTCATCGTTTAGTGCTGGCAAAATTTCAGTAATATTTATGAGAATTTTAAATCTTTAGGCATTCAAAATAGACTTTCAAATTTGTTTTCATTTCTGTTTAAATTTCAATAATAACTGTCAACTTTTCAATGATGCCCATCAAAATTCAGTCATATTTAAGAAAATTCATTTAATACAGGCTAAATTTCAGCAACCTTTTCTAGAATTCTAATGATGCTGTCAAACATTCAATAATTACTGTCATTACTAAGTCGTTCTTCATTTTTAGTATCGTTCAAGTAGAAACATACTGAATTAAACAAAATTTAAAGGTCTTTTCATATTTAACAAAATGGTAATTATTCTGACAAAACTTCGCTAAGTACAGTGGAAATTTCGCATATTCTGTCAAAATAATAGTTTTTACTCATTTCTGTCAAAATTTCAAAGATGACTATCAAATTTTCAATTATTTCCAATAAAATTTAGTCATATTTAGCAAAATTTCATCATTTAGTGCTGGCAAAATTTCAGTAATATTTATCAGAATTTTAATTATTTAGGAGTTCAAAAATGACCGTCAAATTTTTATTCATTTCTGTCAAAATTTCAATAATAACTGTCAACTTTTCAATGATGTCCATTAAAATTCAGTAATTTTTAACAAAATTCATTTAATACTGGCAAAATTTCAGCAACATTTTCTAGAATTCTAATTATTCTGTCAAACATTCAATAATTACTGTCATTACTACGTCGTTCTTTATTTTTAGTATCGTTCAAGTAGAAACATACTTAATTAACAAAATTTAAAGGTCTTTTCATATTTAATAAAATGGTAATTATTCTGACAAAACTTCCCCAAGTACTGTGAAAATTTCACATATTCTGTCAAAATAATAGTTTTCACACATTTCTGCCAAAATTTGAAAGATGTCTATCAAATTTTCAATTATTTCCAATAAAATTTAGTCATATTTTGCAAAATTTCATCATTTAGTTTTGGCAAAATTTCAGTAATATTTATCCGAATTTTAAATGTTTGGGCATTCAAAATTGACTGTCAAATTTGTATTCATTTATGTCTAAATTTCAATTCTGTAATCAATACTGTTTCAATAACTGTCAACTTTACAATGATGTCTATCAAAATTCAGTCATATTTCAGAAAAATCATTTAAACCGGCAAAATTTTGGGCAACATTTTCTAGAATTCTAATTATTCTGTCAAACATTCAATAATTACTATGTCGATGATTGTCAAATTGTCAAATTGTTAGGTTATATGGCAATGTCAGAGAACACCTGATCCTTATTATCCTTGAATTTTGAATCATATTATATTGTGATAGAAGTATTAAATAAAAAAGAACAACAAAAGTAGAAAAATACTTAATTAACAACATTTTAAGGTCTCGAGGACATTTCTGTAAAGATTTTGAGATTGAAAGTGGATTAGTTAAACGTTTGCAGTGGAGTAATTGTTCTTATTAAAAAAGTATTTTGCAACTCCTGAAAATGTAGATTTCAGAATTCGCAATTGAATGTTATACAAAACAAAACACAATCTACCAATTTCCAATCTGTCAATTACAAGTCGAAATGTCAAATTGTTAGGTTATATGGCAACGTCAGAGAACACCTGATCCTTATTATTCTTGAATTTTGAATCATATTATATTGTGATAGAAGTATTAAATAAAAAAGAACAACAGAAGTAGAAAAATACTCTATTAACAACATTTTAAGGTCTCGAGGACATTTTTGTTAAGATTTTGACATTGAAAGTGGTTTAGTTAAACGTTTGCACTGGAGTAATTGTTCTCATCAAAAGAGTATTTTGCAACTCCTGAAAATGTAGATCTTCAGAATTTGCAATTGGATGTACTACAAAACAAAATACAATCTACCAATTTCCAATCTGTCAATTACAAGTCGAAATGTCAAATTGTTAGGTTATTGAATGTACTACAAAATAAAACACAATCTACCAATTTCCAATCTGTCAATTACAAGTCGAAATGTCAAATTGTTAGGTTATATGGCAACGTCAGAGAAGATCCTTATTAGGTGAGCCAGATGGCATAGCCACAGCCAGATTTCAACTCACATCATACTTTCGCTTATAACTCATTTAATTTAAAATTAGAATATGTATACTATGAATCTAAATTTAAAATTCATGTCACTGATTGTGTGCCAATAGAATTTGACGTACTCATCTGTTTCCAGTAACCAGTTAATGTGAAGAGGGGCTAATTATAATTTCCCACTAATTTTATTCCAATAATAATAATAATAATAATAATAATAATAATAACTCATATGTAGGGCTAATTAAAATTTTCCACTAATTTTATCCCAATAATAATAATAATAATAACTGATATGTGAAGCTGGGCGAGGTAGTTATGTCCCAAACTTCTAGGGGTTCGATTCTCCCTCAGTTTAATAATAATATGTATTACTGCTCTAGTTTTATAACGAAAGTAAACCAATCTTCAAGCCTTCATGATGGGATAAGAGCAGACTGTTCTGTGAGTACATCAATCAGTTAAATGGGAATATTTTTATAACATTGGCAGGATTGTCCTCCTTCACCATCACATAATTATTTAGTTTAACAATCGTTTGGACCTTTGTAATTTGAAACGACAACCATTTATAATTGAATGGACCTTTGTAATTTGAAAAGACAACCATTTATAATTGAACTATTGCAATATTGCAATTGTAATTTCACAAAGTAAATGTTTCGGCGCTATTGCACAGCGTCGAATCCCAAATCGGTTAAAGTGTAATCGCATTAGTCGGCCTTTATTGCAGCCGATACATTTGTAGTATTAAGATTGTAAAGACAATTTATTGGGGTGGCTATTATTTAGCCATTATGTTCACCGCGAAGTGCTTAAGTAAAGTACGGTGCGCATGAAGATCAATAGGCACATTAAGCCGTTTATTGAGCAAGGATTGCCACTTCGGGAAATACAATTAGCGACCAGGAAATCCCAAATATATTTATTGGACGGCATTAGGAATCCTCAGAAATTCCAGATAGAGGAATTACCCAAGGATTGTAAGAACCAAGTGTGGCAACATGGCTTACCGAAACGAAATGCCGCACCAATCAGGAATCATCTTCAAGCCACCCCTCGCGGTGCACAATTCAAATTGCACCCCACCCCAATAACTCAAAGATTTCATTGTAAGAATGCAGAGCAGACGAGACTTCAATTCGTTACCTTCACCGGTGTACATCGCTGTGTATTAATTATTGTTACGCATTAAATTATAGTCCACATTATTTCCAAAACGACGAGTTTTAATTACCTTATCATTTAAATTGGCGAACACCCGCCTGGTCCTTCGATTACGTAACAGTAAAGTTATTTCACAATTATTACGAGCCACTATTTTCTTATTGTACTAATTCCATAACCAACGATGACCTAAATAATGTTTTAATAACCAACGCGATACGCTTATCTACAAAAAATGTTCCTTACTACATTTCCATAAGTGAGAGATGTTAACTCAAAGAGAATAGGAATGCTTAGTATTATAATGGCCCCATTCATCAGAATTCTAAATTTGGCTCCAGGCGTGAGTTTTAATGCTTTAAGTCATAAAATTAATGTGGGTCATTTTCTGGCAGCACGTTTAAATTACAAAAATGAACATCTAAAATACCTCCAATTAGCTTGTGATTAAAGGGCAAGTAAAATCTGCCCCCCTCATAACAAAATAACCATTTACAAAATCATCTGTGATTCAAGAGAATTATGTGGATTATTTTTGGTTAAATTGGAGGATGTAGCAGTTTTACTCTTGCCATAGTTTTGTTGTTTATGAATATTTTCGAAAATAGAATAAGAAGGTGAAAAATAGTTAAAGATAATTGAAAACAGTTCCTAAACAGTTTTGTAGGAATAAAAATCATAGGATTCTTGGATGACAAAGAAATTCAATATTGAATTGTTTTTATCATTACCATTTTATGTTATTCATATATTGTTTTGTTTTGTAATAATTTTTTATTTTTTTTAAATTTATCATTAAATTTATTTTTATTTTATTTATTTTTATTAATAAATTATTTTTTGCTGATAAAATTTGAAAACGCTGAACTTTTTTTATGTTTGAAGATAATATTTTTTTCGAAAGCAGTATTTGTAATGATTAATTACAATGATAAAGTCAGCTAACTCCACGTTTTCGTGTTTTAACTGTACTAAAGCTTCTTTGTGCCACCAGCAGTGAAAATAACGAATGGCCTACGAAAACTAAACAACTGACGATCGAATGTTCGACGGGCACATTTGCATATTGTGAGCGATATAAACAACGAAATTCCGTAAATCGAGAGTCGTTGAACTTTTTATGGGCTCATGTAATGAATATGTACGCTATGAGCTACTCACATGTGTTGCAACCTGACCTTAATGATACACGATATACGTGAGTACGCCTACAGTACATACAAATGCTGGGTTAACATGTACGGTTCTTCTCTCGGTTTTCCGCTTTGAAACAGGAACTCAACGAGGCACTTGATTTTTTAACAGACTACGGTGTCGGATGTCGAGCCTCTCCAAACGGAAGTGGCGTTTTTCCCAGCACGAAGGGAATAAATTGCCGGTGAATAAATCGGCATATTACTGCGTTCGTACACAATGGCAATTTCCAATTATATTGCACTCTATTTCTTCAAGTTTTAGTTTTTTATCCGTTTATCCATTTTTTTTTAATAATTCATAACAGAATTTTTCAATTTCTCGTTATAACTATGCAAAAAAAGTATTGTTTTGCAATTGTGGCGAAGTGGTGTAACGAGGGATTTGAGTATTTGGAATGTTCTAACTTATGGCAAAGGTGAGGAGAGTTGAGAGTTAAGAGAAATCAATAACAGGATTGATGAGTTTGATTGATCAAAACATATTATCTAACTTGTATAGCAATAATGTAATTGTTAATTGCCCATATTGCCCATAAGTAGATAGGCTAGGACAGTTCTGGGCCATTTTCCCATAAGGTTTACATGGGGGGGGGGTCTAAATTCACTTTACTTCCGGTCGGGCGGACTGGTCGTCGAATTCGTCAAATATAAAGAGGCTGATATAAACAGCCTGATATAAAGAGGCTGATATAAACAGCCTGATATAAAGAGGCTGACATAAACAGGCTGATATAAACAGGCTGATATAAACAGGCTGATATAAAGAGGCTGATATAAACAGCCTGATATAAAGAGGCTGATATAAACAGGCCGATATAAACAGGATGATATAAACAGGCTGATATAAACAGGCTGATATAAACATACTGATATAAACAGGCTGATTTAAACAGGCTGACATAAACAGGGTGATATATCCACCTGTTTATATCACCCCACTCCTGCGCAGATATTAGGCAGCTACACATACACATCGCTGATAAGGGTTTATATCAGCCTGTTTATATCAGCCTGTATATATCAGCCTGTTTATATCAGCCTCTTTATATTCGACGAATTCGACGACCAGCCCGACCGGAAGTAAAGTGAATTTAGACCTCCCGCCCTATGTAAACTTTGTGGGAAAATGGCCCAGAACTGTCCTAGCCTATCTACTTATGGGCAATATGGGCAATTAACAATTACATTATTGCTATACAAATGGGATAATATGTTTTGATCTATCAAACTCATCAATAAAGTGAATTTAGACCCCCTCCATGTAAACCTTATACGAAAATGGCCCAGAACTGTCCTAGCCTATCTACTCCCATATTAATTGCCCATATTGCTCATATTAATTTCCCATATGTAATTGCCCAATTGTTAATTGTACATATATTGCCCATATTGCACCATGAGATGGCACATAAGATGCCTAGGTATGTGTTTGCTTATTCAAACTGGAGGCATTGTTGAACTGTAATGAAATTGCTTAAGAACTTCAAAGAGCCTAGATATAACTTTACGACAGTAGATTAATAGTTGTATATAAGCATTGATAAAAGTTTTATGGGCATTATACGACACGCATTTCAATCTAGCGATTATTTATGGTTATAGGCGACCACGATGCAGGAAGCAAATAAAATACTATTATACATTGCATAAACCCTGCAGTAGCTTTTATATCGATAAAAACATATTGCGCAGAGAAATGAGAAAAACATATGACGAATGATGTACACTTATGAATTATATTGTTCTTGAATGCTGAGTGAAAATATTTTCATCTCTAGAGTGAAAAAATATCACTTTCTCTACAGAAAAACTACAGAAAAATATTGAAGTATGGAATGCAAAACTATTGCAACAAATATGATAATTTATACTGAAAACACTAAAGTAATTGCCACATCTAAAGAAAATAAAAACCTAAACATAAAACTAAATCACGAAACTATAGAGCATGTGAATACTTACATACACCTTGGCAGCATAATTGAGAGTAAAGGAAGGTACGAAGAAGATATCAATAATACGATAATAGAAGCCTCCAGAAATTACCACCTTTTAAGAAATGCACTGAAAATGATTGAAAGATATATAAATGACAAAAAGCAGGAAAACTACTATAAATGCAAGAAGCAAAGAATGAAAGTAAAGGAACTGGTACAAGAAAGTAAAAAGAATGAGTGGAAAATCTAAAACAAGTCGAATTAAACTATAAGGAGAATAACCAGTATATTTTGCAACAAGAGATGAAAATACGTTTTTCTGGGGAAGGTTCACGAACGAAAAGAATCAATTTCATCTCAAGTAGGAAATGTTATTTTTTCTACGACGTTTCAGTTTATAAAATATTAGATTAAAAAGTACAAAATTTAAAACTTTCAAGTTTTGTATTTTTTAATTATCATCTCTAGATGTCAAAATATTTTCATCTCTAGATGTGAAAATATTTTTAACTCTAGAGTGAAAAAATATCGCTTTCTTTTCAGAAACATTACAGGAAAATATTGAAGTATGGAATGCAAAACTATTGCAAGCAAATATGATAATTAATACTGAAAAAACTAAAGTAATTGCCACATCTAAAGAAAATAGAAACCTAAACATAAAACTAAATCACGAAACTATGCTGCATGTGAATACTTACATACACCTTGGTAGCATAATTGAGAGTAAAGGAAGGTACAAAGAAGATATCAATAATACAATAAAATAAGCTTCCAGAAATTACCACCTTTTGGGAAATGCACTGAAAATGATTGAAAGATATATAAATGACAAAAAGCAGGAAAACTACGATAAATACAAGATGCAAAGAATGAAAGTAAAGGAACTGGTACAAGAAAGTAAAAAGAATGAGTGGAAAGTCTAAAACAAGTCGAATTAAACTATAAGGAGAATAAATAGTATATTTTGCAACAAGAGATGAAAATACGTTTTTCTGGGGAAGGTTCACGAACGAAAAGAACCTATTTCATCTCAAGTAGGAAATGTTATTTTTTCTACGACGTTTCAGTTTATAAAATATTAGATTAAAAAGTACAAAATTCAAAACTTTCAAATTTGGTATTTTTAAATTTTCATCTTTAGATGTGAAAATATTTTCATCTCTAGATGTGAAAATATTTTTAACTCTAGAGTGAAAAAATATCGCTTTTTTTTCAGAAACATTACAGGAAAATATTGAAGTATGGAATGCAAAACTTTTGCAAGCAAATATGATAATTAATACTGAAAAAACTAAAGTAATTGCCACATCTAAAGAAAATAGAAACCTAAACATAAAACTAAATCACGAAACTATAGAGCATGTGAATACTTACATACACCTTGGCAGCATAATTGAGAGTAAAGGAAGGTACGAAGAAGATATCAATAATACAATAAAAGAAGCCTCCAGAAATTACCACCTTTTAAGAAATGCACTGAGAATGATTGAAAGATATATAAATGACAAAAAGCAGGAAAACTACTATAAATGCAAGAAGCAAAGAATGACAGTAAAGGAACTGGTACAAGAAAGTAAGAAGAATGAGTGGAAAATCTAAAACAAGTCGAATTATACAATAAGGAGAATAAATAGTATATTTTGCAACAAGAGATGAAAATTCGTTTTTCTGGGGAAGGCTCACGAAGGAAAAGAACCTATTTCATCTCAAGTAGGAAATGTTATATTTTCTACGACGTTTCAGTTTATAAAATATTAGATTAAAAAGTACAAAATTCATAACTTTCAAGTTTTGTATTTTTAATTTTCATCTCTAGATGTGAAAATATTTTCATCTCTAGATGTGAAAATATTTTTAACTTTAGAGTGGAAAATATAACTTTCTTTACAGAAAAATTACAGGAAAATATTGAAGTATGGAATGCAAAACTATTGCAAGCAAATATGATAAATAATACTGAAAAAACTAAAGTTATTGCCACATCTAAAGAAAATAGAAACCTAAACATAAAACTAAATCACGAAACTATAGAGCATGTGAATACTTACATACACCTTGGCAGCATAGTTGAGAGTAAAGAAAGGTACGAAGAAGATATCAATAATACAATACAAGAAGCTTCCAGAAATTACCACCTTTTAAGAAATGCACTGAAAATGATTAAAAGATATATAAATGACAAAAAGCAGGAAAACTGCGATAAATGCAAGAAGCAAAGAATGAAAGTAATGGAACTGGTACAAGAAAGTAAAAAGAATGAGCGGAAAATCTAAAACAAGTCGAATTAAACTATAAGGAGAATAAATAGTATATTTTGCAACAAGAGATGAAAATACGTTTCTCTGGGAAAGCTTCACGAACGAAAAGAACCTATTTTATTTCAAGTAGGAAATGTTATTTTTTCTACGAGGTTTCAGTTTATAAAATATTAGATTAAAAAGTACAAAATTCAACACTTTCAAGTTTTGTATTTCTTAATTTTCATCTCTAGATGTGAAAATATTTTCATCTCTAGATGTGAAAATATTTTTAACTCTATGAAAAAATATCAGTTTCTTTACAGAACAATTACAGGAAATTATTGAAGTAAGGAATACAAAACTATTGCAAGCAAATATTATAATTTATACTGAAAAAACTAAATTGCTAGATCTAAAGAAAATAAAAACCTAAACATAAAACTTCATCACGAAACTATAGAACATGTGAATACTTACATACACCTTGGCAGCATAATTGAGAGTAATGGAAGGTATGAAGAAAATATAAATAATACAATAAAAGAAGCCTCCAGAAATTACAACCTTTTAAGAAATGAACTGAAAATGATTGAAAGATATATAAATGACAAAGAGCAGGAAAACTATGATAAATACAAGCAGCAAAGAATGAAAGTAAAGGAACTGGTACAAGAAAGTAAAAAGAATGAGTGGAAAATCTAAAACAAGTCGAATTAAACTATAAGGAGAATAAATAGTATATTTTGCAACAAGAGATGAAAATACGTTTTTCTGGGGAAGGTTCACGAACGAAAAGAACCTATTTCATCTCAAGTAGGAAATGTTATTTTTTCTACGACGTTTCAGTTTATAAAATATTAGATTAAAAAGTACAAAATTCAAATCTTTCAAGTTTTGTATTTTTTAATTTTCATCTTTAGGTGTGAAAATATTTTCATCTCTAGATGTGAAAATATTTTTAACTCTAGAGTGAAAAAATATCACTTTCTTTAGAGAAAAATTACAGGGAAATATTGAAGTATGGAATGCAAAACTATTGCATTCCATAAATACTGAAAAAACTAAAGTAATTGCCACATCTAAAGAAAATAGAAACCTAAACATAAAACTAAATCACGAATATCTTCAACTCTCCTTGTTTCACCATTCCTTTCTTCCTCCATCGAATTTGTTATTTTCTTCGTGCTGCAACTTATTTTTGCTGGTTTTATTATGCTATTTTTCAGAGTACTTAATTTTTTTCAGATTTTCGACGATTCTGTTCTTCTCTCCATCGTATTTGTTATTTTCTTCGTTCTGCAGCTAATTTTTGCTGCTTTTATTATGCTGTTTTTCAAAGTACTCAATTTGTTCCATCTTCGTATTGTGTTTTATGTTTACTCAAGTTTCTCATCGCCTCTTGATTTTCTTTTTCGTTTTTGTTCTTCTTTTGTCTATTGTTTCTTTTTTCCCTTAATTGTTGTCTCTATTTCAGTTCGTAAATTCTGTTCCTAACCCAGGTTGTGGTTATTTGATATAAATTCTATATAAGTCCAGTAATCAATAATTAATTATACCGAGTTAACAAGCCACAGGTAACTATTTCCTATACTTCATTAAAACAATATTAATGTATCTAGCTTATACGTTTAAACTAATGGTATACGAGGTAATCTTTATATAAATGATCTCCATTGGAATTGGGAGCTATATATGATCCAAACCGTAACATTGGGCCCATTAAGTTTTATTATAAATTTAAAATAATGACACCACTGGATTTTTAAATATACGTCCGAGACGTGAGTATGTGGAATCCTGATTTTTATATACATACACATAAAACCGGACGGTGAAACGCACATTAATTTGAGCCGATGTGTACGAGGGCATGTTTTATAAACGCAAACCATTTAATAACTCCATTTATGGAGGTCTATAATGAGCGCCCTTTATTTCTGTCTTATCCTCGGCGGTGTACCTCTTACTTTGCATATTCCAACGTCCAATTACAATAAATTAGCAAATAAAAGAGGACGGGCAAACAAAAGTTCCAATTAAAATCTTTTAAAACCTGCCACGAGAGAGGCAGACGTAAAAAAGCTGGGCATTGTCTTGGGGCACTGGGGACTTTAAAAGTGCCTGTGTGGCATACATAATTAGAGGTACTGTAATACTTTCATTTTGCCGACACTCCTTTATCTGGATTACCAAGAAGCGAGGAGGAAGCTCGTGATAAGATGCAATCATGGGCGCTAATATTATTTGAGACGAGTTAATTTTCTATCGCGTTGGGCTTACGGTATACAAGTTTTCCCAATGATGCTGTATGACATCTGCAAGAACTGAAGCCAGCAGGACTGGTCCGCAATGGCTAGCTATGACGAGTTGTTGACCCATGGAATGGGTCACCAACACTCAGCATTGCGGTACGCACACTTGCTACAGATTATTTTGTTCGTAAGAGTAAAAACGCTTCCTATCGCGAGATAGCTGCTTATCTGGCATCTACTTTAATTGCATACTTGAATACTCAATTGGTGGTTTTTGCGTGATGGAAGGCTCCGGTCAATTCATGGTGAATTTATAAACGCGACGTGGCCTCCATAAATTGTAAATTCACTGCAAGCTATTAGGTACCACCTACACCATTGTGCTTTTTCAGGTAACAAATAAGGCGTTTTGACAAGCAACACTACATATATCTTAATTCAAACAATGAACATCGAAGCGTCGATAGAAATCTATACATTTAAAGAATTATACGGCAAAAAACATTAAATCATTTACATTTTAATTATCATCACGTAAAATTTTCAGGAGAATTAGCTTCGGGTGTACTCAACACAAATCTAATATTAAATAAGCAATTATTACATTTTTAGAAATTTCAGTAATAGCTAATCCATACTTGTAAATGTAGTTATACTTTTGATTTTCTGACTTATTTAATACTGAAACTTTGTAAAATTTTCAGGAGAATTGGCTTCAGGTGTACTAAACACAAATCGACTAATTAATATGCAATAAATAAATTTTCAGAAGATTCAGTAATAGCTAAGCCATACTTGTAAATGCAGAAAGTTATACTTTTGTTTCTCTGACCTATGTAATACTGAAACTTTGTTAAATTTTCAGGAGAATTAGCTTCAGATGTACTCAACATAAATCTAATATTTAATATCCAATTGATAAATTTTCAGTAATTTCAGTAATAGCTAAACCTTATTTGTAAATGCAGAAAGTTATAGTTTTGATTTTCTCACTTATTTAATACTAAAACTTAGTCTAATTTTCAGGAGAATTAGGTTCAGGTGTACTTAACACAAATTTAGTATTAAATATGCAATTAATATACTTTCAAAAGTTTCAGTTATAGCTTACTTATACTTGTAAATGCAGAAAGTTATACTTTTGATTTTCTCACTTATTTAGTACTGAAACTTTGTCAAATTTTCAGGAGTAGTAGCCTCAGGTATACTAAACACAAATATAATATTAAGCATGCGATTAATAAATTTTCAGAAATTTCAGTAATAGCTAACCCATACTTGTAAATGCAAAAAGTTATACTTCTGATTTTCTCACTTATTTAGTACTGAAACCTTGTCAAAATTTCTGGAGAATTAGCCTCAGGTGTAGCCACAAATCTAATAATTAATATGCAATTAATACATTTTCAGAAGTTTCAGTAATAGCTAAGCCATACTTGTAAATGCAGAAAGTTATACTTTTGATTTTCTCAGTTATTTAGTACTGAAGCTTTGTTATACTTTTGATTTTCTCACTTATTTATCACTGAAACTTTGTCAAATTTTCAGGAATATTAGCATCAGGTGTACTCAACACAAATCTAATATTAAAAATGCAATTAATACATTTTCAAAAATTTCAGTAATAGGTGACCGAAACTAGTCAATGCAGAAAGTTATACTTTTGATTTTCTTACTTCTTTAATACTGAAACTTTGTCAAATTTTCAGAAAAATTAGTTTCCGGTATACTAAACACATATCTAATGTTAAATATGCAATTAATATGTTTTCAGAAATTTCAGTAATTGCTAACCCATACTTATAAATGCATAAAGTTATACTTTTGATTTTCTCACTTATTTAGTACTGAAACTTTGTCAAATTTTCAGAAGTATTAGCTTCAGATGTACTCACTACAAATCTAATATTGAATATGCAAGTAATAGATTTTTAAAAGTTTCAGTAATAGTTATCTCATACTTGTAAATGCAGAAAGTTATACTTTTGAATTACTCACTTATTTAGTACTGAAACTTTGTCAAATTTTCAGGAGAATTAGCTTCAGATGTAGTAAATACAAATATAATATTAAACATGCAATTAATACATTTTCATAAGTTTCAGTAATAGCTAACCCATACTTGTAAATGCAGAAAGATATACTTTTGATTTTCTCGCTTATTTATTGCTGAAACTTTGTCAAAATTTCAGGAGTATTAGTTTTAGGTGTACTTAACACAGATCTAATATTAAATATGCAATCAATAAATTTTCCGAAATTTCAGTAATACTATACCTATACTAGTGAATGTAGAAGTTATTCTTTTGATTTTCTCACTTATTTAGTTCTGAAACTTTGTCAAATTTTCAGGAGAATTGACTTCAGGCGTACTAAGCACAAATCTAATATTAAATATGCAATTAATAAATTTTCAGAAATTTCAGTAACAGCTAACCCATATTAGTCAATGTAGAAAGTTATACTTTTGTTTTTCTCACTTATTTAATACTAAAACTATGTCAAATTTTCAGGAAAATTAGCTTTAAGTGTACTCAACACAAATATAATATTAAATATACAATTAATAAATTTTGAGAAATTTCTGTAATGTGTAACCCATACTAGTAAATGCAGAAAGTTATACTTTTGATTTGCTCACTTATTTAGTACTGAAACTTTGTCAAATTTTCAGGAGGACTAGTTTCAGGTATACTTAACACACATATAATATTAAATATGCAATTAATAAATTTTTAGAAATTTCAGTAATATGTAACCCATACTTGTAATTGCAGAAAGTTATACTGTTAATTTTCGCACTTATTAAGTACTGAAACTTTGTCAAATTTTCAGGAGAATTAGCTTCAGGTGTACTCAACTTAAATCTAATATTAGAAATGCAATTAATAAATTTTCAGAAATTTCAGTAATAGGTAAACCATACTTGTAAATGCAGAAAGTTATTCTTTAGATTTTGTCACTTATTTAGTACTGAAACTTTGTCAAATTTTCAGGAGAATTCGCTTCAGGTGTCCTAAATGCAAATCTAATATTAAATATGAAATTAATAAATTTTCAGTAATAGGTAACTCATACTTGTAATTGAAGAAAGTTACACTTTTCATTTTCTCATTTATTTAGTACTGAAACTTTGTCAAATTTTCAGGAAAATTAGCTTCAGATGTACTCAACTCATATCTAATATTAAATACGCAATTAATACATTTTCAGAAATTTCAATAATAGGTGGTCGATACTAGTCAATGCAGAAAGTTATACTTTTGTTTTTCTGACTTATCTAATACTGAAACTTTGTCAAATTTTCAGGAAAATTAGTTTCAGGTGTACTCAACACAAATCTTATATTAAAAATGCAAATAATAAATTTTCAGAAATTTCAATAATAGGTAAACCATACTAGTCAATGCATAAAGTTATACTTTTCATTTTCTGACTTATTTAGTACTGAAACATTGTCAAATTTTCAGGTGTACTAAACACAAATCTAATATTATATATGCAATTAATACATTTTTAAAAGTTTAAGTAATAGTTATCCCATAAATAGATGTAGAAAGTTATACTTTTGAACTTGTAATATTTTTTCTGATTTTCTATTTTTATTTATGTTTCTATATTTTTCCGACGTCCTATTCATATTTTTTTTTTTGTTTTTCTGCGGTTTCGATTGTTTTTTGTGGTTGTGATTTTCTTCGCAGCAGTCTGTATTTCTATTTCATTTTTTTGTCAGCTGGTTTATGCCCAATTTGTAATAATCGTTAATATTTTTTCTGATTTTCTATTTTTATTTATGTTTCCATATTTTTCTGTCGTTCTATCCATATTTCTTGTACTTGCTGTACGCTATTTTTTTGGTTTTTCTGTGGTTTCGATTGTTTTCTGTGGTTGTGATTTTCTTCGTAGTAGTCTGTATTTCTATTTCAATTTTTTGTCCGCTGGTTTATGCAAAATTTGTTCAGATGTTTGATTAAACCTTTTGTGCAGATCTTTCTGATATTCTTGTTCTTTAATCTGCAGTTCTTTGCATATGGAGAATTTTGGGTTAGGTATAAAACTAAATTGGTTTATGATTTATAAGTATCCTCCTCCTCCCCTTCTTATTAGTGCACCTCTTCTAGCAAGTATGTTTCACTTTAGTAAAATTTAGACAATTTATACCTCCTTCTCCTCTCCCTCTTCTTTTTCTTCTTCCACTGCCTCTTCCTCTGCCTCTTTCTCTGCCTCTTCCTCGCCCTTGTCCTCGTTCTCGTCCTCGTCCTCGTTCTCGTCCTCGTCCTCGTCCTCGTTCTCGTCCTCGTTCTCATCCTCCTCGTCCTCCCCCTCCTCCTCATCCTCCTCCTCCTCCTCCCCCTCCTCCTCCTCCCCCTCCTCCTCCTCCCCCTCCTCCTCCACCCCCTCCTCCACCTCCTCTTCTTCCTCCTCTTCTTCCTCCTCCTCCTCTACTTCGTCCTCCTCTTCTTCTTCCTCCTCCTCCTCTTCGTCTTCCTCTTCGTCTTCCTCTTCCTGTTTTTGTTCCTCCTCCTCCTCCCCACAATATAAATTTTAATTTTGTTAATTTGTTAAATTTTTCGCTGTTAAGTATTATATTTGGTTTAAATTAAATAAAAAATCATGCATTTAAGGGTTAAATGTGTTAATATAGGTGCCCGTTATTATCAAAGTTGTCGTTTATCTTGAATTTTTAACGATTTGTTTATTTTACTAAATCTACTTCTAAACGTTCTAAAACTGCTCTAACGATTTATGATAGTTCTTTGTTTTCTTCAATTTTGTTCATTTCTTCCATTTTCTTTAGGTCTCCGCTCTGAAAATTGGCAATTATTAAGGCGATTTTTATTTTTGAAACAGCGAATCTATAAAGTTTGGCTAGTACAGCGAAACCACTCCGTAAGGTTTTCCAGCCATGAGTTTAGTCTCCTTCCTGTGGATCTCTTTCCTCTGATCTTTCCTTGCATAATTAGTTGTAGGATTTGATATTTTTGTCCTCTCATGATATGTCCCATATATAATAGTTCGCTTCGTTTTGTTCTTTTACTTCTTTACTTCTTACTTCTTTACTTACTTCTTTTTCTTTGCTCAGCCGTCTCATCACTTCTACGTTGCTTATTTTCTCTACCCATGAAATCCTCAGTATTCTCCGATATATCCGTAGCTTGAAAGCCTCCAATCTCTTTATGTCAATTATTTTCAATATTCAATGTTCCATCCCGTAATATAGTACTGATTTCTTCCATTAATCAACTCTATTTGTTAACACTAAGGGTGCCCAACCTAAATATTATCAACACCATGGATCTTATCAATTCGTGGTGCATCTATAAATTGGTGGTGTAATTTATATATGGTGGTGCATTTATAAATGATATGTATTCAAAATTTTAGACCATTATGGTGTGTGAATTAATATCGCTATTAAAATGCGACATTTACTCCTCCCCATTATACACTCCGTTTCGTCCATCTACCATTAAAGCAATGAAATTTTACGATTCCGTATTGAAATTCAATTCAGTTTTATATTCGACTATAATATATGGAGGGGTCCCATTATTCACCAACCATGGAGGACATTAAAGCTGCGGTCGCCCCATGCAGAGAGGGGACAATAATTTTGTATTAGCCGCGTTATTGAATGTTTAGGAATGCGATAAATCTCTTTGTCATCCTGTAAGTGTGTTGTTTCTGGAACGGTGGTATTCAGCATTGTCACCTTGCATTCAATAATTTGATACATTGTGCGAAATGAAATGGGGTGCAAAGTTAAGAAATGAAATTATTATTTATCACCCCATAAATTATATGGTGCACTAAAATAATAATGGTAGTAAAATTCAAACGGAATTAGGATTTAACGAGAAACGTTTATATCCTCCAATAAAGAGTTGTGATGATAAAACAAAGTCATGAAATTATCCCAACCATAATTTATTACTAGCTAGGTTAGGTTAGGTTAGCTATACTCTAATTTTTCTAAACTGGCGTTCACGTCATCAAACAGCAGGTTTTTTCGTACCAACGTGATTGTTTTCGAGAATATGCATAACAATAGTTTAAGAATCGAAATTAATCTGAGGATCATTTGTTATGTAACACTGATCACCGGTGGTTATAAATAGGTAATCGGTGTATTAAAACATTTTTCGCCTGCCAATCATGTAATAAATCATGTTATGTTGGCAGCCGTGATATTTTTTCGGCGACGATGCCAAATCTTTTTCACTAACGCATGCTCATACATGTGTGTATAACCAAACTTCTTTGACGTTTAACTTATTACATTTGATCGATTATTACAATGCATATTTTGCCAGTGTAGATGTTAAACCATAACCACAAGATTGATATCTGTACGATAAACGGCAGAGAAGTCGACGAATTTGATACGAACTGTCGCACAAGATTGCACGGGCGCAACAGATGTTTGCAGCCATTTTTAAATACCCAGGACAGCTGGCAACCTCGTAAAATTGTGTCATCATTATTATGATTATTATTTTGATGACGTGAACGCCAGTTTAGAAAAATTAGAGTATAGTTTCGGCTAATATAGTTTGGCGTGAGTCGCAAACCGAAGTGCCATCCAAGTCCATGTTTATATGTTTGTGAAAAATACGCGGAATTTCAATTTGTAGCCCAATCCATTTAGCTGCACTTCGTCAAAGCAAAACCTCAGAATATAAATCATTCTGTTATTACTCGTGGCACAGATAAAAGTCGATGCCCGGAAATATGTATTGGCCTCTGAACAGAAATATTAAAACTATGTGTTCTGCAGGCCAAACTGTTCCCGCATAATTGTATATATTGTGTCTGCCTTTGTAATTTGTGGCTGCATTATCTGCGTCTTGGAGCGGACTTGATTGCGCTGGGATTACATGCTCCTCCACTCATCTTGTATAGGCGTCGAGATTATCATATCTTATTCCAGCCCGAAAGCATTGTTTGTTCACATTTTATTGTATACTAATGATTATATTGTTTTCAGCTTCCATTGTTCGCATGCTGATTCGTATATTTTTAAGCAGTGCTTAATGATGACTCTTATCTTCGGCTACACTTCACTGTAATTCCATGCACGACCAATACAAGCAATTAGTTAAGTACGTCCCCCTGACACACGTACTAACTTTATACATTTATGTTGAAACTCTTTGTATGGGCGCAAAGTTTTTTGGAGCGTGCACACGCTTATACACAATTCAACTCGGAATACAATAAAACGTGAAATAGCCTATTACATGGACGTGCACGTTTAGGAACGTATGCAATTCAGAATGTATTGCTGATTATTTCCTTTCAACGCGTTGGAAAGCAAAACAATGGGAGTTTTAACGCTTCGGAAATAAAGCTGTATTATTCTAATCGGCTAACAATACGCGCTGCAATATATAAAATATGTATGCGTACGAAGACCCTACAGAAAACCATTTAATTGTTCGTTGTACAGTTGACGCAAAAAAAAAACTAGGACAACTCTCAGACCGATTTTTTTAAATAAAATCCAGTGGTGCAAATCAGGCTAAACAGTGTGTACTACTTTTTTTAAATTTTCTTCAGCAAAATTAAGAAAGTGTTGGATACATCTTGAATAAACTTATCATGTCGTAAACTTTTAATTTTGCTTTGCGACTCCAAATGTAAATTGCTTAAGAGAATTATTAGAGGGGTCTGAATGTTCAAAAAAAATAAAAAAAAAACAATGGGTCATAAATTACCCACTCGTAAAATGTAAAATGGTCCTGATCTGGCAGGTAGAAAAGAGAAAGATTTCCGTACAATGGTATTTTTGCGTAGTATAATAATTGGTATCGAAAAAAAAAACATGAGTATAATAATATAATAATAAATATAATAATAATAAATACATGTTTTTTTATACCTATAACTATAGTAACTATATAGTTAGCATGTTTTAAAATAGATAATAATAATAATAATAATTTTCATTTAATCCATTTTTGGTCCATTACATAGTACAGATCCACGTAATTTATTTTTATCATCAATTCTTGTTCAAATTCAAGCATTTATTAAAAAAATCATATTATTTAAATCATATCAAAATTGGCCAAAACTGATCAGAAATATCTCCCACATGAATGGAAAAATAAAATAAAATTAGTGAAAGTACTGAAATTTTTCCATCCTAAACATAAATACCAAATTTATCTTGAAAATTCAGTGTTCTTGTTGTAGGGGAAAATATGTTCAACGTGAAAATTATTTACACCGTCTCTCACAGTTCGCCAAACCATGACTCATGTATTAAAAAAAATGTAAAAAAATGTATAATGTATAAAATGTAATGTACAAAAAATGTATAAAAAAATAACGGTATTTCAAGATCTTTGTGGAATATTAAAAAATATATAATAATTGGTCAGTTTGTGGAGGAAACAAAAATGATTTGATGAAATTTGGCAACTGTATTTTTTCGTCCCATCATTTAATCATTTGAAACAATCTGAAAAATCAGCTGAAAACGCTATTTCTTGCTATTCCTTTTTTAAATAAATGGCACATTTAAGATTTTTAACCGATGGAGTTTCAAACAAATGCATATTTTAATCTATAACTAAATATATTGCTATATTTTCCTCTCCAAGTTAAAATTTGTTTTTATTATTTTCGAAATAACCTTTCGAAAAAGTTGCGTCTTTGATATTAATACAAAAACAGCAGCATACAATTGAAGAACATATTATTTCAGTAAATACAAATACAGGACTTCCAATTTCTGTAAACCTCAATAAAAATGAGTCAGTAAATAAAGATACAAATTTGTTTATGGACTAGCTTACAAAACTACAATTAATCTTTGGATTTTTGCATATAAATCAGCATCAGAGCTACGTAAAACTGCTAGAACAAAATTATTTGAATCTAATATTTCAATATCCTTGCACATGGTGTAATATACATAAATATCATTTGTTCAATAACAATATTTCAAGATCTTTATGGAATATTAAAAAATATATAATAATTGGCCAGTTTGTGGAGGAAACAAAAATGATTTGACGAAATTTGGCAACTGTATTTTTCGTCCCATCATTTAATCATCTGAAACAATCTGAAAAATCAGCTGAAAACGCTATTTCTTGCTATTCCTTTTTTAAATAAATGTCACATTTAAATTTTTTACCGATGGAGTTTCAAACAAATGCATATTTTAATCTATAACTAAATATATTGCTATATTTTCCTCTCCAAGTTAAAATTTGTTTTTATTATTTATTATTTTCGAAATAACCTTTCGAAAAAGTTGCGTCTTTAATATTAATACAAAAACAGCAGCATACAATTGAAAAAAATATTATTTCAGTAAATACAAATACAGGACTTCCAATTTCTGTAAACCTCAATAAAAAAGATTCAGGAAATAAAGACACAAATTTGTTTAAGGACTAGCTTGCAAAACTACAATTTATCTTTAAATTTTTTTCATAAAAATCAGCATCAAATATTTCAATATCCTTGCACGTGGTGTAATATAGATAAATATTATTTGTTCAATAACGGTATTTCAAGAACTTTATGGAATATTAAAAAAATATAATAATTGGTCAGTTTGTGGAGTAAAAAAATGATTTGACGAAATTTGGCAACGGTATTTATCATTTGATCATCTGAAACAATCTGAAAAATCAGCTGAAAACGCAGTAATTAATGCAGTAATTGCCTAATCAAATATTTCAATATCCTTACACATGATGTAATATAGATAAATATCATTTGCTCAATAACATAATTTCAAGATCTTTATAGAATATTAAAAAATATATAATAATTGGTCAGTTTGTGGAGGAAATAAAAATGATTTGACGCAATTGGGCAACTGTATTTTTCGTCCCATCATTTAATTATCTGAAACAATCTGAAAAATCAGCTGAAAACCAGTAATTAATGCAGTAACTGCCTAATCAAATATTTCAATATCCTTGCACATGGTGTAATATAAATAAATATTATTTGCTCAATAACGGTATTTCAAGATCTTTATGGAATATTAAAAAATATATAATAATTGGTCAGTTTGTGGAGGAAAAAAAAAATGATTTGACGAAATTTGGCAACTATATTTTTCGTCCCATCATTTAATCATCTGAAACAATCTGAAAAATCAGCTGAAAACGCAGCTATTCTATAAATAATGCCAAAGAAAATGCCAAAGAAGATATATCCTCTGGAGGATTGTATTTTCTTTGATGTTGCCAATAATATTTATATTGCTACAACAACAACAAGCTTCAGAACATGCCGATTTTAAGAAAATGTGAATTTATCTGTGATGATCTACAATTATTTCAATGTTTCATTTTAAAACTGTAATGTCATAATGTGTACCATGTATTTGTTTCTGTATGTTATACAATTTTTTGTTTTTTTGTCTTTTTTTCTCATTGACAGACTTATCACATCTGTAAAAACAGCTATTATAACATCCACGCATTGACCTTTTTTAAAATTGAACATACGGCCGTTATATTGACAATGTTCACAGTTAAAAAAATAGCACTGTATAATAAACATGTAAATGCATTAGTCAATAAGTACATGTTTAATAATACATTTTTATTGGCGGCAGAATATCAAAATATTTGTGATACTTTATAAATTATAATACTTTATTTTTATCTACATTTTTTTACAATTATTTCAATGTGTCATTTTAAAACTGTAATGTCATAATGTGTACCATGTATTTGTTTCTGTATGTCATACTATTTTTTGTTTTTTGTCTTCTTTGTCTCATTGACTGACTTATCAAATCTGTAAAAACAGCTATTATAACATCCACGCATTGACCTTTTTTTTTAAATTGAACATAGGGACGTTGTATCGACAATGTTCACAGTTAAAAAAATGGCACTGTATAATAAACATGTAAATGCATTAGTCAATAAGTACATGTTTAATAATACATTTTTATTGGCAGCAGAATATCAAAATATTTGTGATACTTTATAATTTATAATACTTTATTTTTATCTACATTTTTCTACAATTATTTCAATGTGTCATTTTAAAACTGTAATGTCATAATGTGTACCATGTATTTGTTTCTGCATGTTATACTATTTTTTTTGTTTTTTGTTTTTTTTCTCTCATTGACTGACTTATCACATCTGTAAAAACAGTTATTATAACATGCACGCATTGACCTTTTTTTTAAATTGAACATAGGGACATTGTATTGACAATGTTCACAGTTAAAAAAATGGCTCTGTATAATAAACATGTAAATGCATTAGTCAATAAGTACATGTTTAATTATACATTTTTATTGGCAGCAGAATATCAAAATATTTGTGATACTTTATAATTTATAATACTTTATTTTTATCTACATTTTTTTACAATTATTTCAATGTGTCATTTTAAAACTGTAATGTCATAATGTGTACCATATATTTTTTTCTGTATGTCTTACTATTTTTTGTTTTTTGTCTTTTTACTTTCTCATTGACTGACGTATCACATCTGTAAAAACAGCTATTATAACATCCACGCATTGACTTTTTTTTTTAAATTGAACATAGGGACGTTGTATTCACAATATTCACAGTTAAAAAAATGGCACTGTATAATAAACATGTAAATGTATCAGTCAATAATCACATGTTTAATAATACATTTTTATTGGCAGCAGAATATCACAATATTTGTGATACTTTATAAATTATAATACTTTATTTTTATCTACATTTTTTTACAATTATTTCAATGTGTCATTTTAAAACTGTAATGTCATAATGTGTACCATGTATTTGTTTCTGTATGTTATTCAATTTTTTGTTTTTGTCTTTTTTTCTCTCATTCACTGACTTATCACATCTGTAAAAACAGCTATTATAACAGGCACGCATTGACCTTTTTTTTAAATTGAACATAGGAACGTTGTATTGACAATGTTGACAGTTAAAAAAATGGCACTGTATAATAAACATGTAAATGCATTAGTCAATAAGTACATGTTTAATTATACATTTTTATTGGCAGCAGAATATCACAGTATTTGTGATACTTTATAATTTATAATACTTTATTTTTATCTACATTTTTTTACAATTATTTCAATGTGTCATTTTAAAACTGTAATGTCATAATGTGTACCATGCATTTGTTTCTGCATGTTATACTATTTTTTTGTTTTTTGTTTTTTTTTCTCATTGTCTGACTTATCACATCTGTAAAAACAGCTATTATAACATCCACGCAATGACCTTTTTTTAAATTGAACATAGGGACGTTGTATCGACAATGTTCACAGTTAAAAAAATGGCACTGTATAATAAACATGTAAGTGAATAAGTACATGTTTAATAATACATTTTTATTGGCAGCAGAATATCAAAATATTTGTGATACTTTATAATTTATAATACTTTATTTTTATCTACATTTTTTTACAATTATTTCAATGTGTCATTTTAAAACTGTAATGTCATAATGTGTACCATGTATATATTTCTGTATGTTATACTATTTTTTGTTTTTTGTCTTTTTTTCTCAATGACCGACTTATCACATCTGTAAAAACAGTTATTATAACATCCACGCATTGACCTTTTTTTTTAAATTGAACATAGAGACGTTGTATTGATAATGTTCACAGTTAAAAAAATGGCACTGTATAATAAACATGTAAATGCATTAGTCAATAAGTACATGTTTAATAATACATTTTTATTGGCAACAGAATATCAAAATATTCATGATACTTTATAATTTATAATACTTTATTTTTATCTACAATTTCGGTAGAATATTATTGTGTGTAATATTAAACCAATTAATAGTATATTTTGCAACAAGATAACTGTCAGTGTCACAAAACAAATTACTGCATTTTTTTTCTGTTTTCTGCACATAACTTTTAATGTGTTAGGAATTGCGATAGAGTTGCAATTGGGAAAAATGTTTGTCTTTTAATTCCGAATGGAATTACATAAAAATATACTGGGGTTCCAATTTAAAATAAGAACAATAAAGTGCTTTAAAGTTTAAAAAGTTTGACACTAAATTTTGGACACTCTGTATAATGCATATCAATAAAACTTGGTTAGCGCAACTTTCAGACCTTAGTAGTTACACTAGGACAGTTCCAACGCAGGTCAGGTTAGTTTTCGATTAATTTAATCCGCGGTTTAATCGAACTTTTGATTCACGTAAGTAGAGCAATTTGGGGGTAATTAGAGCATTAAAGCGGCGGATTCGCGTTTTAATGGGATAATCGCGGTAATTATCCGCGGTATTTGCATAGAATTGCTCTAATTACGCGGTTATCCCCGGTATTTGCATACAATTGCTCTAATTACGCCAGCTATTCCGCGGTACTTACACATAATTGCTCTACTTACGTGAATCAAAAGTTCGATTAAACCGCGGATTAAATTAATCGAAAACTAACCTGACCTGCGTTGGAACTGTCCTAGTATAACTACTGACCTTACATTTTTTTAAATATTGCCGTTCTTACCAACACCTCTGCCGACTGGAATCGCTGTATTACATGCACAAATCTGCCAAAAATGTCAAATCTATGACGTCATTTTTTGCCAAGTCCAAATGTAAGTTGCTCAATTTCATGCATAAATCTACCAAAAATCAATTAAGTGATCTTGATAATTGTGTTTTATTGCAACATAGCTCTCATATTAAAACCTCACTGCTATTAAAATTATCTATCATTGTCCAAGTGATTGATTAAACGAATTAATTCAATTCCGGCGTCGTAATAATCCCTACGAAATAGTACTCCTCAATTTTAAAGGTGTGATTAATCACTTTAGATTCGAGCGATGGGATGGTAGCGTAATGACATCCAGTTTAACTTTAAGGTGTGTCGCTTCGTAAGGGCTGTATACAATGCTGTGGCATGCTCGTAAGTTGTATGCAGAATTCGCGTGTTGGTGCCAAGGTGTGGTAACTGATTGCCGGTCTCCTTACCACCTACCCACTCAGACGAAGTATCCTTTTGAACCGAGACCTGCAGAACGGGTCTTGCCAGTGCCTCGAAAGAAACGGAGAATTGAATGTGTCCCGTGAGGACGCTCCTTTAATTAGATTACACATTTCCCGAGCGAGGATTCCTCCAGGCAGAGGTTCTTAAAAGTTTTCGTGATTCATGATTCATTAACGTGTGGTTAATTTTTGGCATTTACAGTCAGGCTTACATAAATTTAGTACAAGAAATTAGGTTACAATAGCTATGTAAATTTTTTTGTACTAGATTTATGTGAGCATGACTGTATGTGCAAAATTTAACTTTATTCAAGTTATCGTATTAAAACTTTTTGCGATCCGATAAGGGCCCACAGATTAAGAGCCACTGCCTTAAGGGACCTAATTAATACTTTTTACAATCCACTAAGGGCCCCCAGATAAAGAGCCACTGTCTTGCGAAAGTCCTAATTCGTCCCACGAACTGCTAATCAACTGGCAGAAAAAGCCTATAAATATAAATTCGCTCGGAATTATTGAGGTCGTGGGTGCAGTTCCTGTGGAGAATCGTTTTCTATTATTATAGCTTCGTGCCAAAAATCACTTCCCAGTTGTCACGTATTATTGATGGTAATAGAAAATATTGCTGTTTGACATGAATGATGGATTGCAATATCTTCTATCAATCCATATCTTATATTACTGCGTGGGTTTTCTTTATTGCGTCTAAACAGATACTCCCGCTTATAATAAGCTTCTATATTTTTTCTTAATATATTACGTGCTTCCATATAAACGCAGCTGCAGCAATAGCCATGTACCAAAACAGTTCTATTGTTAAAATAACATCATTATTATTATTATTAATATTATTTATATTATTATTATTATTATTATTATTTTATTCGTACATGCCTATCTGCTTTTACGTGTAAGGCGATTTTATGAAAATCAATACACAATTGTAAGTTGGTGGGTCAAATTTGCGAGTTTCAGTTATGTCAAAGTTTTTATTGAACTGCCGAAACCTGCCAAATTTTTAATATCAACTGCACAAAACTGCAAAATTTCCGATTATAAAGTTAGCGAAAATTGACAACCAAAATTCCTACTGTGAAAATCAATACACAATTGAAAGTTGGTGGGTCAAATTTGGCAGTTTCAGTTATGTCAAAGTTTTAATTGAACTGCCGAAACCTGCCAAATTTTTAATTTCAACTGCACAAAACTGCAAAATTTCCGATTGTAAACAGGGCGGAAATTGACAACCAAAATTCCTACTGTGAAAATCAATACACAATTGAAAGTTGCTGGGTCAAATTTGCCAGTTTCAGTTATGTCAAAGTTTTAATTGAACTGCCGAAACCTGCAAAATTTTTAATATCAACTGCACGAAACTGCCAAATTTCCGTTTGTAGACAGGGCGGAAATTGACAACCAAAGTTCCTACTGTGAAAATCAATACACAATTGAAAGTTGGTGGGTCAAATTTGCCTGTTTCAGTTATGTCAAAGTTTTAATTGAACTGCCGAAACCTGCCAAAGTTTTAATATCAACTGCACAAAACTACAAATCAGGGCGGAAATTGACAACCAAAGTTTCTACTGTGAAAATCAATACACAATTTAAAGTTGGTGGATTAAATTTTCCAGCTTCAGTTATGTCAAAGTTTTAATTGAACTGCCGAAACCTGCCAAAGTTTTAATATCAACTGCACAAAACTGCAAAATTTCCGATTGTAAATATGGCGGAAATTGACAACCAAAATTCGTACTGTGAAAATCAATACACAATTGAAAGTTGTTGGGCCAAATCTGCCAGTTTCAGTTATGTCAAAGTTTTAATTGAACTGCCGAAACCTGCCAATTTTTTAATATCAACTGCACAAAACTGCAAAATTTCCGATTGTAAGCAGGGCGGAAATTGACAACCAAAATTCCTACTGTGAAAATCAATACACAATTAAAAGTTGGTGGGTCAAATTTGCCAGTTTCAGTTATGTCAAAGTTTTAATTGAACTGCCGAAACCTGCCAAAGTTTTAATATCAACTGCACAAAACTGCAAAATTTCCGATTGTAAACAGGGCAGAAATTGACAACCAAAGTTCCTACTGTGAAAATCAATACACAATCGAAAGTTGGTGGGTAAAATTTGCCAGTTTCAGTTATGTCAAAGTTTTAATTGAACTGCCGAAACCTGCCAAATTTTTAATATCAACTGCACAAAACTGCAAAATTTCCGATTGTAAACAGGGCGAAAATTGACAACCAAAGTTCCTACTGTGAAAATCAATACACAATTGAAAGTTGGTGGATTAAATTTGCCAGTTTCAGTTATGTCAAAGTTTTAATTGAACTGCCGAAACCTGCCAAAGTTTTAATATCAACTGCACAAAACTACAAAATTTCCGATTTAACTACCAAAATCTCTACAATATTCAATTTCATTGGTTAGCTCTGTTAAAAATATCGAAAACTATTTTTAATAAAGTATTACATTATTATTATTAATTTCAAAACTATCGAAATTTATCCAACTCTACATTACAGTTGCTCTACCTAACCTAACCTAAGCTGAAATTACAATTGTGTCAAAGTTTTCATTGAACTGCCGAAACCTGCCACAGTTTTAATTGGAAGTGTTCAATTTAAAAAAAAAACGGTTGGAAGTCTATTAATTTGTCAAATTTTCATTTTATCAAACTCTATGTCACAGTTTAATCTAACCCTGCCCAACCTATTAAATATGCAACGACAATTATCAAAATCCCACTTAATTTCAACTGATACTGCCAAAATCCGTCATATTTTGAAATGCTACTGTCAAAATATGAAACGTTTTTACTTTAAGCTGCGAAAATCAGTACAATGTTCATATACAACTATAAAATTCAATAGGATTTTGAAAGTGTATGGAAACTGTCAGTTGCAATTGTGTCAAAGTTTCAACTGTACTGCCAAAATCTGCCACGGTTTTAATCGGAAGTGTTCAAAACTAAACAAAAAATCGGTTGAAAGTCTTATAATTTGTCAAATTTCCATTTTATCAAACTCTATGTCACAGTTTCTCTACCTAATCTAACCTAACTTGACCCAATAAATTTGCAACTACAACTATCAAAATCCCACTTATTTTCAACTGATACTGTCAAAATCCGTCATGCTTTCAAATGCTAGTGTCAACATTTGACAAGTTTTTACTAAAGCTGCGAAAATCTGTACGTTTTACAAATACAACTGTCAAATTAAATAAGATTTTGAAAGTTTACGGGAATTGTGAGTTGCAATTGTGTCAAAGTTTCAACTGTACTGCCAAAATCTGCCACGGTTTTAATCGGAAGTGTTCAAAACTAAACAAAAAATCGGTTGAAAGTCTAATAATTTGTCAAATTTACATTTTATCAGACTCTATGTCACAGTTTCTCTACCTAATCTAACCTAGCTTAACCTATTAAATTTGCAACGACAACTGTCAAAATCCCACTTATTTTCAACTGATACTGTCAAAATCCGTCATATTTTCAAATGCTACTATCAAAATATGAAAAGTTTTTACTTTAAGCTGTGAAAATCTGTACGATTTACAAATACGATTGTCAAATTCAATAGGATTTTGAAAGTTTTAACTGAACTGCCGAAACCTGCCCAATTTTTAATTATAAATGCACAAAACTGCAAAATTTCCGATTGTAAACAGGGCGGAAATTGACAACGAAAATTCCTACTCTGAACATCAATACACAATTGAAAGTTGGTGGATCAAATTTGCCAGTTTCAGGTATGTCAAAGTTATAATTGAACTGCCGAAACCTGCCAAATTTTTATTTTCAATGGCACAAAGCTGCAAAATTGCCAATTGTAACTGCCAAAATCTCTACAATATTCAATTTCATTTGGTTAGCTCTGTTAAAAATATCGAAAACTATTTTTATTAATGCATTACATTATTATTATTTATTTCAAAACTATCGAAATTTATCAAACTCTACATCATAGTTGCTCTACCTAACCTAACCTAATCTGTAATTACAATTGTGTCAAAGTTTTCATTGAACTGCCGAAACCTGCCACAGTTTTAATTGAAAGTGTTCAAAACTAAAAAAAAAAACGGACGAAAGTCTTAAAATTTGTCAAATTTTCATTTTATCAAACTCTATGTCACAGTTTCTCTACCTAATCTAACCTAGCCTAACCGATTACTATCAAAATCTCACTTATTTTCAACTCCTACTGTCAAAATCCGTCATATTTTCAAATGCTACTGTCACAATATGAAAAGTTTTTACTTTAAGCTGCGAAAATCTGTACGATTGACAAATACAACTGTCAAATTCAATAGGATTTTGAAAGTTTTTGGGAATTGTGAGTTGCAATTGTGTCAACGTTTTAACTGAACTGCCGAAACCTGCCCAATTTTTAATTTGAGCTACACAAAACTGCAAAATTTCCGATTGTAACTGACATAATCTCAACAATATTCAATTTCATTTGGTTAGTTTTGTTAAAAATACCGAAAACTATTTTTATTAATGTAATACATTATTATTTTCAATTTCAAAACTATTTTTAATCTGAAATTCCAATTGTGTCAAAGTTTTAATTGTACTGCCGAAACCTGCCACGGTTTTAATTGGAAGTGTTCAAAACTTAAAAAAAAACGGTTAAAAGTCTAATAATTTGTCCAATTTTCATTTTATCAAACTCTACGTCACAGTTTCTCTACCTAATCTAACCTATCCTAACCTAATAAATTTGCAACGACAACTGTCAAAATCCCATTTATTTTCAACTGATACTGTCAAAATCCATCGTATTTTCAAATGTTACTGTCAAAATATGAAAAGTTTTTACTTTAAGCTGCGAAAATCTGTACGATTTATAAATACAACTGTCAAATTCAATAGGATTTTAGAAGTGTATGGGAATTGTCAGTTGCAATTGTGTCAAAGTTTCAACTAAACTGCCGAAACCTGCTCAATTTTTAATTAGAACTGCACAAAACTGCAAAATTTCCGATTATAACTGCCAACTGTTTGGTCAACTCTGTTAAAAAATCTAAAACTATTTTTATAAATATATCAGTTATTAATTATTAATTTCGAATCTATCGAAATTTATCAAACTCTAAGTCATAGTTACTCTACCTAACCTAACCTCACCTAACCTATTAAATTTATATTGACAACTATCAAAATCCGTCATATTTTCTACTGTTACTGTCAAAATATGTAAACCTTTTACTTTAAGCTGCGATATTACAACTGTCAAATTCAATAGGCTGTTGAAAGTTTATGGGAATTGTGTGTCGCAATTGTGTCAACGTTTCAACTGAACTGCCGAAACCTGCCTAATTTTTAATTAGAATTGCACAAAACTGCAAAATTTCCGATTGTAACTGCCAACTTTCAATTTCGTTTGGTCTACTGTTAAAAATTCGAAAACTATTTTTATAAATATATTAGTTATTTATTATTAATTTCGAATCTATCGAAATTTATTACACTCTACGTCATAGTTGCTCTACCTAACCTAACCTTAAATAACCTATTAAATTTATATTGATAACTATCAAAATCCGTCATATTGTCAACTGTTACTGTCAAAATATGTAAACCTTTTACTTTAAGCTGCGAAATTACAACCGTCAAATTTAATAGACTTTTGAAAGTTTATGTGAATTGTCAATAGCAATTGTATCAAAGTTTTAACTGAACTGCTCAAACCTGCCAAATTTTTAAATGGAACTGCCCAAAACTGGATAATTTTCGGATGAAACTGTAATAATTTGTCAAATTTTCATCTTCTTTTGGTTAAATACAAGGCTAAATATGTCAAATACGTTGTTTTGACACTAAAAATGTATACAATTTCTAACAGAATTTGTTAAAATCTGTCTTATTTTTTTAAAATAAACAGAAATTTTTATGTTTTTAAATTTGTAAGTGCAGTAATCCAAATATGTAAAATTTTTAGCTCCAGTTCTAATAAGCTCTTCAATATAATTGTAACAGTCATGAATGAATGAAAGTTGCTGCTGTTTGATTAAAAAATTGGCACATTTTCAAAACCAACTGTCGAAATCTGTCAAATGCCAAGCTCCAACAACATTTATGTACAGCTATGCTCACATAAATCTAGTACAAAAAACTCTTCAATATAATTGTAACAGTTATGAATGAATTAATGTTGCTGCTGTTTTAATTTAAAAAATGGCACATTTTCAAAACCAACTGTCGAAATCTGTCAAATGCCAAGCTCCAACAACATTTATGTACAGCTATGCTCACATAAATCTAGTACAAAAAAACTGACATTGTTATATAAAATTGCTATTGTAACCTAATTTCTTGTACTAGATTTATGTGAGCATGACTCGACGTTACGGCCGTTTGTAATTTTGAATTTGGCAATTTTTTAAAACTAGATAATAATAATAACATCTTTAGTGGTGTGTGTATATATTTAGTTAGATCTCCGAAACCGTTACTCTGAGAACCCATGTTTATTAAGACTTTTTTAAATTGTGGTTCATACTACTGCCCCCTTAAATATTTTACACTCTTTTTTTAACACCCTGTATATATCCCCAGGTATTTGAAATGATCTACTTATTCTATTTCTTTGCCTTCATCAGTTATTTTATGTGTCTCATTTTTCGCTGCTATTATCATACTTTTCGTAACGTACTGTATACATAACAATTATTATAGAATTGGATCAATGCATGATTTATATTTGGTAATATTGAGAGATTTTTTCACACTACCAATTATTTGTTACATAATACATGTATGTCTAATAATTATTATTACCACCGACTAAATGGAGATTTTAGATTAGATTTAGAATTAGATTTTTACTGAAGCTCTAGTAAAACTAAACTGAAAGTTATTTCCTGCCTTCTTTGCGCGCACTGTATCAAGATAAACGTCGTGTGTTTGAAAATATCGCATTTCAGTTTACTTTCATAATGTATCTCGTGCTGCAGTAATTCGTTGTAATCTGATAAAATAAATTCCATTTAATCGCCTTGTCGAATTGCACAATAAAACTATTCCTAGGAAAATTTATTCAGATTAGATTGCATTGGAACGTTTCCAATTCACATAAGGAAACTTAAACATTAATTAATCAATGACCGCTGATAATACTTCACGTAATCCAGTAGCAAATAATTAATGAAATCAGGAAATCACAGATTTTATTTTTATTGATATGCATTATACAGAGTGTCCGAAATTTAGTGTCAAACTTTTCAAACTTTAAAGCACTTTATTTTTCTTATTTTAAAATGGAACCCCTGTATATTTTTATGTGATTCCATGTGGAATTAAAAGCCAAACATTGTTTCTGATAACAACTCTATCGCAATTCCTAACACATTAAAAGTTATGTGCAGAAAACTCGATTTATCAACAATTCCAATGGCCATTTTAATTAATCAAAATCGAAGGTGGCTTTGAAAAACAATTTATTGACATTAAAGCTTAACAAGGTGACAAGAGTCAATGTTGACTGTAGTAATATAAAAGTTTGAAAACTTTTTTAGCTAAGGTCTTTATACCCAAGATACCAAAATTATTTCTTATTCGATTGCGTCATAAAGTAGTATTTTTCGGTATGAAAATCCGGACGAAAACGCCATCATTTTGTTAAAGACCATAGTTGCTAGGTAACGGTCTTTTTCGTCCTAAGCCGAAAAATATTTTTCGGCAGCAAAACTAAAAAAGTCAATGGTTGATTAATTTATGGCATAACATGGCTCTTACCATAGAATAGTGAGGCCATACAGTCGAAGATTTCATTTGTTGAAACAAATTTGAGAAATATGTTAGTAAAACATTTTCAAACGAGTGTTCTGCAAACATCTTTTAATGTGTTAGGAATTGAGATCGGGTTGTAATTAGGAAAAATGTCTTTTAATGCCGCATGGAATTACATACAAGTATACTGGGGTTCCAATTTAAAATAAGAAAAAATTAAACGGCAATACATACGGCCAGAATTTAGACCCTTATGTAAATCCTTATGGAAAAATGCCGTAGAACTATCTTAGCTTATCTACTCACTGCCACACTCGAGCATCCCATCGACTCGAATGTATATGGGAAAGCCCACGTTAGATGTTTTGTGTCGTCATTATGGGGCCCCACATTTATTCAGTGTTATGATAAGAATAAGGGTCGTCCCTGTTAAGAAAACACTTCAGATTCCGCACAATTTCCGGCTGTATAAACATATAACACAATATGCATGTGCAGCTCCATACTGAGAACCATTTTCACTCCAAATCCAAAGCTTGAATGCACCGAAGAACTTTCACAAAAGCACCTCATTGAACCCTACACCTACGTAATTCTGATACCTTGACGTACACGTGGGCGTTTTTAATTATTCGAACGCAAACACTATGATTTCGCTTCGATGCTTCGTGGCGTTAGTATGAATGAGTGCAGGAGTTTAATAATGCTGGTGTATGGGTGTGTACCATAGCAAGAACTTTGAGAGAACAAACATGCATTGTGGGTGGGCCTGAGATCTTATCCGGACCACTTGATGTTTACCTGCCATATAATTTTAATACCTGCCCATTACGTTATTTACATTTCACATGAAGCTGAGTAAATTATGGTAGAAGAGAGAGCAATTTCGCACCATTGCATTGCAGGGGGTGTGCAAAGTTGCAACTCTCGAGAGTTGCATTTGATGATCATTACGAGCGAAATTAGCGTCCGACAATTTCATAAAATGCTTCCTGCGCCCACGAGCATTGATAATTAACTTTTAAAATCGCTATTAGCCCACCTTATAAGGCGACTTCGTGAGCAGGCATCGCAATAAATTACGGAAATCTCGTTCTCGTAATTGGTATAAAAGTACATGGCGGGAACAGTTAGGGCAATGATCGGGTGGGCGTTCCAGTTGTGGTGGAACGCTTCGAATTTCAATTGTTTATTCTGAATCGAAGCACCTGTGTAACTCGTAGGGTATTTTTGCTGCTGGTACCTTCCCAAAAAATCGGAAAATGGGTTACCACTGCTGGTGTAGGCTAACCTAACCTGATCTAACCTAAATCAACCTAGCAGAACAGAACCGCAAAAGTTTTGGCACCTTCCAAACTTATTCCAAACAATTATTTAATCCTTACTTATTTCAAATCAAAACTATAATTTTCTGCATTGAGTAGTATGGGTTAGCTATTACTGAAACTTCTGAAAATTTATAAATGGTATATTTAATATTAGATTTGTATTTAATACACCTGAAGCTAATTCTCCTGAAAATTTGACATTGTTTCAGTACTAAGTAAGTGAGAAAATCAAAATGATAAGTTTCTGCCTTTACAAGTATTCGTTAACTATTACTGAAATTTCTGAAAATTTATAAATTACATATTTAATATTAAATTTGTATTAAGTACAACTATAGCTAATTATCCTGAAAATTTGACAAAGTTTCAGTATTACATAGGTGAGAAAATCAAAAGTACCACTTTCTTCATTTACTAGTATGGGATAGCTAGTTATGAAATTTCTGAAAATTTATTGATTGCATATTTAATATTAGGTTTGTGTTTAGTACACCTGAAGCTACTTTTCAGGAAGATTTGACGAAGTTTCAGTATTAGAAAAGTGAGAAAATCAAAAGTATAACTTTCCTCATCCACTAGTATGAGTAAGCTATTACTGAAACTTCTGAAAATATATAAATGGTATATTTCATATTAGATTTGTGTTTAATACACCTGAAGCTAATTATCCTTCAAATTTGACAAAGTTTCAGCAATAAATAAGCGAGAAAATCAAAAGTATAACTTTCTGCAGTCACAAGTATGGGTTAGCTATTACTGAAATTTCTGAAAATTTATATCTTGCATATTTAATATTAAATTTGTGTTTAGTACATCTGAAGCTAATTCTCCTGAAAATTTGACTAAGTTTTGGTATTACATAGGTGAGAAAATCAAAAGTATAACTTTCTTCATTTACAAGTATGGGTTAGCTGTTACCGAAACTTCTGAAACTGTATTAATTGCATATTTAATATTAGATTTGTGTTTAGTACACCTGAGGCTAATTCTCCAGAAAATTTGACAAAGTTTCAGGACTAAATAAGCGAGAAAATCAAAAGTATAACTTTCTGCATATACAAGTGTGGGTTAGTTATTACTGAAATTTCTGAAAATGTATTAATTGCATATTTAGTATTAGATTTGTGTTAAGTACACCTGAAGCTATTTTTCCTCAAAATTTCCTCAAAGTTTCAGTACTAAATAAGTGAGAAAATCAAAAGTATAACTTTCTGCATTTATAAGTATGGGTTAGCTATTAGTGAAATTTCTGAAAATTTATTAATTCAATGTTTAATATTAGATTTCTGTTAAGTACACCTAAAGCTATTTCTCCTGAAAATTTGATAAAGTTTCAGTACTAAATAAGTGAAAAAAGCAAAAGTATATCTTTCTGTATTAACTAGTATGGGTTATCTATTACTGAAACTTCTGAAAACTTATTAATTGCATGTTTAATATTTGATTTGTGTTGACTACACCTAAAGCTATTTCTCCTGAAAATTTGACAAAGTTTCAGTACTAAATAAGTGAGAAAATCACAAGTAAAACTTTCTGCATTTACAACCAAGGGGTAGCTATTACTGAAATTTCTGAAACTTTATAAATTGCTTATTTAATATTAGATTTGTGTTTAGTATACCTGAAGCTAATTATCCTTCAACTTTTACAAAGTTTCAGCAATAAATAAGTGAGAAAATCAAAAGTATAACTTTCTACATTGACTAGTATGGGTTAGCTATTACTGAAATTTCTGAAAATTTATTAATTGCATATTTAACATTAGATTTATATTTAGTACGCCTGAAGACAATCCTCCTGAAAATTTGACAAGGTTTCAGTATTAAATAAGTGAGAAAATTAAAAGTATAACTTTCTGCAGTCACAAGTATGGGCTAGCTATTACTGCAGTTTCTGAAAATTTATTAATGGCATATTTAATATTAGATTTGTGTTAAGTACACCTGAAGCAAATTCTCCTGAAAATTTGACAAAGTTTCAGTATTAAATAAGTGAGAAAATCAAAAGTATAACTTTCTGCAGTTACAAGTTTGGATTAGCTATAACTGAAGCTTCTAAAACTGCATTAATTACATATTTAATACTAGATTTCTGTTTAGTACACCTGAAGCTATTTCTCCTGAAAATTTAACAAAGTTTCAGAACTAAATACGTGAGAAAGTCAAAAGTATAACTTTTTGGATTTACAAGTACGGGTTAACTATTACTGAAATTTCTGAAAAATTATAAATTGCATATTTAATATTAGATTTGTGTTAAGTATACCTGAAGCAAATTCTCCTGAAAATTTGACAAAGTTTCAGTACTAAATAAGTGAGAAAATCAAAAGTATAACTTTCTGCATTTACAAGTATGGATTAGCTACTACTGAAACTTCTGAAACTGCATTAATTGTATATTTAATATTAGATTTGTATTAAGTACAGCTGAAGCTATTTCTCCTGAAAATTTGACATTGTTTCAGTAATAAATAAGTGAGAAAATCAAAAGTATAACTTTCTACATTGACTAATATGGAATAGCTATTACTGAAATTTATGAAAAATTATTAAATGCGTATTTAATATTAGATCGGTGTTTAGTATACCTAAAACTAATTCTCCTGAAAATTTGACAAAGCTTCAGGACTAAATAAGTGAGGATATCAAAAGTATAACTATCTGCATTGACTAGTATGGGTTAGCTATTATTGAAACTTCTAAAAATTTATCCATTGCATATTTAATATTAGATTTGTGTTTAGTATACCTGAAGCTACTTCTCCTGAAAATTTATCAAAGTTTCAGTATTAAATAAGTGAGAAAATCAAACAGATTTCTGCATCTGCATTGATAAGTATGTGTTAGCTACTACTGAAATTTTGAAAATGTATTATTTGCAAATTTGATATTAGATTCGTGTACAGTACACCTGAAACTAAGTTTACTGAAATTTTGACAACATTTCAGGATTAAATAAGTGAGAAAATGGAAAGTATAACTTTTTGCATTTACAAGTATGGCTTAGCTATTACTGAAGTTTCTGAAAAGTTATTAATTGCTTATTTTATATTAGATTTGTGTTTAGTACACCGGAAGCAAATACTCCTGAAAATTTGACAAAGTTTCAGTACTAATTAAGTGAGAAAATCAAAAGTATAACTTGCTGCATTTACAAATGTAAGTTAGCTATTGCTGAATTTTCTGAAAATTTATTTATTACATATTTAATATTAGATTTGTGTTAAGTACATATGAAGCTGTTTCACCTGAAAATTTGACAAAGTTTCAGTACTAAATAAGTAAGAAAATCAAAAGTATAACTTTATGCATTTACAAGTATGGGTTAGCTATTACTATCATTTATGAAAAATTATTAATTGCAGATTTAATACTAGGCTTGTGTTCAGTACACCTTAAACTAATTCTTCTGAAAATTTGACAAAGTTTCAGGACTAAATAATTGAGAAAATCAAAAGTATACCTTTCTGCATTTACAAGTATTGATTAGCTATTACTGAAACTTCCGAAACTGCATTAATTGCATATTTAAAATTAGATTTCCGTTTAGTACACCTGAAGCCATTTCTCCTGAAAATTTGACAAAGTTTCAGGACTAAATACGTGAGAAAATCAAATGGATAACTTGCTGCCTTTACAAGTATTGGTTAGCTATTACTAAAATTTCCGGAAATGTATTAATTGCATATTTAATATTAGATTTGTGTTGTATACACCTGAAGCTAATTCTTCTGAAAATTTGACAAAGTTTCAGTATTAAACAACTGAAAAATCAAAAGTATAACCTTCTGCATTTACAAGTATGTGTTAGCTAGTACTGAATTTTGTGGATTATTTTTGCAAACAGCGTTTGTTTAAATCTGTAGAGCAAAGTAATAAAGTAGCTTTGATTATAAATACCTCAATTAGAATAGCAACTTATATTAAGACTTGATTTCTTAAAATAAAACCATTATACACAGGAAATGATTGCTTAACTGCAGCATGCGTTATCTGTGCTCTAAAAACAAACGAAAATTAATGCACTTAGATGCAAGATATACTACCAGACGCCCAGTGGAAACCGAAAGCTTCCTACGTATGTACCTACTTCACGTGGGTTTGGCAATAATACATTCAGCTTTCATAAAATGCGTACAGGCAGTTATGATTTATCTTGCTTTCTGTCGATTGCTATTTTCATGCACACCGATTTGAAATTATAGAATATATTCATAAGTGGCAAACTTGAATTAGTGATTTGAGATTTTGATTAGATTTGATTGAGATTTGAGATTTTGATTAGATTTGATTGAGATTTGAGATTTTGACTAGATTTTATTAAGATTTGAGATTTTGATTAGATTTTATTGAGATTTGAGATTTTGATTAGATTTTATTGAGATTTGATATTTGAGATTATATTTTGAGGCACAGGTGGTTAAAGCTCCAACTGTGTAATATTAAAATTGTTTTGTGTATTTCAAACATTGACAATCACATCCACAAGATAACTGTACTATTACTATTATTATAATGTGCTCTAAATGATAAATAAGTATATATTTATCTAAGTATCTATCTATCTATCTAAGTATCTATCTATCTATCTATCTACCTATCTATCTATCTATCTATCTATCTATCTATCTATCTATCTATATATCTATCTATCTATCTATCTATCTATCTATCTATCTATCTATCTATATATATATATCTATCTATCTATCTATCTATCTATATATCTATCTATCTATCTATCTATCTATCTACCTATCTATCAATTTCCATTATAGTACATCTTATACAGGGGGTTTCAAATTAAACCACCCAAATCGCCATTTCCATCGACCAGATGGCGCTTATTTAGGGTAAAATAAAAACAAGTAAACCTGGCAACTAAGCCAAAATTTAGAACAGGTATCTGTAATACCGATCGATTGTCATGTCATTACTGTCACTGTCATCAGTTAAGTTCCAAGATTTATTATAAATCAGTGTTATTTGTGTGTCTTACTTGGAATTGATGCAACAACTTCGCAATTGAAACTCGTTTTTGTAAATTAACTCAAGGCATAATCAGTAAACACATGAAATTGTTTTAAACTGACAGTGACAGCTGTCACCTTTAAAATAATTAAAAATTTGTGCAGTTGCCAGAGTTCTGTTTTTTACTTTGTTCTACAGAATAATACGAGCCATCTGGTAGATGCAATTTTAATTAGTTATAACAATAAAGTAACTAATATATAATATAAACAATAAAGTATTCCAAATATAATTCTCAGGCTCCGAGTTATGAAGGTTTCCTTGTGCCCTACTCTTTGTTTGTATACATAGATAGGAGCCACACCTAGTGTCCACTTCGTGACAGCTTTATATAAATTATCCCGGATTATATTAAGAACATATTTGAGGTCGGCATGTCCACAGCGGACACCGGGAATTAGAGAGAACCCGAGTATTTCCCATTCCCATGCGAACACGAACGGTATCGTACGCGAAGGAACGCGTTTTACAAGTTTATAAGACGAGGAGTCGTGAGGTCGCATTTATAACATACTAATTCAAACACTCATCCTATGCTAAGGGAAATATTTTAAAATTATTTTGTTGTAATTCTAATTGAATTATGATAAATTTGTTGATATTTTTTGGGTTTATCTCCTTCTTTGTGGACAATTATATTGCTGTCTTGATTTATAACTCTAAAAATCCATCCAAATCCATATCCAAATATACTGAAGAACGACGGATGGCTCTACTGCTATGGTAAGCCAGAAAAATGGCATAGAAAAATTCCTATCTAAATATATTTAAAAAGAGAAACTTCTTGACATCTACCGAAAGTCTCCGTATGTAAAAACTAGTTATTTATGCAACATGTGAGTATACTAATAATTTTTTTCTTAACACAAATCTAATATTAAATATGCAATTAATAAATTTTCAGAAATTTCAGTGATAGCTAACCCACGATTGTAAATGCAGAAAGTTATACTATTGATTTTCTCACTTATGAAATACTGAAACTTCGTCAAATTTTCAGGAAAATTAGCTTCAGGTGTACTAAACATAAATCTTATATGAAATATTCAATTAATAAATTTTCAGAAATTTCAGTAATAGCTAACTCATAGTAGTCAGTGCAGAAAGTTGTACTTTTGATTTTCTCAATTATTTAGTCCTGAAACTTTGTTAAATTTTCAGGAAAATTAGCTTAAGGTGTACTAAACGAAAATCTAATATGAAATATTCAATTAATAAATTTTCAAAAATTTCAGTATTAGCTAACCAATACTAGTCAATGCAGAAAGTTATACTTTTGATTTTCTCACTTATTTAGTATTGAAAATTTGTCAAATTTTCAGGAGAATTGGTTTCAGGTGTACTTAATACAAGTCTAATATAAAATATGCATTTAATACATTTTCAGAAATTGCAGTAATAGCTAACCAATACTTGTAAAGACAGAAAGTTATCCTTTTGAATTTCTCACTTATTTAGTCCTGAAACTTTGTCAAATATTTAGGAGAAATAGCTTTAGGTGTACTAAACAGACATCTAATATTAAATATGGAATTAATAACTTTTCTGAAGTTTCAGTAATAGCTATCCCATACTTGTAAATGTAGAAAGTTGTCATTTTGATTTTCTCATTATTTAGTACTGAAACTTTGTCAAATTTTCAGGAGAATTTGCTTTAGGTGTACTTAACACAAATCTAATATTAAATACGCAATTAATATATTTTCCGAAATTTCAATAGTAGCTAACCAATACTTGTAAAGGCAGAAAATTATACTTTTGATTTTCTCACTTATTTAGTCCTAAAACTTTGTCAAATTTTCAGAAGAATTTGTTCCAGGTGTACTTAACACAAATTTAATATTAAATACGCAATTAATAAATTTTCAGAAATTTCAGTAATAGCTAATCCATAGTTGTAAATGCAGAAAGTTATACTTTTGATTTTCTTACTTATTTAGTTCTGAAACTTTGTCATATTTTCAGGAGAAATAGCTTCAGGCATACTAAACACAAATCCAATATTAAATATTAAACAAATCAATTTTCAGAAACTTCAGTAATAGCTAACCCATACTTGTAAATGCAGAATGTTATAGTTTTGATTTTCTCACTTATTTAGTACTGAAACTTTGTAAAATTTTCAGGCGAAATAGCTTCAGGTGTACTAAACAGAAATCTAATATTAGATATGGAATTAATAAATAGTCAGAAATTTCAGTAATAGCTAACACATACTTGTAAATGCAGAAAGTTATACTTTTGATTTTCTCACTCATTTAGTCCTGAAACTTTGTTAAATTTTCAGGGGAAATAGCTGTAGGTGTACTAAACAGAAATCTAATATTAAATATGCAATTAATACAGTTTCAGAAGTTCCAGTAATAGTGCACCCATACCTCTATATGCAGAAAGATATACTATTGATTTTCTTACTTATTTAGTCCTTAAAGTTTGTCAAATTTTCAGGAGAATTAGCTTCAGGTGTACTTAACACAAATCTAATATTAAATATGCAATTAATACATTGCCGGAAATTTCAGTAATAGCTAACCAATACTTGTAAATGCAAAAAGTTATACTTTTGATTTTCTCACTTATTTAGTCCTGAAACTTTGTCAATTTTTCAGGAGAAATAGCTTCAGGTGTACTAAACAGAAATCTAATATTAAATACGCAATTAATAAAATTTCAGAAATTTCAGTAATAGATAATCCATACTTGTAAATGCAGAAAGTTATATGTTGGATTTTCTCACTTATTTAGTCCTGAAACTTTGTCAAATTTTCAGGAGAATTTGCCTCTGGTGTATGTAATACAAATCTAATATTAAATATGCAATTAATAAATTTTCCGGAAATTTCAGTTATAGCTAATCCATACTTGTAAATGCAGAAAGTTATACTTTTGATTTTCTTACTTATTTCAAACTGAAACTTTATCAAATTTTCAGGAGGATTATTTTCAGGCATACTAAACACAAATCCAATATTAAATGTGAAAGAAATCAATTTTCAGAAACTTCAGTAATAGCTAACCAATACTTGTAAAGACACAAAGTTATCCTTTTGTTTTTCTCTCTTATTTAGTCCTGAAACTTTGTCAAATTTTCAGGAGAAATAGCTTTTGGTATACTAAACAGAAATCTAATATTAGATATGGCATTAATAAATTTTCAGAAATATCAATAATAGCTAACCCATACTTGTAACTGCAAAAAGTTATACTATTGAATTTCTCACTTATTTAATACTGAGACTTTGTCAAATTTTCAGGAGGATTATCTTTAGGCGTACTAAATATAAATCTAATATTAAATATGCAATTCATAAATTTTCGGAAATTTCAGTAATAGCTAACCCATATTTGTAAATGCAGAAAGTTATACTTTTGATTTTTTCGTTTATTTATTGCTGAAACTTTGTCAAATTTTCAGGAGAATTAGCCTGAGGTGTACTAAACACAAATCTAATATTAAATGTGCAATTAATACAGTTTCAGAAATTTTCAGTAATAGTGAACCCATACCTGTAAATGCAGAAAGTTATACATTTGATTTTCTCACTTATTTAGTCCTGAAACTTTGTCAAATTTTCAGTAGAATTAGCTTCAGGTGTACTAAATACAAATATTATATTAAATATGCAATTAATACATTTTCATAAGTTTCAGTAATAGCTAACCCATACTTGTAAATTCAGAAAGTTATACTTTCGATTTCTCAGTTAATTAATACTGAAACTTTGTCAAATTTTCAGGAGAATTAGCTTCAGATGTTAAAGTGCTTCTGGGACGTTGATATTTAAAAGAATTTTGGTACTCTTGATTGATTCTGAAATTTTCTCTACCAATCAATTCTACATCTCCTGCTCTGGTTTCATCTGACTGGATTTTTTGCTTTTTTTTCTGTACGTTTCATCTTCATACTAAGCTATGTTCGCTTTCATTAGTGCTCAATTTTCATAAATGTTAAATTTTGTTCTTATACATTGTATGCTGATACTGTTGATGACTATTGAAGCTTATTACTTTATACGTTAAATCGAGATGACATATATCAGCATAAAATTGACAAAATAGTCGTTTTTAATCTTTGAAGTTGAAGGAGGTAGTTAGATGCTTCACTTTTTGTATTTGCCTTTTTTCGTTCGTCATTTGATTATTTATTTGTATATTTTTTTTTGTGACTTGTGCCTTTGGTTTTTCCAAAAATTTGCCGCCCTTGGATTTAGCCGCCTAGGGCTATAGTCCTCATGGGGTCTATGAGGGCTATAGCCCTCATGAGGTCTATCAGGGCTATAGCCCTCATGGGGTCTACGAGGGTCTATTTTTCATTTCTGTTCTATGGGGTTTAGAGATATCTAGTATGAAATTTGTATTTATTCATTTTGTAACAAGTATGTTCGTAAATGTAAACGCGATGGTATAAATATTTAATTTAGCAGCCATCCAGTGTGTGACACCTTATAATTTTGCCAGAAGTAAAATTGGCGTCGTGTAATTTGCATATTAATGTGGCTGGTCATCGTGGTTGACCGCGCATATAATTTATATGGAATTCCATATTCAGGTCTACCATTTAAGAACGTCGCGCTGGTTATGGTTGAGGTGGTTATTAATTCTCGCTTTTGTCGTATTGTTGTATGTTCAGCGCTTTTAAATACGACTATTCTCAATAAACGTAAATTAGATTTCCTGGTTACATGTGAAATACGATTTTTATACTTATATTTATATACTTATCTTAAACGCGATGTTTTCATGCAATTTTACAATGACGTAAAGATGGCGTTTTCAGTACAGTGCGCGGAAAACTTGCGGGTTTGCTTCCCGCTGCAAATGTCACTACTAAAATATAAATTTACCTTTAATTACTCGTCCTAACAGCACTTTCTGACTTAAAGCCACATAACGAAAGTGGCTATAAACTCGGTATTAAGTATTTAAATTCTCGCTATAACTAACTTACGATGATTATTAACGGTTTCTCTTTTTGTTCCAGGTACGTACGAGGCTATCACGTAGACGAGGATTTGACATGCAAATTGCTCGAAGTAATCGCATCGTTTATATACAGGTACACATATCCATTTGAACTCGCATTGCTTCCACATTCCCCAAACCAATCGGGCGACAGGAAAATAATTTAAAACACGCTTCGGTCAGGATAACAATAAAGTGCAGGTAGAACCTTCAGGTATATACATGATTGTATAATTATGTATGACGTGCGTAGTGCCGCAGGATTAATTTGCTGCCTTATCTGCCATCTCAGAATGTTTATGTAGCACTAATTTATCTAATCATTTGATGGACCACGACTAATTTAAGCGACGCTTCCAAACGATGCGTTTACTGCAGCCTGTCGTTACACGCGCCGCCTTAAATTATGTTTACAAAATAAATAAGCTACGAAAGTGTGTGCAATGTGAGAGGAAATTAACTTGAGAGACTTGGTGCTATATACCTAAAAGAAAAACTTTAATTTTGGGAAAGTATTGAAATGTTTCATATGTTTCAAAATTTTGATGCCTTGACTTAAAAAAAAAAGATATTTTTTCTAGAACTGGAAATTTTATTTCAGATATAAATTAATCAATATATCACATATACGCATAATACCTAAATGTGTAAAAATCTGTATGAACATTTCACAAATGTGCAAACAAATAAATATCAACCAATATTACCTGAAAATTATATAACTTTTATAGAAGAATAACGAGTAATTTTTAAAGCACCTTTAACAATAGAATAACGACTCATTATTAAACTAATGTACAAGGTGTTTCAAATTAAACCTCCCAAATTTCCATTTCCATCCACCAAATGGCGCTTATTTAGGGTAAGATAAAAATAAGTAAGTCTGGCAACTAAGCCAATATTTAGAACAGGTATCTGTTATACCGATCGATTGTCATGTCATTACTGTCAATGTCATCACTTAAGTTTCAAGATTTATAATAAATCGATGTTATTTGTATGTCTTACTTGAAATTGATGCAACCACTTCACAATTGAAACTCATTTATGTAAATTAATTCAAGAAATAAGTGGTAAATATATGAAATCGTTTTAAACTGACAGTGACAGCTGTCACCTTTGAAGTCATTAAAAATTTACGCAGTTGCCAGAGTTCTGTTTTATACTTTTTTCTACAGAAAGATAATTGCCATCTGGTTTAATTTGAAACGTACTGTACATAAGTTATTCAGCGCAATGAATTTTATAGCAACATGAGTACGTATTCACATTTTACATTTAAATGATAATTGTGCTGTAGTACAGGTTTTATAGTAAACTTGGCGCCAATAGACACGCAGAAGATGCGACATACACAAACTTATCAGTAATTCTTGCAGTTGTTGTTGATATACGTGCGAAGTAAGAGCACATGCTTTGCTAACAGCAAACATAAGTGATTGATGCATTGCCTGTCGAATATTCAGCAAGACTTCACAAATACCATTTGTGTGGTCTGTTATTTGTCACACATGTCGACTACATCCAATTTAACCACTGAATAATCCATCTTGTTAAAGTAACGCATCTGCATCTTATTGATATAATTGATAATATGACAAGTGAATATTTTTTCAGGTATCATTGCTATGGTAAATATTTCAGGCGTCTATTATTAAGGCAGGCAAGAATTGTTACTACCTTTAAAGCTAGCACTAGCAATAATTTTTTTGATAATAGATAGGTATAGTGCACAATTTTAATATTGTTTTTCTAAAACTGTTGAAAAACAAACTTATACATTTTTTTAAATGTTTTAGAAAGACAAGTAAGTAACTTTCCATAGGTATCATTGCTATGGTAAATATTTCAGGCATCTATTATTAAGGCAGGCAAGAATTGTTACTACCTTTGAGGCTAGCACTAGCAATTATTTTTTTGATAATAGATAGGTATAGTGCAAAATTTTAATATTGTTTTTCTAAAACTGTTAACAAACAAACTTATACATTTTTTTGATATGTTTTAGAATGACAAGTGAGTAATTTTTCATAGGTATCATTGCTATGGTAAATATTTCAGGCATCTATTATTAAGGCAGGCAAGAATTGTTACTACCTTTGAGGCTAGCACTAGCAATTATTTTTTTTTATAATAGATAGCAATAGCGCACCATTTTAATATTCTTTTTCTAAAACTGTTAAAAAACAAACTTATACATTTATTTTTAAATGTGTTAGAATGACAAGTGAGTAATTTTTCGTAGGTATCATTGCTATGGTAAATATTTCAGGCATCCATTATTAAGGCAGGCAACAATTGTTAGTACCTTTGAGGCTAGCACTAGCAATTATTTTTTTGATAATAGATAGGTATAGCTCACCATTTTAATATTGTTTTTCGAAAACTGTTAAAAAACAAACTTGTACATTTTTTTGATATGTTTTAGAATGACAAGTGAGTAATTTTTCATAGGTATCATTGCTATGGTAAATATTTCAGGCATCTATTATTAAGGCAGGCAAGAATTGTTACTACCTTTGAGGCTAGCACTAGCAATTATTTTTTTGATAAAAGATAGGTATAGCGTACCATTTTAATATTGTTTTTCTAAAACTGTTAAAAAACAAACTTATACATTTTTTTGATATGTTTTAAAATGACAAGTGAGTAATTTTTCATAGGTATCATTGCTATGGTAAATATTTCAGCATCTATTATTAAGGCAGGCAAGAATTGTTACTACCTTTGAGGCTAGCACTAGCAATTATTTTTTTGATAATAGATAGGTATAGCGCACCATTTTAATATTGTTATTCTAAAACTGTTAAAAAACAAACTTATGCATTTTTTATATGTTTTAGAATGACAAGTGAGTAACTTTCCATAGGTATCATTGCTATGGTAAATATTTCAGGCATCTATTATTAAGGCAGGCAAGAATTGTTACTACCTTTGAGGCTAGCACTAGCAATTATTTTTTTGATAATAGATAGGTATAGCGCACCATTTTAATATTGTTTTCTAAAACTGTAAAAAAACAAACTTATACATTTTTTTGATATGTTTTAGAATGACAAGTGAGTAATTTTTCATAGGTATCATTGCTATGGTAAATATTTCAGCATCTATTATTAAGGCAGGCAAGAATTGTTACTACCTTTGAGGCTAGCACTAGCAATTATTTTTTTGATAAAAGATAGGTATAGTGCACAATTTTAATATTGTTTTTCTAAAACTGTTAAAAAACAAACTTGTACATTTTTTTGATATGTTTTAGAATGACAAGTGAGTAATTTTTCATAGGTATCATTGCTATGGTAAATATTTCAGGCATCTATTATTAAGGCAGGCAAGAATTGTTACTACCTTTGAGGCTAGCACTAGCAATTATTTTTTTGATAAAAGATAGGTATAGCGTACCATTTTAATATTGTTTTTCTAAAACTGTTAAAAAACAAACTTATACATTTTTTTGATATGTTTTAAAATGACAAGTGAGTAATTTTTCATAGGTATCATTGCTATGGTAAATATTTCAGGCATCTATTATTAAGGCAGGCAAGAATTGTTACTACCTTTGAGGCTAGCACTAGCAATTATTTTTTTGATAATAGATAGGTATAGTGCACAATTTTAATATTGTTTTTCTAAAACTGTTAAAAAACAAACTTGTACATTTTTTTGATATGTTTTAGAATGACAAGTGAGTAATTTTTCATAGGTATCATTGCTATGGTAAATATTTCAGGCATCTATTATTAAGGCAGGCAAGAATTATTACTACCTTTGAGGCTAGCACTAGCAATTATTTTTTTGATAATAGATAGGTGTAGTGCACAATTTTAATATTGTTTTTCTAAAACTGTTAAAAAACAAACTTATACATTTTTTTAAATTGTTTTAGAAAGACAAGTGAGTAACTTTCCATAGGTATCATTGCTATGGTAAATATTTCAGGCATCTATTATTAAGGCAGGCAAGAATTATTACTACCTTTGAGGCTAGCACTAGCAATTATTTTTTTGATAATAGATAGGTATAGTGCACAATTTTAATATTGTTTTTCTAAACCTGTTAAAAAACAAACTTATACATTTTTTGATATGTTTTAGAATGACAAGTGAGTAATTTTTCATAGGAATCATTGCTATGGTAAATATTTCAGGCATCTATTATTAAGGCAGGCAAGAATGGTTAGTACCTTTGAGGCTAGCACTAGCAATTATTTTTTTGATAATAGATAGGTATAGTGCACAATTTTAATATTGTTTTTTTAAAACTGTTAAAAAACAAACTTCATCCTTATAATTGATCACTTGTACGGCACCTGCACCTTATTGATATAAATAATTGATGATTTTTTTAAATATGTATTACCATGTAGTAAGGGTCGAAACCATCATCATAATTGATAATTTGTATGATTTGGCAATGAACTAATGAAGAAATTAATTTTCTTCCTTCCCTTGGCTACTATTATTAACGCGCTTTTTGCCCCAATTTCGTGCTATGCGTCATCGTCAGTGAAGCCTGACATCATTCCACGTGAAACTGAGGCTTAGCATGAATGGGCATTTCACGTTTAATTCGTGTGATAATTCGTGCAATGCGAATTACGCCAATTAAACCGTTTCACAACCAGTTTGATCCCGATGAGTTACTTTGAATTAGCTCAACAACTTTCCAACAGTAAGGCCATACAAATTTAAAGACATTTTTATACCAGAACAAACTATGCGAAACCTAGGGACACCAGCCAGGTGTGACAAGAATCTTTGTTCGCAACAAAAACAATATTTAAAACAAGAAATGCTAATCAAATATTCGAATAGATCGATGGTTTTCAGCCAGGTGTGACAAGAATCTTTGTTCACAACAAAAACAATATTTAAAACAAGAAATGCTAATCAAATATTCGAATAAATCGATGGTTTTCAGCCAGGTGTGACAAGAATCTTTGTTCACAACAAAAACAATATTTAAAACAAGAAATGCTAATCAAATATTCGAATAAATCGATGGTTTTCAGCCAGGTGTGACAAGAATCTTTGTTCACAACAAAAACAATATTTAAAACAAGAAATGCTAATCAAATATTCGAATAAATCGATGGTTTTCAGCCAGGTGTGACAAGAATCTTTGTTCACAACAAAAACAATATTTAAAACAAGAAATGCTAATCAAATATTCGAATAAATCGATGGTTTTCAGCCAGGTGTGACAAGAATCTTTGTTCACAACAAAAACAATATTTAAATCAAGAAATGCTAATCAAATATTCGAATAAATCGATGGTTTTCAGCCAGGTGTGACAAGAATCTTTGTTCACAACAAAAACACTAATTAAAACAAGAAATATTAATCTAATATTCGAATAAATCGATGGTTTTCAGCCAGGTGTGACAAGAATCTTTGTTCACAACAAAAACAATATTTAAAACAAGAAATGCTAATCAAATATTCGAATAAATCGTTGGTTTTCAGCCAGGTGTGACAAGAATATTTGTTCGCAACAAAAACAATATATAAAACAAGAAATGCTAATCAAATATTTGAATAAATCGATGGTTTTCAGCCAGGTGTGACAAGAATCTTTGTTCACAACAAAAACAATAATTAAAACAAGAAATATTAATCAAATATTCGAATAAATTCGATGGTTTTCAGCCAGGTGTGACAAGAATCTTTGTTCACAACAAAAACAATAATTAAAACAAGAAATATTAATCTAATATTCGAATAAATCGATGGTTTTCAGCCAGGTGTGACAAGAATCTTTGTTCACAACAAAAACAATATTTAAAACAAGAAATGCTAATCAAATATTCGAATAAATCGTTGGTTTTCAGCCAGGTGTGACAATAATATTTGTTCGCAACAAAAACAATATATAAAACAAGAAATGCTAATCAAATATTTGAATAAATCGATGGTTTTCAGCCAGGTGTGACAAGAATCTTTGTTCACAACAAAAACAATATTTAAAACAAGAAATGCTAATCAAATATTCGAATAAATCGATGGTTTTCAGCCAGGTGTGACAAGAATCTTTGTTCACAACAAAAACAATAATTAAAACAAGAAATATTAATCTAATATTCGAATAAATCGATGGTTTTCTGCCAGGTGTGACAATAATCGTTGTTCACAACAAAAACAATATATAAAACAAGAAATGCTAATCAAATATTTGAATAAATCGATGGTTTTCAGCCAGGTGTGACAAGAATCTTTGTTCACAACAAAAACAATATAGAAAACAAGAAATATTAATCTAATATTCGAATAAATCGATGGTTTTCAGCCAGGTGTGACAAGAATCTTTGTTCACAACAAAAACAATATTTAAAACAAGAAATGCTAATCAAATATTCGAATAAATCGTTGGTTTTCAGCCAGGTGTGACAAGAATCTTTGTTCACAACAAAAACAATAATTAAAACAAGAAATATTAATCTAATATTCGAATAAATCGATGGTTTTCAGCCAGGTGTGACAAGAATCTTTGTTCACAACAAAAACAATATTTAAAACAAGAAATGCTAATCAAATATTCGAATAGATAGATGGTTTTCAGCCAGGTGTGACAAGAATCTTTATTCACAACAAAAACAATATTTAAAACAAGAAATATTAATCTAATATTCGAATAAATCGATGGTTTTCAGCCAGGTGTGACAAGAATCTTTGTTCACAACAAAAACAATATTTAAAACAAGAAATGCTAATCAAATATTCGAATAAATCGTTGGTTTTCAGCCAGGTGTGACAAGAATCTTTGTTCACAACAAAAACAATAATTAAAACAAGAAATATTAATCTAATATTCGAATAAATCGATGGTTTTCAGCCAGGTGTGACAAGAATCTTTGTTCACAACAAAAACAATATTTAAAACAAGAAATGCTAATCAAATATTCGAATAAATCGTTGGTTTTCAGCCAGGTGTGACAAGAATATTTGTTCGCAACAAAAACAATATATAAAATAAGAAATGCTAATCAAATATTTGAATAAATCGATGGTTTTCAGCCAGGTGTGACAAGAATCTTTGTTCACAACAAAAACAATAATTAAAACAAGAAATATTAATCAAATATTCGAATAAATTCGATGGTTTTCAGCCAGGTGTGACAAGAATCTTTGTTCGCAACAAAAACAATAATTAAAACAAGAAATATTAATCTAATATTCGAATAAATCGATGGTTTTCAGCCAGGTGTGACAAGAATCTTTGTTCACAACAAAAACAATATTTAAAACAAGAAATGCTAATCAAATATTCGAATAGATAGATGGTTTTCAGCCAGGTGTGACAAGAATCTTTGTTCACAACAAAAACAATATTTAAAACAAGAAATATTAATCTAATATTCGAATAAATCGATGGTTTTCAGCCAGGTGTGACAAGAATCTTTGTTCACAACAAAAACAATATTTAAAACAAGAAATGCTAATCAAATATTCGAATAAATCGTTGGTTTTCAGCCAGGTGTGACAAGAATCTTTGTTCACAACAAAAACAATAATTAAAACAAGAAATATTAATCTAATATTCGAATAAATCGATGGTTTTCAGCCAGGTGTGACAAGAATCTTTGTTCGCAACAAAAACAATATTTAAAACAAGAAATATTAATCAAATATTCGAATTAATCAACGGTTTTCAGCCAGGTGTGACAAGAATCTTTGTTCACAACAAAAACAATATTTAAAACAAGAAATATTAATCAAATATTCGAATAAATCGATGGTTTTCAGCCAGGTGTGACAAGAATCTTTGTTCACAACAAAAACAATATTTAAATCAAGAAATGCTAATCAAATATTCGAATAAATCGATGGTTTTCAGCCAGGTGTGACAAGAATCTTTGTTCACAACAAAAACAATAATTAAAACAAGAAATATTAATCTAATATTCGAATAAATCGATGGTTTTCAGCCAGGTGTGACAAGAATCTTTGTTCACAACAAAAACAATATTTAAAACAAGAAATGCTAATCAAATATTCGAATAAATCGATGGTTTTCAGCCAGGTGTGACAAGAATCTTTGTTCACAACAAAAACAATAATTAAAACAAGAAATATTAATCTAATATTCGAATAAATCGATGGTTTTCTGCCAGGTGTGACAATAATCTTTGTTCGCAACAAAAACAATATTTAAAACAAGAAATATTAATCAAATATTCGAATTAATCAACGGTTTTCAGCCAGGTGTGACAAGAATCTTTGTTCACAACAAAAACAATATTTAAAACAAGAAATATTAATCAAATATTCGAATAAATCGATGGTTTTCAGCCAGGTGTGACAAGAATCTTTGTTCACAACAAAAACAATATTTAAATCAAGAAATGCTAATCAAATATTCGAATAAATCGATGGTTTTCAGCCAGGTGTGACAAGAATCTTTGTTCACAACAAAAACAATAATTAAAACAAGAAATATTAATCTAATATTCGAATAAATCGATGGTTTTCAGCCAGGTGTGACAAGAATCTTTGTTCACAACAAAAACAATATTTAAAACAAGAAATGCTAATCAAATATTCGAATAAATCGATGGTTTTCAGCCAGGTGTGACAAGAATCTTTGTTCACAACAAAAACAATAATTAAAACAAGAAATATTAATCTAATATTCGAATAAATCGATGGTTTTCTGCCAGGTGTGACAATAATCGTTGTTCACAACAAAAACAATATTTAAAACAAGAAATATTAATCAAATATTCGAATAAATCGATGGTTTTCTGCCAGGTGTGACAATAATCGTTGTTCACAACAAAAACAATATTTAAAACAAGAAATATTAATCAAATATTCGAATAAATCGATGGTTTTCAGCCAGGTGTGACAAGAATCTTTGTTCACAACAAAAACAATATTTAAAACAAGATATATTAATCAAATATTCGAATAGATCGATGGTTTTCAGCCAGGTGTGACAAGAATCTTTGTTCACAACAAAAACAATATTTAAAACAAGAAATATTAATCAAATATTCGATATTTTAGGTTATACCTGTGAAACATATCAAAAAAATGTATAAGTTTGTTTTTTAACAGTTTTAGAAATACAATATTAAAATTGTGCACTATACCTATCTATTATCAAAAAAATAATTGCTAGTGCTAGCCTCAAAGGTAGTAACAATTCTTGCCTGCCTTAATAATAGATGCCTGAAATATTTACCATAGCAATAATACCTATGAAAAATTACTCACTTGTCATTCTAAAACACATCAAAAAAAATGTATAAGTTTGTTTTTTAACAGTTTTAGAAAAACAATATTAAAATGGTGCACTATACATACCTTCAATTATACAATTATGTTTCCAAATTAGGAAACAAAATTTCATAATCAAACACAGTCATATTAACATAAAATTTGGAAACAAAATTGTATAATTAAACTCAGTCATATTAACATAAAATTTGGAAACATAATTGCATAATTGAACACTGCTGAAACAATGAGTTAAGTCCAAAATGGTAATTTTAGGTAATTGAAATAAACACTTTAATAATGTTCTTGTTGTAGCAGTCTTGAATTATAATTGTTAGTAGTAGTAACAATATTTTATTGGCTATCGACCTGCGGTCTTTCCGCCTATACATTCTAATTATTTGTAAAACAATGTAATTATAATATAAAGTAATGAAAGTTTCGTTGGAAGAAAAAAAAAAAGAAAGAAAAAAAGCGTAATATTGTATACTAGAGTTGATTACTGGTGAGATGTAATAATGATAATGATATAATGCTAGTGAGTGAATGGTGTGTGGAATGGAGTCAGTCTGTATGGTATGATTCGTACAGTGTTGAGGATGGGTGTCGTCTGTTCGTTTGTCGGGTTAGTCGTTTGATGCACATGTCTTCGGTGATGGTCCAGGTAGTGTCTTTGTCTTTGAATTTGTTGTTTAGGTTGCCTAGACGTTCCCTGATAGTGATTATTTGTGTTTTCTCATAGAGGGAGATATTGGTAGGATTGTGGAGTGGGTTATTGGGATGTCTGATCTTTGTAATCAGTCGTAGTGTCTTACGTTCGCTTGTGTCAATTCTTCGTTTTGTAATGTCTGTGGCGTTCTTCAGTATAGCGTGCCCGTAATCAAGTATGGGTCTGCAGATTGTTTTATATATTTTCGTTGCTGTTTTTGTCGTTATGCCTTTGTTGCCTTGCGTGAGGCATCTGAAGTGCTTGGCTCTTTTTATGATCTCGGTCATTGTATGTCTGGTATGTGTCTTGAATTTGAATTTGTTGTCAAATGTTATGCCTAGATATTTAATGTCGGTTGATGGAGTCACGTCTATGTCGTTTATTGTAATCAGAGGCGAGTTTTGTGATATTTTGTGGTTGGGGATCAGCAGTTGGCACTTGTTAGGATTGGGTATTAGCCTCCATTTGTGGAACCATTCCATGGTTGTGTCCGTAAGTCGTTGTAGGTCGCTGATAGTTTTGGCGAGGGTCTTGCCGTGGGTAATGATTGCTGTGTCGTCCGCGAATTGTAGTATGTACTGGTCTAGGTCTATAAAGTTTTTGTCTATGTGGTTGTAATTGTAAATGTCGTGACAGTATATATTGTATAATAGCGGCGATAGAGGTGATCCTTGTGGGACCCCTTGTAAGGGCAGAAACGAGTATGAGTGAGTGTTGTTTACTTTGATGTTTAGTTGTCTGTCGGTCAAAAAGTTGTCTATGGTACGCAGTAGATAAGGCGGTGTTCCCAGCGAGTGCATTTTATATATGAGTCCTTTGTGCCACACGCTGTCGAAGGCTTTATTTATGTCTAGGAATACCGCAGCGGTGTGTTTGTTCTGTAAGTGTGTCGCTTGTACGTTGTTCGTCAGAATGAAAAGTGGATGAATGGTCGAGTTGTGGGGTTTAAATCCAAACTGATATCTAGGGATATTTTGCTCTACAGTGTCCCATAATCTCGATTTAATAATTGTTTCAAATATTTTTCCAATTACAGGGAGTAGGGTTATTGGCCTGTAGCTCGAGGGCTTTGTGTGATCTTGTCCATGCTTTGGGATTGTGATTATTGTGCCACTCTTCCAGATATCAGGGTAGATTCTGCGTGAGAGGCATACGTTATATAATGCTATGATGTGGTGATGGATTTCGTCGGACAAGTTTCTTAGCAGGTGTTTTGTGATCTGGTCTGTGCCAGGGGCTGAGTTTTTGCCAGTTCCTAGGGTGTCATAGTATTCGTCTTCGTCGATCGGTTTGTCCGCGTCGTCGTCGTCAGTTAATGAAGTAGTAAAGTTGTTGTACCAGTCAGTTACGAATTGAAAGTTATTAATATCGAATTTGGGGTCATTTGATGGCGAAAATGCTTTTTGGAAGTGTTGAGCGAAAATGTGGGCTTTGTCTGCGTCGGTTTTGTAATGTTGATTATTGTGTACCAGCTTTGGAATATTTTCGGTTTTTTTGTATTTCGTAATTTTCTTGATTTTTGACCAGTATGTTTTTCCCTTGTCTATTTCGATTTCCTGGCAGACAGCCAGCCAGTTGTGTGTTTGGAATTGGTGAGTCAGAGACTGAATGTTTTTATTTAGTTTATTGATTTCTGGTTTTAGGTTCATGTTTTCTGTCCGTGAGTATTCCCTATAGAGTTGTCTTTTGGTTTTGATGAGATGTAGTATGAACTTGGGGAGTCTGTGTTTGTAAAAGGTGTGTCTTGTCAGGGGGCTATTATTGATTATGGAGTTGCTCAGTTTGTTTTGAAATTCATTAACGTGGTGTAGGTTTAGATTGATGTTTTGTAGGCTGTTCACGTAGTTTTATAATTGTTAATAATTCCATTATTCGTTTCTGATCATCAATCAACTTATTATTTTATTTGAAAAACGTTGCAATTATGTTCTTGATGTAGCTGTCTAAAAATTCCATTATTTGTTTCTGATCATCAATCAACTCATAATTTTATTTGAAAAACGTTTCAATTGTGTTCTTGTTGTAGCAGTCTTCAATTATATATGTTAAAAATTCTATTATTTGTTTCTGATCATCAATCGACTTATTATTTTATTTGAAAAACGTTTCAATTATGTTCTTGTTGCAGCAGCCTTCAATTATATTTGTTAAACATTCCATTTTTTGTTTCTGATCATCAATCGACTTATTATTTTATATGAAAAATGTTGCAATTATGTTCTTGATTTAGCTGTCTAAAAAATCCATTATTTGTTTCTGATCATCAATCAACTCATAATTTTATTTGAAAAACGTTTAAATTGTGTTCTTGTTGTAGCAGTCTTCAATTATATATGTTAAAAATTCTATTATTTGTTTCTGATCATCAATCAACTTATTATTTTATTTGAAAAACGTTTCAATTGTGTTCTTGTTGCAGCAGCCTTCAATTATATTTGTTAAACATTCCATTTTTTGTTTCTGATCATCAATCGACTTATTATTTTATATGAAAAATGTTGCAATTATGTTCTTGATGTAGCTGTCTAAAAATTCCATTATTTGTTTCTGATCATCAATCAACTCATAATTTTATTTGAAAAACGTTTCAATTGTGTTCTTGTTGTAGCAGTCTTCAATTATATATGTTAAAAATTCCATTATTTGTTTCTGATCATCAATCACCTAATTATTTTATTTGAAAAATCGCATCTGACACTTAAATGCCAGCGTTTTGTCAAGAGATAAACGACGAACTCAGGAAATATTAGCACGTGCCCTTTCAAAGCTCACTTCACAATTAGCACGAAATTCACGCTCATTCAAGTCCTGACATTTATAGGTGAAACTTTACAAAATGTTCCACTTCCGCAAATGCATTTGCTACTGCTATTGCGATAAATAATAAAAATATTTGTCCACGACTATTCTCATAATACACTTAGTATACTTATGTTTCCTCAATTATAATAATATCCAATAATCACTACCAGATCCATTAATAACTACCAGCAGTGATTAATATCATAACTACTGAAATAATATCATCACTATCATTCACTACTGAAATGTCATTTAGACTTGTACTTTTAATAGTTATATAACAAGTGAGTTAAATCGATGTTTTTCACGAGAATATAATTTAGGCCACGAGCCTATCAGGACGAGTGGGCTAATTTATTCGAGTGAAAAACATCCACAACTCTCGTGTTTTATACAATATTGTATTCAATGTTGTCGAAAAACGGTTAGAAATTAAACATTTAATTTTTATAATATTAAGTCGGTGGAAAATCAAACTCACATTTATTGTCAAAGCAAAATTTTAAAAGGCTGATTGCAGTGTTTTTTCATCAGAAGGGGTTCCAAATGAAGCCCCAGAAGCAGTGGGAAAGTTGTTCTAAAGAGTTCACGAAGTTACAAGTTTTCTATCAAATCGATGTTGTATGTTTTTGATTTTGAATGAATTAAAAGTTTTAAATTCACTAGTGAAATCTAAATTTATTTCACTTGAAGATAAACAACTGCTCATGATGTCTGCTAAGGCGTATATACGTCAGTTTAAAACGTCAAAACTGAATAAAAGAATTTATATTTCGCATTACGTTATTTAAACCACGTACTCGAGCAATGTATCGCACACAGTCCGCCGGTTTAGACGACTACGCCACCGTTTTAGTTTAGGGAGCTAGTTTAGTAATGAAAAACTACTGCTACTTTAGCTACTTTAGTACTGTTTTAGAATTAATGATTACTTTGTCACTATTTTTGTAACAATGAACAAAGGGGCATTGATTTGACATTAAAAATGATTTTCAACAGATTAATTTGTTATAAATCACCACTCACTTAACTCTTTACAAATCATTTCGTAATGTTAGCGAATATATCCAAATGTATAGTGTTTTTACGTGAAATTGAAAATGTACTTGCAATGAGGTTTATTACAGTCAAGGGTTCTCCATTGTATGGCGTGCTGCGAAGAGGCAGTCGTTATAATTTTTTGTACAGAATTTTTTGTATCAAAATTTAAGAGCGCAAATCGCTCTTTTTTTCTCGATTACCAGCTTCAATAGCAGGTAACTTTCGTGTATCTACGCATATTTTACAGCCAGGTGGTATTGATTGGCTGTACTGTCTGTACAAATAGACACATTGGAGTGGAGCAGTTTTAAGAATTTATAAGATACACGTCTTAAGATGATTAAAATCTGCCATAAATTACATCGGTCGTTCGATTCGCGGAATTGGATGATGTTCAAAGAAATAAGAGAACATGTTATTTATTGGCGGCTCATTGTAATGACTCAGTGGATAATGGAGCACGCTTCTGAGATACGTTATTTTTCTAGGAGAAACTTTCAGCGATTAGTTATATACCATCAAAATGCCATCTCACATGGTGCTTCACGAGACGTAATGATCAGGTTTTCTAATGTTGCCTAATTCTATTACTTAATTATAATTTATTCGTAGCGTCGATTAATTACTAATTTTGTTGCAGACAAACCATCCGTTTGCCTTTCACACGAACATAATTACATGTTCACGATATATTCTACACCTGCGCTTTACCATTCTAATGATTCAGATATTTGGGATTGTGTAGCTCATCAAAACACTGGAAACTTAACAGTACATCAGCAATGCTCAACATTTTTTTAAATCTAAACTTGATCTAACTTAATAGTAGACAAATGAGTTATTTCTCATAGATATCCTTATTTCATCGTTAGTATGGTAAATATTTCAAGCGCAGCTTTTTTAAAAATATAAGCTTGATCTAACCTAACAGTAGACAAATGAGTAATTTTTCATAAATATCCTTATTTTATCGTTGCTATGGTAAATATCTCAAGCGCAGCTTTTTTAAAAATATAAGCTTGATCTAACCTAACAGTAGACAAATGAGTAATTTTTCATAAATATCCTTTTTTTATCGTTGTATGGTAAATATTTCAAGCGCAGCTTTTTTAAAAATATAAGCTTGATCTAACCTAACAGTAGACAAATGAGTAATTTTTCATAAATATCCTTATTTTATCGTTGCTATGGTAAATATTTCAAGCGCAGCTTTTTTAAAAATATAAGCTTGATCTAACCTAACAGTAGACAAATGAGTAATTTTCCATAAATATCCTTATTTTATCGTAGCTATGGTAAATATTTCAAGCGCAGCTTTTTTAAAAATATAAGCTTGATCTAACCTAACAGTAGACAAATGAGTAATTTTTCATAAATATCCTTATTTTATCGTTGCTATGGTAAATATTTCAAGCGCAGCTTTTTTAAAAATATAAGCTTGATCTAACCTAACAGTAGACAAATGAGTAATTTTTCAAAAATATCCTTATTTTATCGTTGCTATGGTAAATATTTCAAGCGCAGCTTTTTTAAAAATATAAGCTTGATCTAACCTAACAATAGACAAATGAGTAATTTTTCATAAATATCCTTATTTTATCGTTGCTATGGTAAATATTTCAAGCGCAGCTTTTTTAAAAATATAAGCTTGATCTAACCTAACAGTAGACAAATGAGTAATTTTTCATAAATATCCTTATTTTATCGTTGCTATGGTAAATATTTCAAGCGCAGCTTTTTTAAAAATATAAGCTTGATCTAACCTAACAGTAGACAAATGAGTAATTTTTCATAAATATCCTTATTTTATCGTTGCTATGGTAAATATTTCAAGCGCAGCTTTTTTAAAAATATAAGCTTGATCTAACCTAACAATAGACAAATGAGTAATTTTTCATAAATATCCTTATTTTATCGTTGCTATGGTAAATATTTCAAGCGCAGCTTTTTTAAAAATATAAGCTTGATCTAACCTAACAATAGACAAATGAGTAATTTTTCATAAATATCCTTATTTTATCGTTGCTATGGTAAATATTTCAAGCGCAGCTTTTTTAAAAATATAAGCTTGATCTAACCTAACAGTAGACAAATGAGTAATTTTTCATAAATATCCTTATTTTATCGTTGCTATGGTAAATATTTCAAGCGCAGCTTTTTTAAAAATATAAGCTTGATCTAACCTAACAGTAGACAAATGAGTAATTTTTCATAAATATCCTTATTTTATCGTTGCTATGGTAAATATTTCAAGCGCAGCTTTTTTAAAAATATAAGCTTGATCTAACCTAACAGTAGACAAATGAGTAATTTTTCATAAATATCCTTATTTTATCGTTGCTATGGTAAATATTTCAAGCGCAGCTTTTTTAAAAATATAAGCTTGATCTAACCTAACAGTAGACAAATGAGTAATTTTTCATAAATATCCTTATTTTATCGTTGCTATGGTAAATATTTCAAGCGCAGCTTTTTTAAAAATATAAGCTTGATCTAACCTAACAGTAGACAAATGAGTAATTTTTCATAAATATCCTTATTTTATCGTTGCTATGGTAAATATTTCAAGCGCAGCTTTTTTAAAAATATAAGCTTGATCTAACCTAACAGTAGACAAATGAGTAATTTTTCATAAATATCCTTATTTTATCGTTGCTATGGTAAATATTTCAAGCGCAGCTTTTTTAAAAATATAAGCTTGATCTAACCTAACAGTAGACAAATGAGTAATTTTTCATAAATATCCTTATTTTATCGTTGCTACGGTAAATATTTCAAGCGCAGCTTTTTTAAAAATATAAGCTTGATCTAACCTAACAGTAGACAAATGAGTAATTTTTCATAAATATCCTTATTTTATCGTAGCTATGGTAAATATTTCAAGCGCAGCTTTTTTAAAAATATAAGCTTGATCTAACCTAACAGTAGACAAATGAGTAATTTTTCATAAATATCCTTATTTTATCGTTGCTATGGTAAATATTTCAAGCGCAGCTTTTTTAAAAATATAAGCTTGATCTAACCTAACAGTAGACAAATGAGTAATTTTCCATAAATATCCTTATTTTATCGTAGCTATGGTAAATATTTCAAGCGCAGCTTTTTTAAAAATATAAGCTTGATCTAACCTAACAGTAGACAAATGAGTAATTTTTCATAAATATCCTTATTTTATCGTTGCTATGGTAAATATTTCAAGCGCAGCTTTTTTAAAAATATAAGCTTGATCTAACCTAACAGTAGACAAATGAGTAATTTTTCATAAATATCCTTATTTTATCGTTGCTATGGTAAATATTTCAAGCGCAGCTTTTTTAAAAATATAAGCTTGATCTAACCTAACAGTAGACAAATGAGTAATTTTTCATAAATATCCTTATTTATGACATGATGACATTATGCTTTTTATGACAGGGCCGAAAAATGAAATAGGAATGATGTGCAGAAAAATTAATGAGGACCTTGGGAGAATATATGAGTGGTTATGTGTAAATAGTCTTTGTATAAATATTAGTAAATCTAAATGTATGATTTTATCAAGTAATCAAAACGATGAAAGTGTTGAAATAAAAATTAATGACATTGCTATTGAGGTTGTCACAGAGATAAAATACCTGGGCGTGATATTAGATAATAAGTTAAATTTTAAGAGCCACTGCGGATATATATTGAATAAAATGTCAAAAAAAACCTATCTTCTCGGTCGTCTGAGAAAGGATTTAAACATGAATGTGTGCGTTTTATTATACAAACAACTAATAGCACCCCACTTCGAGTTCTGTTCAAATGTGATTTTTCACTTACAAAAAGGTGACATAGGGGATATTCAACTTATTCAGAACAAAGCAATGCGTATAATTTTGAAAGTCAATAAATTTACGCATATAAAGGATATGCTCAAGATTTTAAATTTTATGAATGTAAAACAGAGAGTCACGTACAACGCTCTTATTTTCATACACAATATGAAAATGGGAAATATGCCTGAAAATTTAGTAGTAAAACTTAAATATGTATACGATGTTCATGGCCATGAGACGAGGCAGAAGTCCCATTTTTATGTCGATAGGTACAGGACAGATAAAGCGGAAAAATCGTTTTTCTCGAGAGGACTAAAGCTGTATAACAACATGCCCTGTCACATAAAAGATGAGATACATATTCATAGGTTTAAGTCTCAGGTGAGGGACTATGTGTTTGAATTGATTGACTGTAAATAGAAAATAGTAGATGTAGTAAATAGAATTAAAGTTATGTTAATATGAAGATTGTAGTTGCTATTTGTGTGTTTTCTTTTTTTGTTTTTTGTTGAAATTTTGTATATTATGTAGCGTTATTTGCTAATAAATATTCTTTATTATTATTATATTATTATTATTTTATCGTTGCTATGGTAAATATTTCAAGCGCAGCTTTTTTAAAAATATAAGCTTGATCTAACCTAACAGTAGACAAATGAGTATTTTTTCCTAGATATCCTTATTTTATCGTTGCAATGGTGAATATTTCAAGAGCACATTCGAAAATTCTAAGAATACCACAATTTCTAATTTATAGTTAAGCATAGGTAATAAAAAAATATACAATGTATAACAATATAAAAAATATACATATAAATAGATTTTCCAACAAGAGTTCTACTTCACCTCCAGCAGAGATCGCCGATTAACCTGTAATTATCCTATTGTAATCCTGTAATTGCAATTAAAGTACCTGCAATTGCAGTAATTATCCGATTGTAATTGCACGCGGTGATTAGAGCGCCGATTAAAACCGCCGATTAAAACCGCGAATAAATTTAATCGAAATCACTGCTGGGGGTGAAGTAGAACTCTTGTTGCTTAACTACTCCTAACCTAAGCGCTCATATCATGAATATCTATTATTAAGGCAGACAAGAATTGTTACTATCTTTAAGGCTAGAACTAGCAATTATTTGTTTGATAATAGATAGGTATGTAGCTACTACAAGAACATTATTGAAGTGTTTATTTCAATTACCTAAAATTACCATTTTGGACTTAACCCATTGTTTCAGCAGTGATCAATTGTGCAAATATGTTTCCAAATTTTATGTTAATATGACTGTGTTTGATTATGCAATTTTGTTTCCAAATTTGGAAACATAATTGCATAATTGAAGACTGCTACAACAAGAACATTATTGAAGTGTTTATTTCAATTACTTAAAATTACCTTTTTGGACTTAACACCTTGTTTCAGCAATGTTCAATTATGCAATTATGTTTCCAAAGTTTATGCTAATATGTCTGAGTTTAATTATACAATTTTGTTTCAAAATTTTATGTTAATATGACTGTGTTTGATTATGCAATTTTGTTTCCTAATTTGGAAACATAATTGCATAATTGAAGACTGCTACAACAAGAACATTATTGAAGTGTTTATTTCAATTACCTAAAATTACCCTTTTGGACTTAACCCCTTGTTTCAGCAGTGTTCAATTATGCAATTATGTTTCCAAATTTTATGTTAATATGACTGAGTTTAATTATACAATTTTGTTTTCAAATTTTATGTTATATGACTACGTTTGATTATGCAATTTTGTTTCCAAATTAGGAAACATAATTGCATAATTGAAGACTGCTACAACAAGAACATTATTGAAGTGTTTATTTCAATTACTTAAAATTACTATTTTGGACTTAAAACCTTGTTTCAGCAGTGTTCAATTATGCAATTATGTTTCCAAATTGTATGTTAATATGTCTGAGTTTAATTATACAATTTTGTTTCCAAATTTTATGTTAATATGACTCTGTTTGGTTATGCAATTTTGTTTCCAAATTTGGAAACATAATTGCATAATGGAAGACTGCTACAACAAGAACATTATTGAATATTTCAGTTACCTAAAATTACCATTTTGGACTTAACACCTTGTTTCAGCAGTGTTCAATTATGCAATTATGTTTCCAAATTTTATGTTAATATGTCTGAGTTTAATTATACAATTTTGTTTCCAAATTTTATGTTAATATGACTGTGTTTATTTGTGCAATTTTGTATCCAAATTTTATGTTAATATGTAGAGTTCAATTATGCAATTATGTTTCCGAATTTTATGTTAATATGACTGAAATCAATAAGCATAATTATTTATAATAATTATTCTGTGGATTATGGCCATATGGGGTAAACCTAATAAAACTCGGCATACGAATATAGAACAGATGATGGTGACAGCTGGAGTCGTAAATGCTCAGCAAATGGATTAAGATATAATTCAGGGATACTGTCACAAACACTGTGGTGTCGTGATCAAAATTAAGTGACCCAGGGACCTAAATACTATTAATAATACCAGCGGCAAGAAACGTTTCAAGGGCATTAATTGGAGTGCATTATAATCCAGTGATTCATATATAGAAGGCTCTCACTTTTTATATTTATTAGTCGTTTACAGGTTTTTATAATTTTCAAATCTTGATGTTCGAAAAAACCTAATTTCAAAATTTTATTTAAATTTTTGTAAATATCTTTTTTTTGTAACCATCGTTTCATTTAAATTTTTGACTTATCTTGTCACACAAAAAAGTTATCATATCCACACATCCACACAGAAAGGCAGTTTTTCAGAACTCCTGGGAATCTCAGAACGGATATTTAAAAAAGTTATCATATCCATACATCCATACAGAAAGGCAGTTTTTCAAAACTCCGGGGAATCTCATAACGGATATTTCTAATACAAGGTGTTTCAAATTAAACCACCCAAATTGCTATTTCCATCTAATAAATTATTTAGGGTAATATAAAAATAACTACATCTGGCAACTAAGCCAAAATTTAGAACAGGTATCTGTAATATCAACCAATTGTCATGTCAGTACTGTCAGTGTCATCAGTTAAGTTTCAAGATTTATAATAAATCGGTGTTATTTGTATGTCTGACTTGGAATTGTTGCAACCACTTCACAATTGAAACTATTTTATGTAAATTAATTCAAGGCATAATTAGTAAATATATAAAATTGTTTAAAACTGACAGTGACAGCTGTCACCTTTGAAATAATAAAAAAATTACGCAGTTGCCAGAGTTCAGCTTTTTACTTTTTTCTACAGAAAGGTAATTGCCATTTGGTAGGTGGAAATGGCGAATTGGGTGGTTTCATTTGGAACGTACTGTATACAGAACTATACAACTCTATACTGAAAATATATTGAATAAAACTGAGCAGTTATTGATTTATCCTGATTACAAGAAAGTTGCCACTGATACAGTTTCGTGGTACAAAATTGAATTGTTTATGATACGATTTTCCGCCTTGATAAGTTATGGTATGTATAAAGTGCGATAATATGTTCCTATCTATCAGTAAGTAAATAATAGAACATCTTATCCATGCTATAACTTAATGTACTATGTAATGCCATACGAAATAAATCAGTCTAAACGCATGACTAATTGAAACTGTGGTGAATAATCTTTATAAAATTTTTCATCCTTCCTTAGTTAAGTGGCTCCATTAAACATAATCCGTTAAATCGGTTTTACGAAGAATTTACGTCACGTTGATTAATATTTACATTACAAATCAGGTGTAAAATGATAATATTTATAATCACTGCAGTGGCATTAGTCTTCTCATATTTATTTTTACAGACTACAGATTTAGATTAACTCTGAGTTAATATATCACTCATAATTGCACTAAAGAAAAACAACGCTAAAAATTATGATAATTTCATCAGCGTTTATCTTACAAAGTTTAAACTATCTAAAAATCCATGATTATTACATTTATAGGCTTCTAAGTTTGACACATTTTCAATTGCTTATTAGTTCATTAGGATATTCATGAATTAGTGAAATTAGTGAATTAGAAGTTATGTGCGCGTTGTAACAACTTTATTGTGGAAACAATAATTCAAGAATTGCTCAAGAGAATCTAAAATTTTTATTTTTATTAATACTTCGAGAACATTAGAATTGAAAAGTGTGAATCCTTTATAGAAAATAGTTGTAGATTATATTAACTTAACTTGGAGAGCAAATCGTAGATTTTTGATAATATGATTATGATATTTAACATTTATGATATTGATTGCTGCCAATATTAATTGATAAAACCGTACTAATAAAAACCAACGCTAAAAATTATGTTAATTGAATCAGCGTTTATTTTTACAAAGTTTAAACTGTCTAAAAATCCATGATTATTACATTTATAGACTTCTCAGTTTGACACATTTTCAATTGGTTATTAGTACATTAGGATATTCTTGAATTAGTGAAATTAGTGAATTAGAAGTTATGTGTGCGTTGTAACAACTTTATGTGGAAACAATAATTCAAGAATTGCTCAAGAGAATCTAATATTTTTATTTTTATTAATACTTCGAGAACATTAGAATTAATAAGTGTGAATTCTTTATAGAAAATAGTTGTAGATTATATTAACTTAACTTGGAGAGCAAATCGTAGATTTTTGATAAAATGATTATGATATTTAAAATTTATGATATTGATTGCTGTCGATATTAATTGATAAAACCGTACTAATGAAAAACAACGCTAAAAATTATGATAATTGCATGAGCGTTTATTCTTATAAACTTTAAACATGTCCAAAAAATCGATGATTATTACATTTATAGGCTTCTAAGTTTGACACATTTTTAATTGGTTATTACTACATTAGGATATTCATGAATTAGTGAAATTAGTGAATTAGAAGTTATTTGTGCGTTGTAACAACTTTATTGTGGAAACAATAATTCAAGAATTGCTCAAGAGAATCTAATATTTTTATTTTTATTAATACTTCGAGAACATTAGAATTGAAAAGTGTGAATTCTTTATAGAAAATAGCTGTAGATTATATTAACTGAACTTGGAGAAGCAAATCGTAGATTTTTGATAAAATGGTTATGATATTTAACATTTATGATATTGATTTCTGTCAATATTAATTAATAAAACTGTACTAATGAAAAACAACGCTAAAAATTATGATAATTGCATCAGCGATTACTCTTACAAAGTTTAAACTGATAAAATTGTCAATATTTTCAATTGTTAAAACTAATAATATTCGGAAGAGTAAATATATGAAGATTATGTGCTACCCACATTAGATTTTTTTTTCTAATTCTTTCAGATTGAAAAAGATCTGAAATCAGCTGTAATATGAACTTGACTCGCATCTACTAATTAAATATTGCATACAAACCATACATTTACGTATAACTTATAATTATCTTGGGAGATATTTCTGTCATCAACTTCCTCGACGTTCCCTTTGATGTTCCTGAGCTCTTCCCTCCACGCATTGTCATTATATGCGTCATTTGCAGTGGCATTGGCCATTGAGACACATAACTAAAGCACGGTCACTGGTTTATTAGGTCCGCATGGTATACATATAGGTGGCAGTAAGTAGATACCAAAGATAATAATGTTGATGCAGTCCTTGCGACCTTTCAGTTGACTTTATAAGGCAGCCAGTCTCGGTCTATATAAAGGCTTCCCGCTTTTGCACAATCCTCAAGTCAAATTCTAATTGGATGGACGCAGGGGCGGATGGGCCATACGGGAAAATGGGAAATTTCCCGGTGGGCCTTTAGCCATCCCGAATGTTGGGCCGGAAGCCCCAGAAATTTCCCAGATCCGACGACAAGTTTATTAATAATTTTCATTTAATGTATTAACACAAGGCGGAAAGACCCCATGTGGTCGATAGCCCAATAAAGATTGTTTATATATGTATTAACACAGTGGTTCCCAAACTTTTTCGCCTCGCAGCTCCCTTTTTGAACTAGGATTTTCCATGGATCCATTCCGTTTCCATAATATTTTTTGCAAATTTTTATGAAATATGAAATAATTTGGCGAGGAATATAAATTGTGTAGATAGCCGTTATAATTTTCAACTAAAAATTGGCAGGTTCCATTAATCTTTGTAATTTATAAAAAATTGGTATTTATAATAAAAAATGTATTGAAAATTTTGAAGCTTTTGTAAATTTAATTTGCAATCGACATGATTTAATTTTAATATGCTGTGGTTTGATTAGCTTTTTGCAATTTTTAATAAAATTTTCTAATTTGTAAGGAAAATGTATATGTAGTAAAATTTTAGTATTTATAATAAGAATTTCATAATATCTAATAAACATTTTGTAATCTCTAATGAAAAGGTCGTAATTTCCACCTAAGTTTATTTTCATAAAATTTTCTACAAGTAACTATAAACATTTTACAACTCGATACAAATATTGGAAATGCCAATGACGTTTTGCATTTTATAGTGAAATTTTGGCAATTTACAATAAAATTTTCATAATCGCAGCTGAAATGTTGTAATATATAATACGAATGTTGAATATTTTACATTTTACAGTGAAATTTATCAATTAACAATAATTTTTTTAATAAAGTTATTGCAATTTTGTAATTTAGAATGATGACTGATGAAAGTCACAACGAAAATTACATAATTCCAATAAAACTGATTTATTTCTTTATTTACTTATTTGCTTATTTATTATTGTATTTGTTATGGTGATAATGTAAACTTATTTATACTTTATGATTGTTTTCTAATTCCATTGAAATATTGTATTCATAATAAAAACTTTGCAATTTTCACTACAATGTTCCAATTTATATTCAACGTTTACAAATTCTAAAACTTTTGAAATTTAGAATTAATTCTCCATAATTTCTATTGAAATACTGAAATCCATCATCAAAATTTCGTAACATTCACCATTTTGAATTTAAAAACATTTTAATCAACATTTTACACCATCCGTTATATTTTTTGCGAATTTCTTTGAAATGGTTGTTAATACATATGCATGGAATATGATTTATGGGGAAAGGCGTTATAAATTAGATTAAAAAAACTCGCAGATTCCATTGATCTTTACAATTTATGAAAAGTCTAGTAATTATATTAAACAATTCTAATGAAAATTTTGTAATTTCCAATTCATTGCAGTTTACAAGCGAGATATTTCAATGAGAATTTTATGGTTTAGTTAACCTGCAATTTATAATAAAATATCAAAATTTGCCATTTGCAATGAAAACTTCATAGCTTCTCTTTGTAATTTGTACATAATTTTGTATTTTGCATTAATATTTTTGCAAATTTCTGTCAGAATATTAATAACTTAGTGAGTTATATGTTTTGAGGATAAAGTTTTTTATAATTTATACTAATAATTTCAAATTTTATTTTAACATTGAAATTTATAATTAATATTTTCGTATTTACTATAAGAATTTTATAATTTCCAACTAAATTCTATCATTTTAATCAACATTTTACACCATCCATTATATTTTTTGCGAATTTCTATGAAATGGTTAACACAATTGCAAGGAATATGATTTCTGGGGACAGACGTTATAAATTAGAATAAAAAAACTCGCAGATTCCATTGATCTTTACAATTTATGAAAAGTCTAGTAATTATATTAAACAATTCTAATGAAAATTTTGTAATTTCCAATTCATTTCAGTTTACAAGCGAGATATTTCAATGAGAATTTTATGGTTTAGTTAACCTGCAATTTATAATAAAATATCAAAATTTGCCATTTGCAATGAAAACTTCATAGCTTCTCTTTGTAATTTGTACATAATTTTGTATTTTGCATTAATATTTTTGCAAATTTCTGTCAGAATATTAATAACTTAGTGAGTTATATGTTTTGAGGATAAAGTTTTTTATAATTTATACTAATAATTTCAAATTTTATTTTAACATTGAAATTTATAATTAATATTTTCGTACTTACTATAAGAATTTTATAATTTCCAACTAAATTCTATCATTTTAATCAACATTTTACACCATCCATTATATTTTTTGCGAATTTCTATGAAATGGTTAACACAATTGCAAGAAATATGATTTCTGGGGAAAGACGTTATAAATTAGAATAAAAAAACTCGCAGATTCCATTGATCTTTACAATTTATGAAAAGTCTAGTAATTATATTAAAAAATTCTAACGAAAATTTTGTAATTTCCAATTCATTGCAGTTTACAAGCGAGATGTTTCAATGAAAATTTTATGGTTTGATGAACTTGCAATTTGTAATAAAATATCAAAATTTGTCATTTGCAATGAAAACTTCATAGCTTCTCTTTGTAATTATGTACATAATTTTGTATTTTGCATTAATATATTTGCAAATTTCTGTCAGAATATTAATAACTTAGTGAGTTATATGTTTTAAGGATAAAGTTTTTTAATAATTTATACTAAAAATGTCAAATTTTAATTTAACATTGAAATTTATAATTAATATTTTCGAATTTACTATAAGAATTTTATAATTTCCAACCAAATTCTATCATTTATCATGATAACTTTGTTATTTCATTTGAGTTTTGGAATTTATAATATGCGTTTTTTTACTTTCATGTAAACATTCAAATCAAGTTTCAAGTTCATTTTCATTTAGTAAGTTTTTATTTTTAATTTTTATGTGTATATTATGCAGGTTCTCCCGCTAGTAAATATTATTATTATTATTATAATTTTCAATATAAATTGTATAATGCAAATGACGATTTTGTGTTTTGATTAATATTTTACAATTTAAATTATAATTTGTACTGTAAAATTTGTAAAAGTATGTTGAAAATTACATTTAAATTTTTTTAATTATTAATTTTTTTCTTTCATATTCAAAAATTTTCTGCAAATAACATTTTAACAACTTTGTGAGGGATATGCTTTCGGGATAAAACTCCAATTATTAAAAAAAATATTGCTGGGTCTAATAAAACTTTGTAATTTTAATGAAGATTTTATAACTACAATTAAATTTTCTTAGTCAACGCATGAATTCTAATTACCTAATCTTTTCATATTTTATTTAATATGATTGAAAGCAGTACAGTAATCGCACACTTTAGGAACCTCTGTATTAATAAATAAATAAGTATTATGAAAAACTTACGGTATTAAATTTTATATTGATTTTTTCTTTATGCGGAGTACTTTCTCTTAGTTATGCAATCTTTTTATTTGATGTTCTTCACCCAACTTGTTTCGGCTTTTATTAGCCATCCTCAGAGGTGTTATGTCTCTGATAATACATTTTAATATATTTTAAACATAAAAATAATATATTCTAATTTTAAATTATTTATTGTAAAGTATTTTTGATTTTTACATATTTGTCAAATTTTGAAGTATGATTATTATTTTGATTATATGGTATTATTGCAATTTTATGTGAATGCAAAATGGGCTGATAAAAGTTTGTTCCCGGGCCGCTTGTATGTTCCCCATCCTCCCCTGGATGGACGGGAATGGTTTTTATTTTCGTGGCAACGGAAATTGGGTAATATATTTTCTACAAACCGAGCTAGCTTAATTACGTATTTATTCTCCGAGTTAGCATATTTGCGTATTCAATTTACATTGAATAATTTTCCGCGCTCGTTATATTTGCAATGCAGGGCATAGTTTTTAACATCTCCGAGGCATGCTATTACATTAAATTATTGTCTACTTATGTTATGACTGTAATTTTCTCGCAGTTGAAAAATCTAAATTTGCCCTGGTGTATTAACAAACTGATAATGATAGTGATTCAGCTTGTTACGTAGTTAGTGACTCGAGGGCTTACCACTTTTTACATTTGAGGCATCAGAAAATACCTTGCAAGGAAATTAAGTTAACTTTTTTGTTACTTGTAGGACTGCTGGATATAAAACAAGCATAAATAAGGTTTTTATGTTAAATATAGGTTTATATTAGTATAAGGAGATTATTACAAGCGCTAACTTTCTACAGCAATGATTCGTATAATCTTATTTGGGTCCATTTAATGATATACACGTATGACCGAAATGATGACATCAACCACAGGTGCAGATACCTCATTATTATCATTATTATTAGTAGAAGTGACTGTATTTCTTAGGGATATTATCCCTGACTAATTATCGACCACAAGGCCACAATATTATTACTATTATTATTGGCATTTATATAACGATAAAGTTTCTGTAGGATAACTGTAGAATATGATGTAGATATGTAGAATACTGATATAAAAAGTAGAACAAATAACAATAGTTATTTGTGTAATAATGCACTAAAGTTTGACTTTTATCATGAGCGTGGATTAATACATGAATGATAAAAATTACTATTGTATTTTTTTTTTTTTTTTGTGGGGTCTTGGAGTCCTGCCTCCAAGCCATTGGGCTTGGCTGCGAGCTCCCAACCCTGGCATAAGGTACGAGAATACAGCCAGTTCAATATTGTATGTTATTTTTTAAATATTAAATAGTGAAGTTAAATTATTTGAATATATTTTTTTTTTAGATTAACTATATATTATGTAAATAATTAAGATATGTTGTTCATTACTAATTACCAAATACTTTTCATGTTATTAAAGTAAATATTTATATATATATTTTTAAATAAATTAAAGTGAAGAAATGTACATGTGATGTTATATGCAGAAATCGACATAACAATTATTCCTTTGTCCCATTCCAGTTGCATACACCTACATGGAAATTATTTCAATCGAATGCCTGTCTTTCTACCAGCTCAGAGTCAATGCATTTACATGTGGAAGCAAATATGTGCATAAACAGATTGAGATATATTATCTATTTCTGCATTCCATTATCACATGCAACATTGTTGACTAGGTGGCAGCTCTTATAACTTAACAGTATCGAGAATCAGTATGTTCATGTGTACATAATATCGATACTGAATTTGTAAAACAAACGTTTACAATTTTCATTCAGATTCTAAACAGATTTTCGACGCTATTGCCTCATCGTTCATGGTATGTTTACCATTATGTTACCATCTGTTTATGTGACAGATTGGCAACAGATCCAGAATATTAAGTAATTAGATTTTCTGGTTATATGTGGGTGCCTTAAGTAGAGAGAAATATTTTTCAAAAAAACGTACTTTTTTCACAAAAAGCGTAATAACTCAGGGAGTTGTGGGAGTACGAGAATGGACGAGTTCTCAAAATATGCGCCATATACGGGGCTAAGTCCCCATGGAATGATTTGAAAATGTGCCGCTTGGTAGAGCACCCAGTTGGGAAAACGTAAAATCGATGATTTTCCGAACAAATCGACTAAAAAAAAAATCCGAAAAATCGCGATTTTTCTACTTGCTCCAAATGACCTTAGAGGCACATACCTAGACTAATTGGACCCTCCCGATTCCAATGAGCACACATTCAGCCTCCTAGCCCCAGCGGTTCTCGAGATATGCGCCCTCAAAGTTGGGAAATTTAAAAAAATAGCAAAAAAGGGCTATTAAAATTAAACTTCTAAACGAACGGTCCAATCTCGATGCCGATAGTCTCATTCGATTCAGGGGAGTCATACGGTTCATACCAGACCACACTTGATATACTTTGGAAGACGTTTTAATTTTCGAAAATTTCGAAAATGACGCGTTTTTTGCCATCTCGATGAAATTCCATTTCGAGAACGCCTTAACCGATTTGGACGAAATTTTGAGGGGTCATAGAGGGCCCCAATACAAGCACAATGAGCCATAGTGGGCACGTGTGGGCGATCGCATTTGTACAGGGGGGCCTTAAGAAGAGGGAAATATTTGTCAAAAATACGTACTTTTTTCACGAAAAGCGTAATAACTCGGGGAGTTTTGGGAGTACGAGAATGGACGAGTTCTCAAAATATGCGCCATATACGGGGCTAAGTCGCCATAGAATGATTTGAAAATGTGCCGCTTGGTAGAGCACCCAGTTGGGAAAACGTGAAATCGATGATTTTCCGATCAAATCGACTAAAAAAAAAATCCGAAAAATCGCGATTTTTCGACTTGCTCCAAATGACCTTAGAGGCACATGCCTAGACTAATTGGACCCTCCCGATTCCAATGAGCACACATTCAGCCTCCTAGCCCCAGCGGTTCTCGAGATATGCGCCCTCAAAGTTGGGAAATTTAAAAAAATAGCAAAAAAGGGCTATTAAAATTAAACTTCTAAACGAACGGTCCAATCTCGATGCCGATAGTCTCATTCGATTCAGGGGAGTCATACGGTTCATACCAGACCACACTTGATATACTTTGGAAGACGTTTTAATTTTCGAAAATTTCGAAAATGACGCGTTTTTTGCCATCTCGATGAAATTCCATTTCGAGAACGCCTTAACCGATTTGGACGAAATTTTGAGGGGTCATAGAGGGCCCCAATACAAGCACAATGAGCCATAGTGGGCCCCCTTAGGCGATCGCGTTTGTACAGAGTGGCCTTAAGGAGTGATAAATATTTTTCAAAAAAACGTACTTTTTTCACGAAAAGCGAGATAACTCGGGGAGTTGTGGTAGTACGAAAATGGACGAGCGTTCAAAATATGCGCCTTATATGGGGCTATGTCCCCATAGAATGATTTGAAAATTTGGCAAAACACAAAATCGACGATTTTCCGATCAAATCGACTAAAACAAAAATCCCAAAAGTCGCGATTTTTCGATTGACCTTAGAGTCAAATGCCTAGACTTATTGGACCCTCCCAATTCTAATGAGCACACTTTCAGCTTGCTTCGGTACTGTTAAATACTTTCTAATTTATGCGTACACGAACAATTTCGGTAGCTCATGTTAATATGTGGGGTGTGTTTTCCTTCACGACCATTAAATAGAATTACGACTGCTCCATATGTAAGGAGGGGTTGGAGTTTAAATGATTTTGTTTAATTAACATTTCAGGACCTGATAAAGATCTGCTTAATTAATTACATGAGTTTTAAATTTAAACACGACGTTTTATTACGTTCTTAACGTAAGGAGGCAATTATAGCACTCCGAAGTAATTGGTTTTATCAATTATTAAATGAATTAACTTTGTACAAAAGTAGAAATATACAAAAGTACGTTTTTTCGAAAATTGCGAAAATTGCGAAAATTGCACTTGACATTAATTAGAGATGATTTAGTTACAAGTGAAATAAATTTTGGCCCAACTTAAATATTGTCTCGTTGATTTTGAGGAGACTATTTTAGAAGTCTCAATGTATTCTTAAAATATCCAGTATCTGTGGCCTGTCCTATGTCACTATGTGGAACCGTGGGCTAACATCTCGTTCGGCGCATTAATTATGCGACCCATTTCTAAAATAGAGCACATTTCGCATTCCGTGGAAGCGTTTATTTACATTTTGTTGTGGGAATAGTGACGCTATTAAAATGTGATGATATAAGTTGGGCGTAAATATTTGCTGTGCGAGATATAGGCACAAACTGGGGGAGATATCTCTTAATGTTTGTACGTTACATATGCGTGGGTTATCGTCCGTGTCGTACTCAATATTAGGGGCTTGGTGGTAAAATTTCATTAAAAAGCAAATTATTTACGGGTGACCCATTTAAGAAAATCAACAGGAAACAGATGGTCAGATTAATGTTTATGCTCACCATCATCGTCAATAGTGAAATTGCGAATATTTCATCATCCACTATTTACACAGCTGTATTTTATGTATTTTACACAGCTATTGTACAACACTATGTGTTTTTCAATAAATGTTGTTATTATTATTACATATTTCTGGATTATTTTTAACTTTGTCTATTTAAGTGCGACACAAGACAAGATTATTTCAGTGGTAGATTTACTATATTTTACTATATTTTATATATATATATATAGACAATCTTTATTGGGCTATCGACCCCATGGGGTCTTCCCGCCTTATATATATATATAACTATATTTTTTAAATTACTAACTATGAAAAGTAATAAGATTCTGTGTTTCGTGTTTAAGCAAAACCTTAGAACAATATCTAAATGACCAATAGAGCTTCTATGGTTAGAGTGTTCATTTCATAGATTACTGCCGCGTTTCAATTAACGAGCTCTTCCGGTAAGGCACGCGCTCCCTCCAACACTTTTAATGTTTTAATTATCTCAAGTATATCACCCTGATCTATTTCCAGTGGTCTTGCATGAATATCCGGCACTTGAACCCCTTTTAGAGCTCGTGCAAGTTAATGCATCTTTGACGCTAGCATCTGAACCAGATCGGTTGGGTTGCCCTTACTTACGCGTGCCACTTTATTCGAAATTAAATGGTCGTAAGTAAGAGTAGTAATGCTATGAGAGCTCTGCTGCAAAAATCCTATAAGAAATACATGGGATAATTTTTCGCTATTTTGCTTTGGTACAATGGTCTACCGATCCCTGAGGTCAGTCTGTTTAAAAAGAGAACAGTTTATATCAGCCCGTTAAAATGAGCCTGTTTAAAAGAAATCTGTTTACATCAGGCTGATTACCACTGATTACCATCTGATATACCAGGCCTAGCTCAGGAGCCTGTTTACATGAGCCTGTTTAAAAAAGATCTGTTTACATCAGGCTGATATACCAGGACTACCATCTGATATACCAGGCCTAGCCCAGGCATATAACAGGCTGACCTCAGGTATAGCTAGCCCGTTGTACAAAAAAAGACGAATAGTAGCGAATAATCCCCCCATGTATTTCTTGTGGGAGTTTTGCGGTAGAACCCTCATGGCATTACTACTAGTACGTATTAATCAATAAGTATTATTTGAATTTTGAATTAAGAAAAAACATGCATGAGAGAATCGTGTGATCACCATCTCTAGTTTGAAAATTAAAAAAAGAAGTAAGTTACGAAAGAAACTTACAAAAGAAAGAAAAAATATAACTTTCTACATTGACTAGTATGGGTTAGCTATTACTGAAACTTCTGATAATGTATGAAATGTATGTCTAATATTAGACTTGTATTTAGTACACCTGAAGCTAATTCTCCTGAAAATTTGACAAAGTTTCAGTACTAAATAAATGAGAAAATCAAAAATTTAACTTTCTGCATCGACAAGTAAGGGTTAGCTATTACTGAAACTTCTGATAATGTATGAAATGTATGTCTAATATTAGATTTGTATTTAGTACAACTGAAGCTAATACTCCTGAAAAATTGACAAAGTTTCAGTACTAAATAAGCCAGACAATCAAAAGTATAACTTTCTCCATTGCCTAGTATGGGTTAGGCATTACTGAAACTTCAGAAAATGTATTAATTGCATGTTTAATATTAGATTTGTATTTAGGACACTTTGAGCTAATTCTCCTGAAAATTTGAATATATTTCAGCACTAAATAAATGAAAAAATCAAAAACATAACTTTCTGCATTTACAAATCTGAGTAGGCTATTACTGAAATTTCTGAAAATTTCTGAATTGCATATTTAATATTATATTTGTGGTTACTACACCTGAAGCCAATCCTCCTAAAATTTTTACAAAGTTTCAGTATTAAATAAGTAAGAAAATCAATATATAACTTTCTGCATTTACTAGTTTGGGTTAGCTATTAATGAAATTTCTTAAAATTCATTAATCGCATATTTAATATAAGACTGGTGTTTAGTACACACAAAACTAATTCTCCTGAAAATTTGACAAAGTTTCAGTACTAAATAAGTAAGAAAATAAAAAGTATAATTTTCTGCATTGACTAGTATGGGTTAGGTATTACTGAAACTTCTGAATATGTATTAATTGCATATTTAATATTAGATTTGTATTTAGTACACTTGAAGCTAATATTCCTGAAAGTTTGACAAAGTTTCAGTACTAAATAAGTGAGAACAAAAAACTTTCTGCATTGACAAGTATTTGTGAGCTATTACTGAAATTTCTGAAAATGTATTAATTGCATGATTAATATTAGATTTGTATTTAGTACACCTGAAGCTAATTTTCCTGAAAATTTGACAAAGCTTCAGTACTAAATAAGTGAGAAAATCAAAAAAATAAGTTTCTGCATTTACAAATGTGGGTTAGTTATTACTGAAATTTCTGAAAATTTATTAATTGCATATTTAATATTAGATAGGTGTTTAGTACACTTAAAGCTAATTTTCCTAAAAACTTGACAAAGTTTCAGCAATAAATAAATGAGAAAATCAAAAGTATAACTTGCTGCATAGACTAGTATAGGTTAGCTATCACTGAAATTTCTGAAAATTTATTAATTGCATATTTAATATTATATTTGTATTTAGTTTACCTGAAGCTAATTTTCCTAAATATTTGACAAAGTTGCAGTACTAAACAAATGAGAAAATCAAAAGTATACATTTCTGCATTGATTAGTATGGGTTGGCTATTACTGAAACTTCTGAAAATAAATTAATTGCATATTTAATATTAGATTTGTATTTAGTACACCTGCCGCTAATTATCCTGAAAATTTGACAAAGTTTAAGTACTAAATAAGTAAGATAATCAAAAGCCTAACTTTCTGCATTGTCTAGTATGGACTAGCTATTACTGAAATATCTGAAAATTTATCAATTGCATATTTAATATTGTATACGTGTTTAGTACACCTGAAGCGAATTTTCCTGAAAATTTGACAAAGTTTCAGTACTAAATAAAAGAGAAAATCAAAATTATAACTTTCTGCATTTACAAATATGGGCTACCTATACTGAAATTTCTGAAAGTTTATTAATTGTATGTCTAATATTATATTTGTATTTAGTACATCTGAAGTTAATTCTCCTGAAAATTTGACAAAGTTTCAGTACTAAATAAGTGAGAAAATCAAAAGTATAACTTTCTGCATTGAATAGTATGGGTTAGCTATTACTGAAATTTCTGAAAATGTATTTCTTGCATATTTAATATTAGATTTGTATTAACTACACTTGAAGCTAATTCTCCTGAAAATTTGACAAAGTTGCAGTACTAAATAATTGAGAAAATTCCTGCATTGACTAGTATGGGTTAGCTATTATTGAAATTTCTGAAAATTTATTAATTGCATATTTAAAATAAATTTGTATTTAGTACACCTGAAGCTAATTCTCCTGAAAATTTGAAAAAGTTTCAGTACTAAATAAGTGAGAAAATCAAAAGTATAAGTTTCTGTATTGACTAGTATGGATGAGCTATTACTGAAATTTCTAAAAATTTAGTAGTTGCATATTTAATATTAGATTTGTATTAAGTACACCTGAAGCTAATTTTCAGGAAAATTTGACAAAGTTTCAGCAATAAATAATAGAGAAAATCAAAATTATAACTTTCTGCGTTGACAAGTATCTGTTAGCTATTACTGAATTTTCTGAAAATTTATTAATTGCATATTTAATATTAGATAGGTGTTTAGTACACCTTAAGCTAATTCTCCTGAAAATTTGACAAAGTTGCAATACTAAATAATTGAGAAAATTCCTGCATTGACGAGTATGGGTTAGCTATTATTGAAATTTCTGAAAATTTATTAATTGCATATTTAAAATAAATTTGTATTTAGTACACCTGAAGCTAATTTTCCTGAAAAGTTGACAAAGTTTCAGTACTAAATAAGTGAGAACATAAAAAATACAACTTTCTTCATCTAAAAATGTGGGTTACCTATTATTGAAATTTCTGAAAATTTATAAATTGCTTATTTAATATTAGATTGGTGTTTAGTACACCTTAAGCTAATTCTCCTGAAAATTTGACAAAGTTTTAGTAATAAATAGGTGAGAAAATTAAAAATATAACTTTATGCATCTACAAATGTAGGTTAGCTATTGCTGAATTTTCTGAAAATTTATGAATTGCATATTTAATATTAAATAGGTGTTTAGTACATTTGAAGCTAATTTTAGTGAAAATTTGACAAAGTTTCAGTATTGAATAAGTGAGAAAATCAAAAGTATAACTTTCTGCATTGAATAATATGGGTTAGCAATTACTGAAATTTCTGAAAATTTATTAATTGCATATTTAATATTAGATTTGTATTAAGTACACCTAAAGCTACTTTTCATGAAAATTTGACAAAGTTTCAGCAATAAATATATGAGAAAATCAAAAGTATAACTTTCTGCGTTGACAAGTATCTGTTAGCTATTCCTGATTTTTCTGATAATTTATTAATTGCATATTTAATATTAGATTGGTGTTAAGTACACTTGAAGCTAATTCTCTTGAAAATTTGACAAAGTTTCAGTATAAAATAAGTGAGAAAATCAAAGATATAACTTTCTGCATTTACAAATATGGCTTAGCTTTTACTGAAACTTCGGAAAATGTATTAAATGCATATTTAACTTTAGATTTGTACTTAGGACACTTGAAGCTAATTCTCCTGAAAATTTGACAAAGTTTCAGTAATAAAGAAGTGAGAAAATAAAAAGTATATCTTCCTGCATTGATTAGTATGGGTTAGCTATTACTGAAACTTCTGAAAATAAATTAATTGCATATTTATATTGGTGTTTAGTACACCTGAAAATAATTCTCCTGAAAATTTAATAAAGTTTCAGTACTAAATAAGTGAGAAAATAAAAAATATAACGTTTTGCATTGACTAATATCCCTTAGCTATTACTGAAACTTCTGAAAATATATTAACTGCATGTTTAATATTAGATATGTATTTAGTACACCAGAAGCTAATTCTCATGAAAATTTGACAAAGATTCAGTATTAAATAAGTGAGAAAATCAAAAATATATCTTTCTGCATTTACAAATGTGAGTAAGCTATTACTGAAATTTCTGAAAATGTATTAATTGCATGTTTAATATTAGATTGGTGTTTAGTACACCTTAAGCTAATTCTCCTGAAAATTTGACAAAGTTGCAGTACTAAATAAGTCAGAAAATCAAAAATATAACTTTCTCCATTTACAAATGTGAGTTAGCTATTACTGAAATTTCTGAAAGTTTATGAATTGCATATTTAACATTAGATTTGTATTTAGGATACCTGAAGCCAATTCTCCTGAAATTTTGACAAAGTTTCAGTGCTAAATAAGTGAGAAAATCAAAAATATAACTTCCTGCACTGACTTGTATGGGTTAGCTATTACTGAAATATCTGAAATTTTATTAATTGCATATTTAATATCAGATAGGTATTTAGTATACCTGAAGCTAATTTTCCTGAAAATTTGACAAAGTTTCAGCAATAAATAAGTGAGCAAATAAAAAGTATAACTTCCTGCATTGACTAGTATGGGTTAGCTGTTACTGAAACTTCTGAAAGTTTATTAATTGCATATTTAATATTAGATTTATATTTAGGACACCTGAAGCTAATTCTTCTGAAAATTTGGCAAAGTTTCAGTACTAAATTAGTGAGAAAATCAAAAGTATAACTTTCTGCATTGACTGGTACCCATAAAGCATGGTAAAATACTTTGGTATAAAGATTTTTAATTCAAAATTGTATGATCAATATTGGCACGTGTAGTTTTTTTGCTTATTTATATAAAAAAACGAAAGAAAAAAAACGAAAAAACAACAAATTTATTGTCTTTGTTTTCAAACTGTGGACACCCTGTGTATACTCAAAAAGCATGGTGCCGTATTTTGGTATTATTTCGAAATTTGACTCAGAATTGTTTTGCCAACATAGTCACGTGTAGTTTTTTTTATTATTTATGAAACACCCTGTATGTTTTTCTACACAAAACATTTTGTGTTTGGCATTATGGTCATGAATTACTCCAAATTTAAATTAACAATTATTGCAATTAACATTATGGCCAATAATGAGATTTTGTTTTGATTATTGTTGAATATATGTCAAGTGCATAAGTACAAAGTCATAAGTACAAGTCTTAAGTATTGTGATTTAACATTATGAGATTTTGTTTTGATTTTTGTTGAATATATGACGATTGCATAAGTACAAAGTCATAAGTATAAGTCTTAAGTATTGTGATTTAACATTATAAGATTTTGTTTTGATTTTTGTTGAATATATGACAATTGCATAAGTACAAAGTCATAAGTATAAGTCTTAAGTATTGTGATTTAACATTATAAGATTTTGTTTTTATTTTTGTTGAATATATGACAAGTGCATAAGTACAAAGTCATAAGTATAAGTCCTAAGTATTGTGATTCAACATTATGGCCAATAATGAGATTTTGTTTTGATTTTTGTTGAAAATATATGACAAGTACATAAGTACAAAGTCATAAGTATAAGTCCTAAGTCTTGTGATTTAACATTATGGCCAATAATGATAGGCATAAGTATAAGTCCTAAGTATTGTGATTTAACGTTATGGCCAATAATGAGATTTTGTTTAGATTTTTGTTGAATATATGACAAGTGCATAAGTACAAAGTCATAAGTATAAGTTCTAAGTATTGTGAATTAACATTATGGCCAATATTGAGATTTTGTTTTGATTTTTGTTGAATATATAACAAGTCCATAAGTTAAAACTCATAAGTATTGTGATTTAACATTATGACCAATAATGAGATTTTGTTTAGATTTTTGTTGAATATATGACAAGTGCATAAGTACAAAGTCATAAGTACAAGTCTTAAGTATTGTGTTAAAACATTATGAGATTTTGTTTTGATTTTTGTTGAATATATGACAAGGTCATAAGTACAAAATCATAAGTATAAGTCCTAAATATTGTAATTTAACATTATGACCAATAATGAGATTTTGTTTAGATTTTTGTTGAATATATGACAAGTGCATAAGTACAAAGTCATAAGTATAAGTTCTAAGTATTGTGAATTAACATTATGGCCAATATTGAGATTTTGTTTTGATTTTTGTTGAATATATGACAAGTCCATAAGTTAAAACTCATAAGTATTGTGATTTAACATTATGACCAATAATGAGATTTTGTTTTGAATTTTGTTGAATATATGACAAGTGCATAAGTACAAAGTCATAAGTACAAGTCTTAAGTATTGTTATTTAACATTGTGAGATTTTGTTTTGATTATTGTTGAATATATGACAAGTGCATTAGTACATAGTCATAAGTATAAGTCATAAGTATTGAGATTTACCATTATGGCTAATAATGAGATTTTGTTTTGATTTTTGTTGAAGAAACAAAACATATAAGACAAGTGCATAAGTACAAAGTCATAAGTATAAGTCCTAAGTATTGTGATTTAACATTATGGCTAATTATGAGATCTTGTTTTGATATTTGTTGAATATATGACAAGTGCATAAGTACAAAGTCATAAGTACAAGTTTTAAGTATTGTGATTAAACATTATAAGATTTTGTTTTCAGTTTTGTTGAATATATGACAAGGTCATAAGTACAAAGTCATAAGTATAAGTCATAAGTATTGTGATTTAAATTTACGGCCAATAATGAGATTTTGTTTTGATTTTTGTTGAATATATGACAAGTGCATAAGTACAAAGTCATAAGTATAAGTCTTAAGTATTGTGATTTAACATTATGAGATTTTGTTTTGATTTTTGTTGAATATATGAAAAGTGCATAAGTACAAGACTTAAGTATTGTGATTTAACATTATGGCCAATAATGAGATTTTGGTTTGATTTTTGTTGAATATATGACAAGTGCATAAGTACAAAGTCATAAGTATAAGTCCTAAGTATTGTGATGAGTCTGAAATAATCCATTTGTAATGGACATAAAAGGACGACGTTTAAAAACAACTGGTTCATAGAAATTTACGACGTTATGCACCAATTTACTTTGAGAAATATAGCCCGAGGTCGTAAAAAGCAAATGGGATCTTGGTAATAAAGGCGGGATAATAAACTCTTAACTCTCTACTATTGCTGTATAAATATTTAAAGTAATGTAATCCTTGCTTATACTTCGGCATTTAATTTAATAATACGCAAAGTTTATAGTACCAGTACATTAAATTAAAAACGCAGCCCCCGTTAGGCCCCCGGAATGTTGAATAATATACAGGGTGACCCAGAAAAAGAGTTCTAACTTTGTTGTATTTCGGTGTTGTGGATAAGGTAAAATTTAAGTAACCTTTATAACGTCAGATAAGAGTAGGGATAAGATTCTTACTTGGAACATTTGTTTTTATTCATGGCAATATTTTCAACAAATATACGTAACTATTAATCTCCTCTTAATAATTCTATAATTTATTTTACATCTAAGTTGTCTTAATAATTTAACTAGAAAGTAGCCTTAACTACTTTTAATAAGAAACATTGAAACGAAAACTACTTTTTATAAAAACAAATTAATAAGAGTTTTCCTTATGGTTTCTTGGTTGCTGTATAAAACTGTTCTAACAGATCATAAACTACTCAAGAATCGTAAAATTACGAATCTCAATACAAGGCAATTAAAGGCACATACTTTTAGACTATCAACTGCGATGGAATACAACTGCATAAATGTACTGAAATTTGGTAAGCTTGTGGAGCCGAAGAGTTTCTCGTTAATGCTATAAATGCAAGACAAAGGATTGCCCGATCCTATGGAGGCGAGTTAAAACAAGAAAACGAACCATCCGAATGTGGCGGAAAGCCGCAGGCGTGTTAAGTGTCTGCATATTCCGAGTCACGAAAGACGTCATGGATATTTTCAGATCTCCGCAGTTTAATGGCTTTTTCTGCAGACATATATTTTTAGATGTTACCTCCATAACACAAAACTAACACAACTTTTAATTCGATTGTGTCCCCATAAGCCTGACACAAAATTATTCAGTAAGTGTCAATAAAAGAGCCTTTCAGATACCAAAATCTTTAATCGCCATGGAGGATTGCCCCATTATTGAGGTTATATTCAAAATCAAACAGAAATGTTGGCTAGATATATATATATATATATATATATATATATATATATATATATATATATATATATATATATATATATATATTTATATATATATATATATATATATATAAATATATATACAGGGGCGGATGGGCCATACGGGAAAATGGGAAATTTCCCGGTGGGCCGGTAGCCATCCCGAATGTTGGGCCGGAAGCCCCAGAAATTTCCCAGATCCGACGACAAGTTTATTAATAATTTTGATTTAATGTATTAACACAAGGCGGAAAGACCCCATGTGGTCGATAGCCCATTAAATATTATTTATATATGTATTAACACAGTGGTTCCCAAACTTTTTCGCCTCGCAGCCCCTTTTTTGAACTAGGATTTTCCATGGATCCATTCCCTTTCCATAATATTTTTTTGCAAATTTTTATTAAATATGAAATAATTTGGCGAGGAATATAAATTATGTAGATAGCCGTTATAATTTTCAACTAAAAATTGGCAGGTTCTATTAATCTTTGTAATTTATAAAAAAATTGGTATTTCTAATAAAAAATGTATTGAAAATTTTGAAACTTTTGTAAATCTAATTTACAATCGACATGATTTAATTTTAATATGCTGTGGTTTGATTAGCTTTTTGCAATTTTTAATAAAAATTTCTAATTTGTAAGGAAAATATATATGTAGTAAAATTTTAGTATTTATAATAAGAATTTCATAATATCTAATAAACATTTTGTAATCTCTAATGAAAAGTTCGTAATTTCCACCTAACTTTATTTTCATAAAATTTTCTACAAATAACTATAAACATTTTAACAACTCGATACAAATTTTGGAAATGCCAATGACATTTTGCATTTTATAGTGAAATTTTGGCAATTTATAATAAAATTTTCATAATCGCTGCTGAAATGTTGTAATTTATAATACGAATGTTGAATATTTTGCATTTTACAGTGAAATTTATCAATTAACAACAAAATTTTCATAAAGTTATTGCAATTTTGTAATTTAGAATGATGAATGATGAAGGTCACAACGAAAATTACATAATTCCAATAAAACTGATTTATTTCTTTATTTACTTATTTGCTTATTTATTATTGTATTTGTTATAGTGATAATGTAAACTTATTTATACTTTATGATTGTTTTCTAATTCCATTGAAATATTGTATTCGTAATAAAAACTTTGCAATTTTCACTACAATGTTCCAATTTATATTCAACGTTTACAAATTGTAAAACTTTTGAAATTTAGAATAAATTCGCCATAATTTCTATTGAAATACTGAAATCCATCATCAAAATTTCGTAACATTCACCATTTTGAATTTAAAAACATTTTAATCAACATTTTACACCATCCGTTATATTTTTTGCGAATTTCTATGAAATGGTTGTTAATACATTTGCAAGGAATATGATTTTTGGGGAAAGACGTTATAAATTAGAATAAAGAAACTCGCAGATTCCATTGATCATTACAATTTATGAAAAGTCTGGTAATTATATTAAAAAATTCTAACGAAAATTTTGTAGTTTCCAATTCATTGCAGTTTACAAGCGAGATGTTTCAATGAGAATTTTATGGTTTGATGAACTTGCAATTTGTAATAAAATATCAAAATTTGTCATTTGCAAAAATGAAAACTTCATAGCTTCTCTTTGTAATTTTGTACATCATTTTGTATTTTACATTAATATTTTTGCAAATTTCTGTCAGAATATTAATAACTTAGTGAGTTATATGTTTTAAGGATAAAGTTTTTTTATAATTTATACTATAAATGTCAAATTTAATTTAAAATTGAAATTTATAATTAATATTTTCGAATTCACTATAAGAATTTTATAATTTCCAACTAAATTCTATCATTTATCATGATAACTTTGTTATTTCATTTGAGTTTTGGAATTTATAATATAATTTTTTTACTTTCATGTAAAAATTCAAATCAAGTTTCAAGTTCATTTTCATTTAGTAAGTTTTTATTTTTAATTTTTATGTGTATATTATGCAGGTTCTTCCGCTAGTAAATATTATTATTATTATTATAATTTTCAATATAAATTGTATAATGCAAATGACGATTTTGTGTTTTGATTAATATTTTACAATTTAAATTATAATTTGTACTGTAAAATTTGTAAAAGTAATAATGTTGAAAATTACATTTAAATTTTTTTAATTATTAATTTTTTTCTTCCATGTTCAAAAATTTTCTGCAAATAACATTTTAACAACTATGTGAGGGATATGCTTTCGGGATAAAACTCCAATAATTCAAAAAAAAAATGCTGGGTCTAATAAAACTTTGTAATTTTAATGAAGATTTTATAATTACAATTAAATTTTCTTAGTCAAAGCATGAATTCTAATTACCTAATCTTTTCATATTTGATTTAATATGATTGAAAGCAGTACAGTAATCGCACACTTTAGGAACCTCTGTATTAATAAATAAATAAGTATTATGAAAAACTTACGGTATTAAATTTTATATTGATTTTTTCTTTATGGGGAGTACTTTCTCTTAGTTATGTAATCTTTTTATTTGATGTTCTTCACCCAACTTGTTTCGGCTTTTATTAGCCATCCTCAGACGTGTTATGTCTCTGATAATACATTTTAATATATTTTAAAAATAAAAATAATATATTCAATTTTAAATTATTTATTGTAAAGTATTTTTGATTTTTACATATTTGTGAAATATTGAAGTATGATTATTATTTTGAATATATGGTATTATTGCAATTTAATGTGAATGCAAAATGGGCCGATAAAAGTTTGTTCCCGGGCCGCTTGTATGTTCCCCATCCTCCCCTGTATATATATATATATATATAATCGATCTTTATTGGGCCATCGACCCCATGTGGGGTCTTTCCGCCTTGTTGGCTAGTTATTTCTCGAGATTCTCGAGTAAAATTTATGGGTTTTAATGGTGCTTAAGGGTTTATATAAGTGGATGCATGGACTGATCTACATGATATTTCAAATTAAACCTCCCAAATTTCCATTTTCATCCACCAGATGGCGCTTATTTAGGGTAATATAAAAATCAGTCAATCTGGCAACTAAGCCTAAATTTATAACAGGTATCTGTAATACCGATCGATTGTCATGTCATTACTGTCAATGTCATCAGTTAAGTTTCAAGATTTATATTAAATCGGTGTTATTTATATGTCTTACTTGGAATTGATGCAAGCACTTTACATTTTAAACGTGTTTATGAAAAGTAATGCAAGGCATAATTAGTAAATATATGAAATGGTTTCAAACTGACAGTGACAGCTGTCACCTTTGAAATAATTAAAAATATACGCAGTTGCCAGAGTTCTGTTTTTTACTTTTTTCTAGAGAATAATAAGAACCATCTGGTAGATGGAAATGACAATTGGGTGGTTTAGTTTAAAACGTACTGTATATTATGTTTAATTATATTTTACTTTTTTGCACAGAAAGATAATTGCTCTGGCAGATGGAAATGCCGAATTGGGTGGTTTAATTTAAAACGTACTGTATAATGTATTTAATTATAACATGCCAGATAAAGTGCGCGTCGTGTTGAACGATAAGTTTGTTGCATTACAATCCCATGCAATCAAATAAAAGGAATTGTTATAATTGGAATTAATTTACTTCTTAGTCATTCAATTTAATGCAAATGGCCGTAAATAACACTCAACTTACAATAACTTCTATTGTTAAATTGAAACTCTGAAGGATGCGCTGTATTTATGTAGCTTATGGGGTTTTGAACGCAAAGACTGTGAAGCGTTATCAAGCCGTTTCAAAGTTTTGAGCGCGTGACCTAACCCCTATGCCATAAATCTCGTCAAATGAAGAGGCCCTGATTGATTTTTATTGAATTATCGAATTATAGATTAACTGCAATGAATGTTAAATACTAGCGACAGAAAACATGATCGGCAGAAATTAATTTCTATTAATAGAGCCGGGCGTCTGCTCAAGTGTAGTGGGAGCCTCAGAATGTAATTTTAACTGTGTGAATGAAATGCGACATGTATTGGGGTTTTGTAGTTTGAAAATTCAAACATCGAAATATTTATTATCGGTACATACCTACCTAACACAGGACAAATAAGCCCAAAAATCATAAACTTCAAAAAAATATATACTTCTGTGGAAAACATCCGTGGATTTGGTCATGGATCCCTCTGGATGCCTCAGGGTAGCCAGTTGACTCCCGTATTGAGTGCCTCACCTTAAGTCATGGTTCTGGAGAGAAAAGAGTGGAAACTTCAATAAAATATATACTTCTGTGGAAAATATATGTGGATTTGGTCATGGATCTCTCTGGATGCCTCGTGGTAGCCAGTTGACTCCCGTATTGAGTGCCTCACCTTAAGTCATGGTTCTGGAGAGAAAAGAGTGGAAACTTCAATAAAATATGTACTTCTGTGGAAAATATCTGTGGATTTGGTCATGGATCTTTCTGGATGCCTCGTGGTAGCCAGTTGACTCCCGTATTGAGTGCCTCACCTTGAGTCATGGTTCTGGAGAGAAAAAAGTGGAGCAGCGCAATAAAAGCAGAGGCAACAAGAAAAGGGAACACATGGGAAGAAATAAAGGAATTAACAAAAGATAGGAGCAAGTGGAGAGAATATTATAAAAATTAATAATGTATGCCCTACACCGAAAGGTAGAAAGGCAAAGGAATAAATAAATAAATACCTACCGACAATTCGTACTATATACCAATATCATTTAGGTTGCATTTCTTCATTAAGCACTCACTTTCACTTGCACTAAGGTTTTGTATTAAGTCTTTTTTAGTTTTCGTCTTATAATGGCTCCACAAGGAGTTGAAACCCATTGCTAATGTAGATCACAAATAAAGATTACAAAGAATAATTAAGGAAGTACAAATGTTTAAATACAAAATATTTGTTTTGTCTACAAAGCTATTATTATTAGGTTTGTATTCAGACATCAAAATTTCGTAAATTTTAGTTTTCTTTCCATATTTAAAAGTCCACGTTTATGGTGTATTTAAAAACTGAATTACGTGGCTTATAATTTGAGAATCAATACGAATGGACATTTGTGGCATATTGCCAGACTCAAGGCGACGACCTTTCGCATGGCAGACAAACAAAAACATTCATCAGAAAAGTTCTTGTCCGCCCTCAAAAGAGAGCAAAGCGCGAAATTCGATAACATGCGGACTTCCATCCGATTTCAGAACGGAAGGAGCTGAGAATCAGGCATTAAGTAAACAACAGCGACGACAAACGAATGGCTTTAGATGCTATGGCAGAATTATGCAGATACAATGGTGCAGTTTGACGACTTATGCAGGGGTGAGTCAGCCCCCAATTTTTGGGGTGTACGTAAATTATTATTCCACCACGCAAATGCCGCACGAAATTGTAATAGAAATAAGGACGATGGTAAATCCGGCGATTTGTAATCGATGCAAGTAAAAATGCGAAGAATTGCCGCGACAAAAGGAAAAACACAAGAAAACAGTACCAAACAGAAAACAGCAACAGATAAAGCAAGGGAAGTAATGAGGACCAACAAACTGAAAGAACAGCAAAAGATAAAGCTTCTTATGCTTTATCTTAATGAGGACCTACAAACTGAAAGAAGAGTAGACAATAAGGAAAGACAAAAAGGAAATAATACGAACATATAATCGAAGTAGAATGTAAGAAACAGCAGATGATAGCAAAAGATAAAGCAAGGGAAGTAATGAGGACCTACAAACTGAAAGAAGAGAAGACAATAAGGAAAGACAAAAAGGAAATAATACGAACATATAATCGAAGTAGAATGTAAGAAACATAACAACAAATAAGAAATTGATATAGAGCAAACGTGGGACCTCTTCAAAACAATTACTACGATACAACCTAGCATACAATTGTTGACACAATTGTATCCTACAATTGTTGACACAATTGTATCCTAGGTAATTGTACCAGGGACAAACTGAAAGAGCAGCAAAAGATAAAGCTTCCCTTGCTTTATCTTAATGAGGACCTACAAACTGAAAGAAGAGAAGACAACAAGGAAAGACAATAAGGAGATAATACGCACATATAATCGAACTAGAATGTAAGAAACATCAGATCAGATCAGATCAACAACAGATAAGAAATGGATATAGAGCAAACGTGGGACTTCTTCAAAACAATTACTTCTATACAACCTATGATACAATTGTTGACACACTTGTATCCTAGGTAATTGTACCAGGAACAATCACAATTGTTGACACAATTGTATCTTAGGTAATTGTACCAGGAACAAGAATGTTCCACGATTGTAAAACCAGGCCTTAGTCAGGAATCTTAAGTTATCTGACTACCAGTATGTGTTAGTTCATTTAGCGTTATCCAGGGTGCACCACGAGGAGGCGAACTAACTTTACACCCCACATAACATTTTGGTAAAAATTCTTAAATTACAAGAATATTATATCAAATTCAAAATGTACTTTCTTGAATAAAATCTCTAATTAGTTTACCGTTCCATTGTAAGAAGTTATAAAATTTGATTTGTAATTGATGAAGTGAAATAATCGAAAGTACAGCCGCTGCCTGAAGTACCTCAGAAGAATAGAAGGAATCACAAAGAAAGACAAAATCAGGAATATAGGCATAAAGGCTCGGATTAACAACAATACAAAATAAGATAGATGGGCAATTGAGGTGGTTAGGCCATATGATTAGAGTGGGTAATGGCAGACAAGTAAAAGAAGCATGGGGAGCAAGACTATGGGAAGAAATTCAAAGGGAAAACCACGAGAAACTTTGTATGCCTCAGTTGCCAAAATAATTGAACATGAAGGCAAAAGCTGGAGCCAAGCCAAGAAATGTGCGAAATATAGGAGGAAATTGATTGAATTCTACAAGCATCAACAGGAAACACGGATAAAAGAGTAAAAGTGCTATTGCTGAAACTTCTGAAAATGTATTAGTTGCATATTTAATATTAGATTTATGTTTAGTACACTTGAAGTTAATTTTCCTGAAAATTTGACAAAGTTTCAGTATTAAATAAGTGAAAAAATCAATAGCATAACTTTCTCCATTTAGAAGTATAGGTTAGCTATTACTGAAATTTCTGAAAAGTTATTAATTGCATATTTAATATTAGATTTGTATTTAATACACCTGAAGCTAATTCTCCTGAAAATTTGACAAAGTTTAAGTAATAAATAAATGAGAAAATCAAAAGTATAACTTTCTGCATTTACGAGTAGGTGCTAGCTATTACTGAAATTTCTGAAAATTTATTAATTCCATATTTAATATTATGTTTAGTACATCTGAAGAAAATTCTCCTGAAAATCTGGCAAAATTTCAGTACTAAATAAGTGACAAAATCAAAAGTATAACTTTCTGCATTTACAAGTATGGTTTACCTATTACTGAAATTTCTGAAAATTTATATCTTGCATATTTAATATTAGATTTGTATTTAGTATACTTGAAGCTAATTCTCCTGAAAATTTGACAAAGTTTCAGTATTAAATAAGTGAAAAAATCAAAAGTATAACTTTCTGCATTGACTAGTATGGATTACCTATTACTGAAATTTCTGAAAAAATATTAATTGCATATTTAATATTAGATTTGTGTTGCGTACACCTGAAACTAATTCTCCTGAAAATTTGACAAAGTTTCAGTACTAAATAAGTGAGAAAATCAAAGTATAACTTTCTGCAATGACTAGTATGGGTTAGCTATTACTGAAATTCCTGAAAATTTATTTCATTCATAATTAATATTAGATGTGAGTTTAGTACACCTGAAGCAAATTCTCCTGAAAATTTGACAAAGTTTCAGTATTAATTAATGGAGAAAATCAAAAGTCAAACTTTCTGCATTGACTAATATGGGTTATCTATTACTGAAATTTCTGAAAATTTAGTAATTGCATATTTAATATTACGTGTCTGTTTAGTACATCTGAAGCTAATTCTCCTGAAAATTTGACAAAGTTTCGGTAGTAAATATGCGAGAAAATCAAAAGTCTAACTTTCTGCTTTGATTAGTATGGGTTAGCTATTACTGAAATTTCGGAAAAGTTATTATTTGCATATTTAATATTGAATTTGTGTTTAGTACACCTGAAGCTAATTCTCCTGAAAATTTAGCAAAGTTTCAGTAATAAATAAGTGAGAACATTAAAAGTATAACTTTCTGCATTTACAAGTATGGGTTAGCTATTACTGAAATTTCTGAAAATTTATTTCTTGCATATTTAATATCAGATTTGTGTTTGCTACACCTGAATTTAAGTCGCCTGAAAATTTGACAAAGTTTCAGCAATAAATAAGTGAGAAAATCAAAAGCATAACTTTCTACATTTACAAGTATGGTTTACCTATTACTGAAATTTCTGAAAAATTATTAATAGCATATTTAATATTAGATTTGTATTTAGTACACCTGAAGCTTATTCTCCTCAAAATTTGACAAAGTTTCAGCATTAAATAAGTGAGAAAATCAAAAGTATAACTTTCTGCACTGACTAGTATGAGTTGGCTATTACTGAAATTTCTGAAACTTTATAAATTGCATATTTAATATTAGATTTGTATTGACTACACCTGAAGCTAATTCTCCTGAAAATTTGACAAAGTTTCAGTATTAAATAAGTGAGAAAATCAAAAGTATAACTTTCTGCATTTACAAGTATGTGTTAGCTATTACTGAAACTTCTGAAAAATTATTTCTTGCATATTTAGTATTACATTTGTGTACAGTACACCTGAAGGTAATTTTCCTGAAAATTTGACAAAGTTTCAGTATTAAATAAGTGAGAAAATCAAAAATATAACTTTCTGCATTTACAAATGTGGGTTGGCTATTACTGAAACTTCTGAAAAATTATTAAATACATATTTACTTTTTGATTAATGTTTAGTACATCTGCAGCTAACTTTCCTGAAAACTTGACAGAGTTTCAGTATTAAATAAGTGAAAAAATCAAAAGTATAACTTTCTGCATTTACAGGTATGGGTTAGCTATTACTGAAATTTCTGAAAATTTATTTCTTGCATATTTAATATTAGATTTGTGTTTAGTACACCTGAAGCTAATTCTCCTGAAATTTTACAAAGTTTCCGTATTAAATAAGTTAAAAAATCAAAAATATAACTTTCTGCATTTAGAAGTATGTGTTAGCTATTGAACTGAAAGTTCTGAAAAATTATTAATTGGATATTTAATATTAAATTTGTGTTGAGTACACTTGGACCTAATTCTCCTGAAAATTTGACAATGTTTCAGCAATAAATAAACGAGTAAATCAAAAGTATGACTTTCTGCATTTACAAGTATGGGTTAGTTATTACTGAAACTTCTGAAAATGAATTAATTGCATATTTAACATTGTATTTGTATTTAGGACAGTTGAAGCTAATTCTCCTGAAAATTTGACAAAGTTGCAATACTAAATGAGTGAGAAAATCAAAAGTATAACTTTCTGTATTTACAAGTATGTGTTAGCTATTACTGGAATTCCTGAAAATTTGTTTCATGCCTAAGTAATATTAGATTTGTGGTTAGTACACCTGAAGCAAATTTTCCTGAAAATTTCACAAAGTTTCAGTGTTAAACAAATGAGAAAATCAAAAGTATAACTTTCTGCATTTACAAGTATGGGTTGGCTATTACTGAAACTTCTGAAAATGTATTATTTGCATATTTAATATTAGATTTGTATTTAGTATACCTGAAGCTAATTCTCCCGAAAATTTGACAAAGTTTCAGTATTAAATAAGTGATAAAGTCAAAACTATAACTTTCTGCATTTACAAGTATGTGTCAGCTATTACTGAAACTTCTGAAAATTTAGTTCTTGCATTTCTAGTATTTGATTTGTGTTTAGTGTACCTGAAGCTAATTCTCCTGAAAATTTTACAAAGTTTCAGCATTAAATAAGTGAGAAAATCAAAAGTATAACTATCTGCATTTAGAAGTATGTGTTAGCTATTACTGAAATTTCTGAAAATGTATATCTTGCATATTTAATATTAGATTTGTATTTAGTACACCTGAAGCAAATTCTCCTGAAAATTTGACAAAGTTTCAGGACTAAGTAAGTGAGAAAATCAAAAGTATAACTTTCTGCATTAACTAGTATGGGTTAGCTATTATAAAAATTCCTGAAAACTTATTTCATGCATAAGTAATATTAGATTTGTGTTTAGTACACCTGAAGCTAATTCTCCTGAAAATTTGACAAAGTTTCAATATTAAATAAGTGAGAAAATCAAAAGTATAACTTTCTGCATTGACTAGTATGGGTTACGTGTTACTGAAACTTCTGAAAATGTATTGATTGCATATGTAATATTAGATTTGTATTTAGTACACTTGAAGTTAATTCTCCTAAAATTTTGATAAAGTATCAGTTTTATATAAGCGAGAAAATCAAAACTATAACTTTCTGCATTTACAAGTGTAGGTTAGCTATTACTGAAACTTCTGAAAATGTATTAATTGCATATTTATTATTATATTTGTATTTAGTACACCTGAAGTAAATGCTCCTGAAAATTTCGCAAAGTTTCAGTATTAAATAAATGAGAAAATAAAAAGTATAACTTTCCGCATTTACAAGTATGGGTTATCTATTACTGAAACTTCTGAAAATTAATTAATTGCATAATTAATATTAGATTTCTGTTTAGTACACCTGAAGCTAATTCTCCTGAAAATTTGACAAAGCTACAGTATTAAATAAGTGAGAAAATCAAAAATATAACTTTCTGCATTTAGAAGTATGTGTTAGCTATTACTGAAATTTCTGAAAATTTATTTTATGCATAATTAATATTAGATTTGTGTTTAGTACACCTGAAGCTAATTCTCCTGAAAATTTGACAAAGTTTCAGTATTAAATAAGTGAGAAAATCAAAAGTATAACTTTCTGCATTTACAAGTATGGGATAGCTATTACAGAAATTTCTGAAAATTTATAGCTTGCATATTTAATATAAGATTTGTATTGAGTACACCTGAAGCTAATTCTCTTGAAAATTTGACAAAGTTTCAGGACTAAATAAGTAAAAAAATCGAAGGCATAACTTTTGCATTTTGAAGTATGGGATAGCTACTACTGAAATTTCTGAAAATTTATTTCATGCATAAGTAATATTAGATTTGAGTTAGTACATCTGAAGCTAATTCTCCTGAAATTTTGACAAAGTTTCAGAATTAAATAAGTGAGAAAATCAAAAGTATAACTTTCTGCATTGACTACTATGGGTTGGCTATTACTGAAACTTCTGAAAATTTATTTCATGCATATTAATATAAGATTTGTATTCAGCACACCTAAAATTAATTCTGCTGAAAATTTGACAAAGTTTCAGTATTAAATAAGTGAGAAAATTAAAAGTATAACTTTCTCCATTGACCAGTATTAGTTAGCTATTACTGAAATTCATGAAAATTTATTTCATGCATAATTAATATTAGATTTGAATTTAGTACACCTGAAGCTAAGTCTCCTGAAAATTTGACAAAGTTTCAGCAATAAACAAGCGAGAAAATCAAAAGGATAACTTTCTGCATTGACTAGTATGGGTAAGCTATTACTGAATTTTCTGAAAATTTATATCTTGCATATTTAATAGTAGATTTGTATTTACTACACCTGAAGCTAATTCTCCTGAAAATTTGACAAAGTTTCAGTATTAAATGAGTGAAAAATTAAAAGTATAACTTTCTGCATTGAAAGGTATGGGATATCTATTACTGAAATTTCTGAAAATTTATATCTTGCATATTTAATATCAGATTTGTATTTAGTACACTTCAAGTTAATTCTCCTGAAAATTTCACAAAGTTTCAGTATTAAATAAGTGAGAAAATCAAAAGTATAACTTTCTGCATTTACAAGTATTTATTAGCTATTACTGAAATTTCTGAAAATTTATTTCTTGCATATTTAGTATTAGATTTGTATTTAGTAGACCTGAAGCTAATTCTCCTGAAAATTTGACAAAGTTTCAGTATTAAATAAGTGAGAAAATCAAAAGTATAACTATCTGCATTAACTAGTATGGGTTATCTATTACTGAAACTTCTGAAAATGTATTAATTACATATTTACCATTAGATTTGTATTTAGTACACCTGAAGGTAATTCTCCTGAAAATTTGACAAAGTTTTAGTATTAAATAAGTGAAAAAATCAAAAGTATAACTTTCTGCATTGACTAGTATGGATTACCTATTACTGAAATTTCTGAAAAAATATTAATTGCATATTTAATATTAGATTTGTGTTAAGTACACTTGAAACTAATTCTCCTGAAAATTTGAGAAAGTTTCTGTAATAAATTAGTGAGAAAATCAAAAGTATAACTTTCTGCATTAACTAGTATGAGTTAGCTATTACTGAAACTTCTGAAAATGTATTAATTACAACCATTTTAAATCTAGATTTCGTTTTAAGAATATTATTGAATTTTTTTTTAATATCTTGAACAGTTTTTGACCTCTTAAAGGGGAACTTCAAAGTTAAAATCTGATCATCACGAATACCTACAATACTTATAGGTGGCACATTTGAGGATTTTGTGCAGTCCAGGATTTGTTTCTCTATTTAACAACTATTTCTAATAATCGACGAATTTAAGAACCCCAAGTTGCTTCAATATGCTGTATAAAATAAAATCTAAAGTTAATGTTTGCATTTGACAATTATAAATAAATATTTCTTTTTTATAAATTGCAAGTTTTGAATAAAGAATGTATTATGTATGAAGAACTAATATATTTTTTTTAAATATGACGCTTCATAGAAATAAGTTTTATTAAAGTGCAATTCAAATGTTTGGTTATCAGTAGATTGCACGTCGTACTTACATTTGTTATCTATTTAAACGCGTCTCATAAAATATACGATGGTGTTATCAGAGACAGCCTGATATTTAAATAAACTGCCATAAGCTCAGCACCGTAAAAGATGTTTCAGGTAGAATATATTAAAACATTCAAGTATATTATTAATTATTAATATAATAGTTATAATAATAAAATTACTGTATAAGATAGCCTTTTAAGCACAGCGCAAATGCTTTAAAAAAATACTACTCTGCGTAGCAAATAAATTATTACCTCACATCCTCCTTTAGATAACCCCATAAACGTAAAATATTCTCAGAAAAATATTATACTATATATTGTACATACTACAATGCAATTGAAGGCTCTGCTGTATAACCTAACCTAACCTGACCTAAACGCAATCGATCGCAAATTGATCGCGCTAATACTGCGTGTATTACCCATCCATTTCCGGTTTTAATCCCGATTTCTGTTTCAAGTCAAGATACGCAGAAATAGTTACAAGCCCTGCAATTAAGTATGTATATCTTAGCACCGACACTCTTCCATTTCTGGATTTATTCCGGATTTCGATTTCAACTCGGGCTACGCAGAAACAGGTACAAGCCCTGCAATTAAGTATGTATCTCGTAGCACTCTTCCATTTCCGGATTTCGGTTTAATCTCGGGCTACGCAGAAACAGGTACAAGCCCTGCAATTACGTTTCTCGTAACACCACAAGGGGGCATTTTCGCAGTTTATAAGTCGGATTATCGACCAGTTTGAGTTAAAAACTATTATACCTTGAGCATTGGTTTACATTCTCCCATTGGACTAAACGGTGAAACACTATTTATTACTTTAAATGACCGGTCATTTGTTGAAAAATCGACTTATCCCCTTGTAGCAGCAGAGTCTTCAATTCCAAAGGCTGCAAGTTAATGAATATTGTATGAAGGGGTGAAGGTAGAATCATTGAATTTAGATTAGATGCCCGGTCCGCTAAATTAACCCCTGGAACTGTTCATTAGATCAAAGGCCATTAAGATGTATAGGGGTGTGCTTGTATCGAAAATCTACCATTATCGTTAGCTGCATTGTTGCATTCAATCAAGAGATATCGTTTCTGGGACGACCCTCATAGTGCCATTTGTTCGTCATACAGAGATCGGCAATCGAATTCGCCACATCGCAGTTTCAATGAAGCCATTATTTAGGGGAAATTAATACTAATATATAATATAATCCGCGCTTATCGCGGAGAGATATCATTGAGCGACACGTGTTAAACAGGTCCGGACTAAAATAAAATCGAGAAAAAAATTTAAAAAAAATACATGCAGAAGCTGGAACATGGGAAATAAAACAGCAAATTATGAAGGCCGAATGAACTTAAAGAGAACTTAAACAAAAAATGACAGGAGGAGACGTGGGAACAAGAAAGACAACAGCTGGTCCAAAGAATTGAAAACCTAGAAGACGCAGTAAAGGAAGACAGTCAAAAGAGAAGAAAAACATTATAATTTCAGGAATAACAGTGGAAGAAAGGCAGACCAAAGAGAAGAAAGAACATTATTACAGGAATAACAGTGGAAGAAAGCCAGCTGCAGAAAGGAGTGCAGGAATTTCTAGGTAACAGATTGAAGATACAAGTGAAAATAGAGAAAGCACATATTATAAAACAGAAAAAGAAGTGGGAGAAGTGGAGGACCTCAAATACATGTTGAAGACTATGATGAAGGAAGCAAAGGGGGGTACCTTGTTGAAATGAAACTTGGACAGAAAAGCTTGGCTCGGTCTATTCACTTCCAAGTAATATGCTAGTTAAGTGACAGTTAACCCTACTTGATTGGTTATACCAGAATTCCGTCTTTTGACCAATACTGTCCTATAAAGTATCATGTAAGTAGTTAATGGACAGAAAATGTTGGCTTCGGTCCATTAACTAAATACTTACTATTGATGAAAATAGTGAACTCTGATAAAATGTATCAAGTAGGGTTAAGTCACCTAAGTGACACTTTACTTGGAGGTGAATAGACAGGGCCTAAAACTATTGGTGTGATCTTCTATATAATATATTATTCAAATCGGGTGTACATGGATATTTTTTACAAGTTTATAATCATCCAGGGAATTTTGCACAACTACAGACAAAGCTGATGGGACCTGCTGCGTCGTCTCCTCTTTGGTCTGCACCCTGCTTTGCCCTTCCTCCTGCTACTCGACCTTTTGCGTCGCTTCCCCCGCCCTTTGACCTTGCAGAGCATGGAGTGCAGTTTGCCCCTGCTGCGCGACCTCCTGCTGCGCCGCCTCCTCCTGCGCGTGCTGCTGCCCCCACGGCCCTTCCTCCTTCTGGAGGAGCGCCCTCTCGGCCCGCATTTGTTCTTCCTGTGCACCTTTCTGGAGCGGCGTTTCCGCCCCCTCGCCATCCTCCCCCCGCAGCTTCTCTTCCTGTGCCTGCTCCTTCTGCTTTTCCTTCCGCCGCTTCTGTTCCTGTGCCTGCTCCTTCTGATTTTCCTTCCGCCGCTTCTCTTCCTATGTCTGCTTCTTCTGCTATGCCTTCCGCTGCTCCTCTTCCTGTGCCTGCTCCTTCTGCCCTTCCTTGCGCACTTCATCTTGTGCATCTTGACCTTGGGCCGCCGCGGCGCGTTGCACGCCTGCGTCAGGAACTTCTCCTTCGTCTTCAGGGGCAGCGTGCACCACTTCTTGGCGCCCTCAACGGCCACCTTGACCGCCGACCATCCGCAGTTCTTCTGCCTGAACATCCTCAGGAAGTTCAAGAACGGATTCCGCGTGACCTTGCCGACTTTGCACGTGCCCCCCCATTTCGAGCTTGCGCAGCTTTTCTTGCTCTTGCTGTTCGACCTGCTGCGACTCTTGCTTCTGCTTCTCGACCTGCTGGGGGTCTTGGGGCCGCTCCGGCTTCTACTCCGCGATTTCGACTTGCATACGTTCATTTTGTGTGATGGTTCATTTGTAAATTTTCGATCAAATCTATTCGCAAGAGCGAAGGTGTAAAATGTGTAAAATTCAAAAACCAATAACTGACATAACTATAAACATACATTTTCCGGGGCAACCACACGTTTTATTTTCAAGTCACTCTTGATATGTAACATGCAGTTTTGGCAATAACAATAAATCGGTACTAACCCCTAAATTCTACGTACCTTTTCTACAACACAACTTTCAATCATCCTTTAAATTTACGATTTCGTACCAATAAAATGATGATTCAAATTGTAACTGTATCAACTGGGAGGATGATTATAGTGTACCCACCCACCCACCCTCCAGTTCAAATTTCATGCAAAATATAGCATTGTACGTCCAACTTATTGTATGACTGGAACTTTGATGATTCGTTTATTAGGAACCATCTGCATTTTAATAATCATCCTTGAAAAGCAATTTTAGTTCGAGTGTTAATTATTATTCGAGAACAATTGGAGGTTGGGTGGGTGGGCACAAGTATAATCATCCCGTAAATTCTACGTCTCTTGACTATAACTGTACCTTTTCTACAACACAAGTTTCAATCATCATTTAAATTTATGATTTCGTGGCAATAAAATGATGATTCAAATTGTAAAGGGATCAAATGGGAGGTTGATTATAGTGTGCTCCAATTCAAATTTCATGCAAAATAAAGCTTTCGTCCAACTTATTGCAATGACTGGAACTTTGATGATTCGTTTATTACGAACCATCTGCATTTTAATAATCATCCTTGATAAGCAATTGTACTGCTAGTGTTAATCATTATTCAAGAACAATTGGAGGGTGGGTGGGTGGGCACAAGTATAATCATCCCCTAAATGCTACGTCTCTTGACTATAACTGTACCTTTTCTACAACACAACTTTCAATCATCTATGAAATTTATGATTTCGTGGCAATAAAATGATGATTTAAATTGCAACTGGATCAACTGGGAGGATGATTGTAGTGTGCTCCAGTTCAAATTTCGTGCAAAATAAAGCATTGTACGTCCAACTTATTGCAATGACTGGAACTTTGATGATTCGTTTATTAGGAACCATCTGCATTTTAATATTCATCCTTGAGAAGCAATTGTAGTTCGAGTCTTAATCATTATTCGAGAACAATTGGAGGGTGGGTGGGTGGGCACAAGTATAATCATCCCCTAAAATCTACGTCTCCCGACTATAACTGTACCTTTTCTACAACACTACTTTCAATCATCCATTAAATTTATGATTTCGTGGCAATAAAATGATGATTCATATTGTAGCTAGATCAACTGGGAGGATGATTGTAGTGTGCTCCAGTTCAAATTTCATGCAAAATAAAGCATTGTACGTCCAACTTATTGCAATGACTGGAACTTTGATGATTCGTTTATTAGGAACCATCTGCATTTTAATAATCATGCTTGAAAAGCAATTGTAGTTCGAGTGTTAATCATTATTCGAGAACAATTGGAGGGTGGGTGGGTGGGCACAAGTATAATCATCCCCTAAATTCTACGTCTCTTAACTATTACTGTACCTTTTCTACAACACAACTTTCAATCGGTCATTAAATTGATGATTTCGTGGCAATAAAATGATGATTCAAATTGTAACTGGATCATCTGGGAGGATGATTATAGTGTGCCCATCCACCCACCCTCCAGTTCAAATTTCATGCAAAATAAAGCATTGTACGTCCAACTTGTTGCAATGACTGGAACTTTGATGATTCGTTAATTAGGAACCATCTGCATTTTATTAATCATCCTTGAAAAGCAATTGTAGTTCAAGTGTTAATCATTATTCAAGAACAATTGGAGGGTGGGTGGGTGGGCACAAGTATAATCATCCCCTAAAGTCTACATCTTTCGATTATAATTGTACCTTTTCTACAGCACAATTTTCAATCATCCATTAAATTTCTAATTTCGTGTCAATAAAATGATTATTGAATTTGTAACTGGATCAACTGGGAGGATGATTGTGGTGTGCTCCAGTTCAAATTTCATGCAAAAGAAAGCATTGTACGTCCAACTTATTGCAATGATTGGAACTTTGATGATTCGTTTATTAGGAACCATCTGCATTTTATTAATCATCCTTGAAAAGCAATTGTAGTTCAAGTGTTAATCATTATTCAAGAACAATTGGAGGGTGGGTGGGTGGGCACAAGTATAATCATCCCCTAAATTCTACGTCTCTTGACTATAACTGTACTTTTTCTACAACACAATTTTCAATCATCCATTAAATTTATGATTTCATGTCAATAAAATGATGATTCAAATTGTAACTGGTTCAACTAGGAGGATGATTGTAGTGTGCCCACCCACCCACCCTCCAGTTTAAATTTCATGCAAATTAAAGCATTGTACATCCAAGTTATTGCAATGATAGGAACTTTGATGATTCGTTTATTACGAACCAGCTGCATTTTAATAATCGTCATAGAAAAGCAATTGTAGATCGAGTGTTAATCATTATTCGAGAACAACTGGGGGGTGGGTGGGTGGGCACAAGTATAATCATCCCCTAAATTCTACGTCTCTTGACTACAACTGTACCTTTTCTACAACACAACTTCCAATCATCCTTTAAATTTATGATTTCGTGTCAATAAAATGATGATTCAAATTGTAACTGGATCAAATGGGAGGATGATTGTAGTGTGCCCACCCACCCACCCTCCAGTTCAAATTTCATGCAAAATAAAGCTTGTACGTCCAACTTATTGCAATGAGTGGAACTTTGATGATTCGTTTATTAGGAACCATCTGCATTTTAAAAATCATCCTTAAAAAGCAATTGTAGTTCGAGTGTTAATCATAATTCGAAAACAATTGGAGGGTGGGTGGGTTGGATTCAAGGGTACTCATCCCCTAAATTCTACGTCTCTTGACTATAACTGTACCTCTTCTACAGCACAACTTTCAATCATCCATTAAATTTATGATTTCGTGGCAATAAACTGATGATTCAAATTTTAACTAGATCAACTAGGAAGATGATTGTAGTGTGATCCAGTTCAAATTTCATGCAAAATAAAGCATTGGACGTCCAACTTATTGCAATGACTGGAACTTTGATGATTCCTTTATTAGGAACCATCTGCATTCTATTAATCATCTTTGAAATGCAATTGTAGTTTGAGTGTTGATTATTATTCGAGAACAATTGGAGGGTGGGTGGGTGGTCACAAGTATAATCATCCCCCAAATTCTACGTCTCTTGCCTATAAGTGTACCTTTTCTACAACACAACTTTCAATCATTTATAAAATTTATGATTTCGTACCAATAAAATGATGATTCAAATTTTAACTGGATCAACTGGGAAGATGATTGTAGTGTGATCCAGTTCAAATTTCATGCAAATTAAAGCATTGTACGTACAACTTATGCAATGACTGGAACTTTGATGATTCGTTTATTAGGAACCATCTGCATTTTAATAATCATCCTTGAAAAGCAATTGTAGTTCGAATGTTAATCATTATTCGAGAACAATTGGAGGGTGGGTGGGTGCTCACAAGTATAATCATCCCCTAAATTCTACGTCTCTTGACTATAACTGTACCTATTCTACAACACAAGTTTCAATCATCCATTAAATTTACGATTTCGTGTCAATAAAATGATGATTCAAATTGTAACTGGTTTAACTGGGACGATGATTGTAGTGTGCTTCAGTTTAAATTTCATGCAAAATAAAGCATTGTACGTCCAAGTTATTGCAATGACTGAAACTTTGATGATTCGTTTATTAGGAACCATCTCAATTTTAATTATCATCCTTGAAAAGCAATTGCAGTTCGAGTGTTAATAATTATTCGAGAACAATTGGAGGGTGGGTGGGTGGGCACAAGTATAATCATCCCCTAAATTCTACGTCTCTTGACTATAACTGTACTTTTTCTACAACACAACTTTCAATCATCCATTAAATTTATGATTTCGTGTCAATAAAATGATGATTCAAATTGTAACTGGATCAACTGGGAGGATGATTGTAGTGTGCTCCAGTTCAAATTTCATGCAAAATAAAGCATTGTACGTCCAACTTATTGCAATGACTGGAACTTTGATGATTCGTTTATTAGAAACCATCTGCATTTTAATAATCATCCTTGAAAAGCAATTGTAGTTCGAGTGTTAATCATTATTCGAGAACAATTGGAGGGTGGGTGAGTGGGCACAAGTATAATCATCCCCTAAATTCTACGTCTCTTAACTATTACTGTACCTTTTCTACAACACAACTTTCAATCAGTCATTAAATTGATGATTTCGTGGCAATAAAATGATGATTCTAAATGTAACTAGGTCAACTGGGAAGATGATTGTAGTGTGATCCAGTTCAAATTTCATGCAAAATAAAGCACTGTACGTCCAACTTATGGAATGACTGGAACTTTGATGATTCGTTTATTAGGAACCATCTGCATTTTAAAAATCATCCTTGAAAAGCAATTGTAGTTCGAGTGTTAATCATAATTCGAGAACAATTGGAGGGTGGGTGGGTGGGCACAAGATAATCATCCCCTAAATTCTACGTCTCTCGATTAAAACTGTACCTTTTCTACAACACAACTTTCAATCATCCATTAAATTTATGATTTCGTGGCAAAAAAATGATGATTCAAATTGTAACTGGATCAACTGGGAAGATAATTGTAGTGTGATCCAGTTCAAGTATAATCATCCCCTAAATTCTACATCTCTTGACTATAACTGTACCTTTTCTACAACACTACTTTCAATCATCCATTAAATTTATGATTTCGTGTCAATAAAATGATGATTCAAATTGTAACTGGATCAACTGGGAGAATGATTGTAGTGTGCTTCAGTTCAAATTTCATGCAAAATAAAGCATTGTACGTCCAACTTGTTGCAATGACTGGAACTTTGATGATTCGTTTATTAGGAACCAACTGCATTTTAATAATCATCCTTTAAAAGCAATTGTAGTTCAAGTGTTAATCATTATTCGAGAACAATTGGAGGGTGGGAGGGTGGGCACAAGTATAATCATCTCCTAAATTGTACGTCTCTCGACTATAACTGTATTTTTTTTACAACACAACTTTCAATCATCCATTAAATTTACGATTTCGTGGCAATAAAATGATGATTCAAATTGTAACTGGATCAACTGGGAAGATGATTGTAGTGAAAAATACGCAAATGTTCATAAAGTATCGTTCACATTTGGATGGCTGCGATTGTAGTTATCATTTATGGTATCATATCTAACGAGGTACTTAACATACGTGTAGAGGAAGAGTGATGTATTGATAAAACAAATTCGCCATTTCCTGTTTGAAAGCAGATAGTAAGTCGAGGGGAATACTAATCTCGTGATTCACTTAACTTTAAACGTATTGCAGTAAATTACAGTTTTCATTGCAGGTGGAACTTGCATTTGAAAAAATACATCTTGATGGTCTAATCAAGATTTTTTTACTACTTAAAAACAATTGATTCAATTCAATAGTAAGTACCTATTATTGAATTGAATCATTTTTTTTTATTTTGTTGAATCTTCTTGATATTTTCCATTGCCTTTGGAGATGTTGATGGGGATTAGTATAAATATTGTTAAATTGATGTTAAGTAAATATATATTGCACATTTGTTAAATTTTAATTTTAGTGTCTCTGTACTCTTGAGAATGGTCGTGAGGCCGAAACAATTGTAGAGGTTTATTCTATTAATACAGCGAAACTTTAACCAAGTGTTTGATTTAACCTAACCATAAATATTGTTTTTCAGGTTGCTGGTTGGAGCCCCACTAGGAAGTAATCTGCAGCCAGGAACGAATCGATCGGGGGCCCTTTTCAAATGCCCCCTATCGAAAAGGCCGGACGACTGTGAACAAGTAGAAACAGATGGCAGGAGACGTAAGTCGAGTTTCGTGCAAATACAGAAAGCCACTTAAAGTGCAGCAGCTACAAAAAAATGTGAAACGAGTAGTAGAAATCGGCTTATAAATATGTCCAATGCCGTCGAATGCCGAATGAAAGGGCCGTATCACGCATCATTTCATGAAAAAAAAATTTCACAGAACGATGTTGGGAACGGCCCTTTCGCAAACTGTAAATTGTAATTATCTGTGTTTGTACTTGTTCTTCAGTGGTATGTGGTTTTAAATTTTTGTATACTAGTTATATTTTTGAATAGAGAGAACAATATGCACTGTACATTTATCAATAATAGTTTGTAATTGTAACTGCATAGTCCGTCCAGTTAGTTGTTTTAGCTATAGAGTTGCCATCATTACATCAGAGAGCTGCCTTTATTTTCTTTACCACCAACTGGAAGAGAAGTTTTTTTTTTAAAAGTATTTTAAGGCCCGTTTCAGCTGGGGGCTAAAAGTAATTATGTTTTTGTTTTTTGGGGGCGTTCGACCAGTGGCGTCCGGGCAATATAAGTGTAAGTGGTCCAGTGGTACGAAAGCGGTACCAACGGTTTGTGAAATCATACGTTTTTATTTTGCATGCCCATACTTTTGCATGAGAGTTTGTTTTGGCTTTACGTGTAGTTCTTAGTCCTGCTTTGTCGCTTATTTGGTGTCCTGTACATAAATATACATAAAACCGACGTACTACAGTAGACTCTCGCTAATCCGGACGGGCGTTAATCGGGACGTCCAGAAATCTGGTGTTGTTCCATATGTTATGGTATGCCTCTGAGTACGGAGCCAAAACAATTCATCATTACTGAGGTTTTTTTGTTTTTTGATACATATTTACGAAATGTACGAATACTATGTATGTAATAAAATGTTCACATGTATAAGGTCCGTATCTATAAGCCGTACTTGAGCTTGAGTTCGACTCAAGTCGTACATTTGGTTGCGTTTAGTACATAAGCGTATATAGAAAATTTGCAACCAAATATACGACTTGAGTCGAACTCATGCTCAAGTACTGACTATAGACTTAGAGTTCAGTTTAAATGCGTTTGTTTTCTTCCAGTAATCCTGATTACTGCTCATTCCTGATCTGATATCTGCAGGATTAGCATTAGTCTACTGTATTGTAGATTCCAATTCCAGATCGACGACCCATAAACACCTGTGGGGCATTTACAGGGTCAATGAAATTACAGTATACTTTACTCCACACACGCATAAAGGATCTTGCCTGTTTATTTACAAAACCGTTTTATAAGCTCTATTAAACTACTGCGTGTTTACATTGAACGTTTATTTTTAACTACCAGGAAAAGAACGCACATGATCACCATTCTATTTGTTTTACTGGTACTCAGGTATTCCTAAACGAAAGAATAAATCAGAAACAAGGAGCAATAAATAACGCTATTGAAAAGGGTACTAATAATTTTGGACATCTAATTATCCACAGAAAAAAAATAATTCACACATCTCATTTGCATGCTCCAATACAACGTTATGCATGCCTAACTGACTTAGATTAATTGAAGATATACGAATATACGATTCCCATAAATACTTGGTATAAAATGTCGCTCTTGCACAGATTTAAAAAAACCCCTTTGAGATCATGGATCTGTTTAATGATTTTAACAATTATTGCGTTTACGACGTATAAACTTTCACAATTTTAACTCATTATAATACATTAATAACATAAATAATCAAACACATTGGCAATTAATTGCTGATTTAGTCTCATATTGGGTGTCCGGCTTCTTGTTTTAATATTTATTAAACGAAATTAATTTATTAATTAAAACGATCAACGATTTGATGTGGCGCTAATATACTTGGTACACAGAATTTGTTTCATAAGTGAAAACGATATATGTATAATGATTATTCGAGAACAATTCGATTCGGAATTATAATCATCCCCTAAATAGTTACCCCCTAAATAGTCATTCCCTAAATAGTTATTATTCTCTAAACTGTTATAGTCTTTTGACTAAAACTATACTTTTTCTACAACACAACTTTCAATCATCCATTAAATTTATGATTTCGTGTCAATAAAATGATGATTCAAATTATAACTGGATCAATTGGGAGGATGATTATAGTGTGCCCACAGACCCACCCTCCACTTCAAATTCCATGCAAATTAAATCATTGTACGTCCAACTTATTGCAATGACTTCAACTTTGATGATACGTTTATTAGGAGCCATCTGCATTTTAATAATCATCCTTGAAAAGCAATTGTAGTTCAAGTGTTAATCATTATTCGAGAACAATTGGAGGGTGGGTGGGTGGGCACAAGTATAATCATCCCCTAAATTCTACGTCTCTTGACTATAACTGTACTTTTTCTACGACAACTTTCAATCATCCATTAAATTTATGATTTCGTGTCAATCAAATGATGATTCAAATTATAACTGGATCAACTGGGAGGATGATTATAGTGTGCCCACCCACCCACCATCCAGTTCAAATTTCATTCAAATTAAATCATTGTACGTCCAACTTATTGCAATGACTGCAACTTTGATGATACGTTTTTTAGGATCTGCATTTTAATAATCATCATTGTAAAGCAATTGTAGTTCAAGTGTTAATCATTATTCGAGAACAATTGGAGGGTCGGTGGGTGGGCACAAGTATAATCATCCCCTAAATTCTACGTCTCTTAACTATTACTGTACCTTTTCTACAACACAACTTTTAATCATCCATTAAAATTATGATTTCGTGTCAATTAAATGATGATTCAAATTATAACTGGATCAATTGGGAGGATGATTATAGTGTGCCCACCCACCCACCCTCCAGTTCAAATTTCATGCAAATTAAATCATTGTACGTCCAACTTATTACAATGACTGGAACTTTGATGATTCGTTTATTAGGAACCATCTGCATTTTAATAATCATCCTTGAAAAGCAATTGTAGTTCGAGTGTTAATCATTATTCGAGAACAATTGGAGGGTGGGTAGGTGGGCTCAAGTATAATCATCCCCTAAATTCTTTAGTTTCAGGTGTACTGTACACTAATCTAATATCAAATTTGCAAATAATAAATTTTCAGAAATTTCAGTAATAGCTAACACATACTTATCAATGCAGATTCAGACATCTGTTTGATTTTCTCACTTATTTAATACTGAAACTTTGTCAAATTTTCAGAAGAATTAGTTTCAGGTGTACTGTACACGAATCTAATATCACATTTGCAAATAATACATTTTGAAAATTTCAGTAATAGCTAACACATACTTATCAATGCAGATGCAGAAATCTGTTTGAATTTCTCACTTATTTAATACTGAAACTTTGTCAAAATTTCAGTAGAATTAGTTTCAGTTGTACTGTACACAAATCTAATATCAAATTTGCAAATACATTTTCAAAATTTCAGTAGTACCTAACACATACTTATCAATGCAGATGCAGAAATCTGTTTGATTTTCCCACTTATTTAATACTGAAACTTTGTTAAAATTTCAGTAGAATTAGTTTCAGGTGTACTGTACACGAATCTATTATCAAATTTGCAAATAATACATTTTCAAAATTTCAGTAGTAGCTAACACATACTTATCAATGCAGATGCAGAAATCTGTTTGATTTTCTCACTTATTTAATACTGAAACTTTGTCAAAATTTCAGTATAATTAGTTTCAGGTATACTGTACACGAATCTAATATCACATTTGCAAATAATACATTTTGAAAATTTCAGTAATAGCTAACTCATACTTATCAATGCAGATGCAGAAATCTGTTTGAATTTCTCACTTATTTAATACTGAAACTTTATCAAAATTTCAGTAGAATTAGTTTCAGGTGTACTGTACACTAATCCAATATCAAATTTGCAAATAATAAATTTTCAGAAATTTCAGTAATAGACCCTTACTTGTCAATGCAGAAAGTTATATGTTTGATTTTCTGCCTTATTTAAAACTGAAACTTTGTCAAATTTTCAGGAGAATTAGTGTCAGGTGTACTGTACACGAATCTAATATCAAATTTGCAAATATTACTTTTTCAAAATTTCAGTAGTAGCTAACACATACTTATCAATTCAGATGCTGAAAACTGTTTGATTTTCTCACTTATTTAATACTGAAACTTTGTCAAAATTTCAATAGAAATAATTTTAGGTGTACTGTACACGAATCTAATATCAAAATTTCAAATAATACATTTTCAAAATTTCAATAGTAGCTAACACATACTTATCAATGCAGATGCAGAAATCTGTTTGATTTTCTCCCTTATTTAATACTGAAACTTTGTCCAAATTTCAGTAGAATTAGTTTAAGGTGTACTGTACACGATTCTAATATCAAATTTGGAAATAATATATTTTCAGAAATTTCAGTAATAGCCAACCCTTACTTGTCAATGCAGAAAGTTATATGTTTGATTTTCTCCCTTATTTAATACTGAAACTTTGTCAAATTTTCAGGAAAATTAGTTTCAGGTGTATTGTACACGAATCTAATATCAAATTGGCAGACAATACATTTTCAAAATTTCAGTAGTAGCTAACACATACTTATCAATGCAGATGCAGAAATCTGTTTGATTTTCCCACTTATTTAATACTGAAATTTTGTCAAATTTTCAGGAGAATTAGTTTCAGGTGTATTGTACACTAATCTAATATCAAATTTGCAAATAATAAATTTTCAGAAATTTCAGTAATAGCTAACCCTTACTTGTCATTTCAGAAAGTTATATGTTTGATTTTCTGCCTTATTTAATACTGAAACTTTGTCAAATTTTCAGTAGAATTAGTTTCAGGTGTACTGTACACGATTCTATTATAAAATTTGCAAATAATAAATTTTTGGAAATTTCAGTAATAGCTAACACATATTTATCAATGCAGAACGTTATCTGTTTGATTTTCTGCCTTATTTAATACTGAAATTTTGTCAAATTTTCAGGAGAATTAGTTTCAGGTGTACCGTACACGAATCTAATATAAAATTTGCAAATAATAAATTTTCAGAAATTTCAGAAATAGCTAACACATACTTATCAATGCAGAACGTTATCTGTCCGAATTTCTCACTTATTTAACACTGAAACTTTGTCAAAATTTCAGTAGAATTAGTTTCAGGTGTACTGTACACGAATCTAATATCAAATTTGCAAAAAATACATTTTCAGAAATTTCAGTAGTAGCTAATCCTTACTTGTCATTGCAGAAAGTTATATGTTTGATTTTCTGCCTTAATTAAAACTGAAACTTTGTCAAATTTTCAGGAGAATCACTTTTAGGTTTACTGTACACTAATCTAATATCAAATTTGCAAATAATAAATTTTCAGAAATTTCAGTAATAGCTAAACCTTACTTGTCAATGCAGAAAGTTATATGTTTGATTTTCTGCCTTATTTAATACTAAAATTTTGTCAAAATTTCAGTAGAATTAGTTTCAGGTGTACTGTACACGAATCTAATATAAAATTTGCAGACAATACATTTTCAAAATTTCAGTAGTAGCTAACACATACTTATCAATGCAGATGCAGAAATCTGTTTGATTTTCCCACTTATTTAATACTGAAACTTTGTTAAAATTTCAGTAGAATTAGTTTCAGGTGTACTGTACACGAATCTATTATCAAATTTGCAAATAATACATTTTCAAAATTTCAGTAGTAGCTAACACATACTTATCAATGCAGATACAGAAATCTGTTTGAATTTCTCACTTATTTAATACTGAAACTTTATCAAAATTTCAGTAGAATTAGTTTCAGGTGTACTGTACACTAATCCAATATCAAATTTGCAAATAATAAATTTTCAGAAATTTCAGTAATAGCTAACACATACTTATCAATGCAGAACGTTATCTGTTTGAATTTCTCACTTATTTAATACTGAAACGTTGTCAAAATTTCAGTAGAATTAGTTTCAGGTGTACTCTACACGAATCTGATATCAAATTTGCAAATAATAAATTTTCAGAAATTTCAGTAATAGCTTACACATACTTATCAATGCAGGACGTTATCTGTTTGATTTTCTCACTTATTTAATACTAAAACTTTGTCAAAATTTCAGTAGAATTAGTTTCAGGTGTACTGTACACGAATCTAATATCAAATTTGCAAAAAATACATTTTCAGAAATTTCAGTAGTAGCTAATCCTTACTTGTCATTGCAGAAAGTTATATGTTTGATTTTCTGCCTTAATTAAAACTGAAACTTTGTCAAATTTTCAGGAGAATTACTTTTAGGTTTACTGTACACTAATCTAATATCAAATTTGCAAAAAATACATTTTCAGAAATTTCAGTAGTAGCTAATCCTTACTTGTCATTGCAGAAAGTTATATGTTTGATTTTCTGCCTTAATTAAAACTGAAACTTTGTCAAATTTTCAGGAGAATTACTTTTAGGTTTACTGTACACTAATCTAATATCAAATTTGCAAATCATAAATTTTTTGAAATTTCAATAATAGCTAACACATACTTATCAATGCAGAACGTTATCTGTTTGAATTTCTCACTTATTTAATACTGAAACTTTGTCAAAATTTCAGTAGAATTAGTTTCAGGTGTACTGTACACGAATCTAATATCAAATTTGCAAATAATAAATTTTCAGAAATTTCAGTAATAGCTAACACATACTTATCAATGCAGAACGTTGTCTGTTTCAATATCTCACTTATTTAATACTGAAACTTTGTCAAATTTTCAGGAAAATTAGTTTCAGTTGTATTGTACACGAATCTAATATCAAATTTGCAAATAATACATTTTCAAAATTTCAGTAGTAGCTAAGACATACTTATCAACGCAGATGTAGAAATCTGTTTGATTTTCCCACTTATTTAATACTGAAACTTTCTCAAAATTTCAGTAGAATTAGTTTCAGGTGTATTGTACACGAATCTAATATTAAATTTGCAAATAATACATTTTCAAAATTTCAGTAGTAGCAAACACATACTTATCAATGCAGATGCAGAAATCTGTTTGATTTTCCCACTTATTTAATACTGAAACTTTGTCAAAATTTCAGTAGAATTAGTTTCAGGTGTACTGTACACTAATCTAATTTGCAAATAACAGGTTAATTAGATATGTACCAAGTATTTTAGGCACCCCAAATCAATGTTTATAACTCGATTAATTTAACATTTCATTTATTAACAAAGTTTCAATTACCGAGAGAAGTACGAGTGACCACTTAGTTACGCAATGTATCTAAAAAACCAGCATTTCTCTGCACATATTTTCTGTGATCTTATTTTCAGTTCCCATACACCGCATTTCCGTATATTACAAAAGTTTGAAGGATTTTGAATTTGCTTCGTTGCAGTTTGAGTTTTAAGTTCTGACAGTTTGGCTATATACATTAAATGCATTCAACTGTTTTTTGGCTATATACATTAAATGCATTCAATTATTTTTTGGCTATATACATTAAATGCATTCAATTGTTTTTTTTTGGCTATATACATTAAATGCATTCAATTGTTTTTTTTAACTAACACCCAAGTAAAAGTATGAAAAACCACCAAACGTGGCTTAATCTGATGGGCCCATTTCGTACTTTTACTTCCTGAACATTGTGAATAATATACAGTATGTTATACATTACACAAATCTCATTGAAGCTGTATATTTTGCAATTTAACAAGCCTGACGTTTGCAAGGTCCTCTTTCACACAATGCACAAGTTAAAGAGTTCTTGCTGCTCTGCAGTTCATGGGGCCTTATAGTAATGATTGGTTTGTGCAGCTGCTGCTTTCGACTACGAAGACGAGGAGGAGGAGGCGAAGGTGGAAGCCCTCAATCCGCCGGGACGCGAAGAGATCAAGGATGGCCAGTGGATGGGCGTCTCTGTGAAGTCCCAGAAACGTGGTGGTATAGTGATGGTGTGCGGACACAGGTACATCACTGGAAGGGACCTGTCTCAGACGCAGCACGGATTGGGGCTTTGCTACTCGCTGAAGAGCAATCTTGAATGGGAGAACTACTATGAGCCTTGCAAGGGAAGGCCCATGGCTTCGTAAGTATGAGCTTTAATTATAATAGTCTTCGTGGAGAAGAATAATATGAACTGTTAGAAGTGCCAATTTATCATCTCCAATTGACGGAAGTGTATGGAGAGTCGAGCATAGAATTTAGGATACAGACATACGAATAAGTGAACATAATAATGTAGTTGATTAAATGAGTAAATCATATTAGAAATAATAAATGTTATAATATATAATAAAATAATAATAAAATGTTAAGTATCCTAGGCAACCAAATTTACTTGGGGCATTACTTTTGTAATAAAATAATAATAAAATGTTAACTAAACTAGGCAACCAAATTTACTTGGGGCATTACTTTTGTAATCAAATATAATGTTTTACAAACGTAAACATACATTTGCCCTTAATTATGTATTGGGAATATTAACATGTACCCCAATTAAACAATTTGTATTGCCCGTAACACTAATTGAGGGGTTCTTGCTCGAGGTAGAAACATTTATGGCATCCACTTTAGAGTGACGACTATTCAATGTTAATGTCTGCCTCAATTTTCAAATCTCGTACAATTGAGCTTTTAATTTTGGATTGTTAGATTTTATTTCTATGGTTTAAATTTGGTATTTGTATTTTTCGTACGTTTTTACTTTCATCATACGAGTAAAGCCAGACTTTGAATATGAAAATATGAACGTATTCATGCCCACAAATATCCTTACCTAATGATTGAATATTGTTTTAGAGACCACTTACAGTTTGGCTACTGCCAAGCTGGTACAAGTCTGGCGCTGCTGCCGGATGGCACAGCTTTGATTGGATCGCCCGGTCCATATACCTGGAGAGGCACGATGTTTGCCATAACGGTTGTAGGCGAATTTTTGCAGAGAGATAAGAATGTATATTTAGGCCCACTTAACGATGATCCCACTCCTATCGACAAGTATAGCTACTTAGGTAATATATTTTTTAGTATTACTCCTAATAAAATTGTAAGAAGTGAAAAATTTTATAGTTTAAAAATTTGCCAAACACAGATCTAATTATTATTTTACTAATAACAGTTATGTGCAAAGTAACGTTCATAATTTGGAATCTCAGTTGTATGTTTCTTTTTAATTATTATTTTTCTTACTTTCTTAATCTTTCCCTCTTATTATGATTATTATTTTAAGTTTGTTAAAACATTTGCGAATCAGATTTAAGGTATTATCTATAATTCATGAATAATTGATCTACTGGAAAATTCATTTTATAAATGTTTATCTGAATAGAAATTATTCTTCAATTTTTGAGTCACCAGTCGATTCATTATTTATATCTCAAATGTTGAGAACACATTTCGCTTACTAAAATGATTAAAATGGTTATTATGATTATTATTTTAAGTTTGTTAAAACATTTGCGAATCAGATTTAAGATATTATCTACAATTCATGAATATTTGATCTACTGGAAAATTCATTTTATAAATGTTTATCTGAATAGAAATTATTCTTCAATTTTTGAGTCACCTGGCGATAGATTATTTAAATCTCAAATGTTGAGAACACATTTCGCTTACTAAAATTATTAAAATGGTTATTATGATTATTATTTTAAGTTTGTTAAAACATTTGCGAATCAGATTTAAGATATTATCTACAATTCATGAATATTTGATCTACTGGAAAATTCATTTTATAAATGTTTATCTGAATAGAAATTATTCTTCAATTTTTGAGTCACCTGGCGATAGATTATTTAAATCTCAAATGTTGAGAACACATTTCGTTTACTAAAATGATTAAAATGGTTATTATGATTATTATTTTAAGTTTGTTAAAACATTTGCGAATCAGATTTAAGATATTATCTACAATTCATGAATATTTGATCTACTGGAAAATTCATTTTATAAATGTTTATCTGAATAGAAATTATTCGTCAATTTTTGAGTCACCTGGCAATAGATTATTTAAATCTCAAATGTTGAGAACACATTTCGCTTACTAAAATGATTAAAATGGTTATTATGATTATTATTTTAAGTTTGTTAAAACATTTGCGAATCAGATTTAAGATATTATCTATAATTCATGAATAATTGATCTACTGGAAAATTCATTTTATAAATGTTTATCTGAATAGAAATTATTCTTCAATTTTAGAGTCACCTGGTGATAGATTATTTAAATCTCAAATGTTGAGAACACATTTCGCTTACTAAAATGATTAAAATGGTTATTATGATTATTATTTTAAGTTTGTTAAAACATTTGCGAATCAGATTTAAGATATTATCTATAATTCATGAATAATTGTTCTACTGGAAAATTCATTTTATAAATGTTTATCTGAATAGAAATTATTCTTCAATTTTAGAGTCACCTGGTGATAGATTATTTAAATCTCAAATGTTGAGAACACATTTCGCTTACTAAAATGATTAAAATGGTTATTATGATTATTATTTTAAGTTTGTTAAAACATTTGCGAATCAGATTTAAGATATTATCTATAATTCATGAATAATTGTTCTACTGGAAAATTCATTTTATAAATGTTTATCTGAATAGAAATTATTCTTCAATTTTTGAGTCACCAGTCGATAGATTATTTATATCTCAAATGTTGAGAACACATTTCGCTTACTAAAATGATTAAAATGGTTATTATGATTATTATTTTAAGTTTGTTAAAACATTTGTGAATCAGATTTAAGATATTATCTATAATTCATGAATAATTGTTCTACTGGAAAATTCATTTTATAAATGTTTATCTGAATAGAAATTATTCTTCAATTTTTGAGTCACCTGGCGATAGATTATTTAAATCTCAAATGTTGAGAACACATTTCGCTTACTAAAATGATTAAAATGGTTATTATGATTATTATTTTAAGTTTGTTAAAACATTTGCGAATCAGATTTTAAGATATTATCTATAATTCATGAATAATTGTTCTACTGGAAAATTCATTTTATAAATGTTTATCTGAAAAGAAATTATTCTTCAATTTTTGAGTCACCTGGCGATAGATTATTTATATCTCAAATGTTGAGAACACATTTCGCTTACTAAAATGATTAAAATGGTTATTATGATTATTATTTTAAGTTTGTTAAAACATTTGTGAATCAGATTTAAGATATTATCTATAATTCATGAATAATTGTTCTACTGGAAAATTCATTTTATAAATGTTTATCTGAATAGAAATTATTCTTCAATTTTTGAGTCACCAGTCGATTCATTATTTATATCTCAAATGTTGGGAACACATTTCGCTTACTAAAAATTTTAGAAACGGATGTAATTTATTATTGTACATATATTATTATATGAATTGTAGGAATGAGTGTCACTGCGGGAAAATTCTTCAAAAAAAATTTAGTTTCGTACGCTTCGGGTGCTCCAAGATCACAGCATATGGGACAAGTATATTTTTTCAACAAGCAAGCCAATGCAGTGATCATGAATATTACTTTGATAATCAGCGGAGAGACGTTCGCGTCCAATTATGGCTACGAAATTTTAGCTGCGGATATTAATAACGATGGGTGAGTTGTAGATTAATTTTTTACTAATAATTATAGTACTATTTATAAATATAACACATTACTTTGTTAGTATCACATAAAATTATTTATTGATTTGTTTTTGATCATTATCAAAACGTAACTAAAATTACTTAAATAGTCAAAACTATACCTTTTCAAGTTCAAATTGAGACCAATCAATTTCAAATTGAGGCCAATCAAGTTCAAATTGATACCAATCAATTACAAATTGAGACCAATCAAGTTCAAATTGATACCAATCAATTTCAAATTGATACCAATCAATTTCAAATTGATACCAATCAATTTCAAATTGAGACTAAACAAAATCAAGTTGAGAGTAAACAATATCAAGTTGAGAGTAAACATATAAAATTGATATTATTTAATATCAACTTAATTTTGTTTAGTCTCAATTTGAAATTGATTGGTCTCAATTTGAAATTGATTGGTATCAATTTAATAATAATAATAATAATAATAATAGTTTATTATCTCAAGAAATGTTTACAAAAACAACAGTGTTATTACAAACATAAATGAAATTGTGTTAACGGAAAAAAGATTAAAAAATGGCAAAAAATTAACAACAATTTGAAATTGATTGGTCTCAATTTGAACTGGAAAAGGTATAGTAACAAATCAATAAATAATTTTATGTGATACTAACAAAGTAATGTGTTTTATTTATAATTAATAAAATATATCACAAAGTAGACGCCACAACCATTCAAAATAATAATTATTGTTGTTACATATTTGTTTAAGACTGTCTGTACTAATAATTGTTACATTAACATAATCAAAATTCACAAAACATGGCTCATTTTGTTTTTGATTGTGATCATAAATCTCGAATTGGCTCTAGTTGGCTCTAATTTTGGCTCATTTTCGATTTCCCAATTTTCTTATTATTTGGAAATCATTTTATCATTCTTTGGTAATAATTGTTACGTCTGCATTTTTTAATTCATTCTGTACTGACAATTATTACATCGTGAACATGATTTTTTTTTAGTTATGATGAACTATTAGTAGCAGCCCCATTCTACTTTAATAAAACTGCTGGCGGTGCTGTCTATGTGTACTCGAATTTGCGCAATTGTGGGATGGACCATTGTGCTTACGATCAAAAGCTGACAGGACCACTGGAATCACGGTTTGGTTTTTCTATGACTTCGCTGGGCGACATTAATAAAGATGGTTACAATGATATTGCAATAGGAGCTCCTTATGAACAACCCAATGGTGCTATATATATTTATTTGGGTGGTAAGGATGGATTAGCCCGTGAGCCATCGCAAGTGAGTATATAAAATCTGATTTATAATCGAAATTTTTGATTCAGTTGATCGCTTTTACAATGTATAATAATAAAATCTTTATTGTATTACGATTCATAGAATATTATTATCACTCAATATGTATCACTCAGATGATATCATTTTTGCCAAAGCTGATAATTATAGGTCATTCAAAATTCACAGAACATGGCTCATTTGGCTCTTGTTTTGACTCATTTTTGAATTCCCAATTTTCTTATTATTTAGAAATCATTTTATCATAAATTCTTTGCTAATAATTGTTAAGTCTGCATTTTTGTATTTTTGTGTTTATTCATTGTGTTGTTATTTATGAAATTTAATCCTAGGAAAATCAGAACTCTTTTGGAAATTTATATAATTTTTTTTTACATTCATTTACATTTCATATACATAGATTTTTGTTTTAATGTTTAACACAATAAATTATTATTCATTTAAATATCAAAATATGTTTTTTTAAACTTATTGAGTTTATGAAAATATTGTCACAAATACAAAAATTAGCATTTTGTTTATTTTAATCAAGAGAATAATAAATTTAAACTTTGTCTGCATTTTTGTATTTTTGTGTTTATTCATTGTGTTATTATTTATGAAATTTAATCCTAGGAAAATCAGAACTCTTTTGGAAATTTATATTATTTTTTTTTGACATTCATTTACATTTCATATACATAGATTTTTTTTAATGTTTAACACAATAAATTATTATTCATTTAAATATCAAAATATGTTTTTTTAAACTTATTGAGTTTATGAAAATATTGTCACAAATACAAAAATTAGCATTTTGTTTATTTTAATCAGGAGAATAATAAATTTAAACTTTGTCTGCATTTTTGTATTTTTGTGTTTATTCATTGTGTTATTATTTATGAAATTTAATCCTAGGAAAATCAGAACTCTTTTGGAAATTTATATTAATTTTTTTTTGATATTCATTTACATTTCATATACATAGATTTTTTTTAATGTTTAACACAATAAATTATTATTCTTTTAAATTAAACTTATTGAGTTAAGGAAAATATTGTCACAAATACAAAAATTAGCATTTTGTTTATTTTAATCAGGAGAATAATAAATTTAAACTTTGTCTGCATTTTTGTATTTTCGTGTTTATTCATTGTGTTATTATGTATGAAATTTAATCCTAGGAAAATCAGAACTCCTTTGGAAATTTTTATTAATTTTTTTTTGACATCATTTACATTTCATATACATAGATTTTTTTTAATGTTTAACACAATAAATTATTATTCATTTAAATATCAAAATATGTTTTTTTAAACTTATTGAGTTTATGAAAATATTGTCCCAAATACAAATATTAGCATTTTGTTTATTTTAATCAAGAGAATAATAAATTTAAACTTTGTCTGCATTTTTGTATTTTTGTGTTTATTCATTGTGTTATTATTTATGAAATTTAATCCAAGGAAAATCAGGACTCTTTTGAAAATGTATATACATTTTTTTTGGCATTCATTTACATTTCATATACATAGATTTTTTTTTATGTTTAACACAATAAATTATTATTCATTTAAATATCAAAATGTTTATTTTTAACTTATTGAGCTTAGGAAAATATTGTCACAAATACAAAAATATGCATCTTATTTATTTTAATCAAGAAAATAATAAATTTAAACTTTGTCTGCATTTTTGTATTTTTGTGTTTATTCATTGTGTTATTATGTATGAAATTTAATCCTAGGAAAATCAGAACTCCTTTGGAAATTTTTATTAATTTTTTTTTACATTCATTAACATTTCATATACATAGATTTTTTTTAATGTTTAACACAATAAATTATTATTCATTTAAATAACACAATATGTTTTTTTTAAACTTATTGAGTTTATGAAAATACTGTCACAAATACAAAAATTAGCATTTTGTTTATTTTAATCAAGAGAATAATAAATTTAAACTTTGTCTGCATTTTTGTATTTTTGTGTTTATTCATTGTGTTATTATTTATGAAATTTAATCCTAAGAAAATCAGAACTCTTTTGGAAATTTATATTATTTTTTTTTTGACATTCATTTACATTTCATATACATAGATTTTTTTTAATGTTTAACACAATAAATTATTATTCATTTAAATATCAAAATGTTTTTTTTTAAACTTATTGAGCTTAGGAAAATATTGTCATAAATACAAAAATATGCATTTTGTTTATTTTAATCAAGAGAATAATAAATTTAAACTTTGTCTGCATTTTTGTATTTTTGTGTTTATTCATTGTGTTATTATTTATGAAATTTAATCCAAGGAAAATCAGAACTCTTTTGAAAATGTATATAAATTTTTTTTTACATTCATTTACATTTCATATACATAGATTTTTTTAAATGTTTAACACAATAAATTATTATTCTTTTAAATATCACAATATGTTTTTTAAACTTATTGAGTTAAGGAAAATATTGTCACAAATACAAAAATTAGCATTTTGTTTATTTTAATCAGGAGAATAATAAATTTAAACTTTGTCTGCATTTTTGTATTTTTGTGTTTATTCATTGTGTTATTATGTATGAAATTTAATCCTAGGAAAATCAGAACTCTTTTGGAAATTTATATTAAATTTTTTTTGACATTCATTTACATTTCATATACATAGATTTTTTTTAATGTTTAACACAATAAATATTTATTCATTTAAATATCAAAATATGTTTTTTTAAACTTATTGAGTTAATGAAAATATTGTCACAAATACAAAAATTAGCATTTTGTTTACTTTAATCAAGAGAATAATAAATTTAAACTTTGTCTGCATTTTTGTATTTTTGTGTTTATTCATTGTGTTATTATTTATGAAATTTAATCCTAGGAAAATCAGAACTCTTTTGGAAATTTATATTAATTTTTTTTTACATTCATTTACATTTCATATACATAGATTTTTTTTAATGTTTAACACAATAAATTATTATTCATTTAAATATCAAAATATGTTTTTTTAGACTTATTGAGTTTATGAAAATATTGTCACAAATACAAAAATTAGCATTTTGTTTACTTTAATCAAGAGAATAATAAATTTAAACTTTGTCTGCATTTTTGTATTTTTGTGTTTATTCATTGTGTTATTATTTATGAAATTTAATCCTAGGAAAATCAGAACTCTTTTGGAAATTTATATTAATTTTTTTTTACATTCATTTACATTTCATATACATAGATTTTTTTTAATGTTTAACACAATAAATTATTATTCATTTAAATATCAAAATATGTTTTTTTAGACTTATTGAGTTTATGAAAATATTGTCACAAATACAAAAATTAGCATTTTGTTTACTTTAATCAAGAGAATAATAAATTTAAACTTTGTCTGCATTTTTGTATTTTTGTGTTTATTCATTGTGTTATTATTTATGAAATTTAATCCTAGGAAAATCAGAACTCTTATGAAAATGTTTATAAATTGTTTTTGACATTCATTTACATTTCATATACATAGATTTTTTTTAATGTTTAACACAATAAATTATTATTCATTTAAATATCAAAATATATTTTTTTAAACTTATTAAGCTTATGAAAATATTGTTACATATACTAAAATATGAATTTTATTTATATTAGTCAAGAGAATAATAAATTCAAACTTTGTCAGTGGTATTCATAGAAATTTAAGCCGCGGTTTAGCTAGCAGTGGTTTAGTCTTAGTAACCATGGTAACCATTTGTAAAACACAGCTAAACCACGGTTTAAATTTTTATGATTGCCGCCGTGTGTGTATTTGTATCACTAAAAACGTTGATTTAATTCAGAAAATCAAACTGGAAGGAGGCCCAACGACTATTGGATACTCATTAAGCGGAGGATTAGACATGGATGATAACAATTACCCGGATCTACTGACGGGCGCTTACGATTCTGATATGGTGATACTATTCAAGACGAGAGCCATCACCCATATCGAGATTCATGTGAAGGGAAAGGAACTTCAAAACATAGACACCAGTAAAACGGGGTGCATTAGAGACAAGAAAAGCAGCCGCACATGGTAAGTATAGTGATATTTAGTGATATACATATATTGTATATCACTGTATATTGTATATAGTGATATACACAGTGATATTTAATAGTGACCGTGAATTTTCAGCTTTTCTTTCGAAGTGTGCTTCAAGTTAAGACGGCCAAAGAACTATAAGAATGATATTACTGTTAAGTCGTTCATACAAGCCGATGTTGATAAGAAGAAGGGCAAGCGGGTGAGATTTAACTCGACGTCTGAGAGCACCCACAAAGAAAAGTACATTCAGTTACGGGGGACGCAAGAGGAGCACTGCCAACAAGAAACTGTCTACATTAACGAGGCTAACAGGGATATACTATCGCCTATTAAAGTACGCATATTAATATTTGTTTTATTTTTGTTATGTTTCGGTGTTTCTACGGAAAGATAATTGCCATCTGGTAGGCGAATTGGGTGGTTTAATTTGTTTGTAATTTTGTTTTAGTTTAAGGTGAACTATACATTGGTCAATGAAGAGCCTCTTTCTCCGATTTTGAATAAGACCTCGGAAAAACAGTTCATTGCAAAGTTCCAAAAGGACTGCGGTGAAGACGATATTTGCCAAAGCAATTTAACGTTAAGAGCTGGATTACTGCTAGAACGTAAGTGGTTGATTAAATCTTGAATTGGAAAATTATTATATGCCATGTCTGTGTACAGGAAATGTCCATACATAAATACATATATTTATGTATTTATATGAATACATAAATTTATATAAATTTAAAATATAAACGATCCTGAAATAATTATTATATTGAAATCTCGTCTCTGTGTACAGGAAATGTTCATACATAAATACATTTATTTATGTATTTATATGAATACATAAATTTATATAAATTTACGATATAAAGGATCCTGAAATCATTATTATATTGAAATCTCGTCAAAACTATGCAGTATGTTAATTATCAATATCTTCCAGGGAAAGAAGAAGCGAATGTGTATTTATTAGACCTCGGATCGGTTGAAGAAATTAATGTGAACGTCAACATTTCCAACGAGGGGGAATCTGCATATGAGGCACAACTCTTTATTGTGCATCCGTTAACGCTAAGTTACATCGCTTTAAACAATAAACAAGTAAGTGTGATCGAAATCAGGTTCATGGTAATTCACAATGTAAATGACAAAGTAAAATAGCATGTATTTTTCCATTTTGTATATGAAATTTTCATTATTATTTGTATCTAACCTAACTTTTATAGCTGCATCATTATTTTTACAACAAATTTCTCAAAATGTACCGCTAGACTATCCAATCAGTGGTGCTCCTTGATGATTACAGATTGTAATTTGAAACAAAAAAATTACAAAATTAATCTACAACTCACTCATCGTTATTAATATCCGCAGCTAAAATTTCGTAGCCATAATTCGACGCGAACGTCTCTCCGCTGATTATTAAAGTAATATTCATGATCACTGCATTTGCTTGCTTGTTGAAAAAATATACTTGTCCCATATGCTGTGATCTTGGAGCACCCGAAGCGTACGAAACTAAATTTTTTTTAAAGAATTTTCCTTAAGTAGTTGAAACTAGTAACAATAAGTAATTTTATGTGATACTAACAAAGTAATGTGTTTTATTTATTATAAAATTTGGGTTATAAAAAGTGTTGTGCAGGATGTGAAAGGCCAGAACAATGTTCTGTCCGTTCTGTTGTTGTCTCAGTTCATATTTTGCACAACCTTTTTATAATTCGTACTCATAAGGAATAATTTTGAAAATTTTGGGTACAACTTTTAAAAACTCCGGATCAATATTTCATCCTTTAGATTAATATCATAACTTTATTTTCATTTTTCAGTATTTCATCCTTTTGTTTAATATCATAACTTTATTTTCATTTTTCAGTATTTCATCCTTTACTTCCATATCATAACTTTATTTTCATTTTTCAGTATTTCATCCTTTACTTCCATATCATAACTTTATTTTCATTTTTCAGTATTTCATCCTTTACTTCCATATCATAACTTTATTTTCAATTTTCAGTATTTCATCCTTTACTTCCATATCATAACTTTATTTTAATTTTTCAGAGTGACATTAAATGCATCTACTTTAACGATACTCTGGTGACTTGCAATTTGGGCAATCCATTCCAGAAGCACAGGTCCGTCGATTTAGGGCTGCGGTTCGAAAGCAAAGACAACAACAAGATGAACAAAGTAAAGGAACTTGAGTTTTTGGTGTTTGTAAATTCGACATCCGATGAACTGTCGAAGCAGACGAGCGCCAGATTCAGGGCCGAGGTTAAGAAGAGGGCCGAGGTCCGGATTACGGGCGCTGCCACTTCCTACGTGATCTTCGGTGGGCCGGTTAAAGGAGAGTCTTCGATTGTGCACTTCGACGAAATCGGAATGCGTGTGTGGCATAGGTATCAGGTTTCTAATGACGGCCCCTGGACCATCGATAATCTGAAAATCGTCATTCAGTGGCCTGTTGAATTGGCCAGCGCTAGTTCTCGCGGAAAATGGGTCTTGTACCTGGAAGATATGCCCAAAGTGGAATACGATGGTAACAACAATCACCATAATAATATTGCGTTTTTTATTGTGCTCATATTCCAGGTACTTTGCATGATGTTTGCGTGATTGAGGGAGGCACGATTAACGAACTTAATATTACAAACCGACCAGGAGGAATTGAGCATGTCCCCGATAATCTTATGATTCCTCCAGCCAACATCGAACCGAGTGCACGTTCGTTGCATAATTTGGGCCCGGTCAGAAGAAAAAGGCATGCAGATTACATGAGTATGTGTGATGAGCGCAAACGAAATTGTACATTGGTAAGTTACAATTAATCGTTTTACTATACAGGGTGATTCATTAGGAAATGCGCATACAGTAATGGTAGATGCGGCACATCGAGGTGATTCTAAATAAACTATATTGTATATACTGTGTATAACACATGTAAAAGTGCCATTATTTGAGCGTTGAAAATCAAAATGGAGTAAGCCCCGAATCTATAGGCCGTACTTGAGCTTGAGTTCGACTCAAGTTGTATATTTGGTTGCATTTGGTCCATAAACGTTTATAGAAAGTACGCAACCAAATATACAACTTGAGTGGAACTCAAGCTCAAGTATGGACTATAGATACGGGCCTAAGTCCTGTTATTTAAATCGAGAAAAGTCCAGAAAAGTGCAAGGGACAACATTCCTTGTGTATTTCCGGACTTATCTGAATAAAAAAGAAATAGACTTACCACACTTTGAACGGTTTATTTAGGCCCATATCTATAGTCCGTACTAGAGCATCAGTCCGACTCAAGTCGTATATTTGCGTATATTTGGTTGCGTTTGGTGCATAAACGTTTATAGAAAATATGCAACCAAATGTACGACTTGAGTCGAACTCAAGCTCAAGTACGGACTATAGATACGAGCCTTAGGCCCGTATCTATAGTCCATACTTAAACTTGAGTTCTACTTACGTCGTATATTTGGTTGCGTATTTTCTATAAACAATTAAGGACTGAACGCAACCAGATATGCGACTTGAGCAGAACTCAAGCTCAAGTACGGACTATAGATACCGGCCTTAGTGTTTGAGAATGTGACAATCGTACCATACTTAATTAAAATTATTAAAATAACTTTGAGAGTAATTAATAATTGATTTTGCTTCAGGACTGTTCATTAGGGACAGCGAAATGCTCGAGGATTATTTGCGACCTGCCAAAACTACTTAAAGGAAACGAAGCAACGATCCAAATAAAATCTAGAATATGGAATTCTACTTTTGTGGAGGACTACAGTAAAAAGGACTTTGTAAAAATCATTTCCAAAGCATCAATTGTAATACCTGATGACAGCGTCGAACAAGACGCATCGGATGATGTAGCAAAGGTATGCGTTAATGTTTTCGATGATGATTATAATTATAATTATATAATAGGTTATAATTGTTATTGTTTCATCCTTGTTTCAGGCGGAGACCACTGCTTATCCAGAAAGTACGGCGCTCGAGACTTCGATTCCGTACTGGATTTATATAGTTGCGATTTTGGCAGGCATTCTATTCTTCCTCATCATAAGTTTCATCCTCTACAAAGTCGGTTTCTTCAAGAGAAACAGGGTCAAAGATCCGACGTTAACGGGGAACCTGATGAAGGTCGGCGAGTCAGAGAACCTTTTGAGCAAATGAGCGAACGACCGAACAATGTGGAAACTGTGTGTCTTGTGATTCATTCATAACATCTCGATAATAGGTTTCATTATTTTTCTAACTTACTTCCATTAGACTTAAGTCATTTCATTTTCTATGTTCCTAAGCGTGAACACACAGTAAGTGCATCTTGAATCCTTTATCCATCGCCAACTCACAAACCGAGAGATAAATCACTATATTTGTGAAAAACAAACCGAGAGATAAATCACTATATTTGTGAAAAACTATGGGTTTGAACCAAAACTAGAATTTTAGTAATTTAATTGACTGAACCAGCATTAGAAAATAAATTTCATTTCAAAGTTTGAACCAAACCCAGAAAATTGCATTTTAGAAATTTATTGTATTCGACTGGATGAATTTGGACTAGAAAAGAAATTTCTGCTATTTGTCATATTAAGGGTTTTCATTATGATGTGGGAAAATATTGTTCTCTTGTACTTCCTTAATAGGAAGTACAAGAGAACAATCTTTTCCCATATCATAGAAAATAAATCATTTTGAAAAACGAAGAAGAACTGTTATTTGTGTCATATTAAGGGTTTTTATTATGATATGGGAAAAGATTGTTCTCTTGTACTTCCTTAATAGGAGGTATTAAGGAAGTACAAGAAGGAAGTACTATCAAGGAAGTACAAGAAGGAAGTACTATTAAGGAAGTACAAGAGAACAATCGTTTCCCATATCATAGAAAATAAATCATTTTGAAAATCGAAGAAGAACTGTTATTTGTGTCATATTAAGGGTTTTTATTATGATATGGGAAAAGATTGTTCTCTTGTACTTCCTTAATAGGAGGTATTAAGGAAGTACAAGAAGGAAGTACTATCAAGGAAGTACAAGAGAACAATCGTTTCCCATATCATAGAAAATAAATCATTTTGAAAAACGAAGAAGAACTGTTATTTATGTCATATTAAAGGTTTTTATTATGATATGGGAAAAGATTGTTCTCTTGTACTTCCTTAATAGGAAGTATTAAGGAAGTACAAGAAGGAAGTACTATTAAGGAAGTACAAGAGAACAATCTTTTCCCATATCATAGAAAATAAATCATTTTGAAAAACGAAGAAGAACTGTTATTTGTGTCATATTAAGGGTTTTCATTATGATATGGGAAAAGATTGTTCTCTTGTACTTCCTTAATAGGAAGTATTAAGGAAGTACAAGAAGGAAGTACTATTAAGGAAGTACAAGAGAACAATCTTTTCCCATATCATAGAAAATAAATCATTTTGAAAAACGAAGAAGAACTGTTATTTGTGTCATATTAAGGGTTTTTATTATGATATGGGAAAAGATTGTTCTCTTGTACTTCCTTAATAGGAAGTATTAAGGAAGTACAAGAAGGAAGTACTATCAAGGAAGTACAAGAGAACAATCTTTTCCCATATCATAGAAAATAAATCATTTTGAAAAACGAAGAAGAACTGTTATTTGTGTCATATTAAGGGTTTTTATTATGATATGGGAAAATATTGTTCTCTTGTACTTCCTTAATAGAAAGTATTAAGGAAGTACAAGAAGGAAGTACTATCAAGGAAGTACAAGAGAACAATCTTTTCCCATATCATAGAAAATAAATCATTTTGAAAAACGAAGAAGAACTGTTATTTGTGTCATATTAAGGGTTTTTATTATGATATGGGAAAAGATTGTTCTCTTGTACTTCCTTAATAGGAAGTATTAAGGAAGTACAAGAAGGAAGTACTATTAAGGAAGTACAAGAGAACAATCTTTTCCCATATCATAGAAAATAAATCATTTTGAAAAACGAAGAACTGTTATTTGTGTCATATTAAGGGTTTTTATTATGATATGGGAAAAGATTGTTCTCTTGTACTTCCTCAATAGGAAGTATTAAGGAAGTACAAGAAGGAAGTACTATCAAGGAAGAACAAGAGAACAATCTTTTCCCATATCATAGAAAATTAATCATTTTGAAAAACGAAGAAGAACTGTTATTAGTGTCATATTAAGGGTTTTTATTATGATATGGGAAAAGATTGTTCTCTTGTACTTCCTTAATAGGAAGTATTAAGGAAGTACAAGAAGGAAGTACTATCAAGGAAGTACAAGAGAACAATCTTTTCCCATATCATAGAAAATAAATCATTTTGAAAAACGAAGAAGAACTGTTATTTATGTCATATTAAGGGTTTTTATTATGATATGGGAAAAGATTGTTCTCTTGTACTTCCTATTAAGGAAGTACAAGAGAACAATCTTTTCCCATATCATAGAAAATAAATCATTTTCAAAAACGAAGAACAGAGTTTCTATGTACTTCATATGCTTTGAGTCGGAGATGTGAACATAATCAGGTAATGCTCCATCATTCAGTTACATGAGAATCAATTGGTACATGCATTTTAGTACAATATTTAATAGTGATTTAGCTCTTGCTTAAAACTAATATTACATGTATTTTTTTATTTTTATCTATTGTGATGATTCATGTGATGATAATTTGTGTTCTTTGCGGATTTATTCAGGTACCAATATTTTCAGTATTTATTCACAAAACTGGTGATTTATAATTTCTATTTGTACTACTAGTAAACTTAAACGAATTAAGTAATAGTAAATAAAACTAGTAATTTTAAATGTTAATTATTTTTCATCGGCTCTCAAACTTTTTTTCTACTGAAAAATAACTGCCATCGCACCACCACCTGATTTAGGTGGTGTAATTTGAAACACCCTGTATATTGGTCTTAATGCCGAATAGATCCTCAAGCATATTGGTACTTATTCAATCTAATTTAGAGCTATTAGTAAGTAGATTGAATCTTAATATACGTAAGTAAATTAGAATTGCAAATCTGAGCGATTTTTTTGTTATTTTATATTTAAAATAGTTATATTAAGATTGTTTCCATATAAACACAATTTTATCTTGATCTAAATTCATATAAAGAAAACAAAATTTACAAATTGGGAATCAGGAGAAAACATGATTTACAAATAATATTTCTTAATATTGTAAAATTAAAAATAATTGTTCGCCTGTTTTCTTTATTTTTTATGTAAATCTAAGACTATAGTCTTAGATCTATAGTCTTTTATATAAAAGGCTAATTTTAAGGTTCTCCTGTTTTCTTTATTTTTTATATAAATCTAAGATAGTCTTAGATCTTAGGTCTGTAGTCTTTTATATAAAAGACTAATTTTAAGGTTCTCCTGTTTTCTTTATTTTTTATATAAATCTAAGACTATAGTCTTAGATCTTAGGTCTATAGTCTTTTATATAAAAGACTGATTTTAAGGTTCTCCTGTTATCTTTATTTTTTATATAAATCTAAGACTATAGTCTTAGATCTTATGTCTATAGTCTTTTATATAAAAGACTGATTTTAAGGTTCTCCTGTTATCTTTATTTTTTATATAAATCTAACACTATAGTCTTAGATCTTAGGTCTATAGTCTTTTATATAAAAGACTAATTTTAAGGTTCTCCGGTTTTCTTTATTTTTTATATAAATCTAAGACTATAGTCTTAGATCTTAGGTCTATAGTCTTTTATATAAAAGACTTATTTTAAGGTTCTCCTGTTTTCTTTATTTTTTATATAAATCTAAGACTACAGTCTAAGATCTTAGGTCTATAGTCTTTTATATAAAATACTAATTTTAAGGTTCTCCTGTTTTCTTTATTTTTGATATAAATCTAAGACTACAGTCTTAGAACTATAGTCTTTTATATAAAAGACTAATTTTAAGGTTCTCCTGTTTTCTTTATTTTTTATATAAATCTAAGACTATAGTCTTAGATCTTAGGTCTATAGTCTTTTATATAAAAGACTAATTTTAAGGTTCTCCTGTTTTCTTTATTTTTTATATAAATCTAAGACTATAGTCTTAGATCTTAGGTCTATAGTCTTTTATATAAAAGACTAATTTTAAGGTTCCAACTGTTGGCTGGTAATGAGAATTTCAAATGCCGTTTTTTTGAGTACTGATTACTCGTTTATTAATCCTAATAATGATTAGTATAATAATATGAGTGGTTGTAAAGTGTAATTGAATGTTTTAATTTAATTTTATTAGTATGAACGCAAAGTGACTCGCGACTTAAATTAGCCCCAGTTACTTTATGTAAAATGTGATGATTTTTATGGCTCGTATTCTGGTGATAAGGTGCTGAAAAGTAATCTTAATATTGCCATTACAATGTAATTAATCGAATGTTGTTTTTTAATGAAGTTGTCCTTCACTGCCGTTATATTTTCTTCACTGTACATACATTGTAAAATAGTTTTGTATAAATAGTTACGAATTGTGTTACGGATTTAATAATCTAGCGTGGATTTAAGATAGATGTATATGTACATAATATTTTGAATGTAGTTCTATATTGCAAAGTCTGTTTCCAGTAATTTCAATTATATATTTTATGATATATCCAGTTTTGATTACAGTTATTAGTTTGCTTGTAAGCTGTATGAAGAAGGATGATTAATAAATTATATTTATTATAAGTTTTGTTTTTTTAATTTCTTGCTACTTATCTACAGGATGTCTGGGAAAATAAAATATTAGTGGCCTATAGTTTTTAATTAACAGTTAATAAATTAAGTTAATTAACAGTAATTAACAGTAAATTAACAGTTTACTACTTTATACTTTTGGGGTATTATTCTGTACTTAGTATAGACTTTTTTTGCAGTAATTAAATGTAAAGAGAAAGAAATTTATTAAGCAATAAGTAAAATATAAAGTTTAAGGTTTTATCCATATTACCCGTTATTTATTTAAAGTATTATTCTGTTCTTACTGGTATAGTTATTTTTTATTTATTTTATTATTTATTTATTTTTATATATAGAATATGTTTATTTTAATAAGATAATTAAAGATAATAAGAATAAGATGCAATAAAATCAAGATAAATACATAGCAAAAATACACATTTGACGCCTCTGATGATGGTTTGCTAAACAAACTGAAACTAGTCAGGCAAAATAACAATAAATAAATAATACAATTAAATAAAAAATAAGTTTGCCAGTAAGTGCAGAATAATAACTTAAATAAATAACTGGTAATATGGATAAAACCTTAAACTTTATATTTTACTTATTGCTTATTAAATTTCGTTCTCTTTATATTTAATTACTGCAAAAAAGTCTTTTATATACGTTTGCACTGCAAAATTGCAATAGTAATAATTTGTACTATTTCTATTTTGCCACACACAATACAGACAATGTTATTCCTCCTAGATTAAAATTTATTTTGGTTTTGTCACAAAAATGATAACATAATTCGATGCCTTAAATCAAACAAAAACTCCACATAAGTGCTAATATTGCCTTAGCAGAGTGATTTATTAGTAATTAATGTATAATCAACTTTCTTGAGTGCCAGTAAATGTGTAATTGTTTAAACTATTAAATAATTTTAAAACGAGCGCAATATCGCCACAAACTTGTAAATATAAGTTCAAACATCACTTACCTACCACATATACATGTTCAATCGCCTAATTAGCGCCCAAAAATTGATTAAAACCGATAATTGAAATAATTCTTGCAATTTTTTGACATAGGGCGACATCTGGTGACAACTCATCAAACCAATATATTTAATTATTTTAATTAAGCGTCTAATCAGAAAAATCTTCAAATAAAATTGATAGCCTTCATCCTTACGAATCCGAATCTGTAATTATTTGCTCTGTAGCTACATAAATAACCGAGAAAATGGCAAAACAAATTCGCTATTTATGAACTAATTTTCAAAATTCTGCGCAAAGTAATTTTTTTTTCTGCGAACTTTTCGGACCCGAAACTTGCATTACTATTACGAATCGAATGCAAAAATTTTTTTTGTTAAAATTAATGTTTTTGTCCTAAAACTTCTGAATTTCGGATATATTATCCGCAACGGTCCCAACAGTGTCGGGTTCGAAAAAAATGCAGTACTTTAGTTTGCTGTTAGTGACGTTAATACTTAACTGAGAGGAAACATAATTGCAGATTCAGATTCAGAAGGCAAAACCCATCGATTAGATGTTTTAGTTGTGCCAAAAACTCCATTTCTAAAATGTTTGCCTTTTCGAAAATATATTTTTTTTAAATTTTTGCTTGCAGATTCGGACTAAGGAGGCACAAATCTATGGAACTGCTATTTCAGCTCAAACAATTTGCAAACTATAAGTATCCACAAGTGCTATTTAAAGTGTGTCTATCAATTGAATGATTGAGATTGAAAGACAATAATTAAAATCAAAAAAGATTAAGACAAAAATTACTCATGAAAACAAAGTTTGAACTATTACTTAGTCACTTCGTAAGTTAAATAAAATACCAACACACTCATATTGCATCTACATCTTTAACTGCACTTTACAAGTGCAATTTAAAGTGTCTGTCTATCAATTGAATGATTTCGATTTAAAGACAATAATTAAAAACGATTAAGACAAAAATTACTCATGAAAGCAAAGTTTGAACTATAGTTTTTCAAGTTAAAATTTAGACCAATCAAGTTAAAATTGAGACCAATCAATTTCAAATTGAGGCCAATCAAGTTCAAATTGATACAAACAATTTCAAATTGAGACCAATCAATTTCAAATGAAGACTAAACAAAATCAAGTTGACACTAAACAATATCAATTTTATTGGTTTACTCTCAACTTGATATTGTTTAGTGTCAACTTGATTTTGTTTAGTCTCAATTTGAAATTGATTGGTCTCAATTTGAACTTGAAAAGGTATAGTACTTTGTCACTTTGTAAGTTAAATAAAATACCGACACACTAATATTACATCTACATCTCCTTTAATTAAGTTAATGCTTCACAGCATCAATGTAATAATATTCATTATTACATGGTGACCAGTATGTGCAAATAATTTTAGTAGAACCGTATTTCAGAATTTTAGTAGAATATATGTGATAATTTCTCAATGACGTGTAAAATTATTGATTTTGTGTTTTACATATCATTCTTGAATGTCGCGTATAAGCAAGGGAATAACGAAAAATGTATTACATTGTATCTAGAAATAACCGTATCATGTTATTTATTGGTGACCGTCGGTGGTACAGACAGTGAATAATAAAATCAAAACCCAGTTCAAACAAAACCAGTGATTTTATAAAAAGAAATTAAAATTCTTTAATATAAAACAGTTCAGCAGTAATACCAGTAGCAGTAGTATGAACTGTATGATAATAACAAAATTATGTACAAAATGTCGAATCAAATCGTTAAGCAAAATTACCTGTTATCAGCTAATATAATCTAATAAAATATTTATATCTGCAAACATGTGCCGATCTATTTTTTGGGGGCGCATCAGATATTGTTTTTGAAATTAATATATACACAGAAGTATTCTCAATAATGCTTAATAAAATCCAAAGTGCATACATTTATAAACCGATTATAAAAAATTAATGTGTAAATGCATACTTTTTTTAATATAATTTACAGCCTATATCTCTAAAATAAAAAACAATAGTCAAGTATGCACAAGTTAAGTAATAGCATAATGAAAATATCTTGAATGTTCATTTCAACATACATATTGAAATATATCTTATAAAAATTAATCAATATGAAGTTTCATGTGTTGAATTAATTCAATATGCGAGTAGTAACTGCGACATATTTCACATCTATACATTTTATTTTCGTCCGAATCACTCAATTCACTTTCGACGTTGTCACAAATAATTTTATGCTCGCGCAGCTGCCCTTCAGTGTTAAACTCTACGTTACATCTAGCACAAGAAACCGCCTTGAGGCTGAACTTTTCGTGGGAATGGTACTCGTGCGTCCTTCCCTTGTTGAAGTTTGTAAAGTGCTGGCCGCAATATTTACATTCGTAATCTCTGCAGAGCGCCATGTGTTTCAGCAGGTTTTCCTGCTTGAGGATCATGATGCCGCAACGTTCGCACTTCGGGGCCTTCACATTGGTGTGATCATAGAAATGGGGCCGTCGCTTGAACGACTTGCAATCCAAGCAGTAGTAATCGCTGCGCGAGGAGTTCTCCTTCGACTTGTGCTCCACCTTGTGCTGCTCGACATCGTCAAACACCTTGAAGCATATGGGGCAATGTTTCAGTCGGTGGATGTCAGTCTCCTGCTCGGTGCCGAACGTCAGAACGCAAAATTTGCATTCCAGGTCTCTTATGAATTCGGTAAGTCGCATATCTACATACATGCGTTTCATGGTTGCAGAGCGTGAACTTTTTGCGGGCACTGCTTTTTTGCTAGGCGCCTCTGAGCTTTCTAATAAGTTCGCTAGAGCTAGTGGATCTTCGGCGTTTGCAACTGAACTCTCGGCGGGGTTGGGGACTGCTGCTGTTTCGGTTTCGTCGACGGGTTCCGTTTTAATTTTCGTTTTGACAACGGTCTCTTCCGGATCCACAACTTCCTGTTTAACTTTCACGCTGGGATCTAAAGCTGGTTGGATCTCAGTGGCTGTGACCTTTTGCTCGCTCTTTTCATGTGCGATCATGTGCACTTTCAAATCGTGAAGCTCGTAATATCTGCGATTACATATTTTGCACTGGTGCGGTTTGTATTCAAAGTGCCGCCTTATATGCGTTAGTAATTTTATTTTTGATGTAAACGTAATGCCGCAGTGGTTGCACTGGCAGAGGTACTCCAACTTCTTTCCTTTCTTGTCAGACGAATTTGGTAAAGGTTCTATTTCAACGGAGCACTCAAATTGCTCCGCTGTGTACTTTTGTAAATGTCCGTTACATTGGATTATTTGTTCTAGCAGTAATCTGTTTTCGGCCTGCAGAGAACCGTACGTTCTTTCCTCAAAAGCCATTGTGTCTTCCGACAAGATTTCTAGTAATGGAGAGTTTCTACCACAGTCGGTTTCTCTGTTGTTATCCGACGCATCAAAACTAGATGAGGACATGTTGTCAAAGTGATCTAAGTTTGGCGCTTCATCCATGTTATTGCAACTGTTGCTATCATTTGAGTGCGTTGGTACTGGCGTTAGGACTGGTGCAGCTGAAGGCTTAGGTATTGGTGCCGCAGGTTTGTGTGTAGGCGTAGATGAAGACGATGCCACAGGTTTGTGTGTAGACGTAGATGATGACGATGCCACAGGTTTGTTTGTAGGCGTAGATGATGACGATGCCACGGGTTTGTGTGTAGGCGTAGACGATGGCGATGCCACTGAAGATTTTGGAATGAAAGTAGATGTAGATGTGGACGCACTTATTGTAGGGTTTACATCGCTGGATACATTAACTGATATTTTACGCCGTTTACTCCTGGTACAAATTTCTTGGGAGTCCGTAGGATTTTCTTCGATTTTCTCCTGCCTCAATTTTACTGAATTTCGGGTCGTCCGCTGCACTCTAACTGGCGACACGGATCTGGATTCTGAACTGTACCTCTTCGGTCTGTCTACGTTATGCCCGTTTGTCTTATTAATTACGTCATCGTCGCTACTAAACACTAGAGGTACGAACCCTTTGTCGGTTTTTAGGTAACAGTTTTGTGATAATGTTTTTGATAAGTTTGCGGCGTTAAATGATTTAGACGTGGGCGCTATTTGTATGGTTTTCGAGTTGGGGGCCGCCACAAAGGCTCCCGAAAAGTTGTTCTCGGAGTTCGACGATTTATCTGCGTCTTGACTCTTGAATGAGAACTCATAATTCTGCCCCAGGCACGTGTCCTTGCTGCTGATTTTAAATTGTATTGTAAAGGGATTGGCATCGTTCGAAGCTTTTGTAATGCGCTTAGCGCTTATCTTATTGGCTTGTAAGCAAGTTACCCTGAACTTGTAGCTGATTCCAAGCATATAGTTGCAGGTGGTGCATAAAACGTCTTCAGAATCGACCAAATCCTGAAAATAAAAAATTATTATCTCATTGATTAATTATTACAGGAGTAATTGGGGAGTTGTGGATTAAAACAAATTGTGATTTTGGCAAATTATAATTATAATAAAATAATATAATATAATATGTAATGTAATGTATAATGTAATGTTAGACAAGTCGGAAAAACCCCATGAGGTCAATTGCCCAATAAAGATTGTTTAAATATACAGGGTGTCTCTAAATTATGTGGACATGGCTTAACCACAGATTACTGGGATCAAAAGATGATTTACAAAAAATTTACAAAAATACTTAATAATGAATGCCTGCGTCCGATTTGATTTTTTTAAAATTTATTTGCTTTGGTCATTAAAACATATGAATGTATTAATATTGGGCCTCACTTGTTTTATAGACAACCGGTCTACTGATAATAACAATATTATGTCAAAATATAAGTTATACCCGTATAAAGTGTCATACCAAACAACATCCAAATCAATGTAAACGTTCTCTTGTTATAAGCAAATTTTGTTTTTTTTTTAAAATTAACTTTGAAGCTGAATACTGGCTAAACCAATCGCAATGTATATAAATAAGTTTTGTTAAATCGTCTGTTTTTGATCCCAGTAATCTGCGGTTAAGCCATGTCCACATAATTTAGAGACACCCTGTATAATAATATAATCAGTTGGAGCTTGCGAAATATTAATACTTAAAGAAAAATAAAAAATTATCCTTTTTCACAACGACATTTATTTCTCTAAATGTACATTTCAAGTACTACGTGGTCATCTTCAGTAGACATTTGTACTGAATGTAGAGATAGTACAAATGTCTACTGACCACGTAGAGGTCATCTTTCTCGGTCAGTTCTCAGTCAAATTTTGCATATTATGTAGCTTCTCTGCTAATAAATATTCTTAATTGTTATTATACTATGTATTATACTATCTTTAATAAATTGCCTCATGAGATAAAAGATTTAGACGTGAAGAAATTTACTTCCAGGCTAAAATTTGTGTTGGCTCGAATGTCTCATTATTCTCTTGAAGAATTCCTAAGCAACATAAGAGCTGATATCGATAAGACATGAAATAATACGCACTTTTTCTGAATGTAGTAAAATTGTTTTACATGTATTTTATGACCACTGGAGTTACGAAATTTTATATATTCTATGTACCTATTTTAGACTTATGTCAACATTTGTATGTACTGATATCAATAAACCTATTATTATTATCTTGTTATTATAATATGTATTATACTATCTTTAATATATTGCCTCCGAAGATAAAAGATTTAGACATAAAGAAATTTACTTCTAAGCTAACATTTGTGTTGGCTCGAATGTCTTATTATTCTCTTGAAGAATTCCTAAGCAACATAAGAGCTGATATCGATAAGACATGAAATAATACGGACTTTTTCTAAATGTAGTAAAATTTTTTTACATGTATTTTATGACCGCTGGAGTTACGAAATTTTATATATTCTTTGTACCTATTTTGACTTATGTAAGCACTTGTATGTACTGACATCAATAAACCTATTATTATTATTATTATTATCTTACACGTCTCATAAGTAGAAAAAAAAAGGTTAGTTAATGATTTTTACGTCTATACAAGCTCAATTTACTCAACTTTTTGTGTAGTTTATTAACACAACAAACACATTTTTATGTTTTTCCCTCTTTACTTATTACTTCTTACTTCTTAGTTTACTTTTACTTCTTTACTTCTTTTTATAATCATAAGCATCTCATTAAAATATTTTTTTTTAGGAATAACGATATCCAGGTGTTGAAAACAAACTATAGCGCAATACCAGTATTAATTTTTTGGTCCACTATTGTGAGCTCCCGCTGCAAAGGGGCCTCAAGTGGTATAAGTGCGCTACATAACCCCAAACGCAACAAACCTAACCTACATTACTTCAAGCGATTTAAACTTGCAAAATAAAATGATTTGCGGCATACTTCTGTATTGCATTTGCATTTGTTTTGATTATGCGCTGGCAATATATTTTTGCATGTAATACTATCAATTTTGTTGCAGGTGCAAAACAATATTATTTCCGTACATTAGTATTATGCCCACCCACCCGTCTTCTGACAACATATTTTAATTGTGCAAAATAATATTATATTGGTATTCAGAAATAATGTTTAATATTAAAACTATCTTCATGCTACACTTTCTATGCAGTTGGTTGGTTGTTATCCTTAAACAAAACACCAATGACGTTCATTCGTCATTTGTTTATGTAAGAGAAGGGTCTGTAGGTTATGAATATCGGCAGTACATATTCGACTATAGCAACGCCAGGAATTATTCCGGCGCCAATTTGCAACTCACCATCAATTCTGGAACGCAAGCCCCTAGTTTGTCGCGGATTGTTATGTTGTTGCTGTCGTCGAAGAAGCTGAGCTTCACCGACAAATCGCCGGACCCGAACTTCTTCAGGCATGTCCTGCAGTTCACGCTCTGCGGGGCCATTGCTACAGCAGGTGATGCACCTCCTGGTGTTATGGGCACAGCACAAACCGACGGCTAGAAGAGGTTCGCCATGGTAAAGGAGAACTTTGTTGATCGCAACCTGTCACCGAACCTGCAGCAGAGGATCCGGTAGCTGGCGCCACTGAGGACGAAATTTCTAGAATTTAGAGTAGACCGAGGTGGCCGTGGTTGTCGGGGTGATTGCAATTGTTTTTGTTAAATAACAAACCATCATCACCTGACGTGCACTAAACAGTTAACGCCAGGTGATGGTGCTTTGTGAAGTGTTAACCTTGTCGATAAGACGCAGCAATTGGGTAATTATTATCTGTTATTTCCGGTTAACTGCGCAGCATACGTGCTGCCTCGCGATCTATTTGGGCGTACGATGACCCACTTACGTTTAATTCAGGGACGCCAGTGTGAGCCGGTGTTCGAGCTAGAAAACCATGGTTGCGGTCTGCTGTATTTTAACGTGAGGCGAGTTTCACAACTGTTCCCGTCTCGGGTCTGGAGAGTTGGTTGGTGACCCCCGAGTGCGTGCGCACAAACGGCAGCGAGAAGTAGCGCAGGCGCGTTTATATTGGTACAGACGGTACAAGAGTCACCGTCTCTTTCCTCCTCAACCGACCGTCTCGACGAGGGACCCAGCTTGAAACGGCAGGCAGTTGTTCGTGACCCTGGGACTTCCTGTCCCTACCCGAGGACGCCCTCCTATGGCGGTAGCTGCTACGCCCTAATCCCAGACCCTCGATGCCGTGCCAGCTGCGATCGACCCACCCGTCACGCGCACACGGTATACTCACGACGAGGGTCGGCTTCAGAAGGGTACACTGAACGTAACCTGTTCGCCGTCGAGTGTACAGAGTCTGCTCCGCACGAGCGGGAGCCTCCTGTTCGGTAGGATCAGCAAGCGGAAACCGTCGACCGTCGATTGGCATTGCCGTTATCATTAGCTACCCATACACGAACGGATTTCCCGGCGGGCCAAACCTGCGGGTCATATCTGACTCGTCCGTCACGCCTATCTAGCCCATGTCGGAGTGACTGGGATGCCAGATTCGGACGGCGGGAAAATCCCGTTCCTGTGTGCCTGCCTATTGAGAAAACGGCTCCAATCCATCGACCGAACGCTCTGACGCTGATGCACTTGCCTCAGGGTACTCCCCAAGGGAGAATTATCTCCAAACCTTCAGTTGGGGGCCTGAAATCGCTACGGGCCAGCATCAACCCTGGTACCCTAGCTTCAACAATGTTGTCGAGATAACGGTATGAGATATTACCAGGCCCGGACTAACATAGGTGCCGTCGAAGCGTTTGCCCTATGACGTGCCGCCCTCATAGGGGCCTGGTAGCAACCCTCGATAGTTTATTTTGATAAAACTAATGACGATGATAGCATTGAAGGGGTTCCGATACCACATCCGGTATTACCAGATCAGGATACCAGATCCAGATCTAACATAGGTGCTGTCGAAGCGATTGCTCAAGGCGGCAGTCATAGGGGTCTGGTAGCAGCCCTCGATAGTTTATTTTGATAAAAGTAATGATGATGACGGCATTGAAGGGCAGCCGATACCACATCCGGTATTACCAGATCCGGATACCAGATTCAGATCTAACATAGGTGCCGTCGAAGCAATTGCTCAGGGTGGCACTTCATCGGGGCAGCCGTAAGCTGCTCTCGATAGTTTATTTTGATAAAAGTAATGATAGCATTGACGGACAGCCGATACCACATCCGGTATTACCAGATTCAGATCTAACATAGGTGCCGTCGAAGCGATTGCGCAGGGCAGCACTTCATCGTCGCGGCCGTAAGCTGCCCTCGATAGTTTATTTTGATAAAAGTAATGATAGCATTGAAGAGCAGCCGATACCACATCCGGTATTACCAGATACGGATACCAGATCCAGATCTAACATAGGTGCCGACGGAGCACGGATTGCTCAGGACTCAGATTGACGGATTGCTCAGGGCGGCACTTGATGGGGGCGTCCTCAAGCTGCCCTTTATAATTTATAAAGCTTCAACATTGCTTCAAGCTAAACCCTAGCTTCAACATTGTTTTAGAGATAACGGTAGTACCAGGCCCGGACTAACATAGGTGCCGTCGAAGCGATTGCTCAGGGCAGCACGTCATAGGGGCCTCTTAGCCGCCGTCGATAGTTTATTTTAATAAAAATAATGATGATGATAGCATTGAAGGGCAGCCGATACCACATCCGGTATTACCAGATCAGGATACCAGATCCAGATCTAACATAGGTGCCGACGGTGCACGGATTGCTCAGGACTCAGATTGACGTATTGCTCAGGGCGGCACTTGATGGGGGCGTCCTCAAGCTGCCCTTTATAATTTATAAAGCTTCAACATTGCTTCAAGCTAAACCCTAGCTTCAACATTGTTTTAGAGATAACGGTAGTACCAGGCCCGGACTAACATAGGTGCCGTCGAAGCGATTGCTCAGGGCAGCACGTCATAGGGGCCTCTTAGCCGCCGTCGATAGTTTATTTTAATAAAAATAATGATGATGATAGCATTGAAGGGCAGCCGATACCACATCCGGTATTACCAGATCAGGATACCAGATCCAGATCTAACATAGGTGCCGCCGAAGCGATTGCTCAGGCTGGCACTTCATAGGGGCGGCCGTAAGCTGCCCTCGATAGTTTATTTTGATAAAAGTAATGATAGCATTGAAGAGGAGCCGATACCACATCCGGTATTACCAGATCCGGATACCAGATGCAGATCTAACATAGGTGCAGACGGAGCACGGATTGCTCAGGACTCAGATTGACGGATTGCTCAGGGCGGCACTTGATGGGGGCGTCCTCAAGCTGCCCTTTATAATTTATAAAGCTTCAACATTGCTTCAAGCTAAACCCTAGCTTCAACATTGTTTTAGAGATAACGGTAGTACCAGGCCCGGACTAACATAGGTGCCGTCGAAGCGATTGCTCAGGGCAGCACGTCATAGGGGCCTCTTAGCCGCCGTCGATAGTTTATTTTAATAAAAATAATGATGATGATAGCATTGAAGGGCAGCCGATACCACATCCGGTATTACCAGATCAGGATACCAGATCCAGATCTAACATAGGTGCCGCCGAAGCGATTGCTCAGGCTGGCACTTCATAGGGGCGGCCGTAAGCTGCCCTCGATAGTTTATTTTGATAAAAGTAATGATAGCATTGAAGAGGAGCCGATACCACATCCGGTATTACCAGATCCGGATACCAGATGCAGATCTAACATAGGTGCAGACGGAGCACGGATTGCTCAGGACTCAGATTGACGGATTGCTCGGGGGGGGCTTGACGGATTGCTCAGGGGGGCACTTGATGGGGGCGGCCTCAAGCTGCCCTTGAAAATTTATTTCGTTAAACGTAATGATGATGGATAGGATTGAGAGTCGATACCACATCCGGTATTACCAGATCCGGTCTAAGATACTCGTAGGTGCTGACGGAACGTTTGCACCGACAGGCGGCACTTCATAGGGGCGGAAAAACCCCATTAATAAATTATTTTGATAAATGATAATGATAATATCATTAAGGGGCAGCCGATAACACATCCGCACATACCTAAAACTGGGCTAGAAGACGCCCTGGATATTGCACTGATCAGAATACTACAAGGTTGTAAGGTTGTAGAGTTTCCAGATCTTGCGTGGGACCTTGCATCTTCATCTTTAAGTGCCACCTCCTACACGATGATTATCTGTGTCCCTGGGCATTACACTGATCTGAATACTAATGGGTTGTAAGGTTGTAGAGTTTCCAGATCTTGTGTAGGACATCTTCTTTAAGTTACACCTCCTACACGATGATTATCTGATGTCCCACTGATCTGCATACTAATGCTTTGTAAGGTAAAGTTTCCAGATCTTGGGTGGGATCTTGCATCTTCTTCTTTAAGTGCCACCTCCTACACGATGATTATCTGATGTCCCTGGTTATTACACTGATCTGAATACTAATGGGTTGTAAGGTTGTAGAGTTTCCAGATCTTTTGTGGGATCTTGTATCTTCTTCTTTAAGTGCCGCCACCTACTCGTCAATTATCTGATGTCCCTGGGCATTACACTGATCTGAATACTAACAGGTTGTAAGGATGTAGAGTTTCCAGATCTTGGGTGGAACCTTACATCTTCTTTAAGTGCCGCCTCCTACTCGTTAATTATCTGATGTCCCTGGATATTGCACTGATCTGAATACTAATGGGTTGTAAGGTTGTAGAGTTTCCAGATCTTGGGTGGGACCTTGCATCTTCTTCTTTAAGTTCCACCTCCTACACGATGATTATCTGATGTCCCTGGATATTATACTAATGGGTTGTAAGATTGTAAAGTTTCCAGATCTTTGGTTGGACCTTGCATCTTCTTCTTTAAGTGCCACCTCCTACACGATGATTATCTGATATCCCTGGTTATTACACTGATCTGAATACTAATGGGTTGTAAGGTTGTACAGTTTCCAGATCTTGGGTGGGACTTTGCATTTTCTTATTCTGATCTGAATACTAATAGGTTGTAAGGTTAAAGAGTTTTCAGATCTTGGGTGGGACCTTGCATCTTCTTCTATAAGTGCCACCTGCTACACCTGATACCTCCTACCTGATGATTATTTGTGTCCCTGGGCATTACACTGATCTGAATACTAATAGGTTATAAGGTTGTAGAGTTTCCAGATCTTGGGTGATCTGTGACCTACACGATGATTATCTGTGTCCGTGGGCATTACACCGTTCTGTATACTAATAGGTTGTAACGTTGTAGAGTTTCCAGATCTTGGGTGATCTGTGACCTACACGATGATTATCTGTGTCCCTGGGCATTACACTGATGTGAATACTAATAGGTTGTAAGGTTGTAGAGTTTTCAGATCTTGGGTGGGACCTTGCATCTTCTTCATTAAGTGCCACCTCCTACACGATGATTATCTGATGTCCCTGGATATTACTTTGATCGGAGGTTGTAAGGTTGTAGAGTTTCCAGATTTTGGATGGGACCTGGCATCTTCTTTAAGTGCCACCTCATACACGATGATTATCTGATATCCCTAGGCATTACACTGATTTGAATACTAATTGATTGTATGGTTGTAGGGTTTCCAGTTCTTGTGTGGGACATCTTAAAGTGACACCTCCTACAGGTTGATTATCTGATGTCCCTGGGCATTACACTGATCTGAATACTAATGGGTTGTAAAGTTGTAAAGTTTCCAGATCTTGGGTGGGACCTTACATCTTCTTCTTTAAGTGCCGCCTCCTACACGATGATTACCTGATGGCTATTTACGTTTAGCAACTCAAAACAATTCAACGGAGGTACAGTTAAACTACAAAAGATTGCGTAACAACAACTTCCAGCGGTTTACAGCTATATTTCCAAGCACTATAAGCTGTACCTATATTTTCTTCTTCGCATGTTCTGCCACAGAATTTCAGCTTTTGTCTTCGGTATCGTCTGAACCTCTTCAAGCTCCTTCTTCATCCGATCAATAACCACATTCTATGTTGTTATTTTGTCAGTCGATGATATTTCAATACCCGACGGTATAACGACATTTCGAAGGCCTATATACTTATTATCAGGTACTGATTTAATGTCAACGCTTCTATTCTGCTGCGCAGGCCTGTTTTAAAGGTAGGTTCATACACTAGCGATTTGCGGAAAGCGATTTTTGTCCTGCTTGGTTAAATTTGAACTCGGTCCTTTCCTTCAATATTTTCGGATTTTTCTGTACGTCTACACCACTTCAAGCTCCTTAATGCGGTCAATAACAACGTTCTATGTTTGTTATTTTGTCAGTCCATGATATTTTCAATACCTGACGGTATATCTACATTTCCAAGGCTTGTATATATTTTTATCAGGTATTGATTTAATGTCTACGCTTCTATTCTGCTACCCAAGCCTGTTTTAAAGGTAGGTTCATGCACTAGCGATTTGCAGAAAGTGGTTTTTGTTCTGATTGATTAAATTCGGACGCAGTTAAGCAGGAACCTTTCCGTCAACATTTTGCGATTTTTCTGTACGTCTAAACCACTTCAAGGTCCTTTATGCGGTCAATAACAACATTCTATGTTTGTTATTTTGTCAGTCCAATTGTTCTGTACGTCTAAACCACTTCAAGGTCCTTTATGCGGTCAATAACAACATTCTATGTTTGTTATTTTGTCTGCCCATGATATTTTCAATACCCGACGGTATATCCACATTTCGAAGAACTATATAGTTTTGATCAGGTACTGATTTAATGTCTACGCTTCTATTCTGCTGCCCAGGCCTGTTTTAAAGGTAGGTTCATGCACTAGCGATTTGCGGAAAGCGATGTTTGTTCGGCTTGGTTAAATTTGAACGCAGTTTAAGCGGGAACCTTTCCTTCAACCTTTTTGTGATTTTTCTGTACGTCTGAACCACTTCAAGCTCTTTGATGCGATCAATAACAACATTCTATGTTTGTTATTTTGTCAGTCCTTGATATTTTTAATACCCGACGGTATATCCACATTTCGAAGGCCTATTTACTTTTTATCAGGTACTGATTTAATGTCTACGCTTCCATTCTGCTACGCAGGCCTGTTTTAAAGGTAGGTTAGGTTAGGTTAGGGTAGGTCAGGCCTGTTTTAACTGTAGGAACTGTAAAGGACGGACTACAGAATTGTTGAATCTACCTGATTTGATTTCGGTTGGTGTTAACCCTTTCAAACCAGAAGTTTCGAATCTATCTATGCTTTGATTTTAGTAAGTGGTGTGTTCTTCTTGTCTACATTTTGAATATCCACTAGGAGGTTCATTGTTTACCCTAATATGACCTCGTCTAAATTCAAAAATCGAGTTTTTACCTTTGAAAATGAAAGGACGGACTAAAGAAGTGTTGAATCTACCTGATTTCATTTCGGTTGGTGTTAACCCTTTCAAACCAGAAGTTTCGAATCTAACTATGCTTTGATTGTAGTTAGTGGTGTGTTTGTTCTTGTCTACATTTTGAACATCTACTAGGAGGTTCATTGTTTGCGCTATTATGACCTCGTCTAAATTCAAAAATCGATTTTAACCTTTGATAATGAAAGGATGGATTCCAGAGGTGTTGAATCTAACTCTGCTTTGATTCAGTTGGAGTTAACCTTTTCAATAGAAGTGTCGAATCTAACTCTGCTTTGATTTTCGTTAGTGGTATGTTTGTTCTTGTCTACATTTTGAACATCTACTACGAGGTTGATTGTTTGCGCTAATATGACCTCGTCTAAATTCAAAAACCCAGTTTTAACCTTTGAAAATGAAAGGACGGACTCCAGAGGTGTTGAATCTAACTCTGCTTTGATTTCAGTTGAAGTTAACCATTTCAAACCAGAAGTGTTGAATCTAACTCTGCTTTGCCTTCAGATAGAGTTAACCCTTTCAAACCAGAAGTGTTGAATCTAACTCTGCTTTGATTTCAGATAGTGTTAACCCTTACAAACCAGAAGTGTCGAATCTAACCCTGCTGTGATTTCAGTTAATGTTAACCATTTCAAATAAAAAATATAACAGCTCAGTTTTTTTTTTCCATTTCTACAAAACTATTCGTGGCGTTCACTTTGGTGCACCGTCATATACAGACTAATTGGCAGATCGTTAGTTCCTATGGTATGAAACCTAGTAAAGGATGGTTATTACGAATGGTTGCGAAAGTTGGGCCAGAAAATGGATTTTGTCATTATCTTATAAATGCAGAACTCGCGAAGACGAGTACTGTAGGTAAAAATCAGTAATTCACGTATTTCACCCTAATTGAACTAAATGCCCTCTTGTATATCACGTCAAAGGTATATTATTACAAGAGAGCTGAATTATTTTACACTCAATTATATTATATTACGTATTGTCATTTATATAGGGGCGTGGAATTTTACTATACACGCACCAGAAATATGTATCTATAGAAAGTAATTAATTTCTCAATAGGTACTTCATAATTACTACAATTATCCGCCGGACTATTTTTGGGGACATGTGCAGTGTTCCCTAGAATCGTTATAATTAAATCACACAAACAAATAACATAGTATCAGTTTAAAATGAAGGGGTTGGATCTTTTAAATCAGTACAAGAGTGTCAATTAACATAATTAGTAGTATAGTTTCGACTTTAACTAAAAAATTGAAACGAAATATGTGTATTCGGTTGTTTCCCCATAGACATATTATATCCATAGGTTCTGCGTTAGTGAAGCTGTGCGCAATATTTTTTTCATCTACAACTATATACAGGGTGTCCCAGAATTCAAGGGCCAAGTTTAATGTGTATATTCATACTGAGGGCAAATATGTTATTAAATATTTTGAGGAGCTAATGTTTTTTTTAATAATGAATAGGTATATAAAGTTGATCAATTATAGAATTCTCTAATTAATTACAGGTAAATTTTGCTGGCTGGCGGAAACCAAACTGCAGCTCCGACAGTTACCTGTTGGCTTCAAGAGCCTCTTCCAGACTACCTGTAATCAGCCATTAGACAGGCACACACGGAGGGAATTTTCAACCCATTTGTCCCGCTGTTCGTATCTGGCATCCTTGTCACGCTGATTTGAGACAGATGGCGTGACGGGGATGCCAGATGCAGAGAGGGTAGAGGGTACTCTGCAGGTACCCTCTATAAGGGAGGTACCTTCTACAAGGTTGGATCATCTAACCTTATAGAGGTACTCTAGCTAGATGCGGACGCCAATTTGGGACAGATGGCGTGACGGGGATGCCAGATGCAGAGAGGGTAGAGGGTACTCTACAGGTACCCTGTATAAGGGAGGTACCCTCTATAAGGTTGGATCATCTAACCTTATAGAGGTACTCTAGCTAGATGCGGACAGCGGGACAGATCGGTTGAAAATCCCCTTCGTGTGTGCCTGCCTATTCAAATAGCTTTCTCGCCCGTTCTAGCAGGCAGTTGGGTCTAACATGAGTGGGGTTAGAAGCCCCTGTACCTGCCTTTTTAGCAATTAGAATCAGCTTGGCTAACTGTTTGCAGGGGAATTCTCTCTTAGTTAGGCATTGGTTTAGGAATGTCAACAACCCTCCCTAGGAATTGCTGCCAATGCCATTGACGAATTGACCATGGATCGATTCAATTGGGAGGCCATCAGTACCTGCTACCTGCTAGTACCTTACTGCGACAATGCGACAACCATCTCGGCTTCTATGTTTGCCGGCGGGGGGGGGGGGGACTACCGGTACCCTTTTGGGGAGGGGGAGGGAAACTACCGGTACTCTTTGGGGGGGGGGGGGGAACTGCCGGGTACCCTTTTGACACTGAGTCTGATAGGGAAGAACGCATTCACGAAAACACCGCGGAGCCTCCAGGGAATCAAGAATTGCCAAGGGTTCGTGTAAAGCTGTCCGTTACTAGGACGGAAACGCGCCGCGCCGCGGTTAAGATCAGTTTGCAAAGGTAGGCTCGTTCGGCATAAAACACGGCGCGGGTGTTTTTGTGTTTTCTTGAATATGCTGTCAGCTTGACAGTATGTATGTTTACCTATGCAATCTCTGATCTTGACCGCGGTGCGCCGCGTTTCCGACCTAGTGTACAGGGACCTGGTCAAGTCGTTGGTCATCAAGGCTGCCCAAAACTGTTCCTTACTGTGCCATATTTCCTGCTTCATCTCCCTGCGGCAATTCGACATCCAGGCCCAGATGTTACATTTATCTTCCACTTCTGGGCACCATTGGTGTACCTACTCTTGCGTTGAATCTTCCTTCAGACTCTTTCTATAGTCTGAATGTATTGGAAACAGCTCGCATCGACATCAAACCTTGATCCCCATTGTGGTAGTAGGGTGTTGGTCTTACTTTTGGCTGGTATTGGCGACAACTCTACATTTAGACCCAGATGACCTATTTACCCTCGACTTCCGAGCACCATTGGTGTACCTACTCTTGCGTTGAAACTTCATTCAGACCCTTTCTATGATCTGAATGTATTGGAATTTACCCTCCACTTCAGGGCACCATTGGTATATCTATTCTTGCGTTGAAAATTCCTTTAGACCCTTTCTATAGTCTGAATGTATTGGAAACAGCTCGCATTGACATCAAACCTTGATCCCCATTGTGGTAGTAGGGTGTTGGTCTTACTCTTGGCCGGTCTTGGCGGCAACTCTACATCCAGGCCCAGATGACAAATTTATCCTCCACTTCAGGGCACCTTTGGTGTACCTACTCTTGCGTTGAATCTTCCTTCAGACCTTTTCTATAGTCTGAATGTATTGGAATCAGCTCGCATTGACATCGTACCTAGATCCCGAGAGTGGTGGTAGGGTGTTGGTCATTCTTTAGGCCGCTTTATATTTGGACAGGCGGCTTTCCACTCAACTCATATGAGCAGTGGGAAGCTCTTCTAAAACTGTCTAATCATCGATGTAACTCTTAAGATTATACCCTCTTAGGGTGATGCCTAACGATCACTGATGAGCTATTCCCCCGTAGATGGGGACGTCCTACAGGTTATCAGCGTTAAGGTTCAAAGAGGAGAGAAGGACCTCTGTTCCCGTCCTATCTGTCGTCTCGGAGAGGGCGAGGGTGAGAGGGCTGTTTTAGAGGGTCTTTAACTCTTGTAGGTTAAATCGTCCTTTAAGCCCGAACGGCTGAATCGATACAAACTTGGATTGATTTAGGAAGAAACCCACCCCCCAACCCTCAGCTAGTACCTGTATTGCTGGCAGCCCTTCGTCATCCCGAAGCCAGTACCTGTAATGCAGGCAGCCCTTCGTCATCCCTCAGCCAATCATTCGGGGGTTTTGACCGATTTGGACGCTGACCAACATGAGGTCAGCCCTTCGATTGGTGGCTGGCTGGTCAAGTTCTGGGTTGAAATAAGACATTGTTGCCTCGTGGCTGTGGATAGCTAGTCAAGTTCTAGGTTGAAATAAGACGTTGTTGTCTCGTGGCTGGCTGGCCAAGTTCTGGGTTGAAATAAGTCGTTGTTGCCTCGTGGCTGGCTGGTCAAGTTCTGGGTTGAAATAAGACGTTGTTGCCTCGTGGTTGGCTGGTAAGTTTTGGGTTGAAATAAGACGTTGTTGCCTCGTTGCTGGCTGGTCAAGTTCTAGGCTTGGTGGGTAGTTTTGCATCGTTCTCGGGTGAGTCCACGTACCTCAGTATTTCCAGATGTGGAAGGGCGCAAAGTCTTGGACACCTGCTACTAGATTATGTTGTGGCGCAAGCGCATACCCTCGTCGAGATTTCCCGAGACAAATTTAATAGCTGTTCCTAATCCATCAATTAGTTCTCTTTTACTGGTATTCCTTTTACTTACTTACCTTAATCTTCTCTACTCCGATCGGAGCATAGGGTTTCTACAAGCTTCTTCCATCCATCTCTATCTTTAGCTTTCCGTCCGACTTCCGAGGCTTGTATAAGTTTCCGTAGCACGCTCACTTTTACGTTGCAGGGTTGGTAGCCCTGCAAACAACCCTCCTCCTTTCACAGCCGGGCTTGGGACCGGTCACAGCGGAGTTAAGTTCAAGATATATAAACATTAAATACATATGCCTCTGAAGATGGTTTTTCATAGTAAGGTTTTTCCTTTTAGTGGATTGTAATTTGGAAAGTTGTGTACAGCGCGTTTTGGGTGCGATGACCTTTGTCACATGTCTGTATCCGTGATTCCTGTAGCACTCCGAACATTCAGAATGTTCTTAACCATTTAATCCGGAGCACAATCTCCTACTATCTCTTTCACTGCATCTACTATCTCCTTTGGCGTAGCATTTTCCTTAGGGGTAGCATCTGTCTTCTTCTTTTGATGCATTTATCCATTAATGGATGTTTGCGACAATGTGGTACATTTCTTGATGGTTTCTGAGGGTATGAACCAAACTACCGATAGTATTTAGTCCAGTCCATTGCCTTATGTTCCTGAGCCACGACATCTTCTTCCTTCCTATTCCTCGTTTTCCTTCAGTCTTCTATGATGAGTTGAAGGATATCATACTTCTAATTTCGCATATGTCGTGGGTATACAACTTTTCTTCTTTTTATTGTGGTCAAAAGTTCGCGATCTTTACCTACTCACCGCAGCACTTCTTCATTGGTAATTCGTGCTGTCCAAGGGATCTTCAGTATTCTTCGGTAAAGCCACATCTTTCTTGGGGTCTTTTATTTCAATTGGTAGCACTGGGGACAGCGAAGCCACGATCGCTCTGCCAATACCTATGGTCAGTGTACTAGTCACCTTTAGGATATCGCCTGAATTTGAATTTTTTGGCATTAATTTTTCCATGTGCTTGCGATTTTTTCTACACCGTTGATTACCTCTTCTTTATCGTTACTAATAATCTGAATGCGTAGTTTGAACTATCGATATAAATATTTCATATGGTCGCAGGTATGGAACTTACAGGTAAATGGATGGAACTGCGTTTCATCACTACGACCAAATTACTAGCTGTGTCTCTTCTTGCAGCCTGGATTTGATCAATTCTTTCCTCTAATGTTCCTCTTCCTTATCTGCCTCCTCTGAGTCTTCCTCCTCCGCCTCTTCCTCATCTCCTCCTCTGTATCATCCTCCTCCTCTTCCTCATCTTCCTCCTCTGCATCAGTAGGGTAAATGAGCCGATTCTACAATCTCCCACGAATCAAGGTCGTAAGGTGATCCTTCGAATTGGCTTGAGATCCTTCGAATCGGCTGACCTTGAGACTTGAAAAGTCTCAAGGTCAGAAAAGAGAAAGTTAGAGTGAAGGTCAAGGTTAAGTCCCAAGGTCAGGTAGGAAAAGTTAGTAGTGAGAGTGAAATTCAACGAATCTACTTGAGCGCAGGACGATGTTGTCGCTGTGATGGTCTGGAAGTAACTGAAGTATTTTCAAGTGCGTATAACATTATAGACAAATGCAGGACACTTGGTCAAGGACAAGCTGCAGGTCAACGACCCTACTTGAGCGCCGGACGATGTTGTCGCTGTGATGGCTGGAAGTAATTGAAGTATTTTCAAGTGCGTATAGCATTATAGACAAATGCAGGACACTTGGTCAAGGTCAAGCTGCAGGTCAACGACCCTACTTGAGCGCAGGACGATGTTGTCGCTGTGATGGCTGGAAGTAACTGAAGTATTTTCAAGTGCGTATAGCATTATAGACAAATGCAGGACACTTGGTCAAGGTCAAGCTGCAGGTCAACGACTCTACTTGAGCGCAGGACGATGTTTTCGCTGTGATGGCTGGAAGTAAGTGAAGTATTTTCAAGTGCGTATAGCATTATAGACAAATATAGTACTGGGCATTTGATCTCTACCAGGTCTCGATGATGATAATGTAATGATGTGATGTCGGTAATCTCCAGATCTTCACCAGGTTAAGGAGAAGGTCTCGGTACTTTCAAGGTTTCAATAATGTGAGTGAGTGTCTGAAATTTCTTACTCGTCACAATTGTAGTGATATCCTTGAAATTGCCTCTTAATCGCTGAAGTGAGGTTCCTGAAACTCCCTCTCTTCATTAACCTCCTCTTCCTCTTCCTCATCTTCCTCCTCTGCATCTTTCTCCTCTGCATCTTCCTCCTCTGCATCCTCCCCCTCGTCCTCTTACTCTTGTACTGTTCCTCCTCTTCCTTATCTTCCTTCTCAGAATCATCCTCATCTTCCTCATCTGCACCATCCTCCTCCCCTTCCTCATCTTCCTTCTCTGCATCCTCATCCTCCTCCTGTTCCTCATCTTTCTCCTCTGCATCTTCCTCATCTGCATCTTCCTCCTCTGCATCTTCCTCCTCTGTATCCTCCTGCTCGTCCTCTTACTCTTCTACCGTTCCTCCTCTTCCTTATCTTCCTTCTCAGAATCATCCTCATCTTCCTCCTCTGCACCATCCTCCTCCCCTTCCTCATCTTCCTTCTCTGCATCCTCATTTTCCTCCTCTGCACCATCCTCCTCCCCTTCCTCATCTTCCTTCTCTGCATCCTCATACTCCTCCTCTTCCTCCTCCCCTTTTCTTAATCTCTCAAAGTTATGCGGTGACACCATTAATTCTGCCTCTGCCCCTGAAGATTTCCTCTTTTTTACCTACCTGGTTGCTTCTCTACCTATGACCTCAGGATACTTGGTTAATTTTCGACATTGGAGGAATCTACAGTCACCTTTAGGACATCGTCTGAATTTGCATTTTTTGGCATTCAGTTTTTCATGTGGTTGCGATTTTTTCTACACCGTTGATTACCTCTTCTTTATCGTTACTTATAATTTGAATGCGTAGTTTGAACTATCGATATAAATATCTCATATGGTCGTAGGTATGGAACTTATAGGTAAATGGATGGAACTGCGTTTCATCTCCACGACCAAATTACTAGCTATGTTTCTTCTTACAGTCTGGACTTCAATTCTTTCCTCTACCGTTCCTCCTCTTCCTTATCTTCCTCCTCTGAGTCATCCTCCTCTGAGTCATCCTCCTCCTCCTCTTCGTCATCTTCCTCCTCTGCACCACTCTCCTCCTCTTCCTCATCTTCCTCCTCTGCATCATCCTCCTCCTCCTCTGAGACATCTTCTTCCTCCTCTTTGTCATCTTCTTCCTCTGCATCATCCTCCTCCTATTCTTCCTCATCTTCCTCCTCTGCACCACCCTCCTTTTCCTCTTCCTCATCTTCCTCCTCTGCATCATCCTCCTCCTCCTCCTCTGAGGCATCCTCCTCCTCTTCGTCATCTTCCTCCTCTGCATCATCCTCCTCCTCCTCTTCCTCATCTTCCTCCTCTGCATCATCCTCCACCTTCTCTTCCTCATCTTCCTCTTCTGAATCATTCTCCTCGTCCTCTTCCTCCTCTTCCTTATCTTCCTCCTCTGGGTCATCCTCCTCTTCCTTATCTTCCTCCTCTGGGTCATCCTCCTCTTCCTCAGGAAGAACTTCGGCAACATGTGCTTGCTTTTTGTCTTGCCTAGTCTTATGTTTGTTAATTTGTTGAAATAATATTGAACATCATAATTAAAAATTATGGAAAATACTTGCTTATATTTGGGAGCATTTTAAACAAATCAATAATAGCAGAAAAGCTGATTTTAACCCAAATTCAAATTACAAGAAAATATTAATATAAGCAGAAAAGAGGATTAACGCCAGCAGTAGCAATAGCCACCAGTTTCTTCTTACTGTCTGGACTTGGTCAATCATTTCCTCTACCTTTCCTCCTCTTCCTTGTCGTCCTCCTCTGAGTCATCCTCCTCCTCCTCTTCCTCATCTAAGTCATCCTCCCCCTCCTCTTCCTCATCTTCCTCCTTTGCATCATCCCCCTCCTCCTCTTCCTCATCTTCCTCTTCTGCATCATCCTCCTCCTCCTCTTCCTAATCTTCCTCCTCTTCCTTATCTTCCTTATCTTCCTCTTCTGCATCATCCTCCTCCTCCTCTTCCTAATCTTCCTCCTCCTCCTCTTCCTAATCTTCCTCCTCTTCCTTATCTTCCTCCTCTGAGTCATCCTCCTCTTCCTCATGAAGAAGTTCATCAACATGTGCTTGTTTTTTGCCTTGCCTAGTCTTATGTTTGTTAATTTGAAATAATATTGAACTTGATAATTAAAAATGATTGAAAATACCTACTTATATTTGGGAGCCTTTTAAACAAATCAATAATAGCAGAAAAGCTGATTTTAACCCAAGTTCAAATTACAAGAAAACATTGATATAAGCAGAGAAGAGTTTAACGCCAGCACAATAACAATCATGACTGAGACAATTGTTTGATTATCAATTCAACTGCCTCATTGTATGGTGAAACAACTGTCGCAGTCTTCTTATTTTTTGCAGATTTTTTTATTTAGTTTCACCCCAAACCTGTATCATTTTATCCTGGATACAAACACATCCTGCAGGAACTGTAAATTCGTGAACAAGGAAGCTATTCGTTTACAGCTTCTTACAGTATTCACTTGAAAATTATCACCATATTCGACACAAAGGGCTTATTTTATACATGTTTTTTAACTGCTTTACTTCATACTATCACATTATTTATACCGTTAATTGATGCATATGATAATTATGCTATTGTTTGTAGTAAATATCAACATTTCTACAGGACACAACAAAAGGGACAGCACAACAACATAACAAAAGAGACAACACAACAACACAACAAAAGGGACCAGTAGTGCATTAACCCCTCCTTAAGCAATAGGATATTACAAAGAGAAATATTTTAAAATAAGCTCTACGAAGTATTGATTTTTTTTAAAAAGTGCACATTGTGTTGCATATGTATAGGAATAGAGGTTTGAATTTGTGGTCAGTTTGAATCAGAAACGAAGTATTTATGTAATGATAATAATAACATATGCAGCTAAATAAAAAAAAAGTTTGTACAAAATAATTGGAGTGTTGTAACATTTTCTATACTTTAGAATCTTTAGAAAGTAATTAGAATATACTTTAGAAAGGAAAATTATCCAATAATCTAAGACAATTCCAATACACATTAAGAAATTATTTTATATACTACAATAAAAAAATAATTGAATATCAACAAATTTTCTATCTATCCAATAATCTTTAATAAGTACAACATATTAAAATTAAGAACATTAAGATTGTTTCTACCTTAACTATGTGGTAGTCTGTGATATATACAGGGTGGCCCACCTATCCACGCTCGGACCATTGCTGCTAGACTAATGAAAATTAAGGAAAAAGTTTGGTTGGGAGTTATTGGACACTTGATGTTCTACTTTTTGAAATTATTTTCGAGTATACAGAGTGTACCATAAATCCGAGACACAATATTTGGTCTCCTTTTTAAATGGATCATCCTGTATATTCTTTCATTTTTGGAATTTCTGGAATGGTACATTCGAAAATAATTTCAAAAAGTAGCACATGAAGTGTCCAATGACTTCCAATCAGATTTTTTCCTTAATTTTCATTAGTCCAGCAGCAATGATCCGAGCGAGGATAGGTGGGCCACCCTGTATAAATTTATTCATAATTATTTAAAAAAAATATTAAAAAAAAAATTTAAAGAAAAATAAAGTGTTTAAAACAGCACTATAATAATTAATTATGAATATAAAATTGAGATGTAATTAATAAGTTTAAGAAATTTTAAGTTTTAACATTAATTATGAATATAAAATTGAAACGTAATTAATAAATTTAAGAAATATCAACTCCATTCATTTAAAAAAGAACAAATTTTAATAAAGTATTCAACAAATACCTGTCTCAGAATAATCGACGATAATTCAAATATATACAAATTATGTATAAAATATATACATTTATATATACATATAAATGTATGTAAGATACATTTTTAATAAATGATCCCCTCAGATTAACAAAATTGTTATTTACAGTTATACAATGTATTAACGGATTCCCACATTATCTACATTATATATGTATATATATATATATATATATATATATATATATATATATATATATATATATATATATATATATATATATATATATATATATATGTATATTGAAAGTGAATGTTCTGACTTTATGTTGATAGATTATTCATTTTATTTCGCTACAGCCTTGACTTTTTGCAATTAATTAAACTCGTCTGGCAGACGAAATACAAATAAAACCTATATCCACTAAGTTAGAAATGATGATTCACATTTATTTCAATGCGCTGTATTGCTACTGGGAAAATGAGAAATTCCACACGACGACAAAAAATGGGTATTTTTTTCTATGTAATATGCGTGGCAAAAGTCATTGCAAAAAATATTGACATTTTTGGAGTTACAGATATATTATAGAGAAAATTACAGATAAATAAGATAAAATCGGATAAGAAGAATAGTTATAATTTAATGTAAAGAATAATAATTTATTGAAAACAAATGCCAATGTATACAGTAGGATACAAGTGTATACAAGATACACAGTGTATATACAGGGTGTAATGCCAATGTGTATACAGTGTGATACAAGTGTATGCAAGATACACAGGTATATACAGGGTGACCAAGATAAGGATCAACAGTATGAGGATATCGGAAATCGTAATAGTTACAAAGGCAGTTAAATTTCAAAAAAAAGTTGCGCAATTTAGTGGTCAGTAATATTCTGTTGAGAAAACCAGAAAATTCCGCTTACTTCCGGAGATATTCGACAAAATCCGAAATTTTGCAATATCGTTTTTATGTTTTGCTGAAGTTATTTGAAAGGGTATAAGAAAACAAAAGGCACTTTCTCATTGCCACTTTTTTAGCTCTACAAGACATCGTTTATAAATTTTCAGTGCAACGTTTCGTTTCGAAGAAATCATCATCAACTTTATATTTTTATATGGGCGGTAAATAAAGTATACCCTAACCGTAAAAGTTATAAAGGCGGTTAAATGAGAAAAAAAGTTGCGCAATTTAGTGGTCAGTAATATTCTGTTGAGAAAACCAGAAAATTCCGCTTACTTCCGGATATATTCGACAAAATCCCCTTATTCCCCATATGGTGGACACCCTGTATACAGTGTATACAGAATATACAGTGTGTACAAGAGGCGCACCATCACTCGGGTAGTTGCGCTGGGGTAGTTTGTATAAGCATTTAGTTGTTCTCAAAAATGCAAACAACAGATGGCAACAAAGGGTTTTTAGGCCTCAGCTGCCGCCTCGGGCTACAAATTACGTCTTGGGCTATAACAGCATCTTTACGCCCTTAATACATAAATAACTATTAACGCCTAACCTGAAATACTAATTTGCTACATAATTTTTCGTAATATCATTCATTCATGGATTATTCATTCATCCGTCAACAATTTTTTAGCTCAAATTTTTTTGGTTATATCATTCATCTATCTGTCTATTTATTTCAACAATTTTATAACTCAAAAATGCACTTGCTATTAAACGAAATAGAGAATAATAAAACCTGAAATACTAATTTGCTACAATTTTTTTTGTAATATCATACATTCATGGATCATTCATTCATCTGTCAACAATTTTTTAGCTCATTTTTTTTCGTTATATCATTCATCTATCTGTCTATTTATTTCAACAATTTTATAACTCAAAAATGCACCTGCTAATAAACGAAATGGAGAATAATAAAACCTGAAATACTAATTTGCTACAATTTTTTTTGTAATATCATTCATTCATAGATCATTCAATCATCAGTCAACAATTTTATAGCTCAAATTTTTTCGTTATATCATTCATCTATCTGTCTATTTATTTCAACAATCTTATAACTCAATAATGCACTTGCTAATAAACGAAATGGATAATAATAAAACCTGAAATACTAATTTGCTACATAATTTTTCGTAATATCATTCATTCATGGAATTTAGTAGCTCATTTTTTTTCGTTATATCATTCATCTATCTGTCTATTTATTTCAACAATTTTATAACTCAAAAATGCACTTGCTAATAAACGAAATGGAGAATAATAAAACCTGAAGTACTAATTTGCTACATAATTTTTCGTAATATCATTCATTCATGGAATTTAGTAGCTCATTTTTTTTTCGTTATATCATTCATCTATCTGTCTATTTATTTCAACAATTTTATAACTCAAAAATGCACTTGCTAATAAACGAAATGGAGAATAATAAAACCTGAAGTACTAATTTGCTACATCATTTTGCGTAATATCATTCATTCATGGAATTTAGTAGCTCATTTTTTTCCCGTTATATCATTCATCTATCTGTCTATTTGTTTCAACAATTTTATAACTCAAAAATGCACCTGCTAATAAACGAAATGGAGAATAATAAAACCTGAAATACTAATTTGCTACAATTTTTTTTGTAATATCATTCATTCATAGATCATTCAATCATCCGTCAACAATTTTATAGCTCAAATTTTTTCGTTATATCATTCATCTATCTGTCTATTTATTTCAACAATCTTATAACTCAATAATGCACTTGCTAATAAACGAAATGGAGAATAATAAAACCTGAAGTACTAATTTGCTACATAATTTTTCGTAATATCATTCATTCATGGAATTTAGTAGCTCATTTTTTTTCCGTTATATCATTCATCTATCTGTCTATTTATTTCAACAATTTTATAACTCAAAAATGCACTTGCTAATAAACGAAATGGAGAATAATAAAACCTGAAGTACTAATTTGCTACATAATTTTTCGTAATATCATTCATTCATGGAATTTAGTAGCTCATTTTTTTTTCGTTATATCATTCATCTATCTGTCTATTTATTTCAACAATTTTATAACTCAAAAATGCACTTGCTAATAAACGAAATGGAGAATAATAAAACCTGAAATACTAATTTGCTACATAATTTTGCGTAATATCAATCATTCATGGAATTTAGTAGCTCATTTTTTTTTCGTTATATCATTCATCTATCTGTCTATTTATTTCAACAATTTTATAACTCAAAAATGCACTTGCTAATAAACGAAATGGAGAATAATAAAACCTGAAGTACTAATTTGCTACATCATTTTGCGTAATATCATTCATTCATGGAATTTAGTAGCTCATTTTTTTCCCGTTATATCATTCATCTATCTGTCTATTTGTTTCAACAATTTTATAACTCAAAAATGCACTTGCTAATAAACGAAATGGAGAATAATAAAACCTGAAATACTAATTTGCTACAAATTTTGTTGTAATATCATTCATTCATGGATCATTCATTCATCCGTCAACAATTTTATAGCTCAAATTTTTTTCGTTATATCATTCATCTATATGTCTATTTATTTCAACAATTTTATAACCCAAAAATGCAATTGCTAATAAACGAAATGGAGAATAATAAAACCTGAAATACTAATTTGCAACAACATTTTTTGTTATATCATTCATTCATGGATCATTCATTCATCCGTCAACAATTTTATAGCTCAATTTTTTTCGTTATATCATTCATCTATCTGCCTATTTATTTCAACAATTTTATAACTCAAAAATGCACTTGCTAATAAACGAAATGGAGAGTAATAACACCTGAAATACTAATTTGCTACATAATTTTTCGTAATATCATTCATTCATGGAATTTAGTAGCTCATTTTTTTTCCGTTATATCATTCATCTATCTGTCTATTTATTTCAACAATTTTATAACTCAAAAATGCACTTGCTAATAAACGAAACGGAGAATAATAAAACCTGAAATACTAATTTGCTACATAACTTTTTGTAATGTCATTCATTCATGGAATTTAGTAGGTCATTTTTATATCATTCATCTATCTGTCTATTTATTTCAACAATTTTATAACTCAAAAATGCACTTGCTAATAAACGAAATGGAGAATAATAAAACCTGAAATACTAATTTGCTACATAATTTTGCGTAATATCATTCATTCATGGAATTTAGTAGCTAATTTTTTTTCCGTTATATCATTCATCTATCTGTCTATTTATTTCAACAATTTTATAACTCAAAAATGCACTTGCTAATAAACGAAATGGAGAATAATAAAACCTGAAATACTAATTTGCTACATAATTTTGCGTAATATCATTCATTCATGGAATTTAGTAGCTCATTTTTTTTCGTTATATCATTCATCTATCTGTCTATTTATTTCAACAATTTTATAACTCAAAAATGCACTTGCTAATAAACGAAATGGAGAATAATAAAACCTGAAATACTAATTTGCTACATAATTTTGCGTAATATCATTCATTCATGGAATTTAGTAGCTCATTTTTTTCCGTTATATCATTCATCTATCTGTCTATTTATTTCAACAATTTTATAACTCAAAAATGCACTTGCTAATAAACGAAATGGAGAATAATAAAACCTGAAATACTAATTTGCTACATAATTTTGCGTAATATCATTCATTCATTGAATTTAGTAACTCATTTTTTTTCCGTTATATCATTCATTCATCTGTCTATTTATTTCAACAATTTTATAACTCAAAAATGCACTTGCTAATAAACGAAATGGAGTCCGATTAATGTAAAATTGCTGAAAAATATTCAGCAGTGACCGGAAATTTTTTGTCCGAAAGTGTAATTACAGGCCTTTATTAGTATGTGCTTCAAATAAATTGGTTTTACGTGGCGATTTGCATAAACGACAGTCATTATCCCAAGAGTGTTAAATATGCAAATTATATTCACCATGTAAACAATTCGTTGAATATTTTTAGGATTAAATAAGCGCACAGCGAAGCCAGAGAGTTAAGCTTCGGACTGTTAATCAACAGTTCGTGGATTTGTCATATAATAAAGTTAGGTAATTTAAAAATAGGTAATTTAAATCTTTATTGTTTCTCATATAAAGGTTTTCAGGTGTTGGTTGTATTTTTTGTTATGTTCTTCCTTAAGGATAATTAATAACGATATTAATAGGTTTTCAAGTATTGGTTGTATTTTTTGTTATGTGCTTCCTTAAGGATAATTAATAACGATATTAATAAAAAAATAAGGAAGTACATAAGAAAAATTACAACCAATATTCAAAAATAGGTATTTAAAATTAGGTAGGTCTTATTTTTTTTTTTAATATTATTGGGATGTTAATTATTTTATTATACTGACCGATTATCAATTGGCTCATTAGATTTATAGATTTTTGATTGGCTTATTCTCATCTTGGATCATCAATTGTATTATTTTATTTGATTAATGATCGATTATTTAATTAAACGTAAACTTGTTACCGCGTTCTTTTATCTTGTCTTCAATTATTAAGTAATCGCGTGTGTGCGTTCAGATTTCCTCCTGACGTTACCTACAAATTCCTTTATTTCTTCCCATGTGTTTCCTTTTCTTGTTGCCTCTTCTTTTATTGATCTTTCGTTTCTGCTTGGCTGTTCCCTTGTGCACTTGTGTATGTTTTTGGGTTTGAATTTTGTATTTGTTATCACAAGGTTGTTTTCAATGTATAATTGTAATATTCTTTTTCCATTGTTGTTTTTAATTTCTTTTCCTTCTTTTCCTATTATCTCTTCTATTCCGCTATTTTGGCATCCCAGTTCTGCCATCTTTTTTTTGTTTTGTTCTTCTTTGTTATTTTTGCTTTCGCTAATTATCAAATAGTTTGTTGGTGGTCTAAATTTTGTAATGGTATGTTTTACGTTATATTTTCAACATTCAACTTAACAATTTATTGGTAACTTCTGCACAAGTTATGTTATGAGTCTTTCATCACCTGTTGTAATCCTGTCTGGTGTTTAACGTGTCTGTTCGCTTTAAAGCAGCCCCGATCATGTGTTTCGTGTTTCCCGTGTTGGTGGATGAATTGGGGCTCTCGTACTTGTTGCCCCTGCAGGAATCGTTCGTCCATCCTGAAAATTCGCAGGGGCTAATGCCGTCAAATGTCTGCAGGATATTACATCGGTGAACTTGTAATCGGAAGGGTGGAAGCCCACAGATATTTAGAAGTGCGGCGTGTACGGAGTCCCCGGCCTGTCCTCGAACCAGATCCTGTTGCTTGGAGACAGACCCCGAAGTCCTGCTGCCACTCCTGCTCCTGCTAGACGACGCGTCTCTACGATAATTATTGATTTATATAAAAATGTAGAGTAATACGAAAGATTGTAAACACATTTTGTACGATATTGATGGCTTTACATATTCATTACGTGTTTAATAGTCATAATAACACAGCATCGTGCTGTTATAGCAATTTCTATAAAAATGAACCATGTACACTTCATTTATAGTTTGGGGTGCCCTCGTACGCTCGTTGGCATGCAACAAACTCGGCGTGTGTTACTTCAGGAGGTGCTTGTTGGCTCGCCACGCGAGGGGTTCTCGCATGACCTCCAGAACCATGACTCAAGGTGAGGCACTCAATACGGGAGTCAACTGGCTACAACGAGGCATTCAGAGGGACCAATGACCAAATCCACAGATTTTTTGGCACTAGTTGCACTAGTTAGTGGCACTAGTTGTAATTTATGCATAATAATTGGAACTATGACAAAAATATTCTCATGAATACAAAAATATGAGAAACCGCTATCATTAAAATATTTTTAGTTATCAATATGAAATTTGAATGAATGGAAAATATGTTGGTAATAATTGAAATTTTAACAGTGCTCAATGAAATTTTGATGTTATCAATGATATTTTAACTGTAATAATTGAAACTTGGCAAATTAAATAACATACTGACGGAATAATTGCAAATTTGTGAGAAATAATTTTAAAAATGTACAGTAATCATAAAAATTTTGGCAGCACAATTTAGAGAAAATAATTGTAATTTTGAAAGTAATCAATTAAATTTTGATGTGATATATTGTTTAAAAATATATTTACAACATTAAACCTGAGAGTGAAACAAACCCCAGCAACAATTGAAAATATACAAGAATTAATTTTTAAAAAATTACAGTAACAATTAATGTGTTCATTGTAATCATTGAAATATTTGCAAAATAAATGAAATTTTGACAGATAATTAAAAATTTGTGGGAAGACATTTACAGCAATCATTGACATTTTTACAGCAATAATTGTAATTTATGCATAATAATTGGAACTATGACAAAAATATTCTCATGAATACAAAAATATGAGAAACCGCTATCATTAAAATATTTTTAGTTATCAATATGAAATTTGAACGAATTGAAAATATGTTGGGAATAAATGAAATTTTAACAGTGCTCAATGAAATTTTGATGTTATCAATGATATTTTAACTGTAATAATTGAAACTTGGCAAATGAAATGACATACTGACAGAATAACTGCAAATTTGTGAGAAATAATTTTAAAATGTACAGTAATCATAAATATTTTGGCAGCACAATTTAGACAAAATAATTGTAATTTTGAAAATAATCAATTAAGTTTTGATGTGATGTATTGTTTAAAAATGTATTTACAACATTAACACTGAGAGTGAAACAAACCCCATCAACAATTGAAAATATGCCCGAATTAATTTTTAAAAAATTACAGTAACAATTAATATGTTCATTGTAATCATTGAAATGTTTGCAAAATAAATGAAATTTTGACAGATAATTAAAAATTTGTGGGAAGACATTTATAGCAATCATTGAAATTTTTACAGCAATAATTGTAATGTATGCATAAAATTGGAATTATGATAAAAATATTCTCATGAATACAAAAATATGAGAAACCGCTATCATTAAAATATTTTTAGTTATCAATATGAAATTTGAATGAATTGAAAATATGTTGGTAATAATTGAAATTTTAACAGTGCTCAATGAAATTTTGATGTTTTCAATGATATTTTAACTGCAATAATTGAAACTTGGCAAATTCAATGACATACTGACAGAATAATTGCAAATTTGTGAGAAATAATTTTAAAAATGTACAGTAATCATAATAATTTTGGCAGCACAATTTAGACAAAATAATTGTAATTTCGAAAGTAATCAATTAAATTTTGATGTGATATATTGTTTAAAAATGTATTTACAACATTAAACCTGAGAGTGAAACAAACCCCATCAACAATTGAAAATATGCCCGAATTAATTTAAAAAAAATTACAGTAACAATTAATATGTTCATTGTAATCATTGAAATGTTTGCAAAATAAATGAAATTTTGACAGATAATTAAAAATTTGTGGAATGACATTTACAGCAATTTTTACAGCAATAATTGTAATTTATGCATAATAATTGGAGCTCTGACAAAAATATTAGAAACCGATATGAGAATTCAAAAATATGAGAAACCGCTATCATTAAAATATTTTTAGTTATCAATATGAAATTTGAATGAATTGAAAATATGTTGGTAATAATTGAAATTTTAACAGTGCCCAATGAAATTTTGATGTTATCAATGATATTTTAACTGTAATAATTGAAACTTGGCAAATTAAATGACATACTGACAGAATAACTGCAAATTTGTGAGAAATAATTTTAAAAATGTACAGTAATCATAAAAATTTTGGCAGCACAAAATAATTGTAATTTTGAAAGTAATCAATTAAATTTTGATGTGATATATTGTTTAAAAATGTATTTACAACATTAAACCTGAGAGTGAAACAAACTCCATCAACAATTGAAAATATGCCCGAATTAATTTTTTAAAAATTACAGTAACAATTAATATGTTCATTGTAATCATTGAAATGTTTGCAAAATAAATGAAATTTTGACAGATTATTAAAAATTTGATGGAAGACATTTACAGCAATCATTGAAATTTGTACAGCAATAATTGTAATTTATGCATGACAATGACAAAAATATTAGAAACCGATATGAGAATACAAAAATATGAGAAACTACTATCATTAAAATATTTTTAGTTATCAATATGAAATTTGAATGAATTGCAAATATGTTGGTAATAATTGAAATTTTAACAGTGCTCAATGAAATGTTGATGTTATCAATGATATTTTAACTGTAATAATTGAAACTTGGCAAATTAAATGACATACTGACAGAATAATTGCAAATTTTTGAGAAATAATTTTAAAAATGTACAGCAATCATAAAAATTTTGGTAGCACAAAATAATTGTAATTTTGAAAGTAATCAATTAAATTTTGATGTGATATATTGTTTAAAAATGTATTTACAACATTAAACCTGAGAGTGAAACAAACTCCATCAACAATTGAAAATATGCCCGAATTAATTTTAAAAAAATTACAGTAACAATTAATATGCTTATTGTAATCATGGAAATGTTTGCAAAATAAATGAAATTTTGACAGATAATTAAAAAATTGTGGGTAGACATTTGCAGCAATTTTTACAGCAATAATTGTAATTTATGCATAATAATTGGAACTATTACAAAAATATTAGAAACCGATATGAGAATACAAAAGTATGAGAAACTGCTATCATTAAAATATTTTTAGTTATCAATATGAAATTTGAAAGAATTGAAAATATGTTGGTAATAGTTGAAATTTTAACAGTTCTCAATGAAATTTTGATGTTATCAATGATATTTTAACTGTAATAATTGAAACTTGGCAAATTAAATGACATACTGACAGAATAATTGCAAATTTGTGAGAAATAATTTTAAAAATGTACAGTAATCATAAAAATTTTGGCAGCACAATTTAGACAAAATAATTGTAATTATGAAAGTAATCAATTAAATTTTGATGTGATATATTGTTTAAAAATGTATTTACAACATTAAACCTGAGAGTAAACAAACCCCATCAACAATTGAAAATATGCCTGAATTAATTTTTAAAAAATTACAGTAACAATTAATATGTTCATTGTAATCATTGAAATGTTTGCAAAATAAATGAAATTTTGACAGCTAATTAAAAATTTGTGGGAAGACATTTGCAGCAATTTTTACAGCAATAATTGTAATTTATGCATAATAATTGGAACTATGACAAAAATATTAGAAACCGATATGAGAATTCAAAAATATGAGAAACCGCTATCATTAAAATATTTTTAGTTATCAATATGAAATTTGAATGAATTGAAAATATGTTGGTAATAAATGAAATTTTAACAGTGCTCAATAACATTTTGATGTTATCAATGATATTTTAACTGTAATAATTGAAACTTGGCAAATTAAATGACATACTGACAGAATAATTGCAAATTTGTGAGAAATAATTTTAAAAATGTACAGTAATCATAAAAATTTTGGCAGCACAATTTAGACAAAATAATTGTAATTTTGAAAGTAATCAATTAAATTTTGATGTGATATATTGTTTAAAAATGTATTTACAACATTAAACCTGAGAGTGAAACAAACCCCATCAACAATTGAAAATATGCCCGAATTAATTTAAAAAAAATTACAGTAACAATTAATATGTTCATTGTAATCATTGAAATGTTTGCAAACTAAATGAAATTTTTACAGATAATTAAAAATTTGTGGGAAGACATTTGCAGCAATCATTGAAATTTTTACAGCAATAATTGTAATTTATGCATAATAATTGGAACTATGACAAAAACATTCTCATGAATACAAAAATATGAGAGACCGCTATCATTAATATATTTTTAGTTATCAATATGAAATTTGAATGAATTGAAAATATGTTGGTAATAATTGAAATTTTAACAGTGCTCAATGAAATTTTGATGTTATCAATGATATTTTAACTGTGATAATTGAAACTTGGCAAATTAAATGACATACTGACAGAATAATTGCAAATTTGTGAGAAATAATTTTAAAAATGTACAGTAATCATAAAAAAATTGGCAGCACAATTTAGACAAAATAATTGTAATTTTGAAAATAATCAATTAAATTTTGATGTGATATATTGTTTAAAAATGTATTTGCAATATTAAACCTGAGAGTGAAACAAACCCAATCAACAATTGAATATATGCCCGAATTAATTTTAAAAAAATGACAGTAACAATTAATATGTTCATTGTAATCATTGAAATGTTTGCAAAATAAATGAAATTTTTACAGATAATTAAAAATTTGTTGGAAGACATTTACAGCAATCATTGAAGTTTTTACAGCAATAATTGTAATTTATGCATAATAATTGGAACTATGACAAAAATATTCTCATGAATACAAAAATATGAGAAACCGCTATCATTAAAATATTTTTAGTTATCAATATGAAATTTGAATGAATTGAAAATATGTTGGTAATCATTGAAATTTTAACAGTGCTCAATGAAATTTTGATGTTATCAATGATATTTTAACTGTAATAATTGAAATTTGGGAAATTAAATGACATACTGACAGAATAATTGCAAATTTGTGAGAAAAAATATTAAAAATGTACAGTAATCATAAAAATGTTGGCAGCACAATTTAGACAAAATAATTGTAATTTTGAAAGTAATCAATTAAATGTTGATGTGATATATTGTTTAAAAATGAATTTACAACATTAAACCTGAGAGTGAAACAAACCCCATCAACAATTGAAAATAGGCCCGAATTAATTTAAAAAAAATTACAGTAACAATTTATATGTTCATTGTAATCATTGAAATGTTTGCAAAATAAATGAAATTTTGACAGATAATTAAAAATTTGTGGGAAGACATTTACAGCAATCATTGAAATTTTTACAGCAATAAATGTAATTTATGCATAATAATTGGAACTATGGCAAAATATTCTCATGAATACAAAAATATGAGAAACCGCTATCATTAAAATATTTTTAGTTATCAATATGAAATTTGAATGAATTGAAAATATGTTGGTAATAATTGAAATTTTAACAATGCCCAATGAAATTTTGATGTTATCAATGATATTTTAACTGTAATAATTGAAACTTGGCAAATTAAATGACATACTGACAGAATAATTGCAAATTTGTGAGATATAATTTTAAAAATGTACAGTAATCATAAAAATTTTGGCAGCACAATTTAGACAAAATAATTGTAATTTTGAAAGTAATCAATTAAATTTTGATGCGATATATTGTTTAAAAATGTATTTACAACATTAAACCTGAGAGTGAAACAAACCCCACCAACAATTGAAAATATGCCTGAATTAATTTTAAAAAAATTACAGTAACAATTAATATGTTCATTGTAATCATTGAAATGTTTGCAAAATAAATGAAATTTTGACAGATAATTAAAAATGTGTGGGAAGACATTTACAGCAATTTTTACAGCAATAATTGTAATTTATGCATAATAATTGGAAGTATGACAAAAATATTAGAAACCGATATGAGAATACAAAAATAGGAGAAACTGCTATCAATAAAATATTTTTAGTTATCAATATGAAATTTGAATGAATTGAAAATATGTTGGTAATAAATGAAATTTTAACAGTGCTCAATGAAATTTTGATGTTATCAATGATATTTTAACTGTAATAATTGACACTTGGCAAATTAAATTACATACTGACAGAATAATTGCAAATTTGTGAGAAATAATTTTAAAAAAGTGCAGTAATCATAAAAATTTTGGCAGCACAAAATAATTGTAATTTTGAAAGTAATCAATTAAATTTTGATGTGATATATTGTTTAAAAATGTATTTACAACATTAAACCTGAGAGTGAAACAAACCCCATCAACAATTGAAAATATGCCCGAATTATTTATAAAAAAAATTACAGTAACAATTAATATGTTCATTGTAATCATTGAAATGTTTGCAAAATAAATGAAATTTTGACAGATAATTAAAAATTTGTGGGAAGACATTACAGCAATCAATGAAATTTTTACAGCAATAATTGTAATTTATACATAATAATTGGAACTATGACAAAAATATTCTCATGAATACAAAAATATGAGAAACCGCTATCATTAAAATATTTTTAGTTATCAATATGAAATTTGAATGAATTGAAAATATGTGGTAATAATTGAAATTTTAACAGTGCTCAATAAATTTTGATGCTATCAATGATATTTTAACTGTAATAATTGAAACTTGGCAAATTAAATGACATACTGACAGAATAATTGCAAATTTGTGAGAAATAATTTTAAAAATGTACAGAAATCATAAAAATTTTGGTAGCACAATTTAGACAAAATAATTGTAATTTTGAAAGTAATCAATCAAATTTTGATGTGATATATTGTTTAAAAATGTATTTACAACATTAAACCTGAGAGTGAAACAAACCCCATCAACAATTGAAAATATGCTCGAATTAAGGTTTAAAAAATTACAGTAACAATTAATATGTTCATTCTAATCATTGAAATGTTTGCAAAATAATTGAAATTTTGACAGATAATTAAAAATTAGTGGGATGACATTTACAGCAATTTTTACAGCAATAATTGTAATTTATGCATAATAATTGGCACTATGACAAAAATATTAGAAAACGATATAAGAATACAAAAATATGAGAAACCGCTATCATTAAAATATTTTTAGTTATCAATATGAAATTTGAATGAATTGAAAATATGTTGGTAATAATTGAAATTTTAACAGTGCCCAATGAAATTTTGATGTTATCAATGATATTTTAACTGTAATAATTGAAACTTGGCAAATTAAATGACATACTGACAGAATAATTGCAAATTTGTGAGAAATAATTTTAAAAATGTACAGTAATCATAAAAATTTTGGCAGCACAAATTAATTGTAATTTCGAAAGTAATCAATTAAATTTTGATGTGATATATTGTTTAAAAATGTATTTACAACATTAAACCTGAGAGTGAAACAAACCCCATCAACAATTGAAAATATGCCCGAATTAATTTAAAAAAAAAATTCAGTAACAATTAATATGTTCATTGTAATCATTGAAATGTTTGCAAAATAAATGAAATTTTGACAGATAATTAAAAATTTGTGGGAAGACATTTACAGCAATTTTTACAGCAATAATTGTAATTTATGCATAATAATTGGAACTATGACAAAAATATTAGAAACCGATATGAGAATACAAAAATACGAGAAACTGCTATCAATAAAATATTTTTAGTTATCAATATGAAATTTGAATGAATTGAAAATATGTTGGTAATAAATGAAATTTTAACAGTGCTCAATGAAATTTTGATGTTATCAATGTTATTTTAACTGTAATAAATGAAACTTGGCAAATTAAATGACATACTGACAGAATAATTGCAAATTTGTGAGAAATAATTTTAAAAATGTACAGTAATCATAAAAATTTTGGCAGCACAATTTAGACAAAATAATTGTAATTTTGAAAGTTATCAATCAAATTTTGATGTGATATATTGTTTAAAACTGTATTTACAACATTAAACCTGACAGTGAAACAAACCCCATCAACAATTGAAAATATGCCCGAATTAATTGTAAAAAAATTAGAGTAACAATTAATATGTTCATTGTAATCATTGAAATGTTTGCAAAATAAATGAAATTTTGACAGATAATTAAAAATGTGTGGGAAGACATTTACAGCAATTTTTACAGCAATAATTGTAATTTATGCATAATAATTGGAACTATGACAAAAATATTAGAAACCGATATGAGAATACAAAAATACGAGAAACTGCTATCAATAAAATATTTTTAGTTATCAATATGAAATTTTAACGAATTGAAAATATGTTGGTAATAATTGAAATTTTAACAGTGCTCAATAAAATTTTGATGATATCAATGATATTTTAACTGTAATAATTGAAACTTGGCAAATTAAATGAGATACTGACAGAATAATTGCAAATTTGTGAGAAATAATTTAAAAATGTACAGTAATCATAAAAATTTTGGCAACACAATTTAGACAAAATAATTGTAATTTTGAAAGTAATCAATTAAATTTTGATGTGATATATTGTTTAAAAATGTATTTACAACATTAAACCTGAGAGTGAAACAAACCCCATCAACAATTGAAAATATGCCGGAATTAATTTTTAAAAAATTACAGTAACAATTAATATGCTCATTGTAATCATTGAAATGTTTGCAAAATAAATGAAATTTTGACAGATAATTAAAAATTTGTGGGAAGACATTTACAGCAATCATTGAATTTTTTACAGCAATAATTGTAATTTATGCATAGTAATTGGAACTATGACAAAAATATTAGAAACCGATATGAGGCTACAAAAATATGAAAAACCGTTATCATTAAAATATTTTTAGTCATCAATATGAAATTTGAACGAATTGAAAATATGCCTGTAATAATTTTAACAGTGCTCAATGAAATTTTGATGTTATCAATGATATTTTTAACTGTAATAATTGAAACTTGGCAAATTAAATGACATACTGACAGAATAACTGCAAATTTGTGAGAAATAATTTTAAAAATGTACAGCAATCATAAAAATTTTGGTAGCACAAAATAATTGTAATTTTGAAAGTAATCAATTAAATTTTGATGTGATATATTGTTTAAAAATGTATTTACAACATTAAACCTGAGAGTGAAACAAACCCCATCAACAATTGAAAATATGCCCGAATTAATTTAAAAAAAATTACAGTAACAATTAATATGCTTATTGTAATCATTGAAATGTTTGCAAAATAAATGAAATTTTGACAGATAATTAAAAAATTGTGGGTAGACATTTGCAGCAATTTTTACAGCAATAATTGTAATTTATGCATAATAATTGGAACTATTACAAAAATATTAGAAACCGATATGAGAATACAAAAGTATGAGAAACTGCTATCATTAAAATATTTTTAGTTATCAATATGAAATTTGAAAGAATTGAAAATATGTTGGTAATAGTTGAAATTTTAACAGTTCTCAATGAAATTTTGATGTTATCAATGATATTTTAACTGTAATAATTGAAACTTGGCAAATTAAATGACATACTGACAGAATAATTGCAAATTTGTGAGAAGTAATTTTAAAAATGTACAGTAATCATAAAAAATTTGGTAGCACAAAATAAATGTAATTTTGAAAGTAATCAATTAAATTTTGATGTGATATATTGTTTAAAAATGTATTTACAACATTAAAACTGAGAGTGAAACAAACCTCATCAACAATTGAAAATAAGCCCGAAATAATTTAAAAAAAATTACAGTAACAATTAATATGTTCATTGTAATCATTGAAAATTTTGCAAAATAAATGAAATTTTGACAGATAATTAAAAATTTGTGGAAAGACATTTGCAGCAATTTTTACAGCAATAATTGTAATTTATGCCTAATAATTGGAGCTATGACTAAAATATTAGAAACCGATATGAGACTACAAAAATACGAGAAACCGCTATCATTAAAATATTTTTAGTTATCAATATGAAATTTGAATGAATTGAAAATATGTTGGTAATAATTGAAATTTTAACAGTGCTCAATGAAATTTTGATGTTATCAATGATATTTTAACTGTAATAATTGAAACTTGGCAAATTAAATGACATACTGACAGAATAATTGCAAATTTGTGAGATATAATTTTGAAAATGTACAGTAATCATAAAAATTTTGGCAGCACAATTTAGACAAAATAATTGTAATTTTGAAAGTAATCAATTAAATTTTGATGCGATATATTGTTTAAAAATGTATTTACAACATTAAACCTGAGAGTGAAACAAACCCCATCAACAATTGAAAATATGCCCGAATTAATTTAAAAAAAATTATAGTAACAATTAATATGTTCATTGTAATCATTGAAATGTTTGCTAAATAAATGAAATTTTGACAGATAATTAAAAAATTTGTGGGACGACATTTACAGCAATCATTGAAATTTTTACAGCAATAATTGTAATTTATGCATAATAATTGGAACTATGACAAAAATATTCTCATGAATACAAAAATATGAGAAACCGCTATCATTAAAATATTTTTAGTTATCAATATGAAATTTGAATGAAATGAAAATATGTTGGTAATAATTGAAATTCTAATAGTGCTCAATGAAATTTTGATGTTATCAATGATATTTTAACTGTAATAATTGAAACTTGGCACATTAAATGACATACTGACAGAATAATTGCAAATTTGTGAGAAATAATTTTAAAAATGTACAGTAATCATAAAAATTTTGGCAGCACAAAATAATTGTAATTTTGAAAGTAATCAATTAAATTTTGATGTGATATATTGTTTAAAAATGTATTTACAACATTAAACCTGAGAGTGAAACAAACCCCATCAACAATTGACAATATGCCCGAATTAATTTAAAAAAAATTACAGTAACAATTAATATGTTTATTGTAATCATTGAAATGTTTGCAAAATAAATGAAATTTTGACAGATAATTAAAAATTTGTGGGAAGACATTTACAGTAATTTTTACAGCAATAATTGTAATTTATGCATAATAATTGGAACTATGACAAAAATATTCTCATGAATACAAAAATATGAGAAACCGCTATCATTAAAATATTTTTAGTTATCAATATGAAATTTGAATGAATTGAAAATATGTTGGTAATAACTGAAATTTTAACAGTGCACAATGAATTTTTGATGTTATCAATGATATTTTAACTGTAATAATTGAAACTTGGCAAATTAAATGACGTACTGACAGAATAATTGCAAATTTGTGAGAAATAATTTTAAAATTGTACAGTAATCATAAAAATTTTGGCAGCACAATTTAGACAAAATAATTGTAATTTTGAAAGTAATCAATTAAATTAATTAATTGTAATATTAACGAATAAATTTCTGGTGTTGCAATTTTCCATTGGCTTTGGATGGGGTTGCTCTGGCGATCTACACATATTTTTAGATCGTTGGGGGTGGGCTTCGCATTCGCGACGCGTATGGCAACGGGAACATTCAGTCCTCTGCGTGGTACCTCGATGAGAGGATCGCGGGATCTGCACCCCAATTGCCCGACAACAGCACGCCCTAGCTAGCATCTCCGGAGGGTTTTCTAGGTCCACCACCTCCGCACTTTCCTCCAGGTACAGAAACTTCGCTCTGTGGGTGGAAACTGGGTGAGATTGATGTAGCCGCGTGCATATTTGCGTGTGTTTAATGTTCGCCATGGGCCTCGTCTTCATAGCTAACCCTATGGGGACCATAGGCTTCTCCATAGCTAACCCTATAGGGACCATCATCGCACCCACGCGGCTGCCGAATTTCCCCCAGCTTTGTTTGTGCCGAGTGTTTGCAGGCTGTGAATTAAAATCGCATAAACGCTTTTTATTATAATCATAAAAGCCATCGTGGAGCTCTCCTCGTCTCAGGTTCTAATCCCGCCGCATTTATCACATGCTACCACCATTCCAAGCGACTCTCGCAGATCATCTTTATTGGGCAATGGGCGCTATGAATTTCAAACATAAATTCCGAGCACCACTTCGTGGTTCACTAAAATCTCGCTTCTATATGATACGAAGATGAAAATTCTGTGGGATCACGTGCAGCTTCCGTAAGTAGCTTCAAACTACGCGACGCAATTTAAATGCACTCAGTGTTTTTACGTGACATTTTTTTGCTCGTCCATTCCTTAATTTTTTTTTTAATTTTTAATAAAATTTTGTTAATTAGATTGTATGATTCAGTGGTTAATACTTGGTGAAACATCTTTAAATTAAATAAATTAAATATATTAAAAAAAATTATACAAATTTTATTAGATGCACAAAATGTGCTGTTAAATTTTATTAGTCAAATTTTATTAATTAGATTGTATGATTCAATGGTTAATACTTTGTGAAACATCTTTAAATTAAATATATTAAAAATATGCAAAAAACAAAAAAATCACAAATTTTATTTGATGCAGAAAATGTGCTGTAAAATTTTATTAGTCTGCAGCACAGTTATTGTACATTCGCCTCATTCTGCTTACTAAAAGTTTTATAATTACTTACAACTGAAAGTCGTTACCATAAAATCATTATTCTGATGAACTCAAACTCGTAGAGATTATTTTCTTGCTGACAGCTCCTTATAACAGTGCCAATCAAACATTGAATTAACTAAGGCCGCATAAGTTTTTGACAATGCTTTTTTAAATTTGAAAATATATTTCAAATTCAACGATTAAATTTGGAAGTACAACAACATCCATCTAGACGAGTAATGAACGATACTTTTATTGTACCTCTTATTCCATGGCAACTTGATTTTTAGAGCAGTACACAGCACTTTGATTTTTGCAACAAATTTTTAAATTATCGATTTTTGGTGGTAAATAATATCAGATTACCCATGTGTAATACATGGTTGCAATTGAAAATTTTCGCTCAAATTTCGCCAAAGAGTGCCAAATTTCGTAAAATTTGCTTCAAAAGTAAAAAAGTTATAAAAGGAAAAGGGAAGTGCACTTTTTCGGTTTTTCAGCGATATTTCAGGAACTGTGCGAGATATCTCGGATTTCGTTTCAGTATATTGAAAGACACAAAAATGAGAAACTTGTTAAAAATGTTAAAAACATGTCAAAAAATCAAAATCTTTAAATTTTGGACTTACTGGTCCACTTTCTCCTGTATGCCAACGATTTATATATTGAGTTTTTTTTTAAATTAATTTATCTTCAACTACTGAAAATTTTAAAACTTATTTACATTAAATGGGCATTCTATAATATGTAATTGAGATTAGTTAGCTAGATTATGTAGCTATTTGGTAGCTGATCAATATTTCCAAGTGCTATAAAGTCAAAAAAAAAAACAAGTGCTATAAAGTCAAAAAAACGCCCTGCATAATACAAATCAATTCTATTATAAGCCCGTAGTAAGCAATGCACAGTCGAGCAAATACCAATCTGCAAAACCGTCAATAATTAATAAGCTTAAATGTTGGGTTTATTAATTACTGGCGATTTTGTAATTTGATTAAAGTGTATATTGGTAATTACGTACTTAAACGTAATATGATTCCATCAATTTCCACGTGTAACATAATACGATCCAATTAGCTGCAGCAGCAATAACCACAGCTCATTTTCCAAACAATTATTTCAGTTGTACCCCACAGTAAATATTAATTATTAATAATAATGATTTTAATAACAAAAGCATGGATAAAGTAGAAATATAAAATTTACAGTTCATAATTTATAGTTATTTTTTTTGAAAATTCAATCATTGTTACTCAAAAAGTAGGTAATATTTTAATTTTAATGTATGCTTGTAATGTTTTAATTTCAATTTTCTCATTTTTATACTTACTGGTAGTTCTTAAAAAACAAGTATTTTTTGTAGAAGTGAACATCTGATGATGGCTTAAGAAGCCGAAACTAGTTAGGTAAATTATTAAAATTATATAAAAAACAAATAGTACTTGTTTACCCCATAGTAAATAATAATTATTAGTAATAATGATTTTAATAACAAGAGCATAGATAAAGTACAAGTATAAAATTCATAGTTCATAATTTACAGTTATTTTTTTTTTGCAAAACAATTGTTAATCAAAAATTAGTCTAAATTTTAATATCAATTTTCATATTTTTGTACTTCCTGATATTATTTAAAAATCAAGTATTTTTTGTAGACATGAACATCTGATGATGGCTTAACATACCGAAACTAATAAATATTTTTTTTTATAAAAAAACAAATAGTACTTGTCTACCATAGTAAATATTAATTATTAAAGTGATTTTAATAACAAAAGCATAGATAAAGTACAAGTATATAATTCAGAGTTCATAATTTACAGTTAATTTTTGTATGCAAAACAATTCTTACTCAAAAAAAGTTAATATTTTAATTTTAAGTTTCTTATTTTTGTACTTACTGGTATTTAAAAAAAAGTGTCTTTTGTAGTAATGAACATCTGATGATGGCTAAAGAAGCCGAAACTTTTAAGGCAAATTAAAAAATATATACATAAAAAACAAATAGTACTTGTTTGCCCCACAGTAAATATTAATTATTAATAATAATGATTTTAATAATAAAAGCATAGATAAAGTACAAGTATAAAATTCAGAGTTCATAACTCGGTTAATTTTTATTTTCAAAACAATTGTTACTTAAAAATTAGTAAATATTTTAATTTCAATTTTCTTATTTCTGTATTTTCTGGTATATTTTAAAAAACAAGTATTTTTTGTAGGCATATACGTCATAATCGAATAAACGAATGCATAAACGTATAATCAACGTAAATAAACATAGGCATAAACGAACGATGGCTTAAGAAGCCGAAACAAGTAAGGCAAATTAACAAAAATTATATAAAAAACAAATAGTACACAGTAAATATTAATTATTAATAATAACGATTTTAATAACAAAAGCGTACATAAAGTACAAGTATAAAATTCAAAGTTCATAATTTACAGTACATTTTTATTTGCAAAACAATTGTTACTCAAAAATTTGTTAATATTTTAATTTCAATTTTCTTATTTTTGTACCTACTGGTATATTTAAAAAAATAATTATTTTTGTAGACATGAACATCTGATGATGGCTTAAGAACCCGAAACTAGTAAGGCAAATTAACAAAATTATGTAAATAACAAATAGTATTTGTTTACCCCACAGTAAATATTATTTATTAATAATAATGATTTTAATAACAAAAGCATGGATAAAGTACATGTATAAAATTCAGAGTACATAATTTACAGGGTTTTTTTTTCAAAACAATTGTTACTCAGAAAATAGTTAATATTTTTATTTCAATTTTCTTATTTTTGTACTTATTGGTATTTATTTTTAAAACAAGTATTTTTTGTAGACGTGAACGTCTGATGATGGCTTAAGATGCCGAAACTAGTAAGGCAAATTAAAAAAATATATAAAAAACAAATAGTACTTGTTAACTCCACAGTAAATATTAATTAGTAATAATAATGATTTTTATAACAATAGCAAAGATAAAGTACAAATATAGAATTGAGAGTTCATTATTGACAGTTAATTTTTTTTGCAAAACAATTGTTAATCAAAAATTGGTTAATATATTAATTTCAATTTTCTTATTTTTTGTACTTATTGGTATTTAAAAAAAAACAAGTATTTTTTGTAGACATGAACAACTGATGATGACTTAAGAAGCCGAAACTACGAAGGCAAATTAATAAAATTATATAAAAAACAAATAGTACTTGTTTACACCACAGTAATTATTAATTATTAATGATAATGATTTTAATAACTAATTATATATGTATAAAATTCAGAGTTCATAATTTACAGTATTTTTTTTTTGCAAAACAATACTTAGTAAAAAATTAGTCAATTGTTTCTCAACACATACTAACTATTTTCACATAATTTCAGAGTTCTACGTCAACTCCTTCTAGGTGGTACATTTTTTTTGAAACGCAGTATATATTAATTTTCTTATTTTTGTACTTACTGGTATTTTTTAAAAATCAAGTATTTTTTGTAGACATGAACATCTGATGATGCCTTAAGAAGCCGAAACTAGTATGGCAAATTAAAAAAATTTATATAAAAGAACAAATAGTACTTATTTACCCCACAGTAAATATGAATTATTAATAATAATCATTTTAATAACAAAAACATAGATAAAGTACATGTATAAAATGCAGAGTTCATAATTTACAGTTCATTTTTTTTGCAAAACAATTTGATTATCAATTTATTTATTTGTATTGATGTATTATTGGTTGCCATATTTAATTGACAGATTATTAGTAATTAGATTAGTAAATGCTAGGTTATGCTTGGTTGGGTTAGGTTAGATTAATATGTAATTACTTTAAATGATAGCTATAATTAAATATATATGTAATGATGTGTGGGCATGACTAATAATACTAATGGGCTAAAATCAACCAAATTTTTACGAAAATTTGAAATTGCCTATACTGTAGATCTTTTTTTTTAATAATAAATTGTTATTTAATGCTGACAGATTATAGATTGTTCAGTGAACGATTATCAATTGTTTTATTTTTGTAGGTGCATTATTCGTTGCTATATTTAATTGACAGATTACAGATTAGATTAGTGAGTGTTGGGTTGTGTTCGGTTGGGTTAGGTTAGATTAATATGTTGATACTTTAAATGATGGGTATAATTAAATATATATATATAATGATGGGTGGGCATGACTAATAATTTGGTAAAATCAACCAGATTTTTACGAAAAGTTGAAATTGCCTACACTCTAAATATTTTTTTTTTATAATGAACTGTTGTATTATGCTGACAGATTATAGATTGTTCAGTGAACGATTATCAATAGTTTTATTTGTGTTGGTGTATTATTAATTGCCATATTTAAGTGACTGATTAGAGATTGTTCAGCAAACGATTATCAATTGTTTTATTTATGTCATTGTATAATTGGTTGCCATATTTAATTGACAGATTAGTGATTAGATTTGTGAGTGCCAGGCTATGCTAGGTTAGGTTAGGTTAGATTAAAATCTAATTTACTTCAAATGATGATTAAATTCAACCCATCATTATATATAATTAAATATATATAATGAAGGGTGGGCATGTATAATAATTTTGCAATAATCAACCAGATTTTTACGAAAATTTGAAATTGCCTATACTGTAAATCATTTGCTTGATAATACATTGCTATTTTATGCTGACAGATTATCGATTGTTCAGTGAACGATTACCAATTGTTTTATTTGTATTGGTGCACTATTGGTTGCCATATATAATTGACAGATTAGTGAGTGTTGGGTTATGCTAGGTTGGGTTAGGTTAGATTAATATGTAGTTAGTTTAAATGATAGCTATTATTAAATATATATATATATATATATATATATATTATAATGATATATATATAATGATTGCTGAGCATGACTAATAATTTCGTAAAATCAACCAGATTTTTACGAAAATTTGAAATGGTCTATGCTGTAAATCATTTTTTTTTTGATAATAAATTGTTATTTAATGCTGACAGATTATCGATTGTCCAGTGAACGATTATCAATTGTTTTATTTGTGTTGGTGTATTATTGGTTGACATAATTAATTGACAGATTAGTATTTAGATTAGTGAGTGCTATCCTATGCTAGGTTGGGTTAGGTTAGATTAATGTGTAGTTACTTTAAATGATTGCTATGAAAATAAATATATTTAATTCTAGCCATCATTTAAAGTAACCATACATTGATCTAACCCAAGCCAACCTAGCATAGGATAGCACTTATATTATTAAAAACATTATTTTCAGTATTTAGGGGGAGCATTTAGGTTAGGTCTTCCAGGTCGCAGTGCAGGATGGCCTAGCTGGCCTATCGCCCCCGAAATAGGTTAGGTAGGGTACATTAGTAAAACAGCTTTCTTTAGGCTTAAAGCAGCTCGACTAAAATTTTTTACACCTCATTATAAATCACTCTGTATGTGAAAATCCGAAAATCAGATACTAGAAGCATCATCGTACTCCATATTATTTGGAAACTTGCAATTTCAACCTTCAGAGTTTCGTTGATGACATTGACGTGTGTAGAAGCTGCCATTGATGCAACAAATGCCAATCCTCTGCCATTAGTTTGAAACAATTAAATATGACATCCACTCGTCATGAATCTTACTAATTACATTGCGCTTTCACCCCATTTTGTGTCTTATATTCCAGTTTCTGGATTGCTCTAATTAAGCTCTAATTAACTCCTTCGACGTTTCAGAATTCTACTTCTTCATCCGCATTAGAAACCCTTCAACTTGGCGGCCATGAAGACATCGTCGTTCTCACTGCGCGTCATGCGACGTGTAAGTAATTAATCTTACATATATCTAGGATTAGTGGATTATAGCACTTTTTACAATTATACAATTATAGAATATTTCCGTGCACTGCTCTATGGTAGACGCCAAGAGAGATGACAATGACTCATAGCTAAATATTGCAGGAATCCGACATACGTTTCATATTTCATTTCACTTTATTACATTAATATTAAGCATCCCAACGAGCATCGAAAATGCGATTGTTTATTCGAAAATGCACGAGTCATTGTCAGCTCTCGTCAAGATGATTATATACTTATTGTGTACTATATGTACTATAGCACTATACTAAACAGCGAAATTTATTTAAAAAGTTCATCCGAACGAGCATCGAAAATGCGATTGTTTATTCGAAAAAGCATGAGTCATTGTCAGCTCTCGTCAGGATAACTATATACATATTGTGTATTATAAGTACTATAAGTACTATAATACTAAACAGCGAAATTTATTTAAAAAGTTCTAATCGATAAAAAAGTTTACGTTAGATAAATGGTTTTTACAATTTGGACTCAAATGATCAATTATATAAAATTCTCAATTATATATGTATCTCAATTATACAAATTGTTACCTACTACTTACATTGTAGTAAGTAAGTACATCTCAAATGTTTTAAAATTGAGGAATTTACGATTCTTCTTGATCGGTGCTGTGTAATCGTAGGTCACAGAAATGTTGTAAGAGAAACAATTTCAGTGCTGTGTAATCGTAGGTCACAGAAATGTTGTAAGAGAAACAATTTTATTACATTTTCGGTATGCCAGTGAATAGTAGTTTATAAAATGTCTAAATATACAAATATAAATAAGCCATACATCTATAGCCGAACTTTACCTCTTGTAGAGCAAGGAAATTTTAAAATTCTCGTCCAACCTGTTGCGCCTTAAAGTTTTGCAGGCATGTGCTGATAGGTACATATGGCAGCGTTTTGTTGCAACAATTATTTGTAATATATCTCATGATGTTCAAAAATCGAACCTAAACACTCAAGCAGGAGCATTTTAGTGGCAGTAACTAAGGTTTTACTGGAAATAGCGAAATATTCATGTAAAGTCTTAAAGTGCTTATCGAAAATTGTGTTATTATGATGGAAAATTGGCAATATTTTCTAGTATCGATATATAAGAAGATAGCATCGATGGGTCAGCTTACAAATATGTAAGGTCCACTAATTTTCCATCGAATTTTGTGAACAAGATTGACATAATCGATTTTGGTGAGATGTGGACGCGATTTTCCAACGAACGAGATAACAAAAGACAATTTTGAAAATCGGTAATTAATAATAGAAACAAGTGCTTCCCCTGCGATGTTCGATGTTCGTCATGCAACGTTCGATGTTCGTCATGCGATGATCGATGTTCGTCATGCGATGTTCGATGTTCGTCATGCGATGATCGATGTTCGTCATGCAACGTTCGATGTTCGTCATGCGATGATCGATGTTCGTCATGCGATGTTCGATGTTTGTCATGCGATGATCGATGTTCGTCATGCAACGTTCGATGTTCGTCATGCCATGATCGATGTTCGTCATGCGATGTTCGATGTTCGTCATGCGATGATCGATGTTCGTCATGCAACGTTCGATGTTCGTTATGCGATGATCGATGTTCATCATGCGATGATCGATGTTTGTCATGCGATGTTGGGACCATGGAACCATGGCCCTTAATAGGCATTTCTAAAATTCTCAGCATGAATTTAGAATGTTTGCCGGAAACTGCAAATTTTTACTGAAAACTGCAAAATGTTTATCGGAAATTATGAAATTTTCATATAAACAAAGAAAAACATGAAATCGCAGTTGAAAAGTACAAATTTTGATAGAAAATGCAAATTTTTTATTATAAATTAAACATTTCAGTGAAAATTTTAACATGTTCAACATGAATTTAAAATTTTAGTGGCAATAGCAAAGGTTATACTGTTAATACTGAAATTTTCATGGAAACTCTAAAAGCGCTCATCGAAAATTATGTTATTATAATTGAAAATTGAAAATTAGCAATATTCGTTGGGAACGGCAAAATTTTGATTGGAAATTAAAGACAGCACTGAAAATTATAAAATTCTCAGCAAAAATTAAATATGTTGTTAGTAACTGCAAAATTTCAACTGAAAACTTCAGAATATTTATTGGAAACAAAGAACTTTCATAAAAACAAAGAAAACTTGAAATCACACTTGAAAATTACAAATTTTGATAGAAAATTGTAATTTTTTTATTATATATTAAACATTCCAGTGGAAGTTTTAAATCGTTTCATATAAACAAAGAAAACCACTTGAAAATTACAATTTTTTAAAGAACATTGAATTTTTTTCATTCTATATTAAATGTTGCAATGGAAATTTTAACATTTTCAGTATGAATTTAAAATTTTAGTGGCAATAACAAAGGTTTAACTGGAAATAGTGGAATATTCGTGGAAACTCTTAAAGTGCTCATCGAAAATTATGTTATTATAATTGAAAATTAGCAATATTCGTTGGGAACGGCAAAATTTTGATTGGATATTACAGACAGCACTGAAAATTATAAAATTCTCAGCATGAATTTAGAATGTTGCTGCAAATTTTTACTGTAAACAGCAAAATGTTTATTGGAAATGGTGAAATTTTCATATAAACAAAAAAAGCATGAAATCGTACTTGAAAATTACAAATTTTGATAGAAAATTGCAATTTCTTTAGTACAAATTAAACATTGCAGTGAAAATTTTATCATTTTTAGCATGAATTTAAAATTTTAGTGGCAATACCAAAGGTTTTACTGGAAATAGTGAAATATTCATGTAAAGTCTTAAGGTGCTCATCGAAAATTATGTTATTATACTTGAAAATTAGTAATATTCGTTGGGAACGGCCAAATTTCGATTGGAAATTAAAGACAGCACTGAAAATTATAAAATTCTCAGCAAAAATTTAATATGTTGTTGGTAACTGCAAAATTTCATCTGAAAACTTCAGAATATTTATTGAAAACAAAGAATTTTCATAAAAACAAAGAAAAACCTGAAATCACACTTGAAAATTACAAATTTTGATAGAAAATTGCAAATTTTTTAGTATATATTAAACATTCCAGTGGAAGTTTTAAATCGTTTCATAAAAACAAAGAAAACCACTTGAAAATTACAATTTTTTAAAGAATATTGAAATTTTTTCATTTAATATTAAACTTTGCAATGGAAATTTTAACATTTTCAGCATGAATTAAAAAAATTAGTTCCAATAACAAAGGTTTTACTGAAAATGAAAAGTGAAATTTTCATGGAAACTCTTAAAGTGTTCATCGAAAATTATGTTATTATAATTGAAAATTAGATATAGCCGTTTGGTAACGGCAAAATTTTGATTGGATATTAAAGGTAGCACTGAAAGTTATAAAATTCTCAGCATGAATTTAGAATGTTTGCTGGAAACTGCAAAATTTTTACTCAAAACTGCAAAATGTTTTTTAGTATTCTCTTCTTGGTGCAACGAAAAGGTAGCTTGCAAATGAGGGCAGCAAACAAATGCCAGGGACGTAAGTTACAGACCCTTTCAATATGATTGCATTACACATGGATGTGTAAAGTGAAGGTCTGTACTGATGGATATCGCACCATGTAACGATACGGTGTAAAGATTCTTTCTCTATATAAATAAGAGAATGGGATCGATACCAAGTTTTCGAAGGAAACTTGCAATAGATGTGAGGCCGTCCAGTCCGGAATTTGGCACAGGCACAAGGCATAAAACGATGAAGAAATTCAGCATGATTAATATTAAAGTAACCCACCCAATGCGCCATATCAAAATTATTTTCTATTTTTTGTTTATAAATTTAATTTAGACGACGATTGTTGTTATCAGAGCCATTCAAAATGTGCACTGGAATGTACACACTGTCCATTAATTTTGAGACGACTCCAGTTATAAATGACCCTTATTCCAATCTGTAGTCGTCCTTAGCGAATCAGCTATTACCTGGACCTAGGATTACCTGGACTACCTAGATATTAGTCTACTAGTGCAAGTACACCTTTATTAGTAACCTGGGAGTGCACTTAAACCCAAAATCCCTAACATAACCTGGAAGTGCACTTAAACCCAAAATCCCTAACCTAACCCTACCTGTATTAGTAACCTGGGAGTGCACTTAAACATAAAATCCCTAACCTAACCTAACCTGACCTAACCTAACCTGGGAGTGCACTTAAACCCAAAATCCCTAACTTAACCTGGAAGTGCACTTAAACCCAAAATCCCTAACCTAACCCTACCTGTATTAGTAACCTGGGAGTGCACTTAAACATAAAATCCCTAACCTAACCTAACCTGACCTAACCTAACCTAACCTGGGAGTGCACTTAAACCCAAAATCCCTAACTTAACCTGGAAGTGCACTTAAACCCAAAATCCCTAACCTAACCCTACCTGTATTAGTAACCTGGGAGTGCACTTAAACATAACATCCCTAACCTAACCTAACCTGACCTAACCTAACCTAACCTGGGAGTGCACTTAAACCCAAAATCCCTAACTTAACCTGGAAGTGCACTTAAACCCAAAATCCCTAATGTAATCTAACCTAACCTAACCTGGAAGTGCACTTAAACCCAAAATCTCTAATGTAACCTAACCTAACCTAACCTGGGAGTGCACTTAAACCAAAAATCCACATCAAAACTACCATCAAACACCTATCAATTATATTGGGATGTTAATTAATTAAAACGAAATATTCTGTACGTCGATCAAAGCCCGGGATTATAAATTACCAGTCGGAACCTTAACTCTCTGCTGCCTGACGAATAAATTGCGCGATAATACAACATTGATATTGATATATGATTGATATGATAACGATATAACATTGAAATGATATTGGGAATTTTTAGCTTGGCTGAGAGCGCGGAAAATGGAGCCATTATTACCTTATTATTTTTCGATACACAAAAACTTCCAGGGCTACCGGCATTGTTGATATTAGTTCCTCTCCAGTCGGGATAATTGAACTTTCTTAAGATGTTCCACGCACAACTCACAAACAGAATCAGACAAGTTAAGTATTTCTGCGGTTTTATTACAGCCCAAAGGCCTGGACGGCTCTACGGCACACTCCAGGCCCTAAATCTTATTGAAACTTTCCACCTGGTGGAAATAAATTATAAACTAATAATAATAATAATAATAATAATAATAATAATCCGTACTACTCCTCCACCTTGAACTACTCGTTCAAAGGCTGCATTTTTGTTGTTGACTTATGTTTTGCCAATTGGTTGGTACATATTCAGATGTTTTTGAATTCAATTGTTGCAACAATAGATATTGCCATTTAAAAAAAAAATATTGTACAACAAAAATCTACTAGTGGATTTTTTCATACCATTTCAATTGTTGCAACAATGCATATTTAGATGGGGTTTTTTTTTATACAGTTTTATAGTTTACAATCAAAATTTCGCTATTTTCTATCAAAATTGCAACATCAATTGTTGCAACAATAGATGTTGCCATTTTTTTCAATAATTATACAACAAAAATCCACTAGTGAATTTTTTCATAGCACTTCAATTGTTGCAACAATAGATATTGCCATTTTTTAAAAAATAATTATACAACAAAAATCTTCTAGTAGATTTTTTCATACCACTTCAATTGTTGCAACAATAGATTTTGCAATTTGTTTTTGAAATATATTTATACAACCAAAATCCACTAGTGAATTTATTCATAGCACTTCAATTGTTGCAACAATAGATGTTGAATTTGTTTTTTAAATAATTATACAACAAAAATCTACTAATGTATTTTTTCATACCACTTCAATTGTTGCAACAATAGATTTTGCAATTTGTTTTATAAATATATTTATACAACCAAAATCCACTGGTGAATTTATTCATAGCACTTCAATTGTTGCAAAAATAGATGCTGCCATTTAAAAAAAAAATAATTATACAACAAAAATCTACTAGTAGATTTTTTAATACCACTTCAATTGTTGCAACAATAGATTTTGCAATTTGTTTTTTAAATATATGTATACAACCAAAATCCACTAGTGAATTTATTCATAGCACTTCAATTGTTGCAAAACTAGATGTTGCCATTTTATTAAAAATAATTATACAACAAAAATCTACTAGTGGATTTTTTCATACCACTTCAATTGTTGCAACAATGCATATTTAAATGGTTTTTTTTTCATACATATTTATAGTTTACAATCAAAATTTCGCTATATTCTATCAAAATTGCAACATCAATTGTTGCAACAATAGATGTTGCCATTTTTTTCAATAATTATACAACAAAAATCCACTAGTGAATTTTTTCATAGCACTTCAATTGTTGCAACAATAGATGTTGCCATTTAAAAAAAAATGATTATACAACAAAAATCTACTGGTGGAATTTTTCATACCACTTCAATTGTTGCAACAATGCATATTTAGATGCGGTTTTTTTTATACATTTTTATAGTTAACAATCAAAATTTCGCTATATTCTATCAAAATTGCAATATCAATTGTTGCAACAATAGATGTTGCCATTTTTTTCAATAATTATACAACAAAAATCCACTAGTGAATTTATTCATAGCACTTCAATTGTTGCAACAATAGATGTTGCCATTTTAAAAAAAATGATTATACAACAAAAATCTACTGGTGGATTTTTTCATACCACTTCAATTGTTGCAACAATGCATATTTAGATGGGGGTTTTTTTAATACATTTTTATAGTTTACAATCAAAAAGTCGCTATTTTCTATCAAAATTGCAACATCAATTGTTGCAACAATAGATGTTGCCATTTTTTTCAATAATTATACAACAAAAATCCACTAGTGAATTTATTCACAGCACTTCAATTGTTGCAACAATAGATGTTGCCATTAAAAAAAAAATAATTATACAACAAAAATCTACTAATGGATTTTTTCATACCACTTCAATTGTTGCAACAATGCATATTTAGATGGGGGTTTTTTAAATACATTTTTATAGTTTACAATCAAAATTTCGCTATTATCTATCAAAATTGCAATATCAATTGTTGCAACAATAGATGTTGCCATTTTTTTCAATAATTATACAACAAAAATCCACTAGTGAATTTATTCATAGTACTTCAATTGTTGCAACAATAGATATTGCCATTTAAAAAAAAAATATTGTACAACAAAAATCTACTAGTGGATTTTTTCATACCATTTCAATTGTTGCAACAATGCATATTTAGATGGGGTTTTTTTTTATACAGTTTTATAGTTTACAATCAAAATTTCGCTATTTTCTATCAAAATTGCAACATCAATTGTTGCAACAATAGATGTTGCCATTTTTTTCAATATTTATACAACAAAAATCCACTAGTGAATTTATTCATAGCACTTCAGTTGTTGCAAAATAGATGTTGCTATGTTTTAAAAAATAATTATAGAACAAAAATCTACTAGTGGATTTTTTCATACCACTTCAATTGTTGCAACAATGCATATTTAGATGGGGGTTTTTTTAATACATTTTTATAGTTTACAATCAAAATTTCGCTATTATCTATCAAAATTGCAATATCAATTGTTGCAACAATAGATGTTGCCATTTTTTTCAATAATTATACAACAAAAATCCACTTGTGAATTTTTTCATAGCACTTCAGTTGTTGCAACAATAGATGTTGCCATTAAAAAAAAAAAATTATACAACAAAAATCTACTAGTGGATTTTTTCATACCACTTCAATTGTTGCAACAATGCATATTTAGATGGGGTTTTTTTAATACATTTTTATAGTTTACAATCAAAATTTCGCTATTTTCTATCAAAATTGCAATTGTTGCAACAATAGATGTTGCCATTTTTTTCAATAATTATACAACAAAAATCCACTAGTGAATTTATTCATAGTACTTCAATTGTTGCAACAATAGATGTTGCCATTTAAAAAAAAAATATTGTACAACAAAAATCTACTAGTGGATTTTTTCATACCATTTCAATTGTTGCAACAATGCATATTTAGATGGGGTTTTTTTTTATACATTTTTATAGTTTACAATCAAAATTTCGCTGTTTTCTATCAAAATTGCAACATCAATTGTTGCAACAATAGATGTTGCCATTTTTTTCAATAATTATACAACAAAAATCCACTAGTGAATTTTTTCATAGCACTTCAATTGTTGCAACAATAGATGTTGCCATTTAAAAAAAAAAGATTATACAACAAAAATCTACTGGTGGATTTTTTCATACCACTTCAATTGTTGCAACAATGCATATTTAGATGCGGTTTTTTTTATACATTTTTATAGTTAACAATCAAAATTTCGCTATATTCTATCAAAATTGCAATATCAATTGTTGCAACAATAGATGTTGCCATTTTTTTCAATAATTATACAACAAAAATCCACTAGTGAATTTATTCATAGCACTTCAATTGTTGCAACAATAGATGTTGGCATTTATTTTTTCAATAATTATACAACAAAAATCCACAAGTGAATTTATTCATAGCACTTCAATTGTTGCAAAATAGATTTTGCAATTTAAAAAAATATATATTTATACAACCAAAATCCACTAGTGAATTTATTTATACCACTTCAATTGCTTGTATATTTTAACTAAATATATTCCTAATCGTGTTTTAGTCAATCGAAATGTGAATTAATCACTGGAATAATTTATGTGCAGCTCAATGGACTATCATTACTGCGTACTATAAAGTAATTATGTGGATGAAAGCATTGATGTGAATTCCTTGCACTCAAATTAACACTGCAGCAAGCTATTACGATTAATTGAGACACAAATTCCTCACAATTCCTCATACTGGAAACCAGTATTTGAATTAAACTCCCAATATTGTTTAATCGATTAATTAATTTATTAAATACTATTCAAATACTTGAAACGATTATTCTCAATTACAGTGTCTACAGTACGTTTCAAAATAAAACCACCAAATTCACCATTTCCATTTGCCAGTTGGCATTTATCTTTCTGTAGAAAAAAGCCAGTATTTGAATTAAACTCCCAATATCGCTTAATCGATTAATTAATTTATAAAATACAATTAAAATACTTGAAAAGATTATTCTGAATTATAGTCTCTACAGTACTTTTCAAATTAAACCACCAAATTCGCCATTTCCATTTGCCAGATGGCATTTATTTTTCTGTAAAAAAAGTAAAAAACAGAACTCTGGCTACTGCGTAAATTTGTAATCATTTCAAATGTGACAGCTGTCACTGTCAGTTAAAAACAATTTCATATATTTACAAATTATGCCTTGAATTAATTTGCATAAAACAGTTTTAATTGCGAAGTAGTTGCATCAATTCCAAGAAAGATGTACAAATAGCACCGATTTATTATAAATCTTGAAACTTCACTGATGACATTGACAGTAATGACGTGACAATCGATCGGTATTACAAATACCTGTTATAAATTTTGGCTTAGTTGCCAGATTTACTTATTTTATATTACCCTAAATAAGCGCCATCTGGTGGATGACAAAAAGGCAATCTGCATAGTTTAATTTGAAACACCTTGTATATTAATTACATTTTTTCTTTAATTAAAACTATGCAGCAAGTTTTCTTTTCAACAACAATTTTAGTAGTAATAACTTTATTTTTAATCAAAACACTTAGTTGCAAAAACAAACAACTTCTTAAGTAGACAATATTTTGTCACATTTCGTCAGCATTGTGTTTTCGTTGTTTATTTTGTTATTTTTATAGTTTCCTTAATTGTATTATATCAACATAATATTATTTTTAAAAAACCATTATTAGTAATTAGTTTAGTTAATTTATTAACTTTTACTTGGTGTAAACTCACAATATTTAGTCTCATTTCGTCAGAATTTTTATCGTTTTTTTAAAGTATTTTCATGGCTGTCTTGAATATACTGTATATTATTATCAATAATAATAATAATTATTTATTGGTGTCAAATGCCATTAAGGCTTACATAAGCCAGAGTACAAAAAATGTTCAAAGTGCTATTATTGTTTTCAATAGTTTGTAACGTTTTCTTTCTCGCGTACACACATGATCACGCAGCGGCCTATGTTAACACGCTAACGGCGTGTTATCAATAATAATAATAATAATTTATTGGTGTTAAATGCCATTAAGGCTTACATAAGTTAGAGTACAAAACATGTTAAATGTGCTATTATTGTTTTCAATAGTTTGTAACGTTTCGTTTTTCGCGTACACACATGATCGCGCAGCGGCCTATGTTAACACGCTAACGGCGAGATAACTTTTACTTAGCGTAAACTCACAATATTTAGTCTCATTTCGTCAGAATTTTTTATCGTTTTTTAAAAGTATTTTCATGGTTGTCTTGAATATACTGTAGGTATATTATCAATAATAATAATAATAATTTATTGGTGTCAAATGCCATTAAGGCTTACATAAGTTAGAGCAAAAAAATGTTCAATGTGCTATTATTGTTTTCAATAGTTTGTAACGTTTTGTTTTTCGCGTACACACATTTATTGGTGTCAAATACCATTAAGGCTTACATAAGTCAGAGTACAAAAAAATGTTCAATGTGCTATTATTGTTTTCAATAGTTTGTAACGTTTTGTTTTTCGCGTACACACATGATCGCGCAGCGGCCTATGTTAACACGGTTTGAGAACCACTATTGTCGAGTTACAGTGGTTCTCAAAAATCAACAACCCTGTATAATTAGGATTTTTCGTCTGCATTTCTGTCACAACCACAATTATTGAATATTGGAGAATGAGCTAATAACGTGAAAATGACGATTTTCCGTTTAAATCGGGAAACAGGAGCCTCTTATGTGTGCGGTAGGTACAAATCACGTCTAATATAAATAAACGTACAGAGCAGGAAATATAATTTCAAATTGCTCGTCGCTTATAATGCTCCCAGGCACTCGACCTGCATCTATATTTCATGCTAACATTGCAAAATTCTTATAGGTCCTGGAACTTTTGCAGCCAAGGGAATCTAAGTACATAACAGAACGTAACGGATGAAAATTTAAGGGCTCGCTTCTTTCATGCGAGTCCACGCCCTAAATCGTTCCAAGTGGAAGTATTACAGTGTACTGCCACGACTGCATAAAGGGAAATTGTTCATTCGGTACAACCACCAGGACCTATGAATACATCTTTGTGCACGAAATTGCCTTTAAGGAGCTCCAAGGAGGGCAATTAAAGACAGAAGTATAAGAAGCTCGAGGGTCGTGATGTATTGGAATTTAATGATGGCAGATTGTTGTATGGAAATATTAATGATTGCAATCAATCATGCTTTTTTATTGGGCATGATTTTAAGAAAGACCTCTGGTTTACAATATTCCAGTAATATATGGATAGTTGATAAGGTAGTGCTTTCACCAATCGTGGCCTTAACTCGACGGCATATACAAAATTTTCGACAATTTATAACAATATTAGTCGCTTACATAATATACCGTATTTTCATTTGTCAGGAACCGCAATAATGTTACTATAACAGTATAAGGCTTACGACCGGTTCCATAATGGTATTAAAGTTTCCTTTAAACCGAAAAAGGGCTTTTAAGTACTGTAACGTGTTCCATAATTGATCTTTAAACGTCACTTTACTAAAAAGTGTCTTTTATCATATAGAACCGAAGCAGACTTTAAAGTCGACTTTTCTATTAAGTAAGCTTTACATAAAAGAGACTTTTCTGTGATATTATGCAACCGGTCCTTAGTAACAGAAACCATTCCACTGTTACTTCTCCATACAATATCAGTCCTTTATTGACCCTTAATCCATTCAAATGCACAATATATGCACATTATATCCATAATGCTCAAAGACTTCAATCAAAGTATCAATTTCACCCACGTCAACCAATAACTAACCACACATTACAACCCCATCAATATTACTAGTTCTATATCTATAGTAAGAGCATCTATATCGTATCTATCTATAGTCGTACTTAAGCCTGAGTTCAACTCAAGTCGTATATTTGGTTGCGTTCAAGCATAAATGTTTATAGAAAACCGCAACCAAATATACGACTTGAGTCGCGCTCTAGCCAAAGTATCTATCCTAACCTAACCTAACCTACTTGTAATTTTCTCTCTTATTTATAACTGAAACTTTGTCAAATTTTCAGGAAGATTAGCTTCAGGTATACTCAACACAAATCTAATATTAAATATACAAGTAATAAATTTTCAAATTTTTCAGTAATAGCTGTACCTAACCTAACCTAATCTACTTTTGATTTTCTCACTTATTTCATAATGAAACTTTGTCAAATTTTCAGGAGAATTAGCTTCAGATATACTGAACACAAATCTAATATTAAATATGCAAGAAATACATTTTCAGAAATTTCAGTAATAGCTATCCCATACTTGTAAATGCAGAACGTTATACTTTTGATTTTCTTATTTTTTTATTGCTGAAAATCTGTCAAATTTTCAGGAGAATTAGCTTCAGGTATACTAAACACAAATATAATATTAAATATGCAATTAATATATTTTCAGAAGTTTCAGTAATAGCCAACCCATACTTGTAAATGCAAAAAAGTATAACTTTTTGATTTTCTCAGTTATTTAATAGGTACTGAAACTTTATTAAATTTTCAGTGGAATGATCTTCAGGTTTACTAAACACAAATCTAATAATAAATATGCAAGGAATTAATTTTCAGAAATTTCAGTTTTTTCTAACCAATACTAGTCAATGCAGAAAGTTATTCATTGATTTTCTAACTTATTTATCGCTGAAACTTTGTCAAATTTTCAGGAGAATTAGCTTCAGGTGTAGTAAATACAAATCTAATATTAAATCTGCAAGAGATAAATTTTCAGAAATTTCAGTAATAGCTATCTCATACTTGTAAATGCAGAAAGTTATATTTTTGATTTTCTCACTTATTTGTTGCTGAAACTTTTTCAAATTTTCAGAAGAATTAGCTTCAGGTGTACTTAAAACAAATCTAATGTTAAATATGGAATTAATATTTTTTCAGAAATTTTAGTAATAGCTAACCCATACTGGTAAATGCAGAACGTTATACTTTTGATTTTCTCGTCTATTTAATGCTGAAACTTTGTCAAATTTTCAGGAGAATTAGCTTCAGGTGTAGTAAATACAAATCTAATATTAAATCTGCAAGAAATACATTTTCAGAAATTTCAGTAATAGCTATCCCATACTTGTAAATGCAGAAAGTTATACTTTTGATTTTCTCACTTATTTAGTAGTGAAACTTTGTCAAATTTTCAGGAGAATTAACTTCAGGTATACTAAATACAAATATAATATTAAATAAGCAAGAGATAAATTTTGAGAAATTTCAGTAGTAGCTATCCCATACTTGTAAATGCAGAAAGTTATCCTTTTGATTTTCTCACTTATATAATACTGAAACTTTGTCAAATTTTCAGGAAACTTAATTTCAGGTATACTAAATATAAATCTAATATTAAATATGCAATTAGTATTTTTTCAGAAATTTCAGTAATAGCCATCCCATACTTGTAAATACAGAACGTTATACTTTTGATTTTCTCGTTTGTTTATTGCTGAAACTTTGTCAAATTTTCAGGAGAATTAACTTCAGGTGTACTAAATACAAATCTAATATTAAATATGCAAGAGATAAATTTTCAGAAATTTCAGTTATTTCTAACCCATACTAGTTAATGCAGAAAGTTGTACATCGATTTTCTAACTTATTTATCGCTGAAACTTTGTCAAATTTTCAGGAGAATTAGCTTCAGGTGTAGTAAATACAAATCTAATATTAAATCTGCAAGAGATAAATTTTCAGAAATTTCAGTAATACTTTACCCATACTTCTAAATGCAGAAGTTATATTTTTGATTTTCTCACTTATTTAATACTGAAACTTTGTCAAATTTTCAGGAAAATTAACTTCAGGTGTTGTAAATAAAAATCTAATGTTAAATATGCAATTAATATTTTTTCAGAAATTTCAGTAATAGCTAACCCATACTTGTAAATGCAGAAAGTTATACTTTTGATTTTCTCACTTATTTAATACTGAAACTCTGTCAAATTTTTAGACGAATTATCTTTAGGCATACTAAACACAAATCTAATAATAAATATACAACAAATCAATCTTCCGAAATTTCAGTTATTGCTAATCCATACAAGTCAATGCAGAAAGTTATACTTTTGATATTCTCACTTATTTAACACTGAAACTTTGTCAAATTTTCAGGAGAATTAACTTTAGGTATACTAAATATAAATCTAATATTAAATATGTAGGAGATAAATTTTCAGAAATTTCACTAATAGCTAACCCTTACTTGTAAATGCAGAAAGTTATACTTTTGATTTTCTCACTTATTTAATACTGAAATTATGTCAAATTTTCAGGAGAAATAACTTCAGGTGTAGTAAATACAAACCAGATATTAAATATGCAAGAAATACATTTTCAGAAATTTCATTAATAGCTATCCCAAACTTGTAAATGCAGAAAGTTATCCTTTTGATTTTCTCACTTATTTAATACTGAAACTTTATTAAATTTTCAGGAGAATTAACTTCAGGTGTAGTAAATACAAATCAGATATTAAATATGGAAGAAATACATTCTCAGAAATTTCAGTAATAGCTATCCCATACTTGTAAATGCAGAAAGTTGTACATCGATTTTCTTACTTATTTAATACTGAAACTTTGTCAAATTTTCAGGAGAATAACCTTCAGGTATACCAAATACAAATCTAATATTAAATATGCAAGAGATAAATTTTCAGAAATTTCAGTAATAGCTATCACATACTTGTAAATGCAGAAAGTTATACTTTTGATTTTCTCACTTATTTAATACTAAAACTTTGTCAACTTTTCAGGAGAATTAGCTTCAGGTGTAGTAAATACAAATCTAATATTAAATATGCAAGAAATACATTTTCAGAAATTTCAGTAGTAGCTATCCCATACTTGTAAATGCATAAAGTTATACTTTTGATTTCCTCACTTATTTCATACTGAAACTATGTCAAATTTTCAGGAGAATTATCTTTAGGTTTACTTAACACAAATCTAATAATAAATATGCAAGAAATACATTTTCAGAAATTTCAGTAGTAGCTATCCCATACTTGTAAATGCAGAAAGTTATACTTTTGATTTTCTCACTTATTTACTACTGAAACTTTGTCAACTTTTCAGGAGAATTAGCTTCAGGTGTAGTAAATACAAATCTAATATTAAATATGCAAGAAATACATTTTCAGAAATTTCAGTAGTAGCTATCCCATACTTGTAAATGCATAAAGTTATACTTTTGATTTCCTCACTTATTTCATACTGAAACTATGTCAAATTTTCAGGAGAATTATCTTTAGGTTTACTTAACACAAATCTAATAATAAATATGCAAGAAATACATTTTCAGAAATTTCAGTAGTAGCTATCCCATACTGGTAAATGCAGAACGTTATACTTTTGATTTTCTCGTCTATTTAATACTGAAACTTTGTCAAATTTTCAGGAGAATTAACTTCAGGTAGACTAAATACAAATCTAATATTAAATATGCAAGAGATAAATTTTCAGAAATTTCAGTAATAGCTATCTCATACTTGTAAATGCAGAAAGTTATATTTTTGATTTTCTCACTTATTTATTGCTGAAACTTTTTCAAATTTTTAGAAGAATTAGCTTCAGGTGTACTAAAAACAAATCTAATGTTAAATATGGAATTAATATTTTTTCAGAAATTTTAGTAATAGCTAACCCATACTGGTAAATGCAGAACGTTATATTTTTGATTTTCTCGTCTATTTAATGCTGAAACTTTGTCAAATTTTCAGGAGAATTAGCTTCAGGTGTAGTAAATACAAATCTAATATTAAATCTGCAAGAAATACATTTTCAGAAATTTCAGTAATAGCTATCCCATACTTGTAAATGCAGAAAGTTATACTTTTGATTTTCTCACTTATTTAGTAGTGAAACTTTGTCAAATTTTCAGGAGAATTAACTTCAGGTATACTAAATACAAATATAATATTAAATAAGCAAGAGATAAATTTTCAGAAATTTCGGTAGTAGCTATCCCATACTTGTAAATGCAGAAAGTTATCCTTTTGATTTTCTCACTTATATAATACTGAAACTTTGTCAAATTTTCAGGAAAATTAATTTGAGGTATACTAAATATAAATCTAATATTAAATATGCAATTAGTATTTTTTCAGAAATTTCAGTAATAGCCATCCCATACTTGTAAATACAGAACGTTATACTTTTGATTTTCTCGTTTGTTTATTGCTGAAACTTTGTCAAATTTTCAGGAGAATTAACTTCAGGTGTACTAAATACAAATCTAATATTAAATATGCAAGAGATAAATTTTCAGAAATTTCAGTTATTTCTAACCCATACTAGTTAATGCAGAAAGTTGTACATCGATTTTCTAACTTATTTATTGCTGAAACTTTGTCAAATTTTCAGGAGAATTAGCTTTAGGTGTAGTAAATACAAATCTGATATTAAATATGCAAGATATAAATATTCAGAAATTTCAGTAATACTTTACCCATACTTCTAAATGCAGAAAGTTATATTTTTGATTTTCTCACTTATTTAATACTGAAACTTTGTCAAATTTTCAGGAAAATTAACTTCAGGTGTTCTAAATAAAAATCTAATGTTAAATATGCAATTAATATTTTTTCAGAAATTTCAGTAATAGCTAACCCATACTTGTAAATGCAGAAAGTTATACATTTGATTTTCTCACTTATTTAATGCTGAAACTTTGTTAAATTTTCAGGAGAATTAACTTCTGGTTTACTAAATACAAATCTAATATTAAATATGCAAGAGGTAAATATTTAGAAATTTCACTTATTTGTACCCCATACTTGTAACTGCAGAAAGTTAAACTTTAGATTTTCTCACCTATTTAATACTGAAACATTCTCATATTTTAAGGAAAATTTGCTTTAGGTATACTAAATACAAATATAATATTAAATATGTAATTAATACATTTTCAGAAAATTCAGTAGTAGCTATCCCATACTTGTAAATGCAGAAAGTTATACTTTTGATTTTCTCACTTATTTAATACTGAAACATTGTCAAATTTTCAGGAGAATTAATTTCAAGTATACTAAACACAAATCTAATAATAAATATGCAAGAAATCAATCTTCAGAAATTTCAGTTATTGCTAATCCATACTAGTCAGTGCAGAAAGTTTTACTTTTGATTTTCTCACTTATTTAATACTGAAACTTTGTAAATTTTCAGGAGAATTATTTTTAGGTTTACTAAATACAAATCTAATACTAAATATACAAGAAATAAATTTACAGAAATTTCAGTTATTTCTAATCCATACTAATCAATACAGAAAGTTAGACATCAATTTTCTAACTTATTTAATACTGAAACTTTTTCAAATTTTCAGGAGAATTAGATTTAGGTGTACTAAATACAAATCTAATGTTAAATATGCAATTAATATTTTTTCAGAAATTTCAGTAATAGCTAACCCATACTTGTAAATGCAGAAAGTTATACTTTTGATTTTCTCACTTATTTAATACTGAAACTTTGTCAAATTTTCAGGAGAATTAAACTATAGTACTACTGATTTTCAGTTTATTCGATCCTTAGCCATATGAAACAAACATTCCACTAAAAGTACGAATTGTCGAGATATGTTCTATTATATATATATATATATATATATATATATATATATATATATAATGTATAATATAATATATATATATATATATATATATATAATGTATAATATAATATATATATATATATATATATATATCTACATTTAAAAAATACATAATTCATGCCTGTCCTGTAGATTTTATATTAATGACTGACAAATTCCATTTGTACAAACATATGAAAATAAAAATTGTACGTTCCTTGATTACCGAAACTTTTAGAGCCTCCCCACTTTATTAACAAAACTTATTAACTGTACTACAATGGCAAAATCTATATTTAAAAAAACTATAATTCAAGCCTGTCCTGTAGATTTTATAATAATAATTCACCGACAAATTCCATTTGCATAAAAATATGAAAATTAAAATTGTACATTACTTGATTGCTGAAACTTTCAGAGCCTCCCATCACCACCACATATATTATGTGAAACAATTCACGTTTTTATTTATAACGTTAATTTGAGTGGGGCAGTTATTTATTTAAATTCCTGCACTGCCAGTGCAATGTTTTATCGCGGCTGGGCGCAATTAATTCTTGAACATTTCATAAATATTTCCAGTCCACTGAAAAGTATGGTAATGCGGGCAGCTATACGATCTCGTAAATCGATGCCAGCACAATACGTAGAACGTGGAATATGTTAATCACCCTTCCTGGCACAAATACGTTAAAAATTGCGCAACTAGAATGTTCCTTTAGAAGTTATGCAATTATAAATTTTTTGTTCTATAATTTTTAGTCATTGCAAAAAAATGCCAAAAATTGCATTGTCGTAAATCATTTTTTTTAAAAGTACATTGAAAAATTATTATTCTTAACTTAAATGTTAATTTGTATTCATGTAATGGTAATTTTATTGCAACTAATACAAATTTTTAGTGGTTATGACCAAGGCGCGGATTTCTAGGTATTATGCTATACATCAGTTGTAATAGCAGACCAAAATGACCTCATATCTATACGAATATCAGCAAATGAAGTAACGTGACAACTTTTTTTTTGTGCTTTTATGCATATTTTCAGTTTTTAAGCTTATAATTGCTTTAATGCATTTTTTGTGGATATTTTCTTATTTTTGTGCTTATTTGCTTATTTTTTAATTTTATAGGATATTATTTATATTAGCTAGGAATATATTTTGTAGCACATTATTGTAATGAGAATTCAGTATTAATATTACTCCGTTACGTCTAGAGTGCTTGGTTATCACAAAATCATCAACAAAGCGAGCGTCTGTACGTGATATTTGGTAAACAAAGCTTAATTATTTCGGGGATTACCCTATTTTTACGTGCACAGAACGCATCTGGGGCAAGTGTGCTATCAATTCAGTCCAATTTATCTCAATCTTCAGTGCGTTGTGCTTGTGCCTTGTGTGTATTACGTGTTTATAAGTTTTCTTGTATAAAATGTTTATATATATATATGTGTATATATATTTTTTTTTCGCCGTAACTCGTCTCGTGCCGAGCAAGGGTCAGCGGAATCCGTTTCACTCCGGCGATTATTTCATATTTCCACCGTTCGCAATTTCGCAATCCAACAGGTCGACCAAAGAAATTGCGGAGGACGTGATTACCACATCCGCAACACCCAAGAGATCGGCCCCGGATAGATTGATATGTAAATTTCCCGGCAAACACAAAATTCCAGTTCGGTCCCGCTAAAACTCTCATAATCCTAATTTGCTATTCCGAGCACAGCGCCGCACATAATCCTCTTAGAAGTTAATTTGTGCCCCTAAAAGATTCCTTACACGACGTGAACATACGATCGAACGACGTAATTACGATTAAATCATATCGTTATAACGAAATTATAAGTTGATTATCAAAAATAGGCAAAATTTTGGCCAAATCCATGACCATGATAATAATTATCGTGTTAAATTTTGGATTGGGCATTTGGATTTGCGAGAATTTGTAAAGGTAAATTAGAAATTATACATTATTGAATGATCACCATGGCAACGATTATGAATTGTCGGACGACGCTGTAAATTTTCAAGTCCTGAAGAACGACAAACGAAAAATCATTAATAGAAAAGTGACTGTCTGGAGGGTGTTTATAAATATGATGACACCAGACGCCCCAGTTTATATTCGTTCTCGGTAAAGCTCACGTCTCAATGCGGAAGAAACGAAAGATAGTTTAGAAACAAACAGTATCGTTACGCCGATAATTGTTTCAGTAACAAACAAAAGTGCCACAAGTGCTACAAGTTGCAATTACACATAAAGTTCCGTGTATAGAACTAAACTGCAAAGGTAGAAATATGCAATTTTATTTAAGTCAGATCCATTAATTGTGCAATTTAGAGTCAATAGGGAAGTTTTGTCCATTAATAAAGAAGAGGAACTGCGCAAAGTTTTCGCCCGTTCAATTAACGTCGGCTCAGTTAACTTGATCAGCAGCAGCTTCATTGGGAATGATCATCTTCGAGCTCTGGTCATTGATGGAAGGCGATAGAAGTTAATTCGCACGAATATGGTTTACGAGGAACAAATTTAAATGAAACCGTTTTACGACAGCCATTCCAACTTGTGGCTCCTGAAGAGGCTCATCTATATGAATTTACTTTCTAAGTTTAGCACTTTATTGCAGCTCTTAATGCTTGCCGTGGAAAAATTCAATGGCACTTCACGTATTAACCCAAATTTAAATGCATTGACGTTCTGTACGAATGATGTTTACAAAAACAAAACATTACAATTACAAAAATATTTTGTCTACTACGTTTTTGTGTTACTATGTAACTCTTCAAGGCCATTTGTCGGGGGAAATAATTTGCGCCCAATCGTGTGTAAAAATGCTCTTTTAGCGTCGATCCGCAAGGCAATTTCTAATCTTTTCGAAATGATGGATCGCTCACGCACTGTTAATTCCACGAGGAGGCCATCAATAAGCCCCCCGAAGACACGTCCAAAAGGAAGGAGGAGAAGTGCAGGCGCCGATGGAAAAAATTGCAAAAACATCGAGGCGAGCTTCGGTCGAATTTATTTATATTAAACGGTCAAGGAGGGCATCCTCTGCTGGACGTGGGTCTTTGATTAAATTAGCGAGGTCATTTATCCTCATCGCACCCTCGTCCGGTCCATCTTTTGAACCTCGGACGAAGAAAGCATCTCAGTGTTGAGGCTGATTGATATTTAGGTCTAACTGTATTTAATCGGTTCGGACGCAATTTTAACCATTACACACAAATTTTGATACAAAATGTCATGAAATCAACAATTTTCTGTATCGTAATTGTAGTGAATTACAATAAATAAATTCAGAGAAAGCAAAATAAAGCTAAACATAGAAGGAAAATGGGAAACATTCAAAAGAAATATACTGGCAGAAAGAGGAATAGAGGAGGAAATAATAAATGTAATAAAATACATGTACAGAGAAAACAGAAATATTGTGAGAACAAACAATGAGAAATCAAAAGAATTCGCAACGAAGAAAGCAGTAAAACAAGGATGCATGCTAAGCTGGTTGCTGTTCACAATTGTATTGGATAAGGCGATGAAGAAAGCAAAGCAAAAAATGAAAATGCTAAAAATTGGATATTAGAAAATGGACATACCAAAAATAGCAGAACTACTTTCTCGGATGACATGGCAATAATTGCAGAAACAGAGGAAGAACTGCAACACAACATGGAAATAATTGAGAAAGAGATTAAGAAAATAAACATGAAAATAAATTACGATAAGACAAAAACCATGATAATTGCCAAAGAGAAAAGAAACAACAAATAAAAATACAAGGAAAAAAATCGAACAAGTAAAACAATACAGATATTTAGGAACAATCAATGGTAAATTAGATAATGAAGTAGAAGATAAAATAGGAAAAATAGCAAAAAATCACCCTTTTTAGCAAGAAGGAGACACAAAAACAGAAATAGTCAAAAAAGTAATTAGACTAACGCTAACTTATAGCAGCGAAACGTGGATGATGACAGGAAAACAAAAAAATATAAAAAGAATAAATGCCACGGAGATGAGATTCCTAAGAAAAATAAAAAACAAAACAAGAAGAGATAGGATAAGGAACGAGACGTACAGGAAAAACTTAAAAATAAAACCAATACAGGAAAAAATAACAGAAAGCCAAATGAGGTGGTATGGACACATGAGATGAATGAGAGAAGAAAGAAACACTAAGAAAATATACGAAACAAGAGCAACCGGAAAACAACAGAGAGGAAGACCGAGAAAAGAGTGGATATAAATATCTACCTCATCAATAAATAGAGATATATAAGAAAAGTCATACTACATCTACAAAATATCAATATCAAGCAGCAACTTCAAATGCAAAGTGATGGATACAAGAAAAATGATTATTGAGATGTCGGAATAAACAAACTAGTAAAAATGTTGTTCCAATAATTACATGAATTCCATGGAATCCAGTTGCTATATAAAATCTTGATCCATAAAAGCATCAGAAATAGTAAATGATGCTTCTACATATATACTCATATCCTTGTAAGATAGAAAAATAAATTCCTAAAATTACAGTTAAAGTTAATCCTTGTGGGCTTTAATTAAAATAATTTTCTATTAATCTATAATGAGCTCAAGTAACAGTTAATCCTGAAGTTAATAGGATTAATGTATTTAATAAAGGAATTTGAATAGGATTAAATGTTTCAGGAGGTCAAATTATTCCTAACTCATTTGTTGGAACTAATCTACTGTGAAAAAATCCTCAAAAGAATGAAATAAAAAAAATACTTCTGAGGTAATAAATAAAATTATTCCTCAACGTAATCCTATAGTAACTGTGTGAGTATGTAATCCTTGAAAAGTTCCCTCTCAGGTGATATCTCGTCATTATTGATATATAATTATTATAGTAATAAAAAATCCTAATTATTATTATTAAGAAAATTATTTATTATTTTTTTCTTTTTCTTTTTCTTTTTTTTCTTTATTAAGAAAAAGATTATTATTTAAAAAATGGAATCATTTAATTAGTCCAATTATAGTGATTACAACTCTAAGGGCCCCTAGTAATGGTCAGGGCTGACATCTACCAAGTGAAATAGATGATTTTTATGTCTACTCATTAGATTATTTCTCTAGAATAAATGGTTCTTAATACAGCAAATACATTAGATAGAATGATATCTACTGCTGATTCTAAAATTAATAAAAGTAATTGTACAACAATAAGGAAATTTAATAAAATAATTGTTATTCTTGGTCCTACATGTCCTAATAAAGTTAATAATAAATGACCAGCAATTATATTAGCAGCCAATCGAACTGCTAAAGTTCCTGGTCGAATAATATTACTAATATTGATTGAATAATATTGATTCAATACATACTATAAAAAGTATTAAAATAGGAGGAGTACCTTGTGGTACTAAATGAGCAAATATATGAATAGTATTATTAGTACATCCATAAACTATAAATCTTAATCATGCTATCCCTAAAGTTATAATTAAGTGTGTTGATGTAGTAAACATATATGGAAATAATCTTAAAAAAATATTAAATAAAATAAATGAAAATAAGGAAACTAAAATTAAAGTTCTTCCTTTTATATAGTTTCTTAATAGAATTTTCAATTCATTGTGAAGAATTATAATAATTTGTACTCGTAGACAATTTCATCGTGATGGAATTAATCAAAATATAGATGGAATAAATAATAATCCTAAAAATGCTCTAAGTCAATTTAAAGAAATAAAAAAAAAATGTTGAAATTTATTATCAAATAAGTTTATTATCATTTTCAATTAAATTTACTAGTTTTTTTTAAGTTAAAAAATGTATTTTGGTATTTAAAAGAATAATAATTTATTATTTTAAATATAATAAATAATTTCAATCATTTTTTTTTGTCTATTTGTGGCAATAAAAATAATTAATAATTAATGATTTTCGTATGATAAACTAATGTTATTTTTTAACTACATTTTTCATTAGAAGTATATGTTAATTTACTATATAGTGGTGAACTGGTATAATGGTAGTATTTGATGGTGATGACTTTCAGTCATCTAATGTAAATTTCTCTAATATTAGAAATTTATTTAATAAAATAATTAGGAGAAATTTTTATTTCTCTTCTTTCTATTACAATAGGTATAAAATTTTGATTAGCTCCACAAATTTCAGAACATTGACCAAAGAATATTCCTGTTTGGTTAAGAAAAAATCTAATTTGATCGAATCGTCCAGCATCGATTTTAACTCTTAAAGCTGGAATAGTTCAAGAATGATGAACATCTGCTGCAGTTACTATAATTCGAATCTGAGAATTATAAGGGACTGCAATACGATTATCAACATGTAAAAGACGGAAATTAAAAGAATTTGCTTCATTTAAAGGAATTATATAAGAATCAAATTCAATATTTTTAAAATCTGAATGTTCACAAGGTCAATATCGTAGAAGAACATCTGCTGCAGTTACTATTATTCGAATCTGAGAATTATAAGGGACTGCAATACGATTATCAACATCTAAAAGACGAAAATTAAAAGAATTTGCTTCATTTAAAGGAATTCTATAAGAATCAAATTCAATATTTTTAAAATCTGAATATTCATAAGAACAATATCGTAGAAGAACATTACACAGTTACTATGATTCGAATCTGAGAATTATAAGGGACTGCAATACAATTTTCTAAATCTAAAAGACGAAAATTAAAAGAATTTGCTTCATTTAAAAGAATTATATAAGAATCAAATTCAATATTTTTAAAATCTGAATATTCATAAGATCAATATCGTAGAAGAACATCTGCTGCAGTTACTATTATTCGAATCTAAGAATTATAAGGGACTGCAATACGATTATCAACATCTAAAAGACGAAAATTTAAAAAAATTGCTTCATTTAAAGGAATTATATAAAAATCAAATTCAATATTTTTAAAATCTGAATATTCATAAGATCAATTTCGTAAAAGAACATCTGCAGCAGTTACTATTATTCGAATCTGAGAATTATAAGGCACTGCAATACGATTATCAACATCTAAAAGACGAAAATTAAAAGAATTTGTTTCATTTAAAGGATTTATATAAGAATCAAATTCAATATTTTTAAAATCAGAATATTCATAAGAACAATATCGTAGAAGAACATCTGCTGCAGTTACTATTATTCGAATCTGAGAATTATAAAGGTCTGCAATACGATTATCAACATCTAAAAGACGAAAATTAAAATAATTTGCTTCATTTAAAGGAATTCTATAAGAAACAAATTCAATATTTTTAAAATCTGAATATTCATAAGATCAATATCGTAGAAGAACATCTGCTGCAGTTACTATTATTCGAATCTGAGAATTATAAGGGTCTGCAATACGATTATCAACATCTAAAAGACGAAAATTAAAAGAATTTGCTTCATTTAAAGGAATTATATAAGAATCAAATTCAATATTTTTAAAATCTGAATATTCATAAGAACAATATCGTAGAAGAACATTACACAGTTACTATGATTCGAATCTGAGAATTATAAGGGACTGCAATACAATTTTCTAAATCTAAAAGACGAAAATTAAAAGAATTTGCTTCATTTAAAAGAATTATATAAGAATCAAATTCAATATTTTTAAAATCTGAATATTCATAAGATCAATATCGTAAAAGAACATCTGCTGCAGTTACTATTATTCGAATCTGAGAATTATAAGGGACTGCAATACAATTATCAACATCTAAAAGACGAAAATGAAAAGAATTTGCATCATTTAAAGGAATTATATAAGAATCAAATTCTATATTTTTAAAATCTGAATATTCATAAGATCAATATCGTAGAAGAACATGTGCTGCAGTTACTATTATTCGAATCTAAGAATTATAAGGGACTGCAATACGATTATCAACATCTAAAAGACGAAAATTAAAAGAATTTGCTTCATTTAAAGGAATTATATAAGAATCAAATTCAATATTTTTAAAATCTGAATATTCATAAGATCAATATCGTAGAAGAACATTACACAGTTACTATTATTCGAATCTGAGAATTATAAGGGTTTGCAATACGATTATCAACATCTAAAAGACGGAAATTAAAAGAATTTGCTTCATTTGAAGGAATTATATAAGAATCAAATTCAATATTTTTAAAATCTGAATATTCATAAGATCAATATCGTAGAAGAACATCTGCTGAAGTTACTATTATTCGAATCTGAGAATTATAAGGGACTGCAATACGATTATCAATATCTAACAGGCGAAAATTAAAAGAATTTGCTTCATTTATTGGAATTATATAAGAATCAAATTCAATATTTTTAAAATCTGAATATTTATAAGATCAATATCGTAGAAGAACATTAAACAGTTACTATTATTCGAATCTGAGAATTATAAGGGTTTGCAATACGATTATCAACATCTAAAAGACGGAAATTAAAAGAATTTGCTTCATTTAAAGGAATTATATAAGAATCAAATTCAATATTTTTAAAATCTGAATATTCATAAGATCAATATCGTAGAAGAACATTACACAGTTACTATTATTCGAATCTGAGAATTATAAGGGACTGCATTACGATTATCAACATATAAAAGGCGAAAATTAAAAGAATTTGCTTCATTTAAAGGAATTATATAAGAATCAAATTCAATATTTTTAAAATCTGAATATTCATAAGATCAATATCGTAGAAGAACATTACACAGTTACTATTATTCGAATCTGAGAATTATAAGGGACTGCAATACGATTATCAACATCTAAAAGACGAAAATTAAAAGAATTTGCTTCATTTAAAGGAATTATATAAGAATCAATTGTTTGGTAATTCAATTCTTTGGCAAAATTTATTCATAAACTACTACTTACTAAATTAAATTTGAAATTAGAAGAGACTGCAACAACGTCTAAACGGATCCTGAATTTCTATTCAATTCTTTGGCGAATTTTATACATTAAGTATTCCATTACTTACTAAACCAAATTTGAAGTTAGAAGAGACTGCAAAAACACCTAAAAGGATCCTGAATTTCTATTAAATTATTTGGCGAATTTTATACATTAAGTATTCTATTACTTACTAAAATAAATTTGAAATTAAAAGAGACTGCAAAAACGTTCAAAAGGATTTTATTTTATCCTAATCAATAGTTGAAAAATAATCATAATATTATTTCTGGCACTACAAAATTTTAAGACATTTAAAAAAATCTGAAATGACTCTGTGTTTGTCTAGGATTAATTTGTTTGGTTTTAACCTAAAAGGACGATTATCTAGGATTCATTTGTTTAGTTTTAACCTAACAAAACAATAGTCTAGGATTCATTTGTTTGGTTTTAACCTAACAGGACGATTGTTTAGGTTTCATTTCTTTGGTTTTAACCTAAAAGGGCATTTGTCTAGGATTCATTTGTTAGGTTTTAACCTAACATGACGATTGTTTAGGATTCATTTGTTTGGTTTTAACCTAAAAGGACGCTTGTCTATGATTCATTTGTTTGGTTTTAACCTAAAAGGAAATGTTATACATAAAAATCATAGTTGCAAGATTAAACAAATGCGCAAATAACTCTCGTACAAATATTTTGTAAATGTTGATTACACATTATCGCCAGTGCGATAAAAAGTTACAGTCAGCGCGATGTGAATAACGGTCGACACGTTGCTGCAAGTTCCTGATGCCAGTGACATCTTGTGGCCGGTTTCGTTATATATAGGTGTAGCTGGATGCAACTGGAATTCCAGTGCCTCCGATCGATCCTGAAACTTGGGTGGATAACCGAACGTACGTGCTGAGAGGGGGCAAATACTTGTAAACTTCCACCGTACAAAGTTCAAAATCGATTCCCTCCTTTGAGTACACCCAAAATCCCACTAGAGGACGCTCGTCCTCGCCAGCGACCTCTAACGACCGAACTACTGAATGCCCCAGTCGTTCTCATGTTATTTACCTGCTAGCATAATTGCTGCAAATTCCAGTTAGTAACATGAAACAAATTACAATTTAATTATCGCAAAAGTAAGTAGTAATTTTATTTATTACTACTGGCCCCGAGTGCAGTGGTAAAAGTGTGTTTTACGTTGCTCTCAGTTCTTTGTGTTGATAAACGTTTACTGTTGCATGTGCATAATTAAGCTGTTTTTACAGGATAATTGGTTTTCGGATTAAAGTGTACCAAAGGATTACGAGTAAGTGTGCAAGGTTGGGTGTTACAATGGTACAAAGTGGGCAAAAACTGTCGGTTGTAAATGGTTGTGCAAAAATGTGCAAGCATTTGCTTTCACAGGTCACGGTTGAGGACCAGAGTCGCGATTCAAGATGGCTGCCATAACAGTAGTCCAACGTCGTCGGGCCATCTCTGGATGGCCTCTCCAAGTTGCAAAATTATTAAAACTTGTGCCAAATTCAATTAAAATCCGGAAACTTAATGTTTACATTACATGTAATGTAATTCTTGAGAACTTTACTGTATTAATGCAACGAGTGTGCACTGGGCTATGCGTCGGTTTATTTATGTGTGCCTTTAACGCTCGTCATGCCATCTAGCGGAGTGCAGCGCAACGTCAAGCGGGTTTCTTTAATGCTGGATGAATGAAATTAAAAATCATTCATAACGTACAGATTTTGCTGCTATTCCCCAATATTTAATCATTATTATTATATTAATAGTTCTCATTAAAATTGAAAAGAAAAATACGCGCAAAACAATTGAAAGAATGCGTTAAAACAATGTATCTAAAAGTAAAACAATTGAACATTACATTGGTAGAATTGTATGTTGCAACGTAAAAACATATTTACGTTGCTATGCTGCAATCTTACAAGAAAACAATCGTTCGTTAACGTGTTACAATTGTTTTTTTTAATAAAATTGCAATTGTCATTCATGACAATGTTTAATACGATAAAACAATTGTTTTTTTACAATTGTGTGGTAGCACTATTGCTGCCAATGTGTGTTGCAGTAAAACCAACAATTGTATATTACAATTGTTCTTTATAATGTTCATGAAAATATTAATAAAATTATTGTACATTGCAATGAAACAATTAAACTTCACAATTGTTTGTTACAATGTTGCAATTGTGTACATTCATGACTATATTAAAAAAACGTAATGAACAATTGTTTTTTTTTATTGAAAAACAATTACACATTACAGTTACAATTGACATTGTTAATTACATGTTAGTTACATGTTGAAATTGATCGTTACAATGTTGCAACTGTCGTATTCAAGACTATATTAATAAAATTATTGTACATTGCAATGATACAATTAAACTTCACAATTGTTTGTTACAATGTTGCAATTGTGTACATTCATGACTATATTAAAAAAAAACGTGACGAAAAATTGTTTTTTTTATTGAAAAACAATTATAGATTACAGTTACAATTGACATTGTTATTTACATGTTAGTTACATGTTGAAATTGATCGTTACAATGTTGCAACTGTCGTATTCAAGACTATATTAATAAAATTATTGTACATTGCAATGATACAATTAAACTTCACAATTGTTTGTTACAATGTTGCAATTGTGTACATTCATGACTATATTAAAAAAAACGTAATGAACAATTGTTTTTTTTATTGAAAAACAATTACACATTACAGTTACAATTGACATTGTTAATTACATGTTAGTTACATGTTGAAATTGATCGTTACAATGTTGCAATTGTCGTATTCATGACTATATTAATAAAATTATTGTACATTGCAATGAAACAATTAAACGTTACAATTGTTTGTTACAATGTTGCAAATGTGTACATTCATGACAATATATTAAAAAAAAAACGTAATGAACAATTGTTTTTTAATTGAAAAACAATTACACATTACAGTTACAATTGACATTGTTAATTACATGGTAGTTACATGTTGAAATTGATCGTTACAGTGTTGCAATTGTCGTATTCTAGACTATATTAAATGTTTAAAATGTTAAAAAAAAAGTATACATTACAGTTGTTTATTACAATGTTGCAATTGTCATGTTCATGACAATGTTAAACGTTTAATACGATAAAACCATTGTCTGTTACATTGTAAAAACAAATATAATAAAATATTTACGTTGCTGTACTCCGATCTTACAGTGAATCAATTGTTCGTTAATATGTTACAATTGTTCTTTATAACATTGCAATTGTCATAATCATGATAATGTTAATTGTTTAGTGCGATAAAACAATTGTTTGTTATATAGCTACCAATGTGTCTTTGTAATAAAACCAATAATTGTATGTTACAATTGTTTTTTATAATGTTGCAATTACATATTCATGACTATATTATTAAAACAATTGTGCATTGCAATGACACAACTATACGTATACAATTCTTGGTTACAATGTTGGAATTGTTATATTCATGACTACATTAAAAAAAGAACAATTGTACATTGAAGTTGTCGTATTCATAAGAATTAAATGTTTAAAATGATAAAAAATTATACGTTACAATTGTTTATTACAATGTTGCAATTGTCATATTCATGACTATATTAATAAAACAGTTGTATGCTATGTTAGAATTTTATTGTAACATTGCAACGAAACAATTATACGTTACAGTGTTGCAATGTTGACTATATTAAGAAAACAATTGCACATTACAATTAAACAATTACACGTTGCAGTTACAATGTTGCAATTGATCTTTACAAAGTTGCAATTGTCGTATTCACCACTCGAACATGAACTTGACATTCATGAAAAATGGTACGTTATTATACACTTATACACTAAAATGAGTTGTTCTTGCAATTGTCATTTCCATGACAATACCAATTGTTTAGTACGATAAAACAATTGTTTGTTGCGTAGCTACCAATGTGTGTTGCAATAAAACCAACAGTTATATGTTACAATTGTTCTTTATAATGTTGCAATTGTCATATTCATGACTATATATAAAACAAATAATTGTTGCAATGAAACAATTATACTTTTCAATTGTTTGTTGCAATGTTGTCATATGTCATATTCATGACTATATTAAAAACACAATTAAACAATTACACGTTACAGTTACATTATTGCAATTGATCTTTACAAAGTTGCAATTGTCGTATTCACGACGTGAACTTGACATTCATGAAAAATTATACGTTATTATACACTTTAAAATGAGTTGTTCTTTATAACATTGCAATTGTCATTTTCATGACAATGCTAATTGTTTAGTACGATAAAACAATTGATTGTTGCATAGCTACCAATGTGTGTTGCAATAAAACCAACAGTTATATGTTAAAATTGTTCTTTATAATGTTGCAATTGTCATATAAATGACTATATTAAAAAAAAATGTTGCAATGAAACATTTATACTTTTCAATGGTTTGTTGCAACGTTATCATATGTCATATTCGTGACTATATTAAAAAAAAAAAACAATTGAACATTACAATTAAACAATTACACGTTACAGTTACAATGTTGCAATTGATATTTACAAAGTTGCAATTGTCGTATTCATGACTATATTAAAAAAAAACAATTGTATATTACAATTTAACAATTACATGTTACAGTTATATTGTTGCAATTAATCTTTACAAAGTTGCAATTGTCGTATTCATGACATATATAGTTACATGAAATTCACGAAAAATTATACGTTAAACAATTGTCTGTTACATTGTAAAAACAATATAATAAAATATGTATGTTGTTGTGTTGCGATCTTACAGTGACACAATCGTTCGTTAATATGTTACAATTGTTCTTTATAACATTACAATTGTGACATTCAGGACAATGTTAAATGTGTGATACGATAAAACAATTGTTTGTTACAGAGTTACTAATGTGTATTGCAACAAAAGCAACAATTATAAGTTATAATTGTTCGTTATAATGTTGCAATTGTCATATGTATGACTATATTAAAACAAAATAATTGTTGCAATGAAACAAGTACATGTTACCGTTATAATGTTGCATTTGATCTTTACAAAGTTGCAATTGTCGTATACATGACATGAACATGAAAATGAGATCATAAAAAAATATACGTTATAGTTGTTTATTACAATGTTGCAATTGTCATATTCATAACAATGTTAAATGTTTAATAAAAAAAAACAAGTGTTTGTTATATAGTTACCAACGTGTGTTGCAAAAAAAACCAACAATTGTTCTTTATAATGTTGCAATTGTCATATTCATGACTATATTATTAAAACAATTGTACCTACATTGCAATGGAACAATTATACATTATAATTGCTTGTACTAAATATGATAATTGGAACAATGTTCCAATTATCATATTTATTACTATATTGAGAAAACAATTGCACATTACAATTGAGCAATTACACGTTACAGTTACAATATTGCAATTGATCTTACAAAGTTGCAATTGTCGTATTTATAGACATGAACATGAACATGACATTCATGAAATATTAGACGTTACAGTTGTTTATTACAATGTTGCAATTGTCATATTAATGACAATGTTAAATATTGAATACGATAAAACATTTGTCTCGTGATAAATCATTTGTTAAGAAAACAAACAATTGTACATTACAATGAAACAATTACACCTTACAATTACACCAAAAAATCTCTGAATGTTCCTAAAACATGACTAATTGCACAAAATTGCGGATTTGGAAAAAATAACTAAACATTTTTGTATAGACAGTTTGATGATTCAAACTCAAATTTTCGATGTTAGAAAACTTGAAGCTTTATTTTAATTTTCACTGTTTCAATATTTCTAATTTTATATCAATAGGTTACATTATAAAAGTCGTCAAAAGTACAAAAATAAAAACGAAAAAATCGACTTAATTTATACAGGCATTAGTAATAGTAATAATATTTTAGTAATTATAACAGATTTTAGTAATAGCTTGAGAAGTTTGGATTACTAAATAATAAATGGTAAATAATAAAAAGTTTGGAATAATATTTTGACGTTAATATTATTACTAATAATAATCCCACCGAAACTGTTTAATACATTCTACAGTGTAGTGTAATATATATTGTATATTATTAAAATAAACATAAAATCCTCTTAGAATTTTTAGTGTCACTATTATTGCCAAAATAGTTCATACTAATATTTCGTTTGTTAATAAAATATATGAAAAATTAATACCACAATTGTACTTTTCGTTTCATTAATGATATTCGGAGAACAATTTCAAAAATATTCCTAATTTGGTAGATTTGTAAAATCTACGAAAAAATTGGTAGATTTTTTCAGATTAGTGGATTAAAAACATTGTTACATACAATAAAATTGTACGTTTCGTTTCATTAATGACATTCGGAGAACCATTTCAGAAATATTTCTAACTTAGTTGACTTGCAAAATCTGCGAAAAAATTAGTAGAATTTTTCAAACTGATGGATTTAAAATATAATTACCACAAAATTGTACGCTTCTTTCATTAATGACAATTAAATAACAATTTCAAAAATATTCCTAATTTATTAGATTTGTAAAATTTACGAAAAAATTGGTAGATTTTTTCAGATTTGTGGATTAAAAACATTGTTGCGTACAATAAAATTGTATGTTTCATTAATGACATTCGAAGAACAATTTCAAAAATATTCCTAATTTAGTAGATTTGCAAAATCTACGAAAAAATTGGTAGACTTTTTCAGATTGATGAATTTAAAATATTATTACCACAAAATTGTACGTTTCATTTGTGACATTCGGAGAACAATGTCAAAAGTATTCATAATTTGATAGATTTGTTAAATCTACGAAAAAATTGGTAGATTCTTTTAGATTGGTGGATTTAATATATTATTACCATAAAATTGTACGTTTCGTTTCATTAATGACATTCCGAGAGCAATTTGAAAAATTGTCTAAATTGGTAGATTGGTAACAAATCTTAATACATTAGATTTTATAAATTTGGAGTTTTTAGAGTGAATATTATTACCAATAATCGAACCTCTCCGAAACTGTTTAATACTTTAAACTGTAGTGTAATATTAAATATTGTAGATTATTAAAAAATCCTTACATACATTATATGATTACATAAAATCCTCTTAGAATTTTTAAAGTCAATATTATTGAATATAATATAGTGCACTCTAATATTTCTTTTGATTAAAGTAAATATATGAAAAATGCTCTCAACATTTCGTGAATTTTCAAAATTGCAGTACTAAATATCCAATTTAGCAATAGATTTAAATAACATCATTTTGAAATTGAACATTATTACTAAATTAGTCTATACAATTTTTTTATTCTCAAATCCAAATATGGATACCAAACTGAGTTATTGTATTGTATTATTGTTTGTAGAATTAAGGTGACAATTACGAATGTGCATACTTATGACATATATAATTTTAAGAATTGTTACATACAAATTTTTCAATATTTAATTAACTACATATTTAGGCGATTTTCGGAAATAATAGAATAATTATTTGTATCATTTTGAAACATTTTTAAAGTCAATGTTATTACGAAAATAATGTGTGCACTGATATTTTTTTTAATTAAATTCTCTCTCAATATTTCCAAAATTATTTTATATAAAGTTATATTATATTACTTTATCAATAGATTTAATAATATCATTTTGAAGGTGAACATTATTACTAAAATTTGTTTGCACAAAAATTTTGTTTCTCAAATCTAAATTTGGCTACCAAAACAGAGTTATTGTATTGTATTATTGCTTGTAGAATTGACGATTTTTGGAAATAATAAAATACTTATTTGTACCATTTTGATAGATTTTGGTTCGATGAACAAATATTTTGGGTACAGTATGTCGTTTTGAACTACTTTCCTTTGGTTCGTTTAATTAGGTTAGGTTAGTTCACTATGTTATTTTGAACTACTTTGCTATGGTTCGTTTGGTTATTAAACTATTTCTGCTTCTACGATAAATTACGGCAACATTTTTTTGAAGCACTTACTTTTTCCCAAAAATGTGTCCTTTCTACTTTCCTTTAGTTCGTTTGGTTGGTAAACTATTAGTTTAGTTTATTATATTGATTAGGTTAGATTAGTTCACTATGTTATTTTGAACTACTATGCTATGGTTCGTTAGGTTATTAAATTATTTCTGCTTCTACGATAAATTACCGTAACATTTTCTTGAAGCACTTTGACCACTTTTTCCTAAAACTTTGGCATTCTTTGGTTCCTTTGATTAGGTTAGGTTAGGTTAGTTCACTATGTTATTTTGAACTACTTTGCTTTGGTTCGTTTGGTTATTAAACTATTTCTGCTTCGACGATAAGTTACCGTAACAATATTTTGAAGCACTTTAACTGCTTTTCCCAAAAAATTTACCTTTCTACTTTAATTTGGTTCGTTTGGTTATTAAACTATTTCTACTTCTACGATAAGTTACCGTAACAATTTTTTGAAGCACTTTGACCACTTTTTCCTAAAAATTTGGCATTCTTTGATTCCTTTGATTAGGTTAGGTTAGGTTAGTCCACTATGTTATTTTGAACCACTTTGCTTTGGTTCGTTTGGTTATTAAACTATTTCTGCGTGTATGATAAATTACCGTAACATTTTTTTGAAGCACTTTGATTACCTTTTCCCAAAAATTTGGCATTTCTACTTTTATTTGGTTCGTTTGGTTATTAAACTATTTCTGCTTCTACTATAAGTTACTGTAACATTTATTTGAAGGCCTTTGACCACTTTTTCCTAAAAATTTGGCATCCTTTGGTTCCTTTGATTAGGTTAGGTTAGGTTATTTCACTATGTTATTTTGAACTAATTTGCTATGGTTCGTTTGGTTATTAAACTATTTCTGCTTCGACGATAAATTACCGTAATATTGTTTTGACGCACTTTGCCCACTTTTTCCCAAAAATTTGGCACATACCACCTAAATACGGATTACCTGTTGAACATCGCCTTATTTTTAGTAAATCTGCAGCAATGGTGTCGAATACATGCATGTACTTGCACTGCAACAGCAAGCGTTGCAAAACGGAATTCATAAAGTATTACAAATTCCCAAAAAACCCAAATCTGCGCAGCACTTGGGTGCAGTACAGCGGAAACCCGAAATTGTTGAGCATGACGACCAGACAGATGGACAGTCAAGTCCTCTGCGAAAAGCACTTCGACACCACGTCTTTCTACAACAATTCCTCGAGGCTCATGTCCCAAGCCCTTCCAATCGACGCCAACCAACCATTCATGGTAAGTTCCAACACAAAAATATACACACTATATTTAATTTCTAATTTGGCAAAGCTGAGAGTGCTACAACCCAGATTTTCGACAACTACGTGCACTCGGATTTGAGGACCTATGAACCGTAAAAAAATAATATGGATGTTTTGGAGGTTCAGGATAGTTGTTGCCTTTCCTACTTTTTGTATTTGCCAGTACGTCCTAACCTATCGTGAACCAAAAATAATTGTCTTGTTTGGAGTTGTTTTTTGGCATTCAGATGCAGCTTCATAAAATATTATTAACTTGCGTTTTAGAGAGATTCCGGAGAAGAAACCGCCACAACGGTGCAACCCCAATCGAAACTTCTAATCATCGCAATAGACAAGTTATTGGAAGACGATGAGAACCACAAGAAACAACAAGCAGGTCGCGGAAAAGGCATACTCCTCAACGGCCTCACGGCAACGCTGGACCCACCCGTTAACTACAAGATGGGTCAGGTCACGAAGACGTACCCAAGCCGTAAGCCGGTAAGCCGCAAGCCGGTGGTCACCCTCCAGACCTTCAAGGGGAAGATCAATGGCCGCTTCAAGGACCTGGAGGGCGTGCTGTGCAGGCATCGCATCCAAACGAGGATGGAGAAGCTGATAGAAGAGCGGAAGCAGAACAAGCGCCGCTATCTGCGCAGGGTCATCCAGCAGCCCCCCTTGGTGGCGTTACCTCTGGGCGAGGTGAAACGCACCTACATCAACCCCAAGAAGTCGGAGGGAGGTAAGTCGTTGAGATCCTGGTCCTGGCACACGCACTAATCATGTTCGTTGCAGCCACGAAAAGGAAGATTCCGGAGTTGCGGAGTTCTCGTCGCGAGTGTGATGAGATCAAGTTCGAGCACGTCGACGTTCCGATTAAAACCGAATGCGATCCCTACGTGTACGAATCCAGGGCTGATGCGGACTTCATGACCAGTTTTGGAGGAAACGGGGGACATCTGAACGCTTCGCCCGCATGTTTGGACTTGCCCGTTACCATTGTTACCATTAAGCAGGAAATGGATGACTGCATAGAAGAAGTATAATTTTCTGTAGATTTGTACTGTAAAGATTATCTAATAAATATATTATTATATTAACGAGATATATGCATTTGTACGGTCTATGGTTCATGGGATAAAATCAACTAATCCAAAAAACCATACATAACATCCTTTTCATCTTATTGGTTTTACATCAGTTGCTTTTCGAACTAATATTTTGTAAAGAAGAAGGTGGGGAAGTTGCTTCACGTCTTAACGTCGACGCCTCATGGTCCGTTTTCGATTGCGTCGACCAAATTCCTCCACACAGCGTCGTAGGGACGGTCTAGGGCTGTAGATACGGGTCGTGAGCCCGTATTTACTTGGCCTACAGATAGGGGGTAGCGTAAGTACCACTAAGGTAGAAGAAACTGGGCGAAATCTTACCTAAAGGACGGTAACGGCCACTAAGCTGACGTAGGGGAGGGTATCAGCAAACCACATACACAAATCTTGCCCACTAAATCTTACCTAATAATAATTCTCTAATAATTCGAGATCTAAATAATCCAGCACGCAGACTTTGCCTACAGATAGGGGGTAGTGTGAGTACCACTAATGTAAAAGAAACGTGGCGACATCTTACCTAACGGACGCTAACGGCCACTAAGCTTACACTACTAAATCTTCCTACAGGACTACAACGGCCGCTAAGTGTTAACGATTCGAACGTGAGTACCACTAACGTAAAAGAAACTGGGCGAAACTTTACCTAAAGGACGGTAACGGCCACTAAGCTGACGTTGGGGGAGGGTATCAGCAAACCACATACACAAATCTTACCCACTAAATCTTCCTACAGGACCACAACGGCTGCTAAGTGTTAACGATTTGAGCGTGAGTACCACTAACGTAAAATAGACGGGGCGAAATCTTACCTAAAGGACGGTAACGGCCGCTAAGCTGACGTTGGGAAGTGTATCAGCAAACCACTTACACAAATCTTACCCACTAAATCTTACCTACAGGACCATAACGGCCGCTAAGTGTTAATGATTCGAGATTAATTAATCCAGCACGCAGACTTTGCCAATAGATAGGGGCTAGTGTGAGTACAAATAACGTAAAAGAAACGAGGCGAAATCTTACCTAAAGGACGGTAACGGCCACTAAACTGACGTTGGGGGAGGGTATCAGCAAACCACATACACAAATCTTAGCCACTAAATCTTACCTACAGGACGACAACGGCCGCTAAGTGTTAATGATTCGAAATCTAATTAACCCAGCACGCAGTCTTTGCCTACAGATAGGGGGTAGTGTGAGTACTACTAACGTAAAAGATACGGGGCGAAATCTTACCTAAAGGACGGTAACGGCCACTAAGATGACGTTGGGGAAGGTATCAACAAACAACATACACACATCTTACCCACTAAATCTTACCTACAGGACGACAACGGCCGCTAAGTGTTAATGATTCGAGATCTAATTAATCCAACACGTAGACTTTGCCAACATATAGGGGGTAGTGTGAGTACCACTAACGTAAAGAAACGGGACGAAATCTTACCTAAAGGACGGTAACGGCCACTAAGCTGACGTAGGGGAGGGTATCAGCAAACCACATACACAAATCTTACCCTCTAAATCTTAACTAGGGGACGACAACGGTCGCTAAGTGTTAATGATTCGAGATCTAATTAATCCACCACGCAGACTTTGCCTACAGATAGGGTATAGTTTGAGTATCACTAACGTAAAAGAAATGGGGCGAAAGCTTACCTAAAGGACGGTAACGGCCACGTAGCTGACGTTGGGAGAGGGTACCACCAAAACACACACACACCAACAATACCACGCCTTAATGGCTGTCGTGTATCCCGACAATTATGCGGATATTGTGCTTCCACGACATTGGTACTAAAGTACTAAAGTAGGCCATGATGAATAGCACCCTCCTATTCATCATGGCCTACTTTAGTACTTTAGTACCGATTGTGCTGTGGAAGTGTGTTGAGGTTCTTGCTCTTATAATGCTTCTATTGTTTTCTTGAATAAGGTTTTTTTGAAATGATCAGTGAAGTGAACCGAAAAGGTAGCATACGTTGAATAGGTATAATAGGTACTCGAATACGAATACGAAAATCGCGATGGCCGTACGACCATGCGCGTAAGCAAGAAAAAATACGTTACAATTTATGCACAAGATAGTTTTTTAGAGTTTATTTTAAAGGATTTCAATGTATATGCCTTGGCAGTACATTGTAACATTTTGGCAGGAAGACCCTGGAAGTTCTGGTACTTCCAGCGAGAAAACTAACGTTACAATTTATGCACAAGGTAGTTTCTTAATGTACAATAGAAATATATAATAGAGTTTTTTTAAAGGATTTCAATGTTAGTTCTCTTATATGCCTTTGCAGTACATGGTAATATTTCGGCCCAAAGACCCAAAGATCCTGGAAGTTCTCGTACTTAGAGCGAGAAAAAAAAAACATTTATGCACAAAATTGTTAGAGTTTTTTTTAAGGATTTCAATGTTAGTTGTCTTATATTCCTGGGCAGTACATTGTAACATTTTGTCCCAAAGACCCTGGAAGTTCTGGTACTTTCAGCGAGAAAAAACGTTACAATTTATGCACAAAATAGTTTCTTAGAGTGTTTTTAAAGGATTTCAATGTTAGTTCTCTTATATGCTTTGGCAATACATTGTAACATTTTGGCCCAAAGACCCTGGAAGTTCTGCTACTTCCAGCAAGAAAAAAAAAACGTTACAATTTATGCACAAGTTAGTTTTTTATAGTTTTTTTTAAAGTATTTCAATGTTAGTTCTCTTATATGCCTTGGCAGTACTTGTAACATTTTTTCTCAAAGATCCTGGAAGTTCTAGTACTTCCAGCGAGAATCAAATATTACAATTTATGCACAAGATAGTTTTTTAGAGTTTTTTTTTTAAAGGATTTCAATGTTCCCTTATACGCGTTGGTAGTACATTGTAACATTTTGTCCCAATGGCCCAAAGATCCTGGAAGTTCTGGTACTTCCAGCGAGAAAAAGAACGATACAAGTTATGCAGAAGACGTTTTTGAGAGTTTACTTTAAAGGATTTCAATGTTGGTTCTCTTATATGCCTTGGTAGTACATTGTAACATTTTGGCCCTAAGACTCTGTAAGTTCTGGTACTTCCAGCGAGAAAAAAAAAGTTACAAGTTATGCACAATATGTTTTTTTAGAGTTTATTTTAAACGATTTCAAGGTTAGTTCTCTTATATGCCTTGGTAGTACATTGTAACATTTTGGCCCCAACGCCCAAAGATCCTGGAAGTTCTGGTACTCGCAGCGAGAAAAAAAAACCTTAAAATTTAGGCACAAAATAGTTTTTTTAGTGTTCGTTTTAAGGTATTTCAATGTTAATTCTCTTATATGCCTTGGCAGTGTATTGTAACATTTTGGCCCAAAGACTCAAAGACTCTGGAAGTTCTAGGAACTTACAGCGAGAAAAAAAAACGTTACAATTTATACACAACATAGAATTTTTAGAGTTTCTTAAAAGTATTTCGATTGTTAGTTCTCTTATATGCCTTGGCAGTACATTGTAACATTTTTCCCAAAGACCCTGGAAGTTCTGCTACTTCCAGCGAGAAAAATAACGTTACAATTTATGCACAATATAGTTTTTTATAGTTTATTTTAAAGGATTTCAATGTTAATTCTCTTATATGCCTTTGAAGTACATTGTAACATTTTGGCCCAAAGACCCAAAGACTCTGGAAGTTCTGCTACTAGCAGCGAGAAAAAAAACGTTAAAATGTATGCACAAGATAGTTTTTTAGAGTTGGTTTTATGGTATTTCAATGTTAACTCTCTTATATGCATTGGCAGTACATTGTAACATTTTTTCCCAAAGATCCTGGAAGTTCTGGTACTTCCAGCGAGAAAAAAACGTTACAATTTATGCACAAGATAAGTAGTTTTTTAGAGTTTATTTTAAAGGATTTCAATATTAATTCTCTTATATGCCTTGGCAGTACATTGTAACATTTTCGCCCAAAGACCCTGAAAGTTCTGGTACTTCCAGCGAGAAAAAAACGTTACAATTTATGCACAAGACAGTTTTTTAGAGTTTTGTTTAAAGGATTTTAGTGTTAATTCTCTTATATGCCTTTGCAGTACATTGTTAAATTTTTGCCCAAAGACCCTGGAAGTTCTGCTACTTTCAGCGAGAAAAAAAGAAACGTTACAATTGAGGCACAAGATAGTTTTTTAGAGTTTTATTTAAAGGATTTCAATGTGATTTCTCTTATAAGCCTTGGCAGTGTATTGTAACAATTTGACCCAAAGACCCCGGAAGTTCTGGTACTTCCAGCGAGAAAAAAAAGTTTTGTAGAGTTGGTTTTAAGGTATTTCAATGTTAATTCTCTTATATGCCTGGGCAGTGTATTGTAACATTTTTTCCCTAAGATCCTGGAAGTTCTGGTACTTCCAGCGTGAAAAAAACGTTACAATTTATGCACAAGATAGTTTTTAGAGTTTTTTTTTTAAGGATTTCAATGTTAATTCTCTTATATGCCTTGGCAGTGTATTGTAACATTTTGGCCCAGAGACCCTGGAAGTTCTGGTACTTCCAGCGAGAAACAAAATGTTACAATTTAAGCACAATATAGTTTTTTATAGTTCATTTTAAAGGATTTCAATGTTAATTCTCTTATATACCTTTGCAGTACATTGTAACATTTCCCCCCAAAGACCCTGGAAGTTCTGGTACTTCCAGCGAGAAAAATAACGTTACAATTTATGCACAATATAGTTTTTTATAGTTCATTTTAAAGGATTTCAATGTTATTTCTCTTATATGCATTGGGTCTACATTCTAACATTTTGGACCAAAGATCCTGGAAGTTCTGATACTTCCAGTATTCAAGCATAGGGTATTCATGCTTGAATGTTGTAAGTACCAGAATTGCTTCTAAGTTTTTGGGACATGCCAGTAAATCTGGATAAACAAAAAGTGTTGTAAAAGTAATAAACCTAAAAGACTAGAAAACTTCAGAAAATAATAATCTTTCAATATGCCACATTCGAATGTCAGATGCATCCACGTCATGATATTATTGCCTAAATAATGCACAGTAATATTTCTTTTGATTAAATAAATATATGAAAAATGCCCTCAATATTTCGAAAAATTTCAAAATTGCAGTACTAAATGTCCACTTTAGCAACAGATGTTAATAATATCATTTAGAAGATGCACATTATTACTCAATTTGTCTGCACAAAAAATGTATTTCTCAAATCTAAAATTGGATACTAAAACAGAGTTATTGATTAATACTATAATACAATATTGATTGTATTGCAATTCTGAACTACGGTTTATATTTGGCACATTCTAGAATTTTACATCATAATTTGTGGAAATATCTGAAATTTGGTGTAACACATTATTCGTATATTTTGAAATTCAGGTGTATTGGGTTTAAAAAACGTTGGCTGTAACGCTACGTTACTTTACAGCATCACATTCAAATGCCAGATGCATCCTTGTCATAAATGCATCTGAAATTCGAATTTGATGCTGTCAAGTATACGTTACTGCAAACGTTTTGTAATACGCAATTCACATGAATATCAAAATATACGAATAATGTGTTACACAAAATTTCAGAATTCTAGGTATTTCCACAAATTATGATGTAAAATTCTAGAATGTGCCTAATATAAAAATTAGTTCAGAATTTCGATACAATACATTAAAATTATCACAAGGTTCAGAAATTAGGAACTTTGTAGTACACCTCAAAATGTAAGCACTATAAAGCCGACGAATGTGAAAAACCAGTAAATTGTGTTAGAATTTCAGGAAACTCAACAATTATATCAAAATATTTAAATAAATTACCGACTATATCGATATTACCGATATTATTAAATTAATAAAATAATGGGGTATGTAATGTAATGGTTGAAATATTTGTAAGATTATTTGTAAAAAGACGATTTTCCAGAAAACTGGAAACTTAACTTAAAAACTAGATGATTGATTTATAAACAATACTGCTATTTTCTTTTTAACATAATTATTGTTTATAAAAAAATATGTTTCAGTGAAATCAATTGCTGCAAGTGTTACTAAGAATATTTGGAAATTCCACAAAAAAGTTTAGAAACGTCATGATGAGAGGAAGAAGTTATACATTCATAAAAAGGGGAAATCAAATTTATTTAAGAAAATTAAAATGTCATTTGTCGACAAAAAAGATTCTCTGTAAAAAACCACCTGTAAAATTTCTATCGTACATATGTTCATTAGAATTTGCAAAATATCAGAAATTGCATGATTTTGATGGTAATTGAAAAAAATGAGTAGTAATCGTGCTCAAATATTAATTTAATAATGACCGGCATTTTTTAATTTTAGATTTAATTGTTTCGCTGTTATAATCGGCGGTTTTAATTAGCGGTTTTAATCGGCGGTCTAATCACCGCAGGCAATTACAATAGAATAATTACGACAATTGCAAGTACTTTAATTACGTTACAGGATGTGATAAATCAACCAGTTACGCTGTATCGGAGTACATTTTCTATAATTACAACTGCTTTTAAAAGACTTTATTACCACCGTCTTTTCGACAATGATTCTGTTGAATAATGAAACATATTACACTACTAGTGTAATAATTTAAAAAAAATCACCAAACGTTAATAAAATAATACTAATACTAATAATAAGTAATAAGAAACTTAAATAAATCATTTGTTATGTTTTATTTATACATTATTTAACAATTAGTGGCATTAATGCCAGATGAAATTAAATGGTGTGCACTTTTTTTAAACAATTCTTAGACGTGCCAACTTTTGTTGCAGTTTCAGTAGCAATAATATTTGTCCCAAGAATGTTTAGATTGCGTTTGAAGACACTTGTTATAGCTACTGTTGTTTCAGATTACACTTAAAATCCTCATAAATTCTACTTGCCATTATCTGAGAGTAATATGTGGAGGAAATACATGTAAATAAATCCCAAGGTTAATCCCTGCTGCAATTTTTATTTCCTTCTTTTTGCTTTTAGTGGAGGCTCCGGGATATACGTCGCACGTTTTATTTCCCTTGTTCCTTGGCCTTGGTTTTATTTATAATCCGCGAGTTCATGTTTATTCTTAATAAGGAAAAAGGAACAAACGACCTCAGAGTGCTACTTAAGGTCGGTTAAGCACCGACAACGTGCTGTAAAGAGGAACTTTTTCCCTTTTCCGCTTACACGACCTGTTCCTCTCCATATCCTACATCGAGCCGATTAATACACTTAGGGCCTTGATATCCATCTCCTAATAAGGTTCCTTATAACTTTATTCATTTACTGTCACTGTCCAATACACAAATAGTTGCTGTCAAGAAAACAAAAAAAAAACATACGATGTATTCTTTGATATTAAATTTATTTGTAAAAATTATATATGAAAATTACGAGTTTTCGTATTTTGCAGTACGTTTGAAGACAAAATTGTGTATTTCACTTGGAGGCGAAGTGACTTTTCATGGCATTTGCCTTCTATTATGCGCCTCACGTCGATCGACGCGTAAACTCAGGCGCGCCATGAAAAGTGTCACTTCTCCTCCGCGTGAAATAATATACTAATATTATTGCCGTTTACCTTCGAATCAATTTTATGTAGTTTACTATTAGTTTTACTTGTTAGTTTACTTATTGGCTTAATAAGTTATTAGGTGTTTTGAGTTTCTTTTATATAAAATGTGTGTATTAGTTTAAGCCTCCTTTAAAGTTCCTTATAACTAATAGGAACTTTACTAGAAGCGTTTATACGCTGCTGTATGAGGTATTTAAATATTAACACGTTACACGCGTATTTTTGGCATGTTTTTATTGTATGGCTGAACACATTTAGGGCAGGAAATTGCATATTATTATTCTTGTTGCGAGTCGAGGGCAGTGAATACACCTGTAATTCAGAGCTGAAGCGACTTATTACCGCTGCTAATTTATAGAGCTTGTGAAAATTTGCACAATGGTTTATTATGAAAATTTCGTGCAATCATCACTCATACACTAAATAGCCCCAATAAACATATAACGCTTCCATCCAACTTTAGTTCTACGAGTAATTAAATTGAATAAACAAGGTGATCGTTTACACGAGCGCTTACTCATGCTGACCCCATTGGGCTATTTGCCCCTTTCGAGTTGGCAAAAGTTTGGGGCTCGAGGCAGACGTAATTGCCGATAGAAGCCGGGGGCTGACCTTAGACGGCGTCTGCAGAAATTGTTATATTTTTCTACGTCTCGCCGACGTAATCAAATTTATAGCCTCCCTTCCTGTTTTGTCGCATAGCCCCCATTCGGTACTCCTAACTCCCGCACATATCCCGCCGTCAATAAACTGCGGAGGATTTTTACGATCCCACGAGTTCAATTCAACCACAAAATAAGTAACAAATAAACAACAACAAAAAGGAAACAATAACAAAAACAAACAACAACAAAAAGAAAACAACAACAAAAACAAACAACAACCAAAAGAAAACACCAACAAAAACAAACAAATTACAAACAATTACAAACAATTTTATAGTATACTAAAAGTTAGGGCACCTACTAATTTAAAAGGCATTGGTTCGATTCCTGCACAGGGCTGTTTTAAAATTATACCGAAAAAATAAGAGGGTACAAATTGAAAGAACACACAATTAGACAGAAGTACCAAGAAGAAATGAGTGTAAATATAGGAGAAGAGGGGTTCATTTCAACCACAAAATAAGTAACAAACAAACAACAACAAAAAGAAACAACAAAACAAATAGCAAAAAAACAAACAAATTACAAACAATTACAAACAATTTTGTAGTATACTGAAAGTTAGAGCACCTACTAATTTAATAAGCATTGGTTCGATTCCCGCACAGGGCCATTTTCAAATTATACCGAAAAAATAAGAGGGTACAAATTGAAAGAACACACAATTAGACAGAAGTACCAAGAAGAAATGAGTGTAAATATAGGAGAAGAGGGGTTCATTTCAACCACAAAATAAGTAACAAACAAACAACAACAAAAAGAAACAACAAAACAAATAACAAAAAAACAAACAAATTACAAACAATTACAAACAATTTTGTAGTATACTGAAAGTTAGGGCACCTACTAATTTAATAAGCATTGGTTCGATTCCCGCACAGGGCCATTTTCAAATTATACCGAAAAAATAAGAGGGTACAAATTGAAAGAACACACAATTAGACAGAAGTACCAAGAAGAAATGAGGGTAAATATAATAGAAGAGGGTTTCATTTCAACCACAAAATAAGTAACAAACAAACAATATCAAAACAAACAACAAAACAAACAACAACAAAAAACAAATTACAAACAATTACAAACAATTTTGTAGTATACTGAAAGTTAGGGCACTTACTAATTTAAGAAACATTGGTTCGATTTCTATTTAATTATACCGAAAATTATTGTTTTAACGTATCGCATAATTACATCAAACTACAACTAGTTATTGTTTTATAATTTTTAGTTCTATCTGTTCAAATATCTTATACAAAAAGAAGAGGTATAGAGCCAAATGTAATAGAAGAAGAACAAGAAAGAAGAAGAACCATGAATAGAGGTGGTTGACGAAATACAAAAAGAAGAGGAACCATGAATAGAGGTGATTGACGAAATACAAAAAGAAGAGGTATAGAAGCAATAAGAAAAATGAAAATTAAAAAGGCATCATAAAGTCATCTAGTCACCATCTTGATGGTTGCGTTTATCATTTGTATCATTATAGAATGTGTCTTAGTCAGGAAATCCTAAGATTATCTGACTGCCGGTTTGTGTTAGTTCATTTAGCGTTATCCAGGGTGCACCACGAGGAGGCGAACTAACTTTACACCCCACTTTACCGAAAAAATAAGAGGGTACAAATTGAAGGAACACACAATTAGACATGAGTACCAAGAAGATATGAGGGTAAATATTGAGGAAGATGGGACACAGAAAGGAGACGACAATATGTGCAATACATTAAAAAACAACATACTGGAAGCAGCAGAAATAAGCTGCGGAACGAACAAAATTATAAATAAAGTGGTGAAAAGGACAAACTGGTAGACCGAGGAGATAAAAATCAAAATTGGAGGTAAGACAGTTTAGTGGAAAAACAAGCTCAGGAACAAAGAAAGAAGATCATGATGGATATCAAGAGGCAAGGAAGGAAGTAACGCAAGAGGTAAAGAAAGCCAAAGAAAATATATTGGTAAATTTTGGCAAAAAAGATTAAAAACTTCAACGAAAAACTAAAACTAGGCTCCCAATACCCTCCTATACCCTCTCAATACAGGTGTGAGACAGATGTGAGACAGGTGTGAGACACCCCTGAGACAGTTTTACATTGAATATATACAGGGGTGTAAGATAGGTGTGAGACACCTCTGAGACAATTTTACATTGAATATATACAGGGGTGTGAAACATGTCTGAGACAGGTGTGAGACAGAGACAAGTGACACCTGGTAGCTGGAGGGTATTCGGAGGGTATTTGGAGGAGATTGTGAGGATGTTAGGAGGGTATTGGGAGGGTATCGGGTGGTTGTTAGGAAGGTTTTTCGGTCGTCGAGTTGCCGAGGTTTATACCCTCTCAATACAGGTGTGAGACAGATGTGAGACAGGTGTGAGACACCCCTGAGACAGTTTTACATTGAATATATAAGGGGTGTAAGATAGGTGTGAGACACCTCTGAGACAATTTTACATTGAATATATACAGGGGTGTGAAACAGGTCTGAGACAGGTGCAAGACAGGCTTGAGATAAGTGACACCTGGTAGGTAGAGGGTATTCGGAGGGTATTGGGAGAAGATTGTGAGGATGTTAGGAGGGTATTGGGAGGGTATCGGGAGGTTGTTAGGAGGGTTTTTCGGTCGTCGAGTTGGGAGAGCGATATTTACGTAACCTCCCAATACCCACTCATTGTCCTCCTAATACCCTGCGAATACCCTCCTATACCCTCCCAATACAGGTGTGAGACACCTCTGAGACAATTTTACATTGAATATATACAGGGGTGTGAAACAGGTGTGAGACAGGCGTGAGATAAAACCCTGGTAGGTGGAGGGTATTCGGAGGGTATTGGGAGGAGATTGTGAGGATGTTGGGAGGGTATTAGGAGGGTATAGGGAGGTTGTTAGGAGGGTTTTTCGGTCGTCGAGTTGGGAGAGCGATATTTATACAACGGTAACCTTCTAATACCCTCTCATTACCCTCCTAATACCCTCCTATACCCTCCCAATACAGATGTGAGACAAGTGTGAGACACCCTTGAGACATTTTTACATTGAATATATGAACAATGAAACGATTCACACAGAAAAAGGAACATACGACGACGACGACCTTCTGGGCATTGATAAAACTTCTTCGGCTTCTGGTCAATAATGACACACACACACTTCTTCAGCTTAAAGTTCATTGACTCCCAAACTTCTTCGCGTTCTGGTGACATAGACTTCTTCAGCTTAAAGCCCTTCTGGTCATTGGTGACACACACACTTCTTCAGCTTAAAGACCTTCTGGTCATTGTCGACACACACACTTCTTCAGCTTAAAGGTCATTGACCCCAAAACGTCTTTACGTTCTGGTCAATGGTGACACACTTCTTCAGCTTAAAGTCATTCTGGTCATTGGTGACACACACACTTCTTCAGCTTAAAGACGTTCTGGTCATTGTCCACACACACATTTCTTCAGCTTAAAGTTCATTGACTGCCAAACTTCTTTGCCTTCTGGTGAAACACACTTCTTCAGCTTAAAGCCCTTCTGGTCATTGGTGACACACACACTTATTCAGCTTAAAGACCTTCTGGTCATTTTCGATACACACACTTCTTCAGCTTAAAGGTCATTGACCCCCCAACGTCTTCACCTTCTGGTGACACACACTTCTTCAGCTTAAAGTTCATTGACTCCCAAACTCCTTCGCCTTCTGGTGACACACACTTCTTCAGCTCAAAGTCTTTCTGGTCATTGGTGACACACACACTTCTTCAGCTTAAAGACCTTCTGGTCATTGTCGACACACACACACTCCTTCAGCTTAAAGGTCATTGACTAGCAAACGTCTTCACCTTCTGGTCATTAGTGACACACTTCTTCAGCTTAAAGTCCTTATGGTCATGGTGACACACAAATTTCTTCAGCTTAATGTTCTTTGACACACACACTTCTTCAGCTTAAAGTTCATTGACTCCCAAACTTCTTCGCCTTCTGGTGACCACACTTTTTCAGCTTAAAGCCCTTCTGGTCATTGGTGACACACACACTTCTTCAGCTTAAAGACCTTCTAGTCATTGTCGACAAACACACTTCTTCAGCTTAAAGGTCATTGACCCCCAAACGCCTTCACCTTCTGGTCATTGGTGACACACTTCTTCAGCTTAAAGTCCTTCTGGGCACGAAGAACTCACTTATACGAGGGCAATCATGGTCTCTCCTGATGGACACACCACCGGCAGCAAAAATATACCGGGGCATCAGGAAAGTGTCATATCAGCCCGCTAGTATTACTTCTATTCTATCTAATGCTTTTTCTAAGTCGACAAAGTATGTGTATTTCCGAAATTTCGAAATTTCGGAAATCGAAATTTACCAATATGTTTCTTTGGATTTATTTTCCTCGTGCTTTACTTCTTTCCTTGCCTCTAGATATTCTTCATAGTCTTCTGTCTTCTTTCTTATCTTCTTATTCTTGTTATGGTATGTTCCTTCTTCTGTCTGAATTGTTTCATTGTTCCATAGCCTAGTTTTTTGTTTTCCATGAAGTTCTTATTCATCTTTTTTTTCGAAATATACCCTAAATTTTGTTTTGGATTTTTTGCCTCGTGCTTTACTTTCTTCTTTGCCTCTGGATTTTCTTCATAGTCTTCTGTCTTTTTTCTTATCTTCTTATAGTATGTTCCTGCTTCTGTCTGAATTTTTTTATTGTTCCATAGCCTAGTTTTTTGTTTTCCTTGAAGATCTCATTTATCTTTTTTCCGAAATTTACCAATTATTATTCTTTGGCTTTCTTTACCTCGTGCTTTACTTCCTTCCTTGTCTCTGGATATTCTTCATAGTCTTCTGTATATTTTCTTATGTTCTTATTCTTCTTATGGTATGTTCCTTTTTCTGTGTGAATTGTTTCATTGTTCTATAGCCTAGTTTTTGGTTTTCCTTGAAGTTGTTATTCTCACACATGTTACTAACATCGGTGTAAACGTAATGTAAACCGTAAGTACTGTTAAAGCACATTTAACAGTACGGTATTATGAAAAAGTAATAGGGGCACAAAAACGGACATACAGCAAATTTTCACTGTCACAAAATTGTTGTATTTACTCCATTTCTATAGTGTGGTCAAATTTATTTCGTGCAGAAAATAACCCACGAAAACTATTTAATTAAAAGCAACACGATTTTGTTAATTAGAAATATTTGGTTGCACAAAAATGTTGTGTGCACCTCGTCAGCGAAAACCTTTAACATCCTCGAGATTGTCCGGCCTCGGTCGCAATGCGGCCTCGGCGACAATTCTTCTCCCAGTACTGTAAATAGTGTTTTCGCGGCCTTGGTATACAAATAACTATTTGGTATACAAAAGCTATGATTGTATAGTTATGATTAGTTTTGCTTGATTTGATGCACAGATTTGACTTTCTTAAACAGTAATAGTAAAAATATGTAATGGCCTGCGGTCTCTTCGCCCCTTTCTTAAACATTTTTATGCTCAAATAAATTGAATTCTGTTGATTTCACACTCGCAAATTGCATATCACTTGATAACTGCACATTTAATTGGGACATATAAATGCAAATTCGCGACATTGCCAGAGCCCTGCTCTTGTAAAATATATTCCGCACCAAATCACCTATTTGTATGTACATATATTGGATCTTTTACGTGGAGCCTCGTCACATCTGAAATAATTGCCGGCGAGGAGTTCGCACTGTTTCGACCTTTTCGACATCAAAGTGCGTTTCAGCACGACTACTTTCCAGACGTTTGCGAGGAGCGCTGTTTATTTTTTTTACAAAAAGAGTCGACAACGTTTGGAATGAACTCAAGCTCGCAGGATTGCAGGATTCCACATAGAAATGAAACAGGAAGCTGAACGAGTTCCTTTAATGGTACCAGAAAGTATCTACTTACCGTTAAAACGCGGCTTAAATTTTTATGAATAGCACTGTTAGTTATTAAACATCCAAATTCAAACTAATTTTGTCGTTTCTTAAATATAAGTTATATTCTTGTAAAAACAAAATTGCATTATATGCCTTATGCCTTACAAAATTTTGATTCAATTTTTTTAATAATAATAAAATCAATAATATTATTATACTGCCAAAATGAATTAATAATAATAATTTATTGATGCAAGTGACAAATAAGTGTGTTACTTTTTTTCATGGGAAGGCAAATACAGTAGTATCAAATATACTACTAGTAGTATCAGTACTAGTAGTATCAAAGTTTAAATCAGGCGGTGATTATTATTGTTAAAATACTGTGGCTACAGTATTCTACAACTCAAGAGTTGCCATACATCACCACAGATGTCGCCATCAGTTTTCCGTTTCAGCGAACCAATTTCCTGGTGGATGCGCCGGGTTGGCCGTCTCCTTGCGCCCTCTGGCGGCATTTTCCGGCGCGAAGGAAAACCCCAATTCCGCGAAAACCGTGCGAATCTGCCCTCGTCTTCCGCGAATTTGAGTAGTGCGGATCGATCTCCAGGGGGTTTTCCTCGTAATGAGAGCCGCACTGGAATAATTTACCGGATAAAGAGGCGAGGGCATGCATAATTCAGCCGCTTTGTTAAGGTTTTCGTATCAACCCGTTTAAGTGCAGTAATGGTGCGAGACATAATTTCTTTATTAAGCATTGTCGGAGTTGGAAAAGTTTTCATGGTGTTTGTTTTGCTCTTATCACACAAGTTTCAATTACAGCAATGAAAATATGGGGCACAACAATTACGAGAATGTGTTATTCTATTTTAGGTTGAAATTTTGTTTATACGCAATAAAGTGCGGGCATTAATTGGCCTTTATGGCACAGAGTAATAAAAGATTGCTAAGCAACAGTTTTGGTGTCACTGTCCAAACGAGCTTTGATATCAAACATTTATTAAACAACGTATTTCGAGAATATGGTAGTAAAATACATTTTTGTAGCAAAAATTCATGCCAATTGTTCTGTGAGATAAAAAAGTATATCATTCCATAAAAAAATGAAATACGCACAATTTAAGTGGGCACTTAACTAATGAAATTTTTGTCAAAATGTCAAAATTGTCAGCTGCGTAATATATAAGTCATAAAGAATTAGCTTCAGGTATACTAAATACTAATCTAATATCAAATATGCAATTAATAAAGTTTCAGAAATTTCAGAAATAGGTAACCCATCCTTGTCAATGCTGAAAGTTATATTTTCAATTTTCTCACGTATTTAATGCAGAAACTATGTAAAAATTTCAGCGGAATTAGCTTCATGTATACTAAATACAAATCTAGTATCAAATATGCTATTACTAAAGTTTCAGAAATTTCAGTAATAGCTAACCCATACTTGTCAATGCTGAAAGTTATATTTTCAATTTTCTCACTTATGTAATGCAGATACTTTGTTAAATTTTCAGGAGAATTAGCTTCAGGTATACTAAACACAAATCTAATATAAAAGAAGCAATTAAAAAAGTTTCAGAAATTTCAGTAATAGCTAACCCATACTTGTCAGTGCTGAAAGTTATATTTTCAATATTATCACATATTTATGCAGAAACTTTGTCAAATTTTCAGGAGTATTAGCTTCTGATATAGTAAATAGAAATATAATATCAAATATGCAGTTATTAAAGTTTCAGAAATTTCAGTAATAGCTAACCCATACTTCTCAATGCGGAATGTAATATTTTCAATTTTCTTACTTAACTAATGCAGAAACTTTGTCAAATTTTCAGCAGAATTAGCTTCAGGTATACTAAATACAAATCTAGTATCAGATATGCAATTAATAAAGTTTTAATAAATTTCAGTAGTAGGTAACTCATACTTGTTACTGCAGAAAGTTATTTTTTCAATTTCGTCACTTATTTAATGCAGAAACTTTGTAAAATTTTCAGGAGAAATAGCTTCAGGTATACTAAAGACAAATCTAATATTAAATATGCAATTAATAAAGTTTCAGAAATTTCAGTAATAGCTAACCCGTACTTGTCAATGCTGAAAGTTATAGTTTCAATTTTTTCACTTATTTAATGCAGAAACTTTGTCAAATTTTCAGGAGAATTAGCTTCAGATATACTTAACACAAATTCAATATCAAATATGCAATTATTAAAGTTTCAGAAATTTCAGTAATAGCTTACTCATACTTGTCAATGCTGAATGTTATGTTTTTATTTTTTTCACTTATTAAATGCAGAAACTTTGTCAAATTTTCAGAAAAATTAGCTTAAGGTATACTGAACACTAATCTGGTATCAAATATGCTATTATTAAAGTTTCATAAATTTCAGTAATATTAACCCATACTTGTCAATTCTGAAAGTTATATTTTCATTTTTCTCACCTATTTAATGCAGAAAGTTTGTCAAATTTTCAGGAGAATTAGCTTCAGATATACTAAACATTAATCTAATATCAAATACGCAATTCATAAAGTTTCAGAAATTTCAGTAATTGTTAACCCATACTTGTCACTGCTGAAAGTTATATTTTCAATTTTCTCACTTATGTAATGTAGATACTTTCTCAAATTTTTAGGAGAATTAGCTTCAAGTATACTAAATACAAATCTAATATCAAATATGCAATTATTAAAGTTTCAGAATTTTCAGTAATTGGTAACTCATACTTGTCACTGCTGAAAGTTATATTTTTATTTTTCTCACTTATTTAATGCAGAAACGTTGTCAAATTTTCAGGAAAATTAGCTTCAGGCATACTAAACACAAAACTAGTATCAAATATGCTATTATTAAAGTTTCATAAATTTCAGTAATTGCTAACTCATACTTGTCACTGCAGAAATATATATTTTCAATTTTCTCACTTATTTAACGCAGAAACTTTGTCAAATTTTCAGCAGATTTAGCTTCAGGTATACTAAACACATATCTAATATCATATATGTGATTATTAAAGTTTCAGAAATTTCAGTAGTAACTAACCCTTACTTGTCAATGCTGAAAGTCATATTTGCAATTTTCTCACTTATTTAATGCAGAAACTATGTCAAATTTTTACGAGGATTAGCTTCAGCTATACTAAATACAAATCTAATATCAAATACGTAATTCATAAAGTTTCAGAAATTTCAGTAATTGCCCTTACTTGTCAATTCTGAAAGTTAAATTTTCATTTTTCTCACTTATTTAATGCAGAAATTTTGTCAAATTTTCAAGAGATTTAGCTTAAGGTATACTAAATACAAACCTAAAATCAAATATGCTTATAATTAAGTTTCAAAAATTTCAGTAATCGCTAACCCATACTTGTCAATGCTGAAAGAGTTATATTTTCAAATTCCTTACTTATTTAATGCGGAAACTTTCTCAAATTTTCAGGAGAATTAGCTTCAGGTATACTAAATGCTAGGCTAATATCAAATATGCAATTATTAAAGTTTCATAAATTTCAGTAATAGCTAACTCATACTTGTCAATGCCGAAAGATATATTTTCAATTTTCTTACTTAATTAATGCAGAAAGTTTGTCAAATTTTCAGTAGAATTAGCTTTAGGTATACTAAATACACATCTAATATCAAATACGTAATTAATAAAGTTTCAGAAATTTCAGTAATAGCTAACCCATACTTGTCAATGCTGAAAATTATAGTTTCAATTTTTTTACTTATTTAATGCAAAAACTTTGTCAAATATTTATGAGAATTGGATTAAGGGATACTAAACACAAATCTAATATCAAACATGCAATTATTAAAGTTTCAGAAATTTCAGTAATAGCTAAGTCATACTAATCAATGTAGAAAGTTATTCTTTTGATTTTCGCACTAATTTATTGCTGAAACATTGTCAAATTTTCAGGAGGATTAGTTTCAGGTATACTAAACACAAATCTAATATTAAATATGCAAGAAATAAATTTTCAGAAATTTCAGTAATAACTAACCTATACTTATAAATGCTGAAAGTTATAGTTTCAATTTTCTCACTTATTTAATGCAGAAACTTTGTCAAAATTTTAGCAGAATTGGCTTCAGGAATACTAAACACAAATCTAATATCAAATACGTAATATATAAAGTTTCAGAAATTTCGGTAATAGTTAACCCATTCTTGTCATTGCTGAATATTTAATTTTCAATTTTCTCACTTATTTAATGCAGAAACTTTGTCAAATTTTCAGAAGAATTAGTTTCAGGTAAACTAAACACAAATCTAATGTCAAATATGCAATTAATAAAGTTTCAGAAATTTCAGTAATAGCTAACTCATACTTGTCAATGCTGAAAGTTATATTTTCAATTTTCGCACTTACTTAATGCAGAAACTTTGTCAAATTTTCAGGAGAATTAGCTTAAGGTATACTCAATACAAATATAGTATCAAATATGCAATTATTAAAGTTTCATAAATTCATAAATTTCAGTTATAGGTATCCCATGGTTGTCAATGCTGAAAGTTATATTTTCGATTTTGTCACTTGTTTAATGCAGAAACAATGTATGTATGTGTGTATGTATGTATGTATGTATGTATGTATGTATGTATGTATGTATGAATATAGGTATGTATGTATGTATGTATGTATGAATATAGGTATGTATGTATGAATATGTGTATATATGTATCTCTTAGATTAAAATAATTATTATTATTAATATACATGTGAAATTTTTGTTATATTATGAAATCTTTAGTAACTCATGAAGTGGCCAATATAAAATGTATTACCATAATATACGATTTAGAGAGCTGTACGGTTTTCTGTGCAATTTCCTGTTGTTTTATTTACTTTTAATGTAAATTTTATGCCGAAGAGCAGAACGTTATTGATCGAGGCATATCTCGATGGAAAAAGTACATTCAGACGTTCCCGGAGGCGGTTTTCCTAAAACCGGGGAAAATCCGTCGCCGAGTTCGCGGAAAATTTCCGAGCGCGGCCCTCCAGAATTCCAGGATGAGTGCTTCCCTGGAAAAGGGCGATACAGGGAAATGTAGTTAATCGCTACTGGGAACTGTGGAGGTATAAAACCCTCAGATAACTGGAAATTAATTAATTGGCCAAATTTTGAGAGAAGTACTTGTAATGTTTTCTCTTGGTAGTACATAATAATAACAATTGATTGCTGTGAAATTTCGGCAAAATAAATTAAATCCTGGAAAATTTGTAAGAAATAATTAAAAAAATTACAGCAATCGTTGAAATTTTATCTGAATCCTCATGACAAGTGGAAATAACAAATTACAATTTGAATCAGTGCAATCAATTTAGATAGATAGATACTTACATTAATTAGGGCACATTACAATAATACTTGTTTGTATAATCATCTGGTGGATATGAGCGTCAATTTCACACAATTTAACTAAATTAATTAAAATTGTGAACAATAACCAATTTTTCGTGCTAACGCCTTTGGAAGAGCGACTATACAAAAGTTAATCGATTTGTTCTGGTCATTAATTTTAATCATGGATGGAAAATGTGCCTACATAAAAAATAATTAATTAAATTAATTAAAATTGTTACCTACTAAAAAATGTAATTAATTCAGTTAATTAAAATTGTGGACAATAACCAATACGAATATTTAGTGAACGTTTCGTACAGAATTTTGTACCATTACTGGTCAATACGAATTGCGCTTCTTCAATTTGTACAAATAACTGATAATAGTATTCAGCATCATATTATGTAGCGTTTTTTGCTAATAAATATTCTTTATTATTATTATTATCATTTGCAGTATACATAACTCACATCCCGCAGTGATATATGCTTGAGAAATTATGCGCAGCAATAATTCAAAAATGAAATCGCGTTTTATGGTCGTGATTAATATTTCGAAACGTTCAATTTTCTCGAGTATCTCTCCGTGGAACAAATGAAAAAAACGAGTTGTTGGGTGCACTCCAAGTTTTGTTTAAAATGAATACCATTGTACACAAGTGGGTGGACATGAAAAGCAGGGGACATTTAAATAATCAATGAGGAATTTTTAAATTGTACGAGGAAGTGGTTACTTCTTGGTGAAACATTTTGATTAGGTTAATAAAGAAAACACGTGGTAAAGTTTTATAGAATTGCTCTACAATTGTTTCGGCCAGTGGTGTTCTCAAGAGAGATAAATCTGAATACAAATTCAGATTGTGTAACTTAAATACTAAACACGCTTAATTGATAATGGTGGTGGGATTGCTCGTTCATTCATTACACGGCTTTCCAGGATGGCGTTAAATATTGGCGTGTTTTCAAAGCACATCTGGTCGTTAACTATGTTCCCCGTAGCTTTCTTGATTTCGAGGATTTACAATAGATCTAATCTTCTTCCTTTGTTGCCATTATGGAGCAGCGATAATCCTTTCTTATGTACGTAATGGTTTTATTCATAAAAAGGCTTTTTGATAGTAATTTTTTCAACAATAAATTGAAATATTAGAACGATTCTATGTTTCTGCACAGGCAATGCGTTGGATGAAATCTCGCTTTGGCATCAGTTTCTCATAAATTGTAAACATTTTCAATCCTGCTAGAAGCCGTGGCACCGGAAGCTCTTTGCATTTCATTAACGTGAATATGGCGATGGCGCTAAATGCGAGGGAGTATCGTGCCGGTTTTTAAGCCCCCTTAAAGGGGCTCACGAAGGGCGCGCCAGAGATTACGTTGTCCTTCGAAAAACGGTGGCCCCATTGACAAGCCCCCAACTTCCCGCTCATCTTATCGGCCGATGCTGGCGTGATGCCATATTGATGAGGCCCCGCAATTCCTGGGGGTCTTTAGGGCCTCGTTATTATTTATTCACGTGATAAATGCGAAGGTCGACTCACCGAATTACGCAATGTTAGCGAGGACAAGTATACAGTGCGAAAAGGGCCATGAAAAACAATTTTTGAATACTTGTTAGAAAACAATAATCGCAGTTGTTTTCGATCATTTGCAGGGTTGGTGTGATTTAAATCATGATTTAAATCATGATTTATATCAAATGATTTTTTTTATAATTCATTGATTTAAATTAGAAAAAAAAGTTTTCAATTAATCATTGTTTTTGCACTGTTTGTGAATTCCAATAGGTGTACAATCCAAAATATAATGTCACTATAGTGTTAGCATGCTTCAAAATAGATAATTGGAAATAAGTAAAATAATTTTCTTTTCTTTCATTTTTGGTCCATCATATAGCTAATACAGATCCACCGATTTTTTTTAAATCATTAATTCTTGTTCAAATTCAAGAATTTATTTAAAAAAATTATATGATTTGAAACGTGATGTAATGCAGTTTAAATCACATCTGTAAAAACTGATCAGAAATATAAAAATATCAAATCATGATTTTTTTGATTTTTTTTTAATCACGATTTATTCTAACCCTCCTTATTACTGTTACATTCGAAATTATGTTTTCCGTTTTGCAAATATGTTCGCCAAATTTTCAATCTTTGGTTAACAATATAAATTATTTCCTCTTTGGTATCTTATCTCCATTTCCATTCTTTATCAATATTTCAAAGAGTACTACAAAATTCCCAATAAATATAGAAACTTTTCATTCATATCTGTCTTAATTTTAAATCAGTTGCACAAAAATGTTAATTATTGCCACACTTTCGAAAATTCCCAAAAATTCTGGGTAGATTTCAACGATTTCTGTAAAGTTTTCATTTCAAATTTCAATATTTCAATATTTTATGAGTTAGTTATTAATCAAATAAATCTTGATTTATTTGTTTTCTTTTATATCAAGATTTATTCGAATCCGGCTTATTACTGTTACATTCGCAATTATTTTTCCCATTTTGCATTATATGGTGGCCAAATTTTTAACCTTTGGAATACAATATAATTAACTCCTCTCTATTCTCTTATCTCCATATCAATTCTTTATCAATATATCAATGAGAACTGTAAAATTCTCAATAATTCTAGAAAATCTTCGGTCATTTCTGTCTTAATTTTAAATCAGTTGCACAAAAATTTCAATTATTACCACACTTTCGAAAAATTTCCAATAATTCTGTCAAGATTTCTACGTTTTCTGTAAAGTTTTCATTAACAATGATTTTGAACAATTGAAATTTACAATGATTTACTTATTTCAATTTTCTATAAATCAAATAAATCATAATTGTTTTTTATATCACGATTTATTCCAACCCTCCTAATTACTGTTACATTCGAAATTATTTTTTATATCACGATTTATTTCAAACCTCCTTATTACTGATACATTCTAAATTATTTTTCCCATTTTGCAAATATGTTTGCCAAATTTTCAATCTTTGGAATACAATGTAAATTATCTCCTCTCTATTCTCTTATCTCCATTTGAATTCTTTATCAATATTTCAACGAGTACTGTAAACTTCTCAATAATTCTAGAAAATTTTCCCTCATTTCTGTCTTAATCTTAAATCAGTTGCACAAAAGTGTCAATTATTGCCACACTTTCGAAAAATTTCCAATAATTCTGTCAAGATTTTAACGTTTTCTATAAAGTTTTCATTAATACAGCGAAATTTACAATGATTTACTTATTTCAATTTTTTATAAGTTAGTTATAAATCAAATAAATCATGATTTATTTGTTTTATCATGATTTATTACAACCTTGCTTATTACTGTTACATTCGCAATTATTTTTCCCATTTTGCGAAATGGGAATTATTTAAAATTATCTCCTATCTATTCTCTAATCTCCATTTCAATTCTTCGTCAATATTTCAACGAGTTCTGTAATATTCTCAAGAATTCTAGAAAATTGTCACTCATTTCTGTCTTAATTTTAAATCAGTTGCACAAAAATTTCAATTATTGAAACACTTTCAAAAATTCAAAATAATTCTGTCAACAATTTCTGTAAAGTTTTCATTAACACTGCGAAATTTACAATGATTTACTTACTTATATTTTTTAATAGTTCCCTCCAAATTTTCAATTACGTCTGTCAAAATTCCAAATATTATCAGACTTGTTATGTCTGAGACTTATTTTATGATTATGTTAAATTTTGAATGTGTACTGTTAAATTTTCATTATTTTGCACCAAATTTTTGTTATTATGTTCTCCAACTTCTGGAAAATTTAAATTTTTCGTCAATACTGCCTTGATTACTGTAAAAAATTCAATATTTCTACTAAAGTTCCGTTCATTTTTGTAACAATTTCAATTATACTTTATGTCAATGTTCAATATTCTTTTATTTACTAATACATACTTTAGTATATTTACTTCTAAATTTGCAATTATTTATCTCTGATGTTCAATTAGTTTGTGTAAATTGTGCAATTGTATCAATTATGATGCTCAAAATTGCAATTATTTATTTATTTTTTTAGCTGTTTTCGTCAATTATTTAACAATTTCTGCAAAACAATCGGTTTTCTACTTTTTAACCATTTCTGTAAAGATTTCAATGATTCTGTCATAAGTTCAATGATTACTGAAAATTTTACAATATTGCAATTGTTTTATATTTCACTCCAAATTTTTAATTACGTCAGTAAAAATTCCAATTATTATGAAACTTCTTATGTCTTAGACTTATTATGTGATTATGTTAAATTTTGAATGTGCACTGTTAATTTTTCATTATTTTGCACCAAATTTTGAATTATTCTTTAAAATTTTCAATTAGTTATGTAATAACATCACTTCTTACTGCTACATTCGCAATATTTTTTTCCCATTTTGTAATTATGTTCTCCAATTTCTGGAAAATTTCAATTTTTTGTCAATACTGCCTTGATTACTGTCAAAAATTTCAATATATCTACTAAAGTACCACTCATTTCTGTAACAATTTCAATTATACTTTGTCAATTTTCAATATGCTTTTATTTACTAATACATACTTTGGTATATTTACTTCTAAATTTACAATTATTTCTTTCGGATGTTCAATTAGTTTGTGTAAATTGTGCAATTGTATCAATTATGATGCTCAAAATTGCAATTATTTCTTCAATTTTTTAACGATTTCTCCAAAAAATTCGATTTTCTATTTTTTAACCATTTCTGTAAAGATTTCAATGATTCTATCGTAATTTCAATGATTACTGCAAATTTTACAATATTTCTGTAAAACTTTCTATTATTTCTGCAAAATTTTCAACTATTTTCATCAACTTGTAAATATTTCTGTAAAAGAATCCAATATGCTGTCAAAATTTCAATGATTACCGTTAAGTTTTCAATGTTTCTGTAAAAATTCCAATTATTTTTCAATATTTGAACGTTTACTGTTAAATTTTAAAACCCAAATAATATTTTGACATTATTTTCTCAAAGGGTCATAGGTACTTTTTTTAAGTAGAATTCAAATATGTTATTGTTGGTTATGTTGGTTAAATTTGAATATTATACATTACCCGGATTGTTTCCCGAATTCATATACCTACAATTTCTAAGTTAACATAGTTTTACAAAAAGTGTGTATTGTGTTTGGATATTTCTAGAATGATGATGAAATTCCCAAAAGATTGAATGATTCTGTCGTAATTTCAATGATTATTGCAAATTTTAAAATATTTCTTTAATCTTTAATCTTTCTGGCTTTCTGCCTAATTTTACTATAAATACATATAATGATTCTGTCATAATTTCAATGATAATTGCAAATTTTAAAATATTTCTTTAATCTTTCTGGCTTTCTGTCTAATTTTACTATAAATGCATATACACACATACACACATAATGTGTGATTTTAGTAGTGTGAACACCAGTATGTTTAATTAGTATGTTCTTTATTAGTGTTGTTAATAAATGTTACACTAGCCTAACCTAGTCCTAACCTAGCCTAAACTAATGTAACCTTAAAAGTTTGTGCATTTGTTTTTACACAGATTGTCATAAATTGCTATGAAGATATTTTATTTACCCAATTCCTAACCTAAGCTAACCTAACCAAACCTAACCTAAAAAGTTGGTGCGTTTGTTTTTAAACAGATTGTTATTAATTGCTATGAAGATTTTTTAGTTACCAAATACCAATAAAAACATTAATTTATAGGTAAAATGTTTGAAGGTATAACGGCCAATTAACCGGTAAACCGGTTTACCAGCATTACAATCCCTAAAACTCATAAAAATAATAATAAAAAAAATAAATAATGTGACATAAAAAGTACAAAAATACATGAAAATATAATTTAGTCGAAACGAAAATGTGTGTCTAACACTAAAGCGCAACTTTTGACAGTGTAATTTATAATAATACAGCGTGATGGGCGACGTTGGACGTTAATGCAGCGTTAAATCTTTTTTACGGCCGCCCTCATTGGAGGTCGTTTTTTATGCACGGCGCGATTATTTTTCATACATCAGAGGGGTTATTAATTCCCAAGTAGAAATTGGCCATTAATGCGCTCTGGCTGATGTGTTTCGCCTGGGATTAATCCGACTGGAAGGCTGATAATTGGTCGGATGGCGAAAAGGCTTGAATTGCACGAATTGGATTACATACGAGTGCCACCGTAGAATAAAACTTCTGTTCGGTTTGTGTTTGCTTTACAGTACCATACGCTGCAATTCACTTAAAAAAAAAACAGCACACAGAAATACCGTTCAAATAAAATTAAAACCAATACAGCTTGGTACTTATTATTTATTTGCTACATTTTTTATTATTATTATAATAGTTTATTAGAGTTTAGTTATTACTTTTTTTATTAGCTCACGAAATTCGCCAAAAAGTCCAGTAAACCGGATTTACTGGATAATTTTACTTCCGGCCTCTATACCTTGAGAACTATAGCTTATGTGGCAAACCATGTAATATAATATATTTTCACACCATAATCATCTTCTTATTTAATCCAGCTACAATTTGCATCATCAATTTTTATTGATTATTCTATTATAAGTTTATATATATATATATATATATATATATATATATATATATATATATATATATATATATATATATATATATATATAACTATTACAAAACTGATGGCTTTTATGACAGATCGAAGACTTTATGGCTACTTTGTATATTTTCTAGTAATTTCAGTTAATTTGTGATAAACCTAGTCAATTTTCTAAAAAAATTATGGATGTTTATCATTTTTAAAGTTTCTATGAGATATTTTGTAATCTTAATATTATTTTTATTGAATTTTCTGGAATCTTACTAAAATTTTTGGACGTATTAAATTTTCTGGAAATTTTATTGTATTTATTCGTAATCTTCATGTAGGATTTTTTTTTTCTATGAAGTTTATGATATGTTCAACTGCACATGCTTCGTTTCAAGTCAAATTTTTAGGCGTATTAAATTTTCTCTAAACTTTATTATATTTATTCGTAATCTTTGTGGAAAAATTGAAATTTGTATGAAGTTTATGGTATGTTCAATTGCACATGCTTCGCTTCAAATGGCAACAGCGTCAGCAGATTGAACGTACGTGAAATGGAGTTGAAAATTCGCTCAAACAACGCCCGAAAAAGAAAGTTATTAAGTAAAACGTGGAGCACTCCCAACTTTCATTCCTCCCACAAAAACAGCGATCCACAAGATGCGTCCATCAGTCTGGGCCATTGAAAGAAAACACATAAAACAAAAAGCAGTGAATGAAGTCCGCGACAAATAAGGCGAAACGTTTCATATTTTATTTATCAGATCGGGACGATCAAATGATTCGTTCCTTTTGTGGCCGCAACTTTGCCAATCAACTTTATTTATCGCTGTATCGACCACCACAACGGGACCAACAAAGGGCGGAGTTCGAAATATTCATACACATAATTCACTTGTATACGTGGCTACATATAGTCAGATCTGCAGTCATTCATACATACACAGATAGACAGACATAAAGACAACATACAAACAGAAAAATGTCAACTAATCAGATATACACATGCAGACAAGCAGACAGAAATAATACATGGTTACGTATGAACATATTGTCAAGCAGTCATGAAAACATACAGACATACATAAACAGATAGAGAAATTGAAAGACAAACAGAAAAAATAGCTAATCAGACAACAGACACACATACAGATAAGCAGACAGAAAATCAGGCAGATAGAAATAATATATGGTTACGCAGAAACAGATTGTCAAGCGGACATGAACACATACAGACATACATAGGCAGATAGACAGACAGAAAGACAAACCGAAAAAAAAAACAGCTAATCGGACATATATACACATTCATACAGGCAGACAGAAATAATACCCGATTACGCACGCACATATTGTCAAGCAGATATGACCACATACATACATGCATAGACAGAAAGACAGGCAGAAAGATAAACAGAAAAAAAGCTAATCAGACATATACACACATACAGACAGGCAGTCAGAAATAATACAAGGTTATGCATGCACAGATTATCAAGCAGACATGAAAACATACAGACATACATGGACAGATAGACAGACAGAACGACAAAGAGAAAAAAAATACAGCTAATCAGACATATATATATATATATATATATATATATACATACAGACAGGCAGACAGAAAAGCAAGCAGGCAGAAATAATACATGGTTATGTACGCACATATTGTCAAGCGGACATGTACACACACAGACATACATTGTAACTTTATGTTAATTGTGTCCACATTTTGTGTGTTCTAATTTGTATCAGACATATACACACATACAGACAGGCAGACAGAACTAATACATGGTTACGCACACACAGATTATCAAGTAGACATGAAAACATACAAACATACATAGACAGATAGACAGACAGCAAGACAAACAGAAAAAAACAGCTAATCAGACATATACACACATACAGATAGGCAATACATGGTTACGCACGAACAGATTATCAAGTAGACATGAACACATACAGACATACATAAACAGATGGACAGACAGAAAAACAAACGGAAAAAACAACTAATCAGACATATACACACATACAGACAGGCAGACAAAAATAATATATGGTTACGCATGCACAGTTTGTCAAGCAAACATCAAAACATACAGACATATATAGAGAGATAGACAGATATAAAGACAAACAGAAGAAAACAGCAGATCAGATATATTCACACATACAGACAGGCAGACAGAAAAGCAAGCAGGTAGAAATAATAAACGGTTAAATGGTAAATATATAAGGAGATAGACAGATAGAAAGACAAGGAGAAAAAATTGCTAATTTGACATATACACACATATAGACAAGCAGACAGAAATAATACATGGTTACGCACGCACAGATTGTCAAGTAGATATGAAAACATACAGACACACATAGACAGATAGACAGACAGAAAGACAAACAGAAAAAAAACACACAATCAGACATATACACACATACAGACAGGTAAACAGAAATAATACATGATTACGCCCGCACAGATTATCAAGTACACATGAAAATATACAGACATGCATAAACAGATAATCCAGCTAATCAGATATATACACACATACAGACATGCAGGCTGAAATAATACATGGTTACGTACACACAGATTGTCAAGTAGACATGAAAACATACAGACATATGTAGACAGATTGACATACAAAAAGACAAACAGAAAAAAAAACAGGTAATCAGACATATACACACATACAGACAGGTAGACAGAAAAAAATACATAGTAACGCATGTATAGATTCTCAAGCAGACATGAAAACATACAGACATATATAGACAGATAAACAAAAAGAAAGACGAACAGAAAAAAAAAACAGCTAATCAGACATATGCAAACATACAGACACACAGACAGAAAATAATACATATTAACGCATGCACAGATTGTCAAGCAGACATGAAAACATACAGACATATATAGACAAATAGACATACAGAAAGACAAACAGAAAAAACAGCAAATTAGATATATTCACATACAGACAGCCAGACAGAAAAGCAAGCAGGCAGAAATAATACATGGTTATGCACGCACAGATTGTGAAGCAGACATGAAAACATACAGACATATAGAAAGACAAACAGAAAAAAAATCAGCTAATCAAACCTATACACACATACAGACAGGCAAACACAAATAATACATGGTTTCGCATGCAGAGATTGTCAAGCAGACATGAAAACATTATATATGTCTGTATGTATGCAGACAGGCAGACAGAAAATCAGTCAGGCAGAAATAATACATACGGACATGAACATATACAGACGTATATAGGCAGATAGACGGACCGAAAGACAAACAGAAGAAAACAGCAAATCAGACATATACACACATACAGATAGGCAGGCAGAAAAGCAACCAAGCAAAAATTATACATGGTTATGTACGCACAGATTGTCAAGTGGACATGAACACATAGAGACATACATAACCAGATAGACAGACAGACAGATAAACAGAAAAAAAGCTAATCAGACATACACACACATACAGATAGGCAGACAGAAATAATACATGGTTACGTATGCACAGATTGTTAAGTAGACATGAAAACATACAGACACACATGCCCAGACATACATAGACAGACAGACAGAAAGACAAGCAGAAAATAATTGCTAATTAGACATATACACCGATACATAAAGGCAGACAGAAATAATACATGGTAACGCATGCACAGATTGTCAAGCAAACATAAACATATACAGACATACATAGACAGATATACAGACAAAAAGACACACAGAAAAAAACAGCTACTCAGACATATATAGATTTACAAATAGGAAGAAAAAAAATCAAGCAGGCAGAAATAATACATGGCAATACATACAGACATACATAGACAGACATACATAAAGACAAGCAGAAAACAATTGCTAATTAGACATATACACATATACATACAGGCAGACAGAAATAATACATGATAACGCGTGCACAGCTTGTCAAGCAGATATGAAAACATACAGACACACATAGACATATAGACATACTGAAAGACAAACAGAAGAAAACATCTAATTAGATATATACACACATACATAGAGGCAGACAGAAATAACACATGGTAACGCATGCACAGATTGTCAAGCAGACATGAACATATACAGCCATACATAGACAGATAGACAGAGAGAAAGACAAACAGAAAAAATAGCTAATCAGACATATACACATATACAAGCAAGCAGAAAGAAAATCAAGCAGGCAGAAATAATACATGGCAATACATACAGACATACATAGACAGACAGACAGAAATACAAGCAGAAAACAATTGCTAATTAGACATATACACACATACATACCGGCAGACAGAAATAATACATAATTATGCGTGCAAAGATTGTCAAGCAGATATGAATACATACAGACACACATAAACAGATAGACAGACACAAAGCCAAACAGAAAAAACAGCTAATCAAACATATACACGCATGCAGACAAACAAAAAAAGCAAGCAGGCAGAAATAATACATTGTAACGCACAAACAGATTGTCGAGCGGACATGAACACATACAGACATACATAGGCAGATAGACAGGCAAGACAAACAGAAAAACCAGCTAACCAGATATAAACACATACAGATAAGCACACAGAAAATCAAGCAGGCATAAATAATATATGGTTACGCATACACAGATTGTCAAGCGGGCATCAACATATACAGACATACATAGGCAGATACACAGACAGAAAGAGAAACAGAAAAAAGACAGCTAATCAGACATATACAGGGTGGTCACTTTTACGACGTCCACCATTAGGATATATTAAACGAAAATATATACAGAGTCGGTCAAATGGGATAAAAGTTTCTGATTGTTGTGCCTTTCAATATACTGAAACGAAATCCGGGATATCTTGCACAGTTCCTGAAATATCACTGAAAAACTGAAAAAGTGCACTTTCCTTTTCCTTTTATAACTTTTTGACTTTTGAAGGAAATTTTACGAAACTTTGCACTCTGCCAATGCTATTAAAATCCAATATGTCGGCTATAAGAAAATCAAAAGTTGACTATGAAAATTTGGGTATCTAGTAGGAGAAAATGTTTGGCTCTGTCATCAGACAGCTAAAAAATGTAAGAGTGGAAAGTTTCCTAAAATTTCTTTCAAAAGTAAAAAAGTTATAAAAGGACTAGGAAAGTGTACTTTTTCGGGTTTTCAGCGATATTTCAGGAACTGTGCAAGTTATCCCGGATATCTTTTCAGAATATTAAAGGGCATGAAAATAAGATACTTTTCTCTCATTTGCCCAACTCTGTATTAATTAATAGATCCTAATAGTGGCATCGTAAAAGTGACCACCCTGTATACACATACAGACAGGCAGACAGAAATAGGCTAGCATACATGAAAACTTACGGACATACACATAGACACACATAAAGTGGCTGTAAAAAGTATTACTTTAAATAGAAATAGAATTTCAATATTTTAAACAAATAAATAGAATAGCTTCGTAAACTAAATTTAAGATTAGTCTTTTAAAACTTCAGAGAAAGAAAATTATGTCGTTTCGCGCCTTGCACAAGCCATACATATTTATTCCCGTGGTAAACAATACGCTCATAAAGCATTGTACACACATATGATAGATTAAATTCACATCAATTTATTAGGACTTGTTTTTGTTGTCGCTGACTGCGGATCACAACAAGTCCGGAATTAATATAATAACGCTGCATTAATGTAATGCGACACATTACCCGTTGATGTAAAGCTGTCGGGCGCTCGATGACTGTGAAAGATTAACGGGGGCCCATTCATCATAGCTTCATTACTTCGTTAATAATGATGATGATGACGCCCCAGCAGAGACGGGGAATGACATCCCGACGGGGTGAAGACGCGAACATCATGTTTGCCTCGCAAACAAAAGTTCCAATTAATTGCGCCCTTTGTTTATAACATAACGACCCTGGAAAATTGCCGATTGTGTGTGCTTTCATCGTTTATTGTCACCGTTTTCCGGACGGTAATTTCCCTCTTGAATATTTAAATATTTACCTCTGTTTTTCCGGCTGGCATTGAGTGCTTCGTGGAATAATTGTATTAATTAGATTGTCAGCGAGATTACGGCCCATTATTTATTTAAATACATGTCCACGTATACACGGTTAAAATTATACGCATAACTGGCGCAGTCGTATCATTATTTTTGTAATTTTCAAATTAAAACACAAAAGATTTGGCGTGCACACACCCAACCTGGCCGAGATCATCGCTCATCCCTTACATTGTAAGCAAAAAAATGTGTGTGTGCCCTTTCTCTTGATACTTTTAATAAAAAAAATCTAACGTGATTGCGAAGGTCTGCGAGGGATGGTAATAGGGCCATTCTCTCTGGTGCTTGTAAACATTCGCTTCTAAGAACTGAATCTGCGTGATAAAATTGAAAAACGAGGCGCAACCCCAATATGCCTGGGGGATGAGATTCGATAAAAACACGTAGCGGATTCGCTCGCTATTAACCTAGACACGCCATATCAATTTTATATTCATTATACACACAATTTATTTGTTTCTAACAGATAATAATTCAGTAATTTATGATACCATCAATAATGTAATTATTTTTAATCAAGATAATTAAGTTAGAGGACGGATCAACTGAAACAGTTGCACCGTAAAGCATGGTATGTACAAATTCACAATAGTTAGAATCAGATTGATTTAAATTTATAACGTTTGTAAATATGGTAAAACCGTTGGTCGGTTTTTTCATACTCTGTAAATTATAAGTAAATCATAATAAGTTTTTTTTTGTTAATATTTATTAAATTATATAAAAAAAAATTTTTTTCTTGCAACGAAAATTTCATTACCTATATTATAATTACATTGTTTTACATATAATTAGAATGTATAGGCGGAAAGACCGCAGGTCGATAGCCAATAAAATATTGTTACTACTACTATAATACAAATTAAATTACAAACTAATTAGTTTGATTTTCACTTATAAACCCTGTACAAAAAATTAAAAAATAACTGAAATTAAAAAAAAAAACTTCAAATTAACCAAATTTAATACTTATTATTATTATTATCTTAGGGAAAGACATCATCAAAACTTATTATGTTAAAATTATTATCATGTATGTATTGATGTACATTGGAAATGTATTGGCTCACCGATAACTTGCAGGTATTTAAACAATGCTATAGCCTAGAATCAGAGTTATTGCATTCGGGGTTCACTGAATCGGCTCAACACTTTGCAAAATAAGCTAATAAATATCTGCGATAGGATCGATGAGGGCGCAGATAGGGAAGCGTAATAACAATAGCAAATCTGCAATCTCAGCGATTCGAAAGGGCATTGTTTGCTCGAACTCGATAGTAAAACTAACTCACGGTTTAATCTGTACAGTGCTTAACTTGCTATAATCAAATCTGCCCCAGTTTCTCAAGTTTGTTCGCCAGTTTTTAATGAACAGGTTTAAAAACATTAAAGCCAGGTTCGCAAATATTTGCACGAAAATTGACGAAACGTATGCAAATTTTAATGAATATTTTATTCACGCATCAGTTAAAATTTATGAAAACAATAACGGAATTATAAATCATTTGGGCTAATCCTATAGAATATATGATATTGCAACAGTGACGATAATTGAAAGGACTTTGACGAGTGTTAAAATTTAAATCCGGATTATTAATGTTAGCCACGTGTAAAATTTAATTGCGTGCTATTAAATTTTCGCGCTGCCAATGATTGATAAAATTAAAGCATAACAAATATCATACCTAACTTTGGCAATAAATAAATATTCTAACTAAAGTTGGCTGTAATTTTTCTCGTGTTATAGGCAAACATTTTAGTTTTTGTTCAAGTTTTAGTTAGTGGCAGCGCCGCCTGTAAATAATTATAACCTAGTATAACTTAGAAGTATAACTATAACTAAGAACTATAACTAAGAAGTTAGCTTAGGTTAGATTGGGTTATAATTATTGACAAGAGCCTCTGACGATCATCAAGTGTTCATACAACATCAACAAAAATGAAAACAATGAATTTTAGACTACTAATGTATGAAATAAAGTTACGCACTTTTTTAAATTTTCAAAATTGTTTTTTATTGTTCACGACAATTGTTTCGCCACACTGTGGCTTCTTCAGGTGAAGAAATGACCTGAAGAAGCCACAGTGTGGCGAAACAATTGTCGTGAACAATAAAAAAAAACAATTTTGAAAATTTAAAAAAGTGCGTAACTTTATTTCATACATTAGTAATTATGAATTTTCAACAAATAAAAGCCACATCGATCAACCTATTGAATTTTAGACTGTTCTGCGACAATAGCAGATAGCTATTAATTTATTATATAAAAATTTAATATTAGTTTCATGTTTACTACACCTGAAACTAATTATTCTGAAAATTTGATAAACTTTCAGTATTAAATAAGGGAGAAAATCAAACATATATCTTCCTGCATTGACAAGTAATGGTTAGATATTACTGAAATTTCTGAAAATTTATTATATACAAATTTATCATTAGATTCATGTACAATACAGCTAAAAACTAATTCTCCTGAAAAGTTGACAAAGTTTCACTATTAAATAAGTGAGAAAATCAAAACTATAAACTTCCTGCATTGACTATAATGGGTTAGCTACTGCTGAAATTTCTGAAAATTTATTATTTACAAATTTGATATTCTATTCGTATACAGTACACCTGAAACTAATTCTCCTGAAAATTTGACAAACTTGCAGTACTGAACAACTGAGAAAATCAAACATATTACGTTCTGCATTAACAAGTATGGGTTAACTATTACTGAAAGTTCTGAAAATTTATGATTTGCATATTTATCATTAGATTCGTATACAGTATACCTAAAATTAATTCTCCTGAAAATTTGACAAAGTTTCACTATTAAATAAAGGAGAAAATCAAACATATAACTTTCTGCATAGATAAGTAATGGTTAGCTATTACTGAAATTTCTGAAAATGTATGATATGCAAATTTGATAGTAGATTCGTATACAGTACACCTGAAGCTAATCCTCCTGAAAATTTGACAAAGCTTCAGTATTAAATAAGAAAGAAAATCAAAACTAAAATTTAGCTATTACTGAAATTTTTGAAAATTTATTATTTGCAAGTTGAATATCAGACTCATATTTAGTATACCTAAAACTAATCCTCCTGAAAATTTGACAAAGTTTCAGTATTGAACAAGTGAGAAAATCAAACAAATAACTTCCTGCATTGACTAGTATTGTTTAGCTATTACTTAAATTTCTGAAAATTTATTAAGTGCAAATTTGATATTAGATTCGTATACAGTACACCTGAAACTAATTCTCATGAAAATTTGACAAAGTTTCAGTATCGAACACATGAGAAATTCAAACATATAACGTCTTGCATTGACAAGTAATGGTTAGCTACTACTGAAATTTCTGAAAATTTATGATTTGCAAATTTGATAGTAGACTCGTATATAGTACACCTGAAACTAATTCCCCTGAAAATTTGACAAACTTTCACTATTAAATTAGAAATAAAATCAAAACTATAACTTCCTGCATTAACAAGTATGGGTTAGCTATTACTGAAATTACTGAAAATTTGTTATTTGCAAATTTGATATCAGATTTGTATACACTACACCTGAAACTAATTCTCCTGAAAATTTGACAAAGTTTCAGTACTGAACAAGTGAGAAAATCAAACATATAACTTCCTGCATTGACTAGTATGAGTTAGCTATTTCTGAAATTTCTGAAAATTTATTATTTGCAAATTTGATATTAGATTCGTATAAAGTACACCTGAAATTTGTTCTCCTGAAAATTTGACAAAGTTTTAGTATTAAATAAGGGAGAAAATCAATCATTTAACTTCCTGCATTGACTAGTATGAGTTAGCTATTACTGAAATTTTGTGAAAATTTATTATTTGCAAATTTGATATTAAATTCGTGTACAGTTTACTTAAAACTAATTTTCCTGAAAATTTAACAAAGTTTCAGTATTAAATAAGGAAGAAAATCAAACACATAAGTTTTTGCATTGATAAGTATGAGTTAGCTATTACTGAAATTTCAGAAAATTTATTATTTGAAAATTTGATATCATATTTGTGTACACAACACCTGAAACTAATTCTCCTGAAAATTTGACAAAGTTTCATTACTGAACAAGTGAGAAAATTAAACACATATCTTCCTGCATTGATTAGGATGGGTTAGTTATTACTGAAATTTCAGAAAATTTATTATTTGAAAATTTGATATCAGATTTGTGTACATTACACCTGAAACTAAATCTCCTGAAAATTTAACAAAGTTTCAGTATTAAATAAGGAAGAAAATCAAACACATAAGTTTTTGTATAGATAAGTATGAGTTAGCTGTTACTGAAATTTCTGAAAATTTATTATTTGCAAATCTAATATTAGATCCGTGTACAGTACACCTGAAACTAATTCTCCTGAAAATTTAACAAAGTTTCAGTATTGAACAAGTGAGAAAATCAAACATATAACTTGTTGCATTGACAAGTATAGGTTAGCTATTCCTGAAATTTCTGAAAATTTATTATTTGCAAATCTAATATTAGATTCGTGTACAGTACATCTGAAACTAATTCTCCTGAAAATTTAACAAAGTTCAGTATTAAATAAGGGAGAAAATCAAACACATAAGTTTCTGAATTGACAAGTATGGGTTAGCTATTATTGAAATTTCTGAAAATTTATTATTGGCAAATGTGATATCAGGTTTGTGTATACTACACCTGAAAGTAATTCTCCTGAAAATATGACAAAGTTTCAGAATTGAATAAGCGAGAAAATCAAACATATAACTTCCTGCACTGACTAGTATGGGTTAGCTATTACTGAACTTTCTGAAAAATTAATATTTGAAAATTTGATATTAGATTGGTGTACAGTATACCTGAAACTAATACTGCTGAAATTTTGACAATGTTTCACTATTAAATAAGAAAGAAAATCAAAACTATAACTTCCTGCATTGACAAGTAATGCTTTTAATACTGAAATTTCAGCAAATTTATTATTTGCAAATTTGATACTAGATTCGTATACAGTACACCTGAAACTAATTTTACTGAAAATGTGACAAAGATTCAGTATTAAATAAATGAGAAAATCAAAAAATATAACTTTCTGCATTGACTAGTTTGGGTTACCTATCACTGAAATTTTTGAAAATTCATTATTTGCAAATTTGATATTAGACTTGTGTACACTATACCTGAAACTAATTCTCCTGAAAATTTGATTAAGTTTCAGTATTAAATAAGGAAGAAAATCAAACACATAAGTTTTTGCATTGATAAGTATGAGTTAGCTATTACTGAAATTTCTGAAAATTTATTATTTGCAAATTTGATATTAAATTCGTGTAGAGTACACCTGAAACTAATTCTCCTGAAAATTAAACAGAGTCTCAGTACTAAATTAGTAAGAAAATCAAAAGTATAACTTTCTGTATTGACAAGTATAAGTTAGCTATTTCTGAAATTTCTGAAAATTTATTATTTGCAAATTTGATATCAGATTTGTGTACACTACACCTAAATCTAATTCTCCTGAAAAGTTGACAAATTTTCAGTACTGAAAAAGTGAGAAAATCATACATATAACTTCCTGCATTGACTAGTATGGGTTAGCTATTACTGAAATTTCTGAAAATTTACGATTTGCAAATTTGATAGTACACTCGTGTATAGTATACCTGAAACTAATTCTACTGAAAATTTGACAAAGGTTCATTATTAGATCAGAAAAAAATCAAAACTATAACTTCCTGCATTGACTAGTATGGATTAGCTATTACTGAAATTTCTGAAAATTTATTATATGCGAATTTGATATTAAATTCATATACAGTACACCTGAAACTAAATCTACTGAAATTTTGACAATGTTTCAGTACTAAATAAAAGACAAAATCAATAGTATAACTTTCTGCATTGATAAGCATGGGTTAGCTATTACTGGAATTTACGAAAATTTATTATTTGCAAATTTAATATTAGATTCGTGTACAGTATACATAAAAGTAATTCTCCTGAAAATTTGACAAAGTTTCACTATTAAATAAGTGAGAAAATCAAAACTATAAACTTCCTGCATTGACTATAATGGGTTAGCTATTACTGAAATTTCTGAAAATTTATTATTGGCAGGTGTGATATCAGGTTTATGTATACTACACATCAAAGTAATTCTCCTGAAAATTTGACAAAGTTTCAGTATTGAACAAGTGAGATAATCAAACATATTACTTCCTGCATAGACATGTATGGTTTAGCTATTACTGAAATTCCTGAAAAATTATTTTTCATAAATTTGAAACTAGATTCGTATACATTCGTATACAGTACACCTGAAGCTAATTCTCCTGAAAATTTGACAACGTTTCAGTACTACATAAGAGACAAAATCAATAGTATAACTTTCTGCATTTATAAGCATATGTTAGCTATTACTGAAATTTCTGAAAATTTATTATTTGCAAATTTGATGTTAGATTTGTATACTGTACACCTGAAACTAATTCTTTTGAGAAATTGACAAACTTTCAGTACTGAACAAGTGAGAAAATCATACATATAACTTCCTGCATTTAAAAATATGGGTTAGCTATTACTGAAATATTTGAAAATTTATTATTTATAAATTTAATTTTAGATTCGTATTGGGTATCCCTGAAACTAATTCTCCTGAAAATTTGACATAGTTTCAGTACTGAGCAAGTGAGAAAATCAAACATATAACTTCCTGCATTGACTTGTATGGTTTAACTATTACTGAAAATTCTGAAAATTTATTATTTGCAAATTTGATATTAGATTTGTGTACACTACACCTGAAACTAATACTCTTGAAAATTTGACAAAGTTTCACTATTAAATAAGAAAGAAAATCAAAACTATAACTTCCTGCATTGTCAATTAATGCTTAGCTATTACTGATATTTCTGAAAATTTACAATTTGCAAATTTGATATTAGATTCGTATACAGTACACCTGAAACTAATGCTTCTGAAAATTTGACAAAGTTTCAGTATTAAGTAGGAAAGAAAATCAAAACTATAACTTCCTGCATTGACTAGAATGGGTTAGCTATTACTGAAATTTCAGAAAATTTATTATTTGCAAATTTGATATCAGATTTGTATGCACCAAACCTGAAACTAATTCTCCTGAAAATGTGACAAAATTTCAGTATTGAACAAGTGAGAGGGTCAAACATATAACTTTCTGCATTGACTAGTATGGGTGAGCTTATACTGAAATTTCAGAAAATTTATTATTTGCAAATTTGATATTAGATTCATATACAGTACACCTGAAACGAATTCTCCCGAAAATTAGAGAAATTTTCAGTACTGAACAAGTGACAAAATCAAAAATTTAACTTCCTGCATTGACTAGTATGGGTTACCTATTACTGAAATTTCTGAAAATTTATTATTTGCAAATCTGGTATTAGATTCGTGTACAGTACATGTGAAACTAATTCTCCTGAAAATTTGACAAAGTTTTAGTATTGAACAAGTGAGAAAATCAAACATATAACTTGCTGCATTGACCAGTATGGGTTAGCTATTACTAAAATTGCTGAAAATTTATTATTTGCAAATATAATATTAGATTCGTGTTTGGTACACCTGAAACACAGTTTTCATACTGTTACGTCGCAGATAGTCTAAAATTCAATGCTGGTTCAATTTTTTGCTGCTATATGAACACTTGAACGTCCTCAGAGCGTTTTTAATCCCCGATCCGACGAGGGCATCGCATAATGGAGATAGCAATAAACGTTGGCAGGCAAGCTTTAGAATGGAACTTTCGCAATACCTCATGTTCAGTTTAAAGAGTCTTCTGCGACGATATTGAAAGCAAATCCTCTTATCTCCGGCCGTGATTGCGCCAGGAGCTCGCTTCGGCACGTCGCCTTTTTAGTATCGGCGGAGCATCACCGCGAAAACTCGGCGAGCTGCTAATTTCCGCGCTTGTTTGCGCGGACCGATAACAATTTTCCGAGGCCGTTCCCTGATATTTTCATTAAATTTTCCGCTCGTCACCGGCGACGGGCGCGTAATTAAATGACGCGACGTATTCCGGGAAACAGGCGGGCTTTAAAGTTAAATTAGTTCGCGGGGGCGACAAGCAAAAAAAAAAACACCAAGGGCATAATGAAAAAATGCGTTCACGGGACGGCGAGCCGGATCGATGGGGCCCTGTGTAAGGGCCTTACTCGTCCGTTTTCGTAAATCTGGACGCGAACTTGATTACAAGTTAGCTTAACAACCAGAGAATGTGATTTTTCTATATATATATATATATTGTGATGGTATTTGTAGTATTTATTTAGATTCATATTAGAATAGATTTATTGTTATTATCATATAGGTTTTAGATAGAATTATAATCTTTAGGGCACAAGCTAACAAAATTTATTGTAAATATTGTAAATGTGAATATGAACAAGTATGCACAAATATACAAAGCAATCCACGGATGGAGGTTGTTGATCGGTTACCACGGGTGACAGGTGACTTCGTGCATAGACGCTTGGGGAATTGAATAATGGAAAGTCGAAAATAATCAACAAAGAGATTGACGAGTGGGAGAGACGCGTGTGGATCGCGGGTGGAGATGTTGCGATACTAATACGAATACATTACAAAATATTAACGGGGTTTCAACGATTGGACATAGGACTGGAAGAAGACAGTCAACCAGGAGAGGAGTTCAACAAGATAGGAGCCGTGACGGAGATATTCAAAAATCAGGACTTCAAGCCGCTCAACTTCGCACACAAAAGTAGCTGTTTACTTTTGTGGGAATCAACAAAGGATCAAAAGGAGAACGCAGGGACAAGAGGACGAATTAATCAAGGAACCACAAGAAGAAAACTGCAAGTAGAAAGTTTGCGTAAAGTGCAAGAGTCATATTATCACATAAGTTGGCTTGTGTATATAGGATTTAGTTTGTTAATGTTGGCCATAGTTTATTATTTATTTAATAGTTTTGTTTTCTATTGTTTTTGATTTGTTTGTTTAGTTCAGTTTATATTAGACGTTTTAATATTTTTGGTTATTTTCAATTCATTAAAGTATTTGAACAAAACTCTATTTAGTTATGATTGAACCTACTATTGAACCTGAGATAAGAGAAAGAACAAAAAGTTACAAAACAAGTAAATGCTTAAATATTCAACACTAATAAAATAGGCAGAGTAAACATAAACGTAACATTTGTAGTCCTGAACGTAGGGTAATAAAAACGTAACCATATATATATATATATATATATATATATATATATATATATATATAAAGGAGCCAAACAAAACAATTTGCAGACGTGGTAAGCAAAGCGCGGATTTACAAGCATAAAAAATTTCAAAATTAGCGCTTAAAAATGCATAAAAATCTAAGAAAATAAGCATATAAAATAGCATAAAGATTAGAGTAAGCACAAAACCGCAGAAAAAGCATGAATAGGCATATTTTATTTTTTATGAAAATACAGAAAAACAAAACAAAACATAATTTTATTAACAAGAACGCACTATAGGTAGATAAAAATAATATTTTAATAACATAGGTTTTGGTGATTAATATTAATAACAATAACAATTAATAACAAATAATGACTACTGCTCATTTTTAAATGAACTAATAATTAAATGTTTTTCTAAATTTTCAACGGAAAATCCCATTCTCCTATCACTGAGCACATTTTTTAAGTGTGAAAAGCTTCTCTCCACATCCACACTTGTAATCGGTGCATATTTAAATGTGGGAACAATTGTAATATTTATCAGCAAATCTTCCACGAAATCTCCGTTGATATTTGTTGTAACTCGTCAATCCCTTCATTTTTTGATAAAACTGCATCACATTTTTTTTAATAATGTCCTATAGATCCCCGTACGTTTGAGACGTCGTTCCTAAAATCTGCAACTATTTGATCAGCATCTACCAAAGTTGTGTCCTTTGCTTGGAGTTTATCAATCGCTTTGCTTAAGAAACTGTAGTTGGTTTTTAGGAATGCTAAATTTTGTACAGCCCTCCTATCTTTAAGAACTTTGTGGCGTTCTTTAATTGCCTGTGATACATTTTCGGGAAACTCTAACACAAGCTCCTTAAATGAATCGAAATGGTCGGCATAATCAGCATCTAGCCATGTACCCCATCTAGTTATAACCGGTGCTGGAGGAAGAGGTACATTTGGCATTCTTTCCCTAAACATTTCAACCCTCAGTGGAGCTTTTAGGAAAATTTTCTTCCCGGTTTTTATTAAATCATTGACCAGGGGAAATTGCAGTCTAATCGTTTCAGCAACTCGATTAAAACCATGTGCCAAACGCATTAATTGCTCATAAAATACTTTTAAATTAGAACATGCCTGCAACATATATGCAGCGGCATCAGAAAGCTTCAATAATAATTTATTATTTGGTACGGGGTTTGGCAAAAAAAAATGTGTTAAATCCATCGTGAACGAATTTGGCTTATTTGGAGTTTTTTCTATCTGCTTGGAACTAATTAAAAATGCTTTAGTGGCGTCTTCGTTTAATATTCCAATCATTAAATGGGCGATGTACCAACCACTTAAATCAGTAGTTTCATCTACACAGGACCATATGTAATTGTTGCCAATTATCTTTTTTATTTCCTCAATAGTGTGATTATATACTTGCTCGACATAGTTTTTGCAAATGGTTAATTCGGCAGGATTGGTGTGATTTTTGTAAAAAAGATTTAAACATACTATTATCTAGTTTTTTTAACGGAATGTTAGAAGATCCCATCGTATTGCATAAATCAAAGCAAAAATCCTTTTCATTCTGTGTAGAAGAACACGCAAAAGACTCGGAAATAGTTTGCTGGGTACTCAGGGTACTGCTTGCAGATTTGTGTTTTTTTTTAATTTTCCAGGTGAAGTGTTGTTTTGATTTGTTGTGTTATGTTAAATTTTTTCTCGCAGTTAATCTACAACATAAAACATGCTTGTACCTAGGCCAATAGCAACACAAAATAAAACTTACCGGTTTGATGCAAGCCCTGCAAATTAATTTGCCGCTCTCATATTTTAATTCAGAATGTCCACGTAGCCATTCATCGACGGAAGGTTTTACTTTCGGCGTTTTATACAAGAAAACTTATAAACACGTAATACACACAAGGCACAAGCACAACGCACTGAAGATTGAGATAAATTGGACTGAATTGATAGCACACTTGCCCCAGATGCGTTCTGTGCATGTAGAAATGGGGTAATCCCCGAAATAATCAAGCTTTGTTTACCAAATATCACGAACGCACGCTTTGTTGATGATTTTGTTATAACCAAGCACTCTAGATGTAACAAAGTAATATTAATACTGAAGTCTCATTACAATTATGTGCAACAAAATATATTCTTAGCTAATATAAATAATATGCTATAAAATTGAGAAAGAAGCAAATAAGCACAAAAAATAAGGAAATATGCACAAAAAATGAGTAATATTCCACGATTACCATTTGGAATTATTTATATTGTATATATGGGGGAAATCGAAAGTGTGTCACGTCCAATATCCTTATAGTTCAGGGTTAAGGTCAGGGTTGCAGAATCGATACTCATTAATTTCCACCCCTCCGCCCCCAATTCCACCCACGCGTTTCGCCTCTTAATCCCATCCCTGCTTCCGTAAATAAACCGGCAATTAAATACCGCCGACGTTATCGCCGCCCCCACGTAAACCGGAAGGCGCGAACCGGAAATGCAAAACTTTCGCGCGTCCCTCCAGGAGATTTCCTCCCGAAAAGGCGGCTCATTGATCGCCCTACGGGATCCTTTCATCCTCACTCCTGGAGACTGTTACATTCCAGTTTCTCCCGAAACACTCATAACTTATAGCTGATAAGCCCCCGCTGAATTACTGGGGTGGCCCGTTTTGTTGATCGGCACTTTGCAAAAGAAGGGGAGAAAAACGGGAGCGGGACGATTCCCCATGGCATGACCTATATAGGATCTACGCGCGGACACACGCCATGGTGGAAGGGTTAGGGATTTCGGGGAGTCCAGGGAGCAGGCGATATTTATGGGTTTATTTATTTATTATTCTGGCGATTTATTTCATTGTTTGTTTTACCATAAAGCAACGCAGAGGCTCCTTTGTTTTCAGCAAATATAAAACCACCCCATTTCGTGCAGATAATAATAATAATAACACTTTGTTATCGCAACAACCTTGAATTCTTGAAAAATAATTATAAACAACAATGGAGAAAGAATAATGCAATTATGCATTGAAACATATCATGTATGTGAAACACATGGGAGAAGATATATATATATATATATATATATATATATTGTGATGGTATTTGTAGTATTTATTTAGATTAATTAGAATAGATTTATTGTTATTATCATATAGGTTTTAGATAGAGTTATAATCTTTAGGGCACAAGCTAACAAAAATTATTGTAAATATTGTAAATGTGAATATGAACAAGTATGCACAAATATACAAAGCAATCCGCGGATGAAGGTTGTTGATTGGTTACCACGGGAGACAGGTGACTTCGTGCATAGACGCTTGGGGAATTGAATAATTGAAAGTCGAAAATAATCAACAAAGAGATTGACGAGTGGGAGAGACGCGTGTGGATCGCGGGTGGAGATGTTGCGATACTAATACGAATACATTACAAAATATTAACGGGGTTTCAACGATTGGACATAGGACTGGAAGAAGGCAGTCAACCAGGAGAGGAGTTCAACAAGATAGGAGCCGTGACGGAGATATTCAAAAATCAGGACTTCAAGCCGCTCAACTTCGCACACAAAAGTAGCTGTTTACTTTTGTGGGAATCAACAAAGGATCAAAAGGAGAACGCAGGAACAAGAGGACGAATTAATCATGGAACCACAAGAAGAAAACTGCAAGTAGAAAGTTTGCGTAAAGTGCAAGAGTCATATTATCACATAAGTTGGCTTGTGTATATAGGATTTAGTTTGTTAATGTTGGCCATAGTTTATTATTTATTTAATAGTTTTGTTTTCTATTGTTTTTGATTTGTTTGTTTAGTTCAGTTTATATTAGACGTTTAATATTTTTGGTTATTTTCAATTCATTAAAGTATTTGAACAAAACTCTATTTAGTTATGATTGAACCTACTATTGAACCTGAGATAAGAGAAAGAACAAAAAGTTACAAAACAAGTAAATGCTTAAATGTTCAACACTAATAAAATAGGCAGAGCAATACAAAACGTAACATTTGTCGTCCCCAAAATGGGGAAATAAACACAAACGTAACAATATATATATATATATATATATATATATATATATATATATATATATATAATCAATATATATATATATAATCAATTTACATCTACTATACCCTTTCGATTGTCGAGATTCACGCCACCACTAAATTATGTTGTCTATGAAGTTTTTCCATTCCTTTCTATTTGTATCATTGTTCCTTGCTTCTTTTTGATCGAGGTCGTTTCTTCTTAGGATCTATTCTATGTTGTTTTCCCATCTTTTCCTTGGTCTTCCTCTTTCCCCCTTTTTCTTTTCGTCTTTTGATGTCCATACTATTTTTGTTTGTCTGTCTTCTGGCATTATTATCAGGTGCCCGAACCATCCTAGTTGTCGTTTCTGTATTAATTTTTGCCCACTTTGTATTTGTAGGTTTTCCCTGATCTGTTCGTTTCTTGCTCTGTCTAATTTCGTGACTCCCTCAACTTTTCTTAAGTATCTCATTTCGGTTGCTTGTATTTTGTTCATTGTCTTTTCATTTGTTGTCCAGATTTCGCTTCCATATAAGAGTGTTGGTCTATAAATCGTCTTGAAGAGTGCCATTTTCGTGTTTTTGGAGATTCTTCTATTGTTTAGAATGTACCAGTTCATTGCATAGTAGGTTTCATTTGCTGTTATTTATTTCGTTTTCCATGGTTCCTTTATTATGTATTATTGTACCTAAATATTTGAAGGTTTCATCTTATTCTACCCTTTTCAAATTTATTAGTATTTTTGCTTTTGTTTCCTCTTTTGCTACTACCATTACTTTGGTTTTGTTTATATTAATTACCATGTTGTGTTCGTTTCAGTTCCTCCTCCCATATGCTTATATTGTGTTGCAGGTCTTCTTCGCTTTTGGCTAGCATGACTAAGTCATCAGCAAAAGCACATTCTGCTATCGCTATTCTTTTCATTTTATAGCATCCTATTTCTACCTTCTTGGTGTTATCCTTAATTTTTTTCATTATGTTGTCTAGGAATATAATAAAGAGCAGAGGGCTTAAAGCGCCCCCTTGTTGAAGGCCTTGTGTGGTTGTGAAATTCTCAGATGTTGAATTATTTGTCCTTACGTAGTTTTCTGTGGTTTTATACATACTCTTGATTGCTTTTATTAAATGCACTTTTATCTTCTCTTCTCCAAGTATTTCCCACACTTTGGCTCTTGGGACTCCATCAAATGCCGTTTCTAAGTCCACGAATATCATGTATAGTTTGTTGTTTTGTCTTGATATTTTTTCTGTCATCTTTTTAATTGTGAAAATATGGTCGTGTGTTGAATGTCCTTTCATGAATCTACTTTGTGACTTTTCCATTGTTTTTTCAATTTCCTTTCTTAATTTGTTCTCTAGTATTGATTCATACAGTTTTGCCGCTGTGCACAGCATATTCTCCTAAAGTTGTTGCAATTTCTATTGTCTCCTTTTTTATGTATTGGGAAGATCACTGCTTTTTGCCAGTCTGCTGGTATTTTTCCTGTTCCCCATATTCTATTTGTTAAATGTAGTAGTAGTTGTTTCCCATCCTTTCCTATGTATTTCAGTTGTTCAGATTTGATTTTGTCGTGACCTGGGGCTTTTCCGTTCTTTAACTTCTTTAGTGCGTTTTCTAACTCTTCTTCTGTTATAGATCCCTCTTCTTCTTCTGTTTCGTTACTATTTTCTTGTTCCTCTTCGTTTTCATTTCCTTCATTGGTTGTCTCTTTTCCAGACAGAAGCTCTTGGAAGTGCTCTTTCCATCTGTTCATGATTTCTTTATCCTCTTTCATCAGTACACCATGATTATTTTTGGGTAGCTTTAGGTCTGTTTCTTTTTCCTTTCTGCAGCTTTTCAGTGTTCTGTAGAATAGTTTTTGATTTCCTTTGAAATGTTCCTCTAATTTGGTTCCGAAATCCTCCCATTTTCTGTCTTTTTCCTTCCTTATTATTGCTTTTACTCTCTTTCTTTGCTGCTTGTATATTTCGTAGTCTCCTTCGTTTTTTGTGCTTAGGTATTTTTTCCATTTTTGTTTCTATTTCCTAACTTCTTCCTTCACTTCTTTGTTCCACCAGCTTGTTTGTTTTTTGTTTGGTGTACTTTTAGTTTTTTCACAGGCGTGTTTTGTTGCCTCTCTTACTATATGTTTGAAATTGACCCATAAATCTTCTACTTTTGATTTTCCTATATTCTACAACTACTGTTGATACTTAAGTCCTAAACTGGGGGCCTGAAATTGTTGCTTTTTATGAACCATTCCACGTTGTTTTTTATATATAATTATGTAAATCGTTTTTTTTTTGTATTCCACAAATAAATATTATTGTATTTTTATATGGCAATCGATATCCACATTTTAATGGATGCACGTTGTTCACACGATTTCCATTAGTGGGCTAGAAAAACGCTTCTAATGATACGAAAAAGGTAAGGCGCAAATAAAATTAAATCACTTAAAGGCGAGTTGAACACGCAATCATATTTTTGGTGGTCACCGAAAACGGGCAAGAAAGCGACGATAATTCGTCCGTTTGACCTAAAACGCGCCCGTGATTAATGCACGCGTTTACTCACGGCACGGCAGAATTGGCCGTATGAGTAAGTCGTTAATGTCGTTTGAATTGGCTTAAAACTATGTTCTAGAAGTTGGGTGACTAGTAGATAATTGAAAATGACATTTTTTTTGAAGCAAACTAGATTTCATTTAACGGAACTATGTTCATGCACTCTCAGGTGTAGGGCAATAAAACCTTTTTGTTTTTATGAACTAGTTTTGGCTAATTAGTCATCAGCAATAAAATGTATTTAATTAAAATTAAAATAAAATCATTTTAGTTACAGGAGACAAGTTTTGGTTTATTACTTGCAGTCAATATATGTTCAAATCTGAAGATTTCAAATGATTTGAAATGATTTCATTTAGTTTCACTTCATTTAGATTTCATTTAGATTTCAGAAATGAAATTATTTCATTTAGTTAACATTTTTTTGTCATTATTGTATTAATTTAAAATAAAAATAAATCATTTTAGTTACAGGAGACAAGTTTTGGTTTATTACTTGCAGTCAATATATGTTCAAATCTGAAGATTTTAAATGATTTGAAATGATTTCATTTAGTTTCAGTTCATTTAGATTTCATTTATATTTCAGAAATGAAATGATTTCATTTAGTTAACTTTTTTTTGTCATTATTGTATTTTGAATATACAGGGTGTCCTAGATAAGGATCAATAGCATGGGGATCTCGGAAACCGTAAAAGTTACAAAGGCGGTTAAATTACAAAAAAGTTGCGCCATTTAGAGGTCAGTAATGTTCTTTTGAGAAAACCAGAAATTTTCGCTTTCTTCTGGAGATATTCGACAAAACCCGAAATCTTGCGATTTCGTTTTTATTTTATTCGAAAAGGTATAAGAAAACCAAATTTACTTTCTCATTGCCATTCAAATTTTCAGCTATAAGAATATCATCTTATTGAATGCAAGTTGTAATCATCCTGTAAATGCATGATTTCGTATCAATGTAGTGATAATTTTTATTGTTTCGGTTTTGACAAAAGTTAAGGAGACATTTAAAACAGCTATTATAAGTATATATTCTCAATAAAATAAAAATATCTCAAAAAATATTCATTGGATATAAATTTAATTATACAGATCTTATACTGATATACGAATCAATATCAGCAATAAATTTGCCTTATTTTGATACCACAGTTTTTAAGATAACATAATTTAAATGTATGAAGATACACATAAAATTACTCAAACATCGAAATGTTAAAGAAAAAATGTGATATCTCAATAATTACTCATTGGATATAAATTGAATTCTACACATCTTATACTGATATACAAATCAATATCAGAAATGAATTTGGCTTATTTAGATACCGCAGTTTTTAAGATATCATAATTTAAATTTAAGCTCATATGAAGGTACACATAAAATAACTGAAAAAATCGCATTCTTAAAGAAAAAATGTGATATCTCAAAAATTATTCATTGGATATAAATTTAACTATACACATCTTATACCGATATACCGATCAATATCAGGAATAAATTTGGCTTATTTTGATAATGCAGTTTTTAAGATATCATAATTTAAATATAAGCCCATGTGAAGATACCAATAAAATAACTAAAAAAATCGCAATCTTGAAGAAAAAATGTGATATCTCGAAAATGACTCATTGGATATACATTTAATTATACACACCTTATACTGATATACAAATAAATATCAGAAATAAATTTGGCTTATTTTGATACCGCAGTTTTTAAGATATCATAATTTAAATATAAGCCCATGTGAAGATACACATAAAATAACTAAAAAATCGCAATCTTGAAGCAAAAATGTGATATCTCAAAAATGCCTCATTGGATATAAATATAATTATATACATCTTATACTGATATACAAATCAATATCAGGTATAAATTTGACTCATTTTGATTTCGTAGTTTTTAAGATATCATTATTTCATATGAAAATTTCATAAGTTCATATGAAGGTACACATAAAATAACTGAAAAAATCGCATTCTTAAAGAAAAAATGTGATATCTCAAAAATTATTCATTGGATATAAATTTAACCATACACATCTTATACCGATATACCGATCAATATCAGGAATAAATTTGGCTTATTTTGATAACGCAGTTTTTAAGATATCATAATTTAAAGATAAGCCCATGTGAAGATACCAATAAAATAACTAAAAAAATCGCAATCTTGAAGAAAAAATGTGATATCTCGAAAATGACTCATTGGATATACATTTAATTATACACACCTTATACTGATATACAAATAAATATCAGAAATAAATTTGGCTTATTTTGGTACCGCAGTTTTTAAGATATCATAATTTAAATATAAGCCCATGTGAAGATAACTGAAAACATCGCAATGTTAAAGAAAAAATGTGATATGTACAAAATTAATCATTACATATAAAATTAATTATATACATCTTATACTGATATACAAATCAATATCAGGAATAATTTTGGCTTATTTTAATACCGTAGTTTTTAAGATATCATAATTTTAAGTATAAGCCCATGTGAAGGTATACATAAAATAACTCAAAAATTGCTATATTTAAGAAAAAATGTGGTATCTTAAAAGTTGCTCATTGGATGAGAATTAAATTATAGGTATTAGATATAAGTATATCATTTAAAAACAGTAACAAATTGCTTTGACATTGATCCAGCAGTTTTTGAGATATCATTAATTAAAAAGTGCAAAATTTGACCAATTGACATTATCACTATTTGACAAATTGAGACATTTCAAATTAAATATTCTCAGCAAAATAAAAATATCTCAAAAATCAGTCGCTGGATAGAAATGTAATTATACAAATTACACACTTATATATCAATTAATATCAGTAATACATTGTATTGATATTGATGCGATATTTACCGAGATATAATCATTTAAATATGAGAAAAATTAGATAAGTAAAAATCGAATGTACTCACAAAAATAAAAATATCTCATGAATAACTCATTCGATATAGATTAAATTATGCGCATTTATTAGTGGTTTATTACACAATATCAGTGATAAATTTCGTTCATTTTTATACACCAATTTTTGAGATATCGCAATTTAAAATTTACAACCTTATGAATAAAGAAACACTATAATCATCCTCCAATATGATATTAGGTGATATACCGGCATGAAATGTCTGCAATTTAATTAATATTGATCGATCAACTCTTAAAATATTACAATTTTTCTTTAAAACTACCATTTTTAGGCCATTTCTTTGACTTATTTAAACATTTTTAACATATTTTTAATAACTCTAAGAATTCAATTACCAAAGTATCCTTTCTGATATCTCAATTGATATGTCTGCAATTTAAGCGATATCCAATGAGCAACTTTTAAAATATAACATTATTTCTTCAAACCAACAATATTTCAAGTGTTTTTCTTATTTCAATAACGATATCTCAAGAACCACCGCATCAATATCAATGTAATTTATTGTTGATATTGGGTGATATACTGGCATGTAATATCTGCAATTTAATCAATATTGAATGAGCAACTCTAAAATTATTAAAGATTTTGGTTAAAACTACCATTTTTGGGCCTATTTCGTTGACTTATTTAACCATTTTTAATATATATTTAATAACTTTGAAAATTCAAATACCAAAGTATCCTTTCTAATATCTCAATTGATATGTCTGCAATTTAAGCGATATTCAATGAGCAACTTTTAAAATAGTACATTATTTCTTCAAACCAACAATATTTCAAGTGTTTTTCTTATTTCAATAACGATATCTCAAGAACCACCGCATCAATATCAATGTAATTTATTGCTGATATTGGGTGATATACTGGCATGTAATATCTGCAATTTAATCAATATTGAATGAGCAACTCTAAAACTATTAAAGATTTTCATTAAAACTACCATTTTTGGGCCTATTTCGTTGACTTATTTAACCATTTTTAATATATTTTTAATAACTCTGAAAATTCAAATACCAAAGTATCCTTTCTGATATCTCAATTGATATGTCTGCAATTTAAGCGATATCCAATGAGCAACTTTTAAAATATTACATTATTTCTTCAAACCAACAATATTTCAAGTGTTTTTCTTATTTCAATAATGATATCTCAAGAACCTCCGCATCAATATCAATGTAATTTATTGTTGATATTGGGTGATATACTGGCATGTAATATCTGCAATTTAATCAATATTGAATGAGCAACTCTAAAATTATTAAAGATTTTCATTAAAACTACCATTTTTGGGCCTATTTCGTTGACTTATTTAACCATTTTTAACATATTTTTAATAACTCTGAAAATTCAAATACCAAAGTATCCTTTCTGATATCTCAATTGATATGTCTGCAATTTAAGCGATATCCAATGAGCAACTTTTTAAATATTACATTATTTCTTCAAACCAACAATATTTCAAGTGTTTTTCTTATTTCAATAATGATATCTCAAGAACCTCCGCATCAATATCAATGTAATTTATTGTTGATATTGGGTGATATACTGGCATGTAATATCTGCAATTTAATCAATATTGAATGAGCAACTCTAAAATTATTAAAGATTTTCATTAAAACTACCATTTTTGGGACTATTTCGTTGACTTATTTAACCATTTTTAACATATTTTTAATAACTCTGAAAATTCAAATACCAAAGTATCCTTTCTGATATCTCAATTGATATGTCTGCAATTTAAGCGATATCCAATGAGCAACTTTTAAAATATTACATTATTTCTTCAAACCAACAATATTTCAAGAGTTTTTCTTATTTTAATAAGGATATCTCAAGAACCACCGCATCAATATTAATGTAATTTATTGATGATATTGGGTGATATACTGACATGTAAAATCTGCAATTTAATCAAAATTGAATGAGCAACTCTAAAATTATTAAAGATTTTCATTAAAACTACCATTTTTGGGCCTATTTCGTTGACTTATTTAACCATTTTTAATATATATTTAATAACTCTGAAAATTCAAATACCAAAGTATCCTTTCTGATATCTCAATTGATATGTCTGCAATTTAAGCGATATCCAATGAGCAACTTTTAAAATATTACATTATTTCTTCAAACCAACAATATTTCAAGAGTTTTTCTTATTTTAATAAGGATATCTCAAGAACCACCGCATCAATATTAATGTAATTTATTGATGATATTGGGTGATATACTGACATGTAAAATCTGCAATTTAATCAAAATTGAATGAGCAACTCTAAAATTATTAAAGATTTTCGTTAAAACTACCATTTTTGGGCCTATTTCGTTGACTTATTTAACAATTTTTAATATATATTTAATAACTTTGAAAATTCAAATACCAAAGTATCCTTTCTGATATCTCAATTGATATGTCTGCAATTTAAGCGATATTTAATGAGCAACTTTTAAAATAGTACATTATTTCTTCAAACCAACAATATTTCAAGTGTTTTTCTTATTTCAATAACGATATCTCAAGAACCACCGCATCAATATCAATGTAATTTATTGTTGATATTGGGTGATATACTGGCATGTAATATCTGCAATTTAATCAATATTGAATGAGCAACTCTAAAATTATTAAAGATTTTCATTAAACTACCATTTTTGGGCCTATTTCGTTGACTTATTTAACCATTTTTAACATAGTATAGTCATCCCCTCAATTTTTCCACACAACATTTTAGGGCCAGTCCGCCCCTGGCAGAAGGCTTAACCCTTTGGTAAGTTTAGTCAAAATATTTGATCAAGATTTATGTAATTTAATTTATGTTGCAAAGTTGCTTCTCGAGATAGCAAATTTAATTAAAAGTGTGTTCGTACATTTAATGGCCGAGATTATATTTCTTTTTGAAGGAACATATAAAAAGATATAAGTTACGCGCGGAAGATTAATTTAATTAGGTCTGATAAATTTACGACGTCGGTCGAGCTGAAAGGGGTTGTTTTTCCCCTTTGCTCCTGCTTACATAAAAAAAACAACCCCGAAAACCGACGAAACAAAAAATGAAAACCACCCCCATCCGCATGAGCATTCTTCTACTCATCGACGGTTGCTGTTGTCCGGTGGACTGTCCGAGGTGGAGGTCACAAAGAAACCCATGGGGGTGGGTTCCGGGGGCGAACGCTGCTGCCGCCGGTGGAGCGTTCGAATGAGGGGTGCCGTGTGTAACATCGGGTAGGTCAGTGGAGAGCGTGCGCGAGCAGGGGGTGTCTGTAACACTGTTCACCCTCGGTTTTATGCCGCCCCCGCGAGGGCCGTTCAGTTACTGTTCCGCCGCCTCCGCGACACCCTGTGGTAGCGCGACCGGAACCACGTGCACACCCCTTGCCCAAGAGCTGCATCGTTACGTACGCACCGGAAACGACACGCGCCGCCACCCCCGGGCCCCCGCAGCCACCCCCTGTTTCCGCGGCGGCAGCTTCACACGCTCCTGATGCACGCGCGAATCGATAGCTCAGTGAAAAATCAGTGCTACCTTTAACCGGAAAAACACGAAAAAGGTTTGGAAACTTATCAGTACTTTAAAAAGACTTCGAAAACCACTCAGTAATTTGAGGATTATAGCCCCACGCTGGTTATTAACATAACTTTTATATGTCCTTGGAGGCAACACAACTGAAATAATTTCTCTATAAATATTTAATACAAATTGTTATTTTTTTCACCTCAATACTGCGCGGCATAATTAGTCACTCCTGTACTATATTCCAACTTCGTTTTAAATTCATCACGCTAACATTAACCGCTGGCAATGACAATTTCTCTTGTAAATTATAGCTGCACTAATGCCATAAATTACCTACAAATGTTTTTAAACCCGTTTCCCACCGCACAATGGTGAATAATTGTGAATAGGTGCGTCTTTAATCAAGGTACAGTTAAAACTCATCACCTAAACGCGATATCGATATTTTGTTTGCGGCTTGATTTGATATGCGAAAGTAAACATGTAAATGGATTACAGCCCGCTTCTGGTATAACCACGCGGGTTATAATTACCCATCAATTTTGTAAAAGGTTTCCAGCTCACGTTCTTTCAAGAGCGTGCACACAACACTAATCGGTCTTCGGCATAATTTATAAACATGAAACTTGAAACTACTCATTTCGTCCACTTTGACGAAATCATTTTGCGGTTATAACTCTTTCATTTCATAACTAGCTACATGTCACAAATCCAATAACAATTCGTTGCAAATTAAATGAACTTCTAAGTTTCCATTATTTACTTACAGAACTTTACTTGAAGAATCAAAGAAAATTTACGAAATTATAATATTCCTCCACTTGTACTTGAAATTTTTAGAGATTAGAATATTTTTCTATCTAATGCCGTCGTAAGCAAAAAAATATTTTACTGCAAATTCGCGAAACTTAGTTAAAAAAGTTTATGTAAAGTTGATATAAACAAAATTTCCAACAAATATTATATGAGGATTACATGGTTTGCCACAAAAGCAATAGGTCGCAAGGTATAGAGGACGTAAGTTAAATAATCTAGTAAATCCAGTCAATTAGATTTTTTGGCAAAAATAAATTATATAGCTTTGAAACTTTTCAGACGTGAAATTGCTACAAAAGCTATAGGTCGCAAGAATGGAAAGTTATAGAAAATTTAAACATTATATGTAAAGTCGATGGAAACCAAATTTTGAACAACCATGAGTATTACATGGTTTGCCACGAAAACTATAGGTCGCAAGGTATAGAGGACGTAAGTTAAATAATCTAGTAAATCCAATCAATTAGACTTTTTGGCAGAAATAAATGATATAGGTTTGAAACTTTTCAGATGTGAAATTTCTTTAACATTAGTTATCACAGTTACGAGAGTTAAGCATATTTTGCATTAATATTCAGCATACTTTACAAACTATTATGCAAGTGTAAACAGCATAGGCGAAATTACATAATGCAGAAATTCGAATTTTCTAAATATTTCATTAATTATTTAATTAATTATACCTTTTTCTAACAAATAAATATCCAAAGAAATCAATTTTACCATGTTATTTGAAAAATAATTATTAAAATTATATTGATGTTCATAATGTTTATAGAAAATTTAAACATTATATGTAAAGTTGATGGAAACAAAATTTTGAACAAAAATTATATTACGTGGTTTGTCACAAAAGCTATAGGTCGCAACAAATTCGTGAAATTTAATTAATGTTCATAATGTTTATAGAAAATCTAAACATTATATGTAAAGTTGATTGAAACAAAATTTTGAACAAAATTTATATTACATGGTTTGCCACAAATGCTATGGGTCTAAAAAAAATCGTGAAATTTAATTAATGTTCATGATGTTTCTAGAAAATCTAAACATTATATGTAATGTTCATAATGTTTATAGAAAATCTAAACATTATATGTAAAGTTGATGGAAACAAAATTTTCAACAAAAATTATATTACATGGTTTGCTACAAAAGGTCTCAAAAAATTCGTGAAATTTAATTAATGTTCATATTATTTATAGAAAATCTACTAAACATTATATGTAATGTTGATGGAAACAAAATTTTGAACAAATATTATATTACATGGTTTGCCACAAAAGCTATAGGTCGCAAAAAAATTGTGACATTTAATTTATGTTCATAATTATAGAAAACCTAAACATTATATGTAATGTTCGTAATGTTTATAGAAAATCTAAACATTATATGTAAAGTTGATGAAAACAAAATTTTGAACATAATTATATTACGTGGTTTGCCACAAAAGCTATGGGTCGCAAAAAAATCGTGAAATTTAATTAATGTTCATAATGTTTATAGAAAATCTAAGCATTATATGTAAAGTCGATGGAAACAAAAAATTTAACAACAATTATATTACGTGGTTTGCCACAAAAGCTATAGGTTGCAAAAAATTCGTGAAATTTAATTAATGTTCATAATGTTTATATAAAATCTAAACATATGCAAAGTTGATGGAAACATAATTTTGTGACAAACAAAAAAGTCAGGTGAAGAACAACTAATAAAAGTAATAAAAACAACATAAACTAAGAAACATCTTAAATGTGTAAAATGTCCTAATAAAGAAGAAAGAAAACAATTAAAAAAAAAAATGTTCAAATTTTTGCCATTTAAGACATTTAAGATGTTTCCGAGTTTATGTTGTTTTTATTATTTTTATTATTTGTTCTTTACCTGACTAGTTTCGGCTATTTGTAAGCCATCTTTAGAAGTGTTAATTTTTTAAGTACAATATATATATATAATATTCGCCTGACTAGAACAACAAATAATAAAAACAAAGGACTAAAAAACATCTTAAATGTCTTAAATGTGCTAATAAAGAAGAAAGAAAACGATAAAAAAATTAATTCATGTTCATAATTTTGTCATTAAAGACATTTAAGATGTTTCTTAGTTTATGTTGTTTTACTATTTTTATAAATTGTTCTTCACCTGACTAGTTTCAGCTATTTATATGCCATCTTTAGTAGTATTATTTTTTTAAGTACAATATATATAATATTAGATGAAATGTTTTCATAAATATTTTGATTTTTAATTATTTATTTAGAAACTAGTCAGGTGAAGAACAAATAATAAAAATAATAAAAACAACATAAACTAATAAACATATATATCTCAAATGTCCTAATAAATAAGAAAGAAAACAATAAAAAATATAATTTTTGTTCAAAATTTTGTCATTTAAGACATAAAGATGTTTCTTAGTTTATGTTGGTTTAATTATGTTTATCATTTGTTCTTCACCTGACTAGATTCGGCTATTTGTAACCCATCTTTAGAGGTGTTATTTTTTTAAGTACAATATATATAATATTAGATGAAATTTTTTCATAAATATTTTGACATTTAATTATTTATTTAGAAACTAATCAGGTGAAGAACAAATTATGAAAATAATAAAAATAACATAAACTAAGAAACATTTTAAATGTCTTAAATGTCCTAATAAAGAAGAAAACAATAAAAAATACAACTTTTGTTCAAAAATTTTTCATTTAAGATCCTTAAGATGTTTCTTAGATTATGTTGTTTTAATTATTTTTATTATTTATTCTTCACCTGACTAGTTTCGGTTATTTGTAAGCCATCTTCAGAGGTGTTATTTTTTTAAGTAATAATATATAATATTATATGAAATTTTTTAATAAATATTTTGACTTTTGGCGAAGTGAAAACCCGCATTGTTTCAAATATAGATAGTGATATATTTTTTTGACAATTCCAATATTATTTGTTAATTTAAGGTAAATAAGTCAATAATATTGTTATTGTCAAACAAATTTATCACCCTGTATTTTTGAAACAAAGTTTTTTTTCACACATCACCAAACGACAAAATATTCTTAGAATAACTTATGGAATAACCCCTTGCATTTTTTGCCATGTTTAGGAAACACTCTGTATAACATTTCAACACTAATATAACACTATATGTCATATATTGCTAATAAAAATGATTATATTTTTGCTATAAGAAAACGTAAAATACTTAATATACCCCATGGATAGTTTTTAGTTGATAATTAGTGGAAAATTAAAAAAAAAACTACAAATTAAAGAAATTCATAAAATGATCATAGAAAGTTGAATTTATGTTTGTAAAACATATCAAATTTTGTAAAAAAAAAGTAATATATGATATTAATATTTATAATAAATATTAATTATTATAGTTTTCACTTGATATTCAGTAGAAAATGTTATTCCATGGGTTATTCTAAGAATATTTTGTCTTTTGATGACATGCGAAACCTTGCTTTGAAAATGGTGATACATTTTTTTGACAGTAACAATATTATTTGTTAATTTAAGGTAAACAAGTCAATAATATTGTTATTGTCAATCAATTTTATCACCCTGTATTTTTGAAACAAAGCGGTTTTTCATACATAACCAAAGGACAAAATATTCTTAGAATAACTTATGGAATAACCCCTTGCTTTTTTTTGCCATGTTTAGGAAACACCCTGTGTAACATTTCAACACTAATATAACACTATATGTCATATATTGATAATAAAAATGATAATATTTTTATGGAAATAAAATATTATGGAATAACTGTTTGCATTTTTTGTCATGTTTAGGAAACACCCTGTATAACATTTCAACACTAATATAACACTATATGTCATGTATTGATAATAAAAATTATAATATTTTTGCTATAAGAAGAAAACGTAATTACTGAAAATACTACAAGGGTAGTTTTCAGTAGATATTTAGTAGGAAATTTGCAAAAAAAATCTACAAATTAAAGAAATTCATAAAATTATCATAGAAAGTTGAAATTATGTTTGTAAAACATATCAAACTTTGTAAAAAAGTATATGATATTAATATTTATAATAAATGTTAATTATGATAGTTTTCAGTTGATATTTAGTAGAAAATTTACAAGAAAAAAACTACAAATTAAAGAAATTCTTAAAATCATCATAGAAAGATGAAATTCATATGTGTTCCCAAGCAACAGCTTCAGAGGAAATACGGCAATTTTCAATCACCCTGTATATTATATGAAAAACAAAAATATATACGGGGTGTCTCACGCTATGGTCCATTAGCATTGGACATAAAGGCCATTGTTGTTTGACAATAACAATATTATTGACTTATTTACCTTAACATATATTATTTAAATTAATAAATAATATTGTTAATGACAATTTTTGTGTCACCCTGTATCTTTGAAACAAAGCGGTTTTTCACACGTCATCAAATGACAAAATATTCTTAGAATAACCCATGGAATAACATTTTCTACAGAATATCAACTGAAAACTATAATAATTAATATTTATTATTCCATCATCAAAGGACAGAATATTCCTGGAATAACCCCTAGCATTTTTGACCCATGTTTGGGAAACATTCTGTATATGTTATACTTATGCTCACGTTACAACAATAAAAAATATGTATTTTTTTTTTATAAGTGTTTTATCTATTTTGCCAGTTATCTTGTAATCTTGAAGTTCTTTTTAATTGTACTTACTGCTAATTAACTTTATAATACTTTATTTATTTGATTTTTACTTAACTTTCGACTTCATTAAAACTATTATCGGAGGTTTTTTTAATATTAGATTATGGTAAAACTACTAGTTTATTAGATGGTTTTTAATTTACTGACTTTTATATTAATTGACTATCAATTACAGTCAGTAAATTAAAATCCGTCCAATAAACAAATATTTTTACTTTTTTGTTATAGTTTCATCCAATTTGAATACTAGTTATTATAATATATTTTATTGTTTTCTTCTTTATTGGAGTACTTACTGGTAGTTACATATACATATATAAAGATAGTTTCTTGTTTTTATTGCTTTATTGTGTCTTCTGGACCTTACTAGCTAGTTTCGGCTATATTTTTTCGTGGATAAAATTCGACTTTATTTATACTTATACCGTAAGTAGCTATTATCAATAATCACATTATAATTGGAGTTTTATCAACACTTATGAAGCATATAAAGTATCACTTTATCCACTAGTGGAATAATGAAATTACTTTATTCCACTAATGAAATAATGAAAAATACAATATTAAATCAATTACATTTTAGATATTTATCATTAATATTAACATTAACATTAATAGAGAATTCGTTCTTTATTTTATCATATTTAACTTCGTTGATATTTATAACATGCTTGTTGTTGTCATTGGCTTTAGAACAACCATTCAATACCTCCCAATTTTCTTTCTTGCGTTTATAAAATGCTTTCTAAAACACTTTAACAATATAAAAATTACAATAAATAACTAATACAATATAATTTTACTACCTACCTACCTAAATTCTTAGCTTTATAACTACCATCTAACTATGATAATTTAACAAATTTTAACCTATATCAGATTGTGGGGATCAAGATCAGTTGTGGCGGACAACAACTGATATCTATACCTTATTATTTAGTCCAGTACAATAATCTTGCCACTCTCGTAAGCTAGAATGTGCCCTATTCTTTAATCCTTCACTTTTATCCAGTTGTACAAATCTTGTTCGTTACAATCTATTGAGACTACACATTTGCATAGTCCTGACGTTCATAGAATCCAATGCTACATTACTAAGTAGTATCTCTCCAGCATAAAATCAAATGAGCACCTAAATAGATTGGTTTAGACATCTGAACTTCATAGAATCCAATGCTACTTTCACATATATGAACATCGCCAAACTCTGACGTGGATCTTCTCGATCTGGTATAGATGTCCCCTAGAGTCTTGTTAGTTACTCCGTATTTTTCTTCGCCGATTTCTTCCCAATTTTTTTCCAAACTTCTCCTCTGTCTCATTAACATCCCCTTATTTTTAACTTATATCCCCTAAATTTTATTACCACACTTCGCCAATATTAACACACTTAAGTTTAGGTATATCATTTGCTTATATCATTTAACATGCTTTTATGTTTATTCCAAACTATGTGTATTGGTTATTACGTTATTATTATTGGTTATAGTTTGTGTACCCTCCAATATCATCCCTCATATCATCATCCCTCATCATTACCCTCAAATATATTAGTACCTAATAATTATATTGTACACAATATTATCACGTTAATGAAAATTTTATGCCAGATAAAATCGTTACATTAACTTTCATTACGATACCAATTAGAAAAATTGCAGTTCAATATTAGATTGCCCCGTAAATCGTTACATTAACTTTCATTACGCTACAAATTACAAAAATTGCAGTTCAATATTAGATTGCCCCTAATTTTACGATGTAATAAAATATCCTCCACAAATTAAATATCATGATTCTTACGTTTATTACTTCCAAGCTTTGGCAGTAATCCCCCACATTGAGCCGGTTGTTAATAAACATTCTAACTGCACCCCCCTGTATCATATTCACGAACAAATCTCGCAGTTGGCGTGTGCGACGTACCGAATCTCACGCCGGCCGTAAAGCTGCGAAGCGGCCGGTAAAGCAAACCGCAATACAAACCGGCACAGTCCGCTCTAATTAAAACAATTTCGAACAAACAGGGAACTCCAGCGAGAGCGAACGACCAGACAAGAGCCCAGGACCGAGGAAATGGTCTCTAACAGAAACGTAAGTGGTCGTGTTTTGGAAGCCAGCACTCAAAACGCACCCACAGAACCGATTTTTCGAACGAAATAGACAATTGTAGTAAAGTGTACACGTTTAGAACCGAAGGATGTTTTGTTTGCTGTGTGTAGATCGAGCACCTATATTTGTTTGGTTGTTTTGTTTTTTCGTATTACTAGAGAAAGTGGCACTAAATAGTTACAGGTAGATTTTTTAAAATTTATTTTTAGGCAGGGCCGGACTGTAGAATTTTTATGTGTAAAAAAATGGCACCAGTCCGGCCCACAAATAAACAAAAAAGTTCATCATGAAATCAATGTGCGACTTAGTTGTAACACATTGGTAAGCTAAGAGTTCAGAATTTAAATTCGGCTTCATTTTGCTTTGTAAAACATAACTCACGCATTCGACTTAATTAAATTTTGAGAAATGTCAACCTTCCAGCCGCTCAGGCGACGGTTGCAAATTAAATTTTATTTATTCACCTCACAATTAAGCTGTTTCCATTCCAAGGGTGAATTACGGCGGCATTAAAAATGGATTATTGTTGCACGAACAAAATTAATTAAAACGCCAACAATTAACAAATTAAATTGATTATTCTCTGGCACGCACATTTCTCAATCGATGCAAATGATATCATTTCATATAAATGATTGCACGTGCATCTAAGCAGAATACAAAAATTAACAAACTCTAGTAAAAACTACAAATTATATGGTTTTATCTTAAACTTGAATGCTGCAGCATATTTAAGCAATCGAATTTATGATAACTGGAAATTGGAAATTAACAATAGAAGAACCAACTTCTGGCTTTTTTGTAATAAATAAAGTTTCTCTAGTTGCTATGTAATAATAATAGTACTTATAATAATAATAATAGTGATAATAATAATTTTAAGTTTGTTTTCTTTTACTCAAGAAAATACCAAACCAATTAATTTTACAAGTCGTTATAACAATCAAATATTTGTTATAAAAACTTGTTCCTACAAGTGACATCCAAAGTAAGTCTTTCTGCTTGCTAATGCGAGCGAAAAGTTGACGTTTTCCGAGGACCATCACTTTGTCGCGCGTTGCTATTGGCAACGAGCGCAAAGTTCACGTAAACACTTTATCGCTTTGCATTCATGAAGGTTTTATCATAAATTTGAATGTTTCAGCATTCAAGCATTCGAATTTATGATGACTGAAAATGAAGATCAATTGGAAATTAACAATTGCAGAAACAATTTTTGGGTTTTGTTAAGTAAAAGAGTAAGTAAAGGTAAAATGAAGGTTTTATCATAAATTTGAATGCTGCAGCATTTAAGCATTCCAATTTATGATAACTGAAAAATTATGATCAATTCCAAATAAACAATTGCAGAAACAATTTTCGGCTTTTTTTGTAATGAATAAAGTTTCCCTAGTTGCTATATATTAATAATAGTAGTAGTAATAATAATAATAGTAATAATAATAATATAAGTTTTTTTCTCAAGAAAAAAACCAACCAAATAAATAAAATATTACAAGTAATTAATAACAATCAGATATTTATTATAAAAACTTGCTCCTACAATTGACACACAAAGTAGGTCTTTCTGCTTGCTAATGCGAGCGAAAAGTTGTCGTTTTCCGAGGAGCATCACTTTGTCGCGCGTTGCTATTGGCAACGAGCGCAAAGTTCGCGTAAACACTTTATCGCTTTGCATTCATGAAGGTTTTATCATGAATTTGAATGTTTCAGCATTCGAATTTATGATGACTGAAAATGAAGATCAATTGGAAATTAACAATTGCAGAAACAATTTTTTTGTTTCGGGAAGTAAAAGAGTAAGTAAAGGTAAAATGAAGGTTTTATCATAAATTTGAATGCTGCAGCATTTAAGCATTCGAATTTATAATAACTGAAAATGAAGATCAATTGAAAATTAACAATTGCAGACACTAGTTTCGGTTTATTTTGTAATGAATAAAGTTTCTCTAGTTGCTATGTATTAATGATAGTAGTAGCAGTAGTAGTAGTAATAATAATAGAAATAAAAATAAGTTAAGTTTTTTTCTCAAGAAAAAACAAAACCAAGTAAATAAAACTTTACAAGTCGTTAATAACAATGAAATATTTGTTATAAATACTTGTTCCTACAATTTACATACAAAGTAGGTCTTTTTGCTTGCTAATGCGAGCGACAAGTTGACGTTTTCCGAGGACAATCACTTTGTCGCGCGTTACTATTGACAACGAGCGCAAAGTTCGCGTCAACACTTTATCGCTTTGCATAAACATAAGTAGAGCTTAAATGAAGGTTGTATCGTAAATTTGAATGTTGCAGCATTTAAGTATTCGAATTTATGATAACTGAAAATGAAGATCAATTGGAAATTAAACAATTGCAGAAACAATTTTCAGCTTTTTTTGTAATAAATAAAGTTTTTCGAGTTGTTATGTAATAATAATAGTAATAATATTATTAATAATAATAGTGATAATAATAATTTTAAGTTTGATTTCTTTTAGTCAAGAAGAAATCAAAACAAAGAAAATAAAACTTTACAAGTCGTTAATAACAATGAAATATTTGTTATAAATACTTGTTCCTACAATTTTCATACAAAGTAGGTCTTTTTGCTTGCTAATGCGAGCGACAAGTTGACGTTTTCCGAGGACAGTCACTTTGTCGCGCGTTGCTATTGGCAACGAGCGCAAAGTTCGCGTCAACACTTTATCGCTTTGCATAAACATAAGTAGAGCTTAAATGAAGGTTGTATCGTAAATTTGAATGTTGCACCATTTAAGTATTCGAATTTATGATAACTGAAAATGAAGATCAATTGGAAATTAACAATTGCAGAAACAATTTTCAGCTTTTTTTTGTAATAAATAAAGTTTTTCGAGTTGTTATGTAATAATAATAGTAATAATATTATTAATAATAATAGTGATAATAATAATTTTAAGTTTGATTTCTTTTAGTCAAGAAGAAATCAAAACAAAGAAAATAAAACTTTACAAGTCGTTAATAACAATGAAATATTTGTTATAAATACTTGTTCCTACAATTTACATACAAAGTAGGTCTTTTTGCTTGCTAATGCGAGCGACAAGTTGACGTTTTCCGAGGACAATCACTTTGTCGCGCGTTGCTATTGGCAACGAGCGCAAAGTTCGCATCAACACTTTATCGCTTTGCATAAACATAAGTAGAGCTAAAATGAAGGTTGTATCGTAAATTTGAATGTTGCAGCATTTAAGTATTCGAATTTATGATAACTGAAAATGAAGATCAATTGGAAATTAAACAATTGCAGAAACAATTTTCAGCTTTTTTTGTAATAAATAAAGTTTTTCGAGTTGTTATGTAATAATATTATTAATAATAATAGTGATAATAATAATTTTAAGTTTGATTTCTTTTAGTCAAGAAGAAATCAATATAAAGAAAATAAAATTTTAGAAGTAATTAATAACAATCAGATATCTGTTATAAAAACTTGCTCCTACAATTAACACACAAAGTAGGTCTTTCTGCTTGCTAATGCGAGCGAAAAGTTGACGTTTTCCGAGGAGCATCACTTTGTCGCGCGTTGCTATTGGCAACGAGCGCAAAGTTCGCGTAAACACTTTATCGCTTTGCACAAACACACTTATCATGATTAATGGAAGTTAAAGAGTAAGTAAACGTAAAATGATGGCTTTATCATAAATTTGAATGTTGCAGCATTAAAGCATTCGAATTTATGATGACTGAAAATGAAGATCAATTGGAAATTAACAATTGCAGAACCAAGTTTTGGGTTTTTTTGTAATAAATCAAGTTTCTCTAGTTGCTAAGTAATAATAATAGTAATAATAGTAATAATAATAATAGTGATAATAATAATTTTAAGTTTTTTTTTTTCAAGAAAAAATCAAACCAAGCAAATAAAATTTTACAAGTCGTTAATAACAATCAGATATTTGTTATAAAAACTCGCTCCTACAATTAACACGCAAAGTAGGTCTTTGTGCTTGCTGATGCGAGCGAAAAGTTGACGTTTTCCGAGGACCATCACTTTGTCGCGCGTTGCTATTGGCAACGAGCGCAAAGTTCGCGTAAATACTTTATCGCTGTGCACAAACACACTTATCATGATTTATGGAAGTAAAAGAGTAAGTAAATATAAAATCATGATTAGTGGAGCTAAACATATACATATAAAGTTGTAAACAAAAGCAACTTGAAGTAAACAAATAAATATAAAGTTGGAAACAAAAGCAACTTGAAGTAAACAAATAAATATAAAGTTGCAAACAAAAGCAACTTGAAGTAAACAAATAAATATAAAGTTGCAAAAGCAACTTAAGTTAAAGAGTTAAAAACATAAATAGATAAATATAAATTTGTAAATAAACAATTGGCAACCAAACGGAATCAATTAAAAACTAAAACCAACTGAAATTGGATTCTAATGAAAAAAAACGACCTGTGAAATTGAAATTAATGCAGGCCAGGTCCACAGAATGCCGCAGACTTCGCGATTCCTGGAGCTGGACTGCTAGCAATTAACTGGATTGATCCCGAAATGAATTTTCCTTCTGATATTTTCTGAAAATCGGAGATTAATTTGGGACGGGGATGAATAAATCGATGGGCAGCTTAATGAATAATGCCAGGCCTGTTTGCCGCACGATAACTTTTCGTCCATAACCGACCTATTTGCAAACGCGCACAAATATGTAATCCATATTGATCGCATCGTGTTGTACGTTGTGTACAATGTACACAACTTCGCGTTTCATCTTAACAACGAATTCGGCTAAAATATGAATGGTAATTGCTATTTGTCTGTGCAAAATGTGTGTCTTCAAAAATACTATTTTGTCACTTTGTTTATCAGTGACTCATATATAATACATTCATTATGTACGTAACTATGGTAACGTAATGCACTCTATAATACAACTGCTGTTGTATTATAACTTCATAATACAACAGGGATTGTGTTAGCAGCGAATTTTGGGTCAGATACCTATTGGCTATGGTGAGGTTTGGCTTACATGAGTTTAATGAATGAAAGTTGCTAACGTATTATGACAATTTAATAAATTATGTATGAATATTAACTTAATGGCCGTTACCGATCTTTAGGTAAGATTTAGACCTTTTTTATTCTCGTCTGTGGTACTTACACCAGCCCTTAATTACCAATAATATATATATATATATATATATATATATATATATATATATATATATATATATACCGATTAAACGACAATTTAATTGTCTTAATTGTTTATTAACCTTAAATCAGTATAGACAACATTTCATAAGTGATTATTATTTATCATCTGTGCATATTTTTACTTAAATGAAAACAAGGTAAGAAACAATTACATGCTTTATTACAGTACAATTGAAGAATTTTATTACGTGATTATGCTGTGAGTGCAAAATTATGAACGCCATTCAGGAATTCATTAGCTATTTAATATCACATTAGCCCCTTTTTTGTGTGTGGGCGGCTGTTGAATTATGCAGCCTAATTGAAACTGCAGGGTTTTTAAAGGGGGGTCGGCTGAAGGTGAAACGCGCAGTTTTCCACCTCCCGAAGGATACGCCGAACAAAATATTTTCAGCGAATATGAATTATGAATGAACATCGAGGAGCCGCAGAGGCTCAGCAGTTTATTTCGCGGAAACTGCTCGAGTTTTCCGTAACGCTTTTCCGCGGGCATTGTAAACATTTCTGGTCGAATTTAATTCCGCGAAAATTTGGCAAATATGGCAGTAGGGTAGCAACACCGGCTCTGGGGCAATTTCCCATGTGGATTTGTATTTGCTAATTTTGCGTTTTCAGGTCGTGCGACATGTGTGAGACATCTACAAGACGGGTGTGAGGCACATGTGAGATAGGTGTGAGACACCTGTGAGGCAGGTGTGAGACACCTGTAAGACAGCTTTGCTTTGAATATATACAGGGGTGTGAGACACCTGTGAGACGTTTGGCATTGCATATGTACAGGAGTGTTATAGACATGTGAGCCGTCTGTGAGACAATTGCAAGACACCTGTCGCATGACAGGAAAAAAGAAAATTTAGACACCTACGTAAATCCTTATGGGAAAGTGGCGCAGAACCGGTGTTGCTGCACTACTTATGACATGTGAGACGTCTGTGAGACGAGTGTGAGACACCTGTAAGACAGTTTTGCATTGAATATATACAGGGGTATGAGACACATGTAAAACGTTTGGCATTGAATATATACAGGGGTGTTAGAGACATGTGAGATGTCTGTGATACAGTTGCGTGACACCTGTCGCACCACCAGAACAAAAAGAAAACTTATACCCCTACGTAGATCCTTACGTGAAATTGGCCCAGAACCGGCGTTGCTGCACTACTTTCGCCATGATTATTGAATTCTCCACGTGCATCATTATTTTCACGTTCGTCGCGATCACATTTACCTAAAGTATCTAAAGTTTCGGCAGTTTAGGCGGAAACACCGGAGTAACTAGTAGAAGTGGGCCATCGCGGAGACAAATAGAACGGTTAGATTGGGACGCTGTAAACTTCGCCTGTTTAGGGGGAACTTTTTATTTTTGTTATCGCGGGAAGAGCGAAGGGGCTTGAATTATATTTTGGCAAACAAGTCCGGCGAAGCCCCGCTGACTATATAATTTATCTTATTTGCTTTATCCACAGTGGTCATATTATTTTGCCTCCAATTTGTAACCCCGAGGGCACGGATTTAAACAGATATTCACACATTTCGCCCGTACTGTTAATTTTACACACCAATGACGTTAATTTGAAGAGGATTATATCTTCTTGGTCGTCAGAATTAACATCTCCACTACATGTTTGCTTCATTAATTATGCACGAACAATACAACGTGGTAAAATGTTAGTACAAATTTACGTTTTTAAAGACTTAATATTATTTATCTATCTTTTGTTGACACATCCAGTACAATGTTAATTTTGTTTTAAGGGTATAAACGATTATTATTGGTATTATTATTTAGTATATTATAACAATTAATAACATTTTATTGATTAACACGATGATTGTAGATCGCAGAACTTAAATACTGTATACTGGCAAAATAAAACAACTTTACTTTGTTCCACTAACTTCCTTGTGTTAGTGGAAGTAACAAAGTAAAGTTGTTTTATTTATTTCATAGCAGAATTTCTTCTTCGTCCAGTACTTTCTCCTCAAGTTGGCTACTATATGACTCATTCCTATCTTGTGGAAGTCGTAGAACTAGATGATTAAATATCAATTACTTTCGACAATATGAAAATATTAATAATTTCTTCAATAAGTAAAATATTGATCAAAGCGTTCGTAACAGTGCATTTATCATTGAACTCGAATGTGTTCAGGCATTAATTTTGCAGCAGGCAGTAAATTGCCGGCAAATTGTTTTGCAAATAATTATGTCGCAGCCACCGGAATTTCCAATTAGTTTAACGACCTTCTTTTTGTCAGTTTTCATTTACGAACCGTTTGTTCCCGTCGTTTTTGCGGATTTGCCCTGGACGCCTTTCCACTGCTGACTTTAATGAACTCATCCCTTTTCGTCCGACCCATACGTCTATTAAACTGCCGTCCTGTAAAACCTTTACAGCTACATATATTTTTATGTAATCCCACGCGCATAGCTTTGTGTCCAAGCGCCGTTCACGATCTGTTCTCGCCAAAGTTCAGTTATATTTTGTTGTGAGGTTGCACGCATGAATCTTAATAGACGTCATAATGTGACATGCAAAAAGGTTTGTAATTTTTTTACAGCTGCCGAATGCATTTTGTGCCGAATTTAAATTACATCTGCGATTGAGTCACACATTTTGCTAGGAACATTTTGTACCGTATTTAAATCATACCTGCACACATTTTGATGCGAATATAACTCATACCTGAGATAGTGACAATATAACAGTTTCATTATAGCAGTTTCTATAGTTACGCATATAAGTAGTTAAACTGTGACAGTTCTGGATCGCCCTGATCCTTAGCTTACTAACTTAGCTGAGAGCCAGCAGAGATAATTAATTGATTCGCGGTTTTAGTCAGCGGTTTTAATCGGCGGTCTAATCACAGCGGGCAATTACATTAGGATAATTGCCTCAATTGCAAGTACTTTAATTACAATTGCAGCATTCACAACAGGTTAATTACAGGTTAATCAGCGGTATGAATTTGCGTCCGTATTGACTAGTATGAGTAGGCTATTACTGAAACTTCTGAAAATTTATTTGTTACATATTTAATATTCGATTTGTATTTAGTACACCTGAAGTTAATTCTCCTAAAAATTTAACAAAGTTTTAGCACTAAATAAGTAAGAAAATCAAAAGAATAACTTTCTGTATTGACTAGTATGGTTTAGCTATTACTGAAATTTCTGAATATTTATTAATAGCATATATAATATTCGATTTGTATTTAGTACACCTGAAGCTAATTATCGTAAAAATTTGACAAAGTTTTAGTACTTAATAAGTGATAAAATCAAAAGTATACCTTTCTGCATTGACTAGTATGATTTAGCTAGTACTGAAATTTCTGAAAACTTATTAATTGTAAATTTATCACTAGGTTCGTGTTCACTACAGCTGAAACTAAGTCTCCTGAAAATTTTACAAAGTTTCAGTACTAAATACGTGAGAATATCAAAAGTATAACTTTCTGCATTGACTAGTATAGGTTAGCTATTACTGAAATTTCTGAAAAATTATTAATTGCATATCTATTCTTGCATTTGTATTTAGTACACCTGAAGCTAAATATCATGAAAATTTGATACTGTTTCAGTACTCAATAAGTGAGAATATCAAAAGTATAACTTTTTGCATTGACTAGTATAGCTTAGCTATTACTGAAATTTCTGAAAATTTAACAATTACATATATAATATTATATTTGTATTAGGTACACCTGAAGCTAATTCTCCTGAAAATTTGATACAGTTTCAGTACTAAATAACTAAGAAAATCAAAAGTACATCATTCTGCATTGAATAGGATGATTTAGCTATTACTGAAATTTCTGAAAATTTATTAATTGAAAATTTATCACTAGGTTCGTATTCACTACACCTGAAAGTAAGTCTCCTGAAAAGTTGACAAAGTTTCAGTACGAACTACGTGAGAAAATCAAAAGTATAACTTTCTGCATTGACTAGTATGGTTTAGCTATTACTGAAATATCTGAAAATTTATTAATTGCATATTTATTATTGCATTTGTATTTAGTACACCAAAAGCTAATTATCCTGAAATTTTGAGAACGTTTCAGCACTAAATAAGTGAGAAAATTAAAAGAATAAGTTTCTGCATTGACTAGTATGGGTGAGCTATTACTGAAATTTCTGAAAATTTATTAATTTCATATTTAATATTATATTTGTATTTAGTACACCTAAAGCTAAATATTCTAAACATTTCATTAAGTTTCAGTACTAAATAAGTGAAAATATCAAAAGTATAACTTTCAGCCTTGACTAGTATGGATTAGCTATAGCTGAAATTTCTGAAAATTCATTATTTGCAAATATATCATTTGATTCGTGTTGAGTATACCTGAAACTAAGTCTCCTGAAAAATTGACACAGTTTCACTATTAAATAAGTGAGAAAATCAAAAGTGTAACTTTCTGCATTGACTAGTATGGGTGAGCTCTTACTGAAATTTCTGAAAATATTTTAATTGCATATTAAGTATTAGAATTGTATTTAATATACTTGATGCTAATTCTCCTGAAAATTTGATAAAGTTTCAGTATTAAATAAGTGACAAAATCAAAAGTATAACTTTATGCATTGACTAGTATCGGTTAGCTAATGCTGAAATTTCTGAAAATTCATTAACTGCAAAGTGATCATTAGATTTGTGTTTAGTACAACTGAAACTAATTCTACTAAAAATTTGACAACGTTTCAGTACTAAATAAGTGAGAAACTTAAAAGAATAACTTTGGGCATTGACTAGTATAGGTTGGCTATTTCTGAAATTTCTGAAAATTTATTAATTTCATATTTAATATAAGATTTGTGTTTAGTACACCTAAAGCTAAATATCCTAAACATTTCATAAAGTTTCAGTACTAAATAAGTGAAAATATCAAAAGTATAACTTTCAGCCTTGACTAGTATGGATTAGCTATAGCTGAAATTTCTGAAAATTCATTAAGTCTACTGAAAAATTGACACAGTTTCAGTACTAAATAAGTGAGAAAATCAAAAGTATAACTTTCTGCATTGACTACTATGAGTTAGCTATTACTGAAATATCTGAAAATATATTAATTGCATATTTAATATAAGATTTGTGTTTAGTACACCTAAAGCTAAATATCTTAAATATTTCATAAAGTTTCAGAACTAAATAAGTGAAAATATCAAAAGTATAACTTTCTGCATTGCCTAGTATGGGTTAGCTATAACTGAAATTTCTGAAAATTTATTAATTGCATATTAAGTATAAGAATTGTATGTAATATACCTGAAGCTAATGCTCCTGAAAATTTGACAAAGTATTAGTACTAAATATGTGAGAAAATCAAAAGTATAACTTTCTGTATTGACTTGTATGGGTTAGCTATTACTGAAACTTTTGAAAATTTACTGATTCCATATTTAGTATTAAATTTCTATTTAGTATACTTGAAGGTAATTCTCCTGAAAATTTGACAAAGTTTCAGTACTAAATAAGTGAGAAAATTAAAAGTATAACTTTTTGAATTGAGTAGTATGAGTTAGTTTTTACTGAAATTTCTGAAAATTTATTAGTTGCATATTTAATATAAAATTTGTGTTTAGTACACCTGAAGATAATTCTCCTGAAAAATTGGCAAAGTTTTAGTACTAAATAAGAGAGAAAATCAAACGTATAACTTTCTGTATTGACTAGTATGGGTTAGCTATTACTGAAATTTCTGAAAATTCATTAACTGCAAATTGATCATAAGATTCGTGTTCAGTACAACTGAGACTAAGTTTCCTGAAAATTTGACAAAATTTCAGTACTAAATAAGTGAGAAAATCAAAATTAAACTTTCTGCATTGACAAGTATGAGTTAGCTATTACTGAAATTTCTGAAAATTTATTAATCGAAAATTTAATATTAGATTTGTATTTAGTACATCTGAGGCTAATAGTCCTGAAAATTTGACAAAGTTTCAGTACTAAATAAGTATGAAAATCAAAACTATAACTTTCTACATTGCCTAGTATGGGTTAGCCATCACTGAAATATCTAAAAATTCATTAATTGCATATTTAGTTACAGATTTTTATTTAGTTCACCTGAAGCTAATTCTCCTGAAATTATGGCAATGTTTCAGTACTAAATAAGTGAGAAAATCAAAAGTATAACTTTCTGCATAGACTAGTATAGGTTAGTTATTACTGAAATTTCTGAAAATTTATTAATTTCATATTTAATATGAAATTTGTACTTAGTACATCTAAAGCTAATTCTCCTGAAAATAAGAGTTTCAGTACTAAAGAAATGAGAAAATCAAAAATATAACTTTCCGCATTGACTAGTATACGTTAGCTATTACTGAAAATTCTGAAAATTTGTTAATTGCATATTTAATATTAGAATTTTATCTAGTACACCTGATGGTAATTCTCATAAAAATATGACAAAGTTTCAGTACTAAATAAGTGATAAAATCAAAAGTATATCTTTCTGCATTGACAAGTATCAATGCAAACTAACAAATTTCTTCATTATAGTCAACGTGAACAAGATTGAACATGAAAGTATTTGTACTATATTGTTCTCTCTTTCACTCTTACACTTTATATTTATAATTTATTCTTTTTTGTTGTTTCATTTGTTTTATTGAGTTATACCATACTTCTCGATTGTTTATTTTATCTTTTATTTCAAATTTGATCCGTCATTCTGGTATGGCTTTCTTGACTTGTGTCTTTATATGGTGTTTCTAAGTAATCTTTATAGTCTATTTTTATTATTTATGTATCTTTCTATTTGTCTTGAATAGTCATAGAATAGTTCTCAATTGTTTCGTTAATCTTTTTATACAAATTTGATCCGTGATTCTAGTATGGCTTTCCCAACTTCTGTAATTATTTCGTCTCTCTACGATTCATTGTCTATTTTGTTATTTGTCTATTTGTCTATTTGTCTAATTGTATTTAATTTTTAAGTTCAGAAAATTTATTATTATTATTATTAATTTAAATTTATTTCATTTAATTAATTTAATTTAATTTATTAAGTTCAGCAGATTTTATTTACATCTTTTTTTCAAATTTGGCTTTCCCAACTTCAATAATTATTTCGTCTTTCTACGTATTCTTTATTGTCTATTTTTGTATTTGTCTATTTGTCTAATTGTCTTTAATTTTTAACTTCAGAAAATTTATTATTATTATTATTAATTTTAATTTATTTAATTTAATTTATTTTGTTCACCAGATCTTCTTTACATTCTTGTGCAGTGTTCACTATTTATGTAGTTTTGCTGCATTATTATTGTCATTTTCGTTATCACGTGCGCATCTCGCCTCAAGCAAACAAGTGCAAGTCAGAGTGGTGGTGATGAGGGAGGAAGTAAAGGGAATTGCGCGACGTTTATCTCAAATATGTTTCACTTTACAGGGTAGTATCTCTCGGAGTATCTCTCACAGTGTTGTTTCGGCTAGATAATAACGCGCATAAACCACTTTTTGCGCCACCGAATGAGGTATTATTATGCAGCAGGCATTTTATGTGGGGCGCGATTTTCGGTCCTGTAGGAGGGCGTTGGGGGGTGAATTTTATAATCGTTAATTTCCAGGTGGCGCTTAATTTGGATAATAACTTATAAACTGTCGCAGCAGGTAATTTTAATGAATTATTTTACTGAGAGTTACTAGAATGGTATTAAGCCGGAGCCGTAAATCAGCTCCAGAGTATAATCTTTTGAAGGTGATCTACCGGAGAAGCGAATTTATGGTACACAAAATTAATGAATATGCATTAATTTTCGGGATACAATTTTTTTTTTTAAATTAAAATACGATATTTTTGAGAAATGGCGCTTTGGAGCTTCTGTCATGCATTACCACATTATAGTCGGGTAAATTGAATAAAACGTATTACTTGGGAATTAAATCTTCGGAGGCATTATAACACATGAAGTTCGGGACAAAATGGAAGTACTTCATGAACGAAAAACAGTAACAGAAGAAGAAAAGGAGAAAATAAGTCATCTCCATCAGTTCACCTTCTACCAGAATGGTGTAGGTGTGTAGTTTTCTTTTCTCCTTTTCTTCTTCTGTTTCTGTTATTCGTTCATGAAGTTCTTCCATTTTGTCCCGAACTTCGCTAGTTCTTTCGCTTCTTTCCATGTTTTCCCTCTTTCTTCTATTATTGTTTTCATTCTGTCATCCCATGTCTTCCTCGGTCTTCCTTTCCTTTTCTTTTTGTTTGGCTTTACTTCCCATACTTTTTTCACTATTCTTTCGATGTCCATTCTTTGCATATGTCCCCACCATCCGACCTGTCGTATTTCCACGTATTGTTGTATTGGCTCTGAGTCTAATTCTTCTCTTATTTTTGTGCTTCTTATTTTGCTGTTTTCGTTACTCCTTTGATTCTTCTTAGTATTTTAATTTTCCATTTTCCCGTTCTGTCCAGTTTCCACGTTTCGCATTTCAAATGTAAGCATACCAGAGCAACGACTTGTGTTGTTTTACAACACCGTTTATAAATCCTACGAGACGTACAATTAGATCAACGTATAGAACTGGACTGATGAGACCCTCTAGGTCGAAACCGGTCTCCCGTGGAGGTGGTGCTCAACTGTATACATAATTTTCATAGCATTTATTTACGCATTTAGCGTAATTTCTCCATCAACTGTGGATTATTGCGCTGACAAGAGATATCATTAGGGTGAAAGACACGTCCGTGATTATCCCGTAATCCCAGTGCGTGGGTTAAAATAATTCATAATTAACACCCCAAACTGGGCTTTATTGCGCGGAAGGTAATGCCATTAAAATAAACGAAATAATCGCGCCCCTGTTTGTTAGCTCCCAGTGGGATCGTCGGAATTGGTGGGAAATCCGGAGAGGTCCGCCGCTGATTTATTTCCTGTTCGGATTAAAATTGTAATACGTTCACCCACGTGCAATTATCGACTCGCACGCTGAAAAATAGGGCGATGTTTATAGCAACCTTCCACTAAAAATATTATAAATTGGATTAGTTTTACGATATATAACTGGATAACTGGAAGTTCCAGTTCGAAGCGTGAGCAATGTTTATTGAATAATTACATTGGCGAGCTCCGGAGGTTTCTTTTATTTTCCATGCCTGCAGCGGGCGACATAAATATTTCATAAAAATTTTCCATTAAAGATTCGCTCTATTGTCGAGTCAGAAGTTTGGAACAGTTTAAAAATCGCTTTATTTTCCACCCTCTCCGGTCTCGTGCGAACGCTTTTAATTGTATTTGCTCGCGAATCGTAACTTTAAATTCGCTTAAAATTTTAATTGTGAAAGTAACTCGTCCAGTTACAACCGGTTCCTGGAATGAGTCGCGATGCGCACAGATTTCACTCCAAAAATCGATAAGAACTGGACCATGAATATTCGCTTTTTACCTCATACATAGGTGATATAAACACAAATCTAATATTAAATATGCAATTAATACATTTTTAGTAATTTTAGTAATAGGGGAACCATACTAGTTAATGCAGAAAGTTATATCTTTGATTTTCGCACTTATTTAGTACTGAAACTTTGTAAAATTTTCAGGAGAATTCGCTTCAGGTGTACTAAACACAAATCTTATGTAAGATATGCAATGAATAAGTTTTCAGAAGTTTCAGTAATAGGAGACCCATACTAGTCAATGCAGAAAGTTATATCTTTGATTTTTGCACTTATTTAGTACTGAAACTTTGTCAAATTTTCAGTAGAATTAGCTTCAGGTGTACTTAACACAAATCTACTATTGAATATGCGACTAATAAATTTTCAAAAGTTTCAGTAATAGGGGACCCATACTAGTCAATGCAGAAAGTTAAGTCTTTGATTTTCGCACTTATTTAGTACTGAAACTTTGTCAAATTTTCAGTAGAATTAGCTTCAGGTGTACTTAACGCAAATCTACTATTGAATATGCGACTAATAAATTTTCAAAAGTTTCAGTAATAGGGGACCCATACTAGTCAATGCAGAAAGTTAAATCTTTGATTTTCGCACTTATTTAGTACTTAAACTTTGTCAAATTTTCAGTAGAATTAGCCTCAGGTGTACTTAACACAAATCTACTATTGAATATGCGACTAATAAATTTTCAAAAGTTTCAGTAATAGGGGACCCATACTAGTCAATGCAGAAAGTTAAGTCTTTGATTTTCGCACTTATTTAGTACTGAAACTTTGTCAAATTTTCAGTAGAATTAGCTTCAGGTGTACTTAACGCAAATCTACTATTGAATATGCGACTAATAAATTTTCAAAAGTTTCAGTAATAGGGGACCCATACTAGTCAATGCAGAAAGTTAAGTCTTTGATTTTCGCACTTATTTAGTACTGAAACTTTGTCAAATTTTCAGTAGAATTAGCTTCAGGTGTACTTAACGCAAATCTACTATTGAATATGCGACTAATAAATTTTCAAAAGTTTCTGTAATAGGGGACCCATACTAGTCAATGCAGAAAGTTAAGTCTTTGATTTTCGCACTTATTTAGTACTGAAACTTTGTCAAATTTTAAGTAGAATTAGCTTTAGGTGTACTAAACGCAAATCTACTATTGAATATGCGACTAATAAATTTTCAAAAGTTTCAGTAATAGGGGACCCATACTAAACAATGCAGAAAGTTAAGTCTTTGATTTTCGCACTTATTTAGTACTGAAACTTTGTCAAATTTTCAGTAGAATTAGCTTCAGTGTACTTAACACAAATCTACTATTGAATATGCGACTAATAAATTTTCAAAAGTTTCAGTAATTGGGGACCCATACTAGTCAATGCAGAAAGTTAAGTCTTTGATTTTCGCACTTATTTAGTACTGAAACTTTGTCAAATTTTCAGTAGAATTAGCTTCAGGTGTACTAAACACAAATCTACTATTGAATATGCGACTAATAAATTTTCAAAAGTTTCAGTAATAGGGGACCCATACTAGTCAATGCAGAAAGTTAAGTCTTTGATTTTCGCACTTATTTAGTACTGAAACTTTGTCAAATTTTCAGTAGAATTAGCTTCAGTGTACTTAACACAAATCTACTATTGAATATGCGACTAATAAATTTTCAAAAGTTTCAGTAATAGGGGACCCATACTAGTCAATGCAGAAAGTTAAGTCTTTGATTTTCGCACTTATTTAGTACTGAAAATTTGTCAAATTTTCAGTAGAATTAGCTTCAGGTGTACTTAACACAAATCTACTATTGAATATGCGACTAATAAATTTTCAAAAGTTTCAGTAATAGGGGACCCATACTAGTCAATGCAGAAAGTTAAGTCTTTGATTTTCGCACTTATTTAGTACTGAAACTTTGTCAAATTTTCAGTAGAATTAGCTTCAGGTGTACTAAACACAAATGTAATATGAAATATGCAATTAATACATTTTCAGAAATTTCAGTAATAGGGGACCCATACTAGTCAATGCAGAAAGTTAAGTCTTTGATTTTCGCACTTATTTAGTACTGAAACTTTGTCAAATTTTCAGTAGAATTAGCTTCAGGTGTACTTAACACAAATCTACTATTGAATATGGGACTAATAAATTTTCAAAAGTTTCAGTAATAGGGGACCCATACTTGTCAATGCAGAAAGTTAAGTCTTTGATTTTCGCACTTATTTAGTACGGAAACTTTGTCAAATTTTAAGTAGAATTAGCTTCAGGTGTACTTAACACAAATCTACTAATGAATATGCGACTAATAAATTTTCAAAAGTTTCAGTAATAGGGGACCCATACTAGTCAATGCAGAAAGTTGTATCTTTTATTTTTGCACTTATTTAGTACTGAAACTTTGTTAAAATTTCAGGAGAATTACACATATTGTAAAACTCCCCACAAACAAATGCCTTTTTGTATCAAGATTGGGACGGGAGCATCCCTTATTCCCGTATACCCTTTCCCATGAATATTCCCTGTTGCTACTAACCCAATTGCAGTCGACATTCGGCGGGGCAAAATCGAAAAATTCCTGTGTACATCCCAACGGTGCAGCCGTTTATTTATCCGGATAACTTTTTATCGGGCACGTACGAGGAATTCCCTTAACTTTATGGGGGCAAATAAAGCGCCATCTACAAATCAAACCGCATTTCGTTGGACCGTTCACGCAGTTAACACCTTAATCTTTATGAACTCGTCGGCATCATTTTACGGTGGACTAAAATGTTTATTGCTGGCTTCTTAATGGAATACTAAGTGGACATATGGATCAGATACTCTTCATATTTGGAGTATTTGCAAGTTTCAGTGGATGCAAATTTACATACGTAAAGATATTGTTGCAGTTAAACTTGTAATGGATTGAATATATACATATATATATATATATATATATATATATATATATATATATATATATATGTATATATATATATATATATATATATATATATATATATATGTATATATATTGTTACGTTTTCGTTGCCTGCCCCACGTTGGCTGCCAAATGTTACGTTTTTGTATTGCCTCACGTTCGGGACTCCAAATGTTACATTTTTATTGCTCCACTTTGGCTGCCAAATGTTACGTTTGTTTACTCTGCCTATTTTATTAGTGTTTAATATTTAAGCATTTACTTGTTTTGTAACTTTTTGTTCTTTCTCTTATCTCAGGTTCAATAGTAGGTTCAATCATAACTAAATAGAGTTTTGTTCAAATACTTTAATGAATTGAAAATAACCAAAAATATTAAAACGTCTAATATAAACTGAACTAAACAAACAAATCAAAAACAATAGAAAACAAAACTATTAAATAAATAATAAACTATGGCCAACATTAACACACTAAATCCTATATACACAAGCCAACTTATGTGATAATATGACTCTTGCACTTTACGCAAACTTTCTACTTGCAGTTTTCTTCTTGTGGTTCCTTGATTAATTCGTCCTCTTGTCCCTGCGTTCTCCTTTTGACCCTTTGTTGATTCCCACAAAAGTAAACAGCTACTTTTGTGTGCGAAGTTGAGCGGCTTGAAGTCCTGATTTTTGAATATCTCCGTCACGGCTCCTATCTTGTTGAACTCCTCTCCTGGTTGACTGTCTTCTTCCAGTCCTATGTACAATCGTTGAAACCCCGTTAATATTTTGTAATGTATTCGTATTAGTATCGCAACATCTCCACCCGCGATCCACACGCGTCTCTCCCACTCGTCAATCTCTTTGTTGATTATTTTCGACTTTCCTTTATTCAATTCCCCAAGCGTCTATGCACGAAGTCACCTGTCACCCGTGGTAACCGATCAACAACCTCCATCCGTGGATTGCTTTGTATATTTGTGCATACTTGTTCATATTAACATTTACAATATTTACAATAATTTTTGTTAGCTTGTGCCCTAAAGATTATAACTCTATCTAAAACCTATATGATAATAACAATAAATCTATCCTAATTAATCTAAATAAATAATACAAATACCATCACAATATATATATATATATATATATATATATATATATATATATATATATATATGTGTGTGTGTGTGTGTGTGTGTGTGTGTGTGTACCTTTATTACTGCATTGTCAAAAATCAAGCATTTAAAGTACTTCATATTTATTTTCATCCTGAAGCAAACTCGAGGATAGCTTTATGATAGTGCCTTCAGAAGTTTCCCTTTTTTTCCCTCTCGCCGTTGAGAACTTTATATTAGATCTAAACGGAAGGGTAGCTAACCTTACGGGATGATTAAGCGAAGGGTATAAATCAGTGCCGTGTTTTTCGAGCCGTTCCGGCGTCTGGCGTCTTGAGAATCCAGCAAAAACGTCTGCTCCTGTGGGATTATCCTCGATTAGATCCCATGCAAATGTGGGAGTAAATAGTCTGTATAAACACTCGCAAAAAGAACCAGTCGAACTGCAGGGAGCTTTGGAGTGTCGCACAATCAATGAGGTATTTAATTTATGGCGCTATTTGTACGTTTAATTTATCACCCTGTAAATTGTGGACTTGGAAGAGTTCCAATCTTGATTTTGTGCTTACACCAATCGATTACAAACTATAACAATGCTCTAAGTTATTGGATGGACATCCTTTGGGCTGCAAGAGATATTTTATAAATTGTATACTTTTATGAAATCTTTTTAAAGTTAGAATATAGTCGATAAAGAAAAATAACAAATTATTGTTTTTCACAACGACAGTTATTTCTCGAAATGTACATGTCAACCACTAAGTGGTCATCTTCAATAGACATTTGTACTAGAGTATAATATATATTGTGATGGTATTTGTATTATTTATTTAGATTAATTAGAATAGATTTATTGTTATTATTATATAGGTTTTAGATAGAATTATAATATTTAGGGCACAAGCTAACAAAAATTATTGTAAATATTGTAAATGTGAATATGAACAAGTATGCACAAATATACAAAGCAATCCACGGATGGAGGTTGTTGATCGGTTACCACGGGTGACAGGTGACTTCGTGCATAGACGCTTGGGGAATTGAATAATGGAAAGTCGAAAATAATCAACAAGGAGATTGACGAGTAGGAGAGACGCGTGTGGATCGCGGGTGGAGATGTTGCGATACTAATACGAATACATTACAAAATATTAACGGGGTTTCAACGATTGGACATAGGACTGGAAGAAGACAGTCAACCAGGAGAGGAGTTCAACAAGATAGTAGCCGTGACGGAGATATTCAAAAATCAGGACTTCAAGCCGCTCAACTTCACACACAAAAGTAGCTGTTTACTTTTGTGGGAATCGACAAAGGATCAAAAGGAGAACGCAGGGACAAGAGGACGAATTAATCAAGGAACCACAAGAAGAAAACTGCAAGTAGAAAGTTTGCGTAAAGTGCAAGAGTCATATTATCACATAAGTTGGCTTGTGTATATAGGATTTATTTTGTTAATGTTGGCCATAGTTTATTATTTATTTAATAATTTTGTTTTCTATTGTTTTTGATTTGTTTGTTTAGTTCAGTTTATATTAGACGTTTTAATATTTTGGTTATTTTCAATTCATTAAAGTATTTGAACAAAACTCTATTTAGTTATGATTGAACCTACTATTGTACCTGAGATAAGCGAAAGAACAAAAAGTTACAAAACAAGTAAATGCTTAAATATTCAAAACTAATAAAATAGGCAGAGTAAACAAAAACGTAACATTTGTAGTCCCGAACGTAGGGCAATACAAACGTAACAATATATATATATATATATATATATATATATATATATATATATATATATATATATATATATATATATATATATATATATATATATATATATAGTGCTTAAAGAAAAATAACAAATTATCCTTTTTCACAACATTTATTTCTCGAAATGTACATTTTAACAACTACGTGGTCATCTTCAGTAGACATTTGTACTAGAGTATAGTCTATATAGAATATTTTTTTAGAATATAGTCCATCTCACAAACTTAGATGGAAAAGCCATAAAAGATTTTTTTCAGAGCCGACGTTTTTTATTTATTTCTTTGCCTTTCTACCTTTCGGTATAAGGCATACATTATTAATTTTTATAATATTCTCTCCACATCCTCCTATCTTTTGTTAATTCCTTTATTTCTTCCCATGTATTCCATTTTCTTGTTGCCTCTTCTTTTATTGTGCTGTTCCACTATTTTCTCGGTCTTTGCTATTGTCTCGTATATTTTCTTAGTGTTCCTTTCTTCTATCATTCGTCTCATGTGTTCATGCCACCTCATTTGGCCTTCTATTATTTTTTCCTGTATTGGTTTTATTTTTAAGTTTTTCCTGTGTGTCTCGTTCCTTATCCTGTCTCTTCTTGCTTTGTTTTCTATTTTTATTAGGAATCTCATCTCCATGGCATTTATTATTTTTATTTGTTTTCCTGTCATCGTCCATGTTTCGCTGCTGTAAGTTAGCGTTGGTCTAATTACTTTTTTTACTATTTCTGTTTTTGTGTCCATCTTGCTAAAATAAGTGTTTTATAACATGTTATATAGTTTTAGGTTAAATCAAACACTTGGTTAAAGTTTCACTGTATTCATAGAATAAACCTCTACAATTGTTTCGGCCTCACGACCATTCTCAAGAGTACAGAGATACTAAAATTAAAATTTAACAAATGTGCAATATATACTAAGCTAGAATTTAATTTTTTTTTACAACATGGCAATAAATATATAGTTTTAATAAATATAAACATATATAGTTTTGCTGGTTTTCCTATTTTATCTTCTATTTCATCATCTCATTTACCATTACTCTGTATGATTGTTCCTAAATATCTGTATTGTTCTATTTGTTCAATTTTTGTTCCTGTATATTTATTCCTAGAGGCTGCAAATCATTAAAGAATATTAATCAATATTTTACTTTGGCGATTCATATTTTATGACTAAGTGGCAACACATTAACAATATGTAGTACAAATTACTCAATAAAATATGCATCCGACAGATTTCCAGCATCACCTGAAATTGCATCACTTCAAGGATTTTCCGTAAAGTGTTGCAAGTAGAAGGTACTGTCGCAGTGAATGGAAGGCTTGATTTGCAATACGGCAGATATATTAAATTGGTGAAAATTGAAATAAATCTCAGTTAATAACGATTCTTTTAAAATAAAGGATAGGAGCTTGTGAAATATTAACACTTAAAGAAAAATAACAGATTATACTTTTTCACAACAACATTTATTTCTCTAAATGTACATTTCAACCACTACGTGGTCATCTTCAGTAGACATTTTTACTGAGGATAAAACAAGACAAAACACATTATGTAACCCTCTTTTAACATTATATGACCACGTAGTGGTTGAAATGTACATTTAGAGAAATAAATGTCATTATGAAAAACGAAAATTTGTTATTTTTCTTTAAGATTCTTAAGGTTTTAAATCCTAACTGTCGAATCAAATAAAGCTTCCCAATTCACCGATGCCGTTATCTTTTTATTTTATACATGAGAGATCTCGCCTAAAGCCCTATTTTACTCATGTTATCAGGTACCATCGCCTTCATAGATAACTGGTACAGCCAATTTTCAACAGGTTGAATTAGGCTGTGATATGACAAATTCAAACGAACTCCAGTCATATGACACTAACATCTTTACTGCCATGTTAAGATGGCACATTCAAATAAACACAGAAATCAATGGGCAAGCATACACGGAGGGAATTTTCAACAAATCTGTCCCGCCGGCCGCATCTGCCATCTCTGTCACGCCAATTTGGAACATACTGGCGTGAGAGGGATGCAAAATGTGAACGGCGGGACAATTCTGTTGAAAACCCCATACGTGTATGCCTGCCTAATAATTCAAACCGAATTGAGCGATGGGATGAGCATCAGAGCAATTGCGATTGAGCGTTAACAAGAATACAATTTTACTCGCTAAACAAAAAAAAACAACGATACCCGAACAATTAGAAGAAATCAAGGTACAGGACCTAAATTAGTTCGTATTTGCACAACTAAAATTTACAAAAATTAGGGTATCGTGATATATTCACTGCCTTAGTTTTCTATGAACGTGATCGTACTTGAAAGAGAAACTTTTATTGGACGTACTTGTAAAAAACAAGTACTGTGTACACTTTATTGTTCGTACCTGCAATAAACAAGTACTGCGTATATTCTATAGTTTGTACTTGCAATAAACAAGTACTGGGTATAATCTATTGTTCGTACCTGTATTAAACAAGTACTGTATATATTCTATAGTTCGTACATGCAATAAACATGTACTGCGGATATGTTATTGTTCGTACCTGTAATAAACAGGTACTGGGCGTATTTTAGTGTTCGTACATACAATAAGCAAGTACTGTGCGTATATTATTGTTCGTACATGCAATTAACAAGTACTGTAGACATTATATTATACGTACTTGCAATAAACAAGTATTGTGTATATTATATTGTCTGTACTTGTAATAAACAAGTACTGTGCGCATTTTATTAGTCGTACTTGCAAAACACAAGTACTGTGTATACCGTACTTGCAACAAACAAGTACTGTATACATAGTGTTCAATGGTTAAGTGTGCAGCGTATGCACTTTATTGGGATTGGCGTACGGTTTAAGAAAAAACCTGCGATGAGAAACCCTAATAAGGCGGTTTAACGTGCATCATTGCGCAAGTAAAACGCAAACATGGATAAAAACCTTAGCTGGATGCACGGGCGCTGGTTTAAGGCCACGACTACAACATTGGGGCGCATTAACGAGGAATCAAACCCTAATCGTTTATAGTGCGTCTCCTGTAATGAGAGATAGCGCCGACAATACACAAATACACAAATAGCGCACCTGCAAGAAAAACCCTACTCACTCAAGCGACGCACTTTTATTAAAACTAGCGTGCGTTTTGCGAGCCAAGCAAATGCGCAAGGTTTGTAAAAACCTTGAAACGAATGAACTACTTGCGCTATAAAAAGTATTATAGCGAGTAGGAAAATGGCTGTAAACAGGTATGCGCCGCAACTTGCGGAGACATACCTTGTTTGCGAGGCAGTGATCGAAAAAGGTACTCACTTTGAGGCGTCTTGGAGCTCTTCTCAAAAAAAGACCTACCTTGTGAGTTTACGTTTAAAGTTGTATTGGCGAAGATCCAGAAATCTGCTGTGCCTCTTCGGAGCGGCCTGGGCGTGGGGTGGGGGTGATCCTGGAAGGGCGGATCCATCCCCCGAAAAGGCATCCAAATCAACCAAACCCGGCACTACTACGCACTTTTGATTTAGTTTGGGCCCCTCCAAGCCAACAAAACAAGGAAGAGGCTGCTTTGATTACTACAGGCGGTTAACGTCACAAGGTAATGTGAACGCACACTCGCGATACTGGCACTAATTATTAATTGAATACAACGATTGACTCGGGAAGGTAATCCCGAAGTGCAATCGAGAATTTAACACTTACTGGAAGAAATACAATTTAGTAAAAAATAGCATAAAATAGCCTTTAAAGCACGTGCCACTGGTGCGTTAAAGATATTTATGCATCCATTTTTTATCATACATGCATCATGAACACCCATCAAACAAACTCAAATCAGGATTAACAAGGGTTATGTTGCAGGTGTTATAAAAAATTTAACCAAGCTTCAACCAAACCAAGGTTGGCCCTGAAGTGGTGGAAAATGCAAAATTATGGAAAGATCACCTCGGGTGATTCACCTTGGGAAATTCTAGTTGCCCTGAAATATTAGGAAAAAAATTTAAATCTGCGCTCAAAACGCTGCTATATGTATTATATAACTTTATTTATATTAGTTATAACGATTACTTGGAGGCGGATATTTATAGTAAATTATTGAGATTTCTGGAATGGTTGTTTATATTTTATAATATTAAAGCAACTCGTTGCAAATTGGGATATTTTTATTAAAATTTACTTGGAACAATTTGGGCTTGAATTTCGGATATATTCTTCATCAAATCTGATTTTACTTCTGATTTTCATGGAAATGTGTCATTTAAATTTATTAAAATTGCTTCATTATTTTGTACGTTACATACGTACAATGTTTTTTTGATTTTTTTAGCATTTAAGTATAGAAATTGGCTAGTTTCCTACCTTAAACTCGCTGCAGGAAGTCGAAAGCCCAGCATTGAGTCACCTTACAGGCAGCAACGTGGTTATATCAGGTACTCTTCAGTGTTCTTACACCTCCATAAAGCCTCATAGACGTCCATAGCAGCATTTATATCTTAGCAGCACTTACAGTAACCATTTATGTTCCTACAAAACCACAGAGGCTTTAATAACGAGCAATATTCTTAATATACGCAAGCATCAATTTTACACAGATTTGTCTTATGTGGGGGCCTACAGTTATTACATATTTGCACATATTGTGCATACTGTTTTATACATTTACACAACTACTGGTAAATACTTATGGATTGAACACTATATGTCCTCAATATTATTCGCCTGGCACAAGAGGAAGTCTAAGGCGCGTATGTATGCGCAGTAGACACGACGAATATCCATCAAGGTCATTACACATTTATACGAATTATACATTGCATTTTGCAAACCCTACAAATATCTGACTTGTGCAAGACTTCCCATTGTATCATTGATAAAGTACAACAATCAAAAACTTACGGTTTATGCACTCCCAATAGCCCGTCTATAGTGGCTTGGACGTGCAAATCGTCTGCGTGTGCTATCATGGACGCTCGGCTCCATCATTGCACAAAACCTTGCATGATGATCGGCGAAGAACTCGACAATGCCAAAAGCCATCGACGCTGGTTTTCCTCCAAGTCTTCACGGCACATCCACGAATGCCGTAGCCAAAAGCCAGCCAATTCCACCCACAACTTTCACCCTGTGGCTTCTTTATAAATTCGAACGTAAATTAAGATGCAAATTCACGTCGATTCACATTGTTACTAACCCCCCAGAAGATGTGTCCGGACATGTCGGCGCCGACGCAGGTGGGTCATCAGTAAGAGAAAGACATATAAAAATCCCTATCGGTGAATGAGACAGGGTGCATCTGCATGTGTGTGAGTTAATTTATGCGAAAGTCCTCGAACTCAGTAACACAGCAAAAAATGTGTCTATTAATAGAATCTTCCGGCGACGATTCTGCGCTACTTAGACAATTAAAATATGTAACAATAGGAGTGTGCGTACAAAAAATGTCTTCATATGAAAGCATTTACATTAAATCAGCGTAAATGCTGAGGGCATTTACACGGATATTAATACAATTTGGAGACACAAGACAACATTTAATTAATAATTTTATTAACAATGAAGGCGTGATACTATATGAAGCATTTAAATAATCTCATATGGAATATCTATAACGGAGAATGAGACGATGACAATTATTGCAAATCACCGAACCACGTACGATTCCCTATGGGGAACCTTAAGGTTTTATTAGATGCCGTCAAACATTGAATATATATTTTGTAATTTATTGACTACATCAGTGGCGGGTTTATACTTCTGGCACCTAGGGGCTAGGGGTAACTTGCTCCCTCCTCGTCATATAAGAAGTTAAAAAGTTATGCATTTAGACATAGGCCTATCAGCAATCAGTAAGACAACTTTTACCAATCTAGAAGTTTACTATATTAAAGACTACATTATTGACTACATTATGATTGAAGCTATAATAAAAAACAATCTCAAATAAATTTTAATTGTTCTGCTACTAATACAAACTAATGTGGAATGTTTAAAACAACTTATTTCATGAACTAGAGATTAAATCTATAATATCATCAAAATTCCCAAAAAAATCCCAAATAAATTTTAATTGTTCTGCTAGTAAAACAAACTAATGTGAAATGTTTAAAACAATTCTTTCATGAACTAGAGATTGAAAACAAATCTATAACATCAGCAAAATGATGATGATGTATTGCTTTTTACTGTTGTTATTATATTGTTCCCCTCTCTATAGTTTTCCTCGAAGATAGCTGATTGATAAGCTAAAACTGGTTGCAAATGATAATCAGTAATTTTGTTAAGGAAGTACGAATTTTCACTGAAGATAAAATACCCTTTAAGAGAAACATACCAGAATTTATACTTGTGTAAAACTTTAAACAAGTTTTTCTCAAAACCTGGTTTTCTGACTCTAAAGCTTTGAAAATTCAACTTTTGTAACGAAAATAGATCTCAGCTTTTTCAGTATGATGTCAGCATACAGAAAACATCAAAATCTGGATTTGACTTCATGTACCTAAGTTAAAATTTCTGTTCCCATTGACGGTCATAAATATAAAAACTAAGTTCTAAAATAAAACTAAATAAAATATAATAGATATTGATTTTTGGCGAGTATCTATGGGTATAGCCTACCTAATTGCCATCCGAAGGATTTCGTTTTTGAAGAGCTTTTTGCCTGGTTGGTGAGTTGGTACTAGTTTTCTGAGTTCTGCAAATGCTCCACTTACATTTAGCAGCCTCCATCTTTCCCGACTGTTGGCGAATATTTTCTTGACTACTCCTCTAGGTGCTACATCTACGCTCTGTGACTAAAAATATGATACATTACATATATTAGTCATTACCGACAAAATATCTTATAGATTTAAAAATCTCTAGATTTAAATTTAGATTTAGATTTAGATTTAGACTGATACCATGCCAAAGTACAAATAGATGTTACTATTTGTTTAAGGTGGCTTACCTCAAGCAAAAAATATATAACCATTTGGTTAAAGTACGACCAGGATGTTCTACTTGTTCAATTTTTTTTCCTGTATATTTATTCCTAGAGGCTGCAAATCATTAACGAATATTAATCAATATTTTACTTTAGCGATTTATATTTTATGAGTAAGTAGCAACACGTTAACAATATGTAGTACACATTACTCAATAAAATATGCATCCGACAGATTTCCAGCATCACCTGAAATTGCATCACTTCACGGATTTTCCGAAAAGTGTTGCAAGTAGAAGGTACTGTCGCTGTGAATGGAAAGCTTGATTTGCAATACGACAGATATATTAAATTGGTGAAAATTGAAATAAATCTCAGTTAATAACGATTCTTTTAAAATAATGGATTGGAGCTTGTGAAATATTAACACTTAAAGAAAAATAACAAATTATCCTTTTTCACAACAACATTTATTTCTCTAAATGTACATTTCAACCACTACGTGGTCATCTTCAGTACAAATGTCTACTGAAAATGACCACGTAGTGGTTGAAATGTACATTTAGAGAAATAAATGTTGTTGTGAAACGGTATAATTTGTTATATTTCTTTAAGATTCTTAAGGTTTTAAATCCTAACTGTCGAATCAAATAAAGCTCCCCAATTCACCGATGCCGTTATCTTTTTATTTTATACATGAGAGATCTCGCCTGAAGCCCTATTTTACTCATGTTATCAGGTATCATCGCCTTCATAGATAACTGGTATAGCCAATTTTCAACAGGTTGAATTAGGCTGTGATATGACAAATTCAAACAAACTCCTGTCATATGACACTAACATCTTTACAGCCATGTTAAGATGGCACATTTAAATAAAGCTCAGAAATCAATGGGCAGGCATACACGAAGGGGATTTTCAACAGATCTGTCCAGCCGTCCACATCCGGCATCTCTGTCACACCAATTTAGAACATATTGGCATGACAGGGATGCAAAATGTGGACGGCGGGACAAATCTGTTGAAAATCCCACACGTGTATGCCTGCCTAATAATTCAAACCGAATTGAGCGATGGGATGAACATCAGAGCAATTGCGGTTGAGCTTGGCGTTAACAAGAATACAATTTTACTTGCTAAAGAAAAAAAATCAACGGTACTTGAACAATTAGAAGAAATCAAGGTACAGGACCTAAATTAGTTCGTATTTGCACAACTAAAATTTACAAAAATTAGGGTATCGTGATATTTTCACTGCCTTAGTATTCTATGAACGTGATCGTACTTGAAAGAGAAACTTTTATTGGACGCACTTGTAAAAAACAAGTACTGTGTACATTTTATTGTTCGTACCTGCACTAAACAAGTACTGTGTATATTCTATAGTTTGTACTTGCAATAAACAAGTACTGTGTATATACTATTGTTCGTACCTGTAATAAACAAGTACTGCGTATATTCTATAGTTCGTACATGCAATAAACATGTACTGTGTATATGTTATTGTTCGTACCTGCAATAAACAGGTACTGTGCGTATTTTATTGTTCGTACATGCAATAAGCAAGTACTGTGCGTATTTTATTGTTCGTACATGCAATTAACAAGTACTGTAGACATTATATTATACGTACTTGCAATAAACAAGTACTGTGTATATTATATTGTCTGTACTTGCCATAAACAAGTACTGTGCGCATTTTATTAGTCGTACTTGCAAAACGCAAGTACTGTGTATACCGTACTTGCAACAAACAAGTACTGCATACATAGTGTTCAATGGTTAAGTGTGCAGCGTATGCACTTTATTGGGATTGGCGTAAGGTTTAAGAGAAAACCTGTGATGAGAAACCCTAATATGGCGGTTTAACGTGCATCATTGCGCAAGTAAAACGCAAACATGGAGAAAAACCTTAGCTGGATGCACGGGCGCTGGATTAAGGCCACGACTACAACATTGGGGCGCATTAACGAGGAATCAAACCCTAATCGTTTATAGTGCGTCTCCTGTAGTGAGTGATAGCGCCGACAATACTCAAATACACAAATGGCGCACCTGCAAGAAAAACCCTACTCACTCAAGCGACGCACTTTTATTAAAACCAGCTTGCGTTTTGCGAGCCAAGCAAATGCGCAAGGTTTGTAAAAACCTTGAAACGAATGAACTACTTGCGCTATAAAAAGTATTATAGCGAGTAGGAAGATGGCTGTAAACAGGTATGCGCCGCAACTTGCGGAGACATACCTTGTTTGCGAGGCAGTGATCGAAAAAGGTACTCACTTTGAGGCGTCTTGGAGCTCTTCTCAAAAAAAGACCTACCTTGTGAGTTTACGTTTAAAGTTGTATTGGCGAGGATCCAGAAATCTGCTGTGCCTCTTCGGAGCAGCCTGGGCGTGGGGTGGGGGTGATCCTGGAAGGGCGGATCCATCCCCCGAAAAGGCATCCAAATCAACCAAACCCGGCACTACTACGCACTTTTGATTTAGTTTGGGCCCCTCCAAGCCAACAAAACAAGGAAGAGGCTGCTTTGATTACTACAGGCGGTTAACGTCACAAGGTAATGTGAACGCACACTCGCGATACTGGCACTAATTATTAATTGAATACAACGATTGACTCGGGAAGGTAATCCCGAAGTGCAATCGAGAATTTAACACTTACTGGAAGAAATACAATTTAGTAAATATGTACATGTGCATAAAATAGCCTTTAAAGCACGTGCCACTGGTGCGTTAAAGATATTTATGCATCCATTTTTTATCATACATGCATCATGAACACCCATCAAACAAACTCAAATCAGGATTAACAAGGGTTATGTTGCAGGTGTTATAAAAAATTTAACCAAGCTTCAACCAAACCAAGGTTGGCCCAGAAGTGGTGGAAAATGCAAAATTATGGAAAGATCACCTCGGGTGATTCACCTTGGGAAATTCTAGTTGCCCTGAAATATTAGGAAAAAAATTTAAATCTGCGCTCAAAACGCTGCTATATGTATTATATAACTTTATTTATATTAGTTATAACGATTACTTGGAGGCGGATATTTATAGTAAATTATTGAGATTTCTGGAATGGTTGTTTATATTTAATAATATTAAAGCAACTCGTTGCAAATTGGGATATTTTTATTAAAATTTACTTGGAAGAATTTGGGCTTGAATTTCGGAAATATTCTTCATCAAATCTGATTTTACTTCTGATTTTCATGGAAATGTGTCATTTAAATTTATTAAAATTGCTTCATTATTTTGTACGTTACATACGTACAATGTTTTTTTTGATTTTTTTAGCATTTAAGTATAGAAATTGGCTAGTTTCCTACCTTAAACTCGCTGCAAGAAGTCGAAAGCCCAGCATTGGGTCACCTTACAGGCAGCAACGTGGTTATATCAGGTACTCTTCAGTGTTCTTACAACTCCATAAAGCCTCATAGACGTCCATGGCAGCATTTATATCTTAGCAGCACTTACAGTAACCATTTATGTTCCTACAAAACCACAGAGGCTTTAATAACGAGCAATATTCTTAATATACGCAAGCATTAATTTTACACAGATTTGTCTTATGTGGGGGCCTACAGTTATTACATATTTATACATATTGTGCATACTGTTTTATACATTACACAACTACTGGTAAATACTTATGGTTTGAACACTATATGTCCTCAATGTTATTCGCGTGGCAACAAGAGGAAGTCTAAGGCGCGTATGTATGCGCAGTAGACACGACGAATATGCATCAAGGTCATTACACATTTATATGCATTATACATTGCATTTTACAAACCCTATACATATCTGACTTGTGCAAGACTTCCCATTGTATCATTGATAAAGTATAACAATCAAAAACTTACGGTTTATGCACTCCCAATAGCCCGTCTATAGTGGCTTGGACGTGCAAATCGTCTGCGTGTGCTATCATGGACGCCCGGCTCCATCATTGCACAAAAACCTTGCATGATGATCGGCGAAGAACTCGACAATGCCAAAAGCCATCGACGCTGGTTTTCCTCCAAGTCTTCACGGCACATCCACGAATGCCGTAGCCAAAAGCCAGCCAATTCCACCCACAACTTTCACCCTGTGGCTTCTATATAAATTCAAACCCAAATTAAGATGCAAATTCGCGGCGATTCACATTGTTACTAACCCCCCAGAAGATGTGTCCGGACATGTCGGCGTCGGCGCAGGTGGGTCAGCAGTAAGAGAAAGACATATAAAAATCCCTATCGGTGAATGAGACAGGGTGCATCTGCATGTGTGTGAGTTAATTTATGCGAAAGTCCTCGAACTCAGTAACACAGCAAAAAATGTGTCTATTAATAGAATCTTCGGCGACGATTCTGCGCTACTTAGACAATTAAAATATGTAACAATGGGACTGTGCGTACAAAAAATGTCTTCATATGAAAGCATTTTAATTAAATCAACGTATATACTGAGAGCATTTACACGGATATTAATACAATTTGGAGACACAAGACAACATTTAATTAATAATTTTATTAACAATGGAGGCGTGATACTTTATGAAGAATTTAAATAATCTAATATGGAATATCTATAACGGAGAATGAGATGATGACAATTATTGCAAATCACCGGACCACATAAGGTTCTTTATGGGAAATATTGAGGTTCCATAAGATGCCTTCAAACATCGCAAATATATCTTGTAATTTATTTACTACATCAGTGGCGAATTTATACTTCTGGCACCTAGGGGCTAGGGGTAACTTGCTCCCTCCTCGTCATATAAAAAGTTAAAAAGTTATGCATTTAGACATAGGCCTATCAGCAATCAGTAAGACAACTTTTACCAATCTAGAAGTTTACTATATTAAAGACTACATTATTGACTACATTATGATTGAAGTTATAATAAAAAAAATCTCAAATAAATTTTAATTGTTCTGCTACTAATGCAAACTAATGAGGAATGTTTAAAACAACTTCTTTCATGAACTAGAGATTGCAAACAAATCTATACTATCATGAAAGCTTAATCTTTTGGTAAGCTCCGATTCGATGGTCAGAATTCCTTCTGATTACATAAATAACATGTGGCAGGCGTTTATATGGAATAACGTAAGAATAATTTAATAATAATAATAATAATAATAATCCGTACTACTCAATAATCTCAATATCTCAATATCAATACTCAATATTTATTTTATTTATATTTTATATTTAATATTTATTTATTAATAACAAGGGACAAACGAAAAAAAATGCCCTTCTTAATTTTCGGTTTGTTTCAACCCTCTGAATCAAATTTCAAAAGCACGGGCGTCAATTATGAGACACCCCTATACATTCCAGTTAAGAAACAAAGTCGACAAGATCGCGATAAAATTTTCCGGGGGTGCGTATTAATTAAATCCGCAGCCCCGGCGTAAAGTTCGTACAAAAGAAGCCCGCGATATTACGTCAGCAATTTAAACAACCCCCGTATTTAATTTCCAAAGGAATCCCCATTCGGATCGTGCAATTATCATGTAAATTCCGCCTTTTGATATGCAAGACGTTCGTTTTTTTTTCAAAGCGAAATTTGCGCAATGCATTTTTTTATTTGAATATCATTAATTTTCTTCACAATTCGGCATGAATTTCGGGAGATATGTTCTGAAAAATATCGGTCAAAACGTTATAATATTGTTATAATGATTGATCAATGATGATGATAACGATTTTTTTTTATTCGAGGCGATATCTGAGCAATGCATAAATAATATTTTTATTTGAATATCATTAATTTTCTTCACAATTCGACATGAAATTCGGGAGATATGTTCTGAAACATATCGGTCAAAACGTAACAATATTGTTATAATGATTGATCAATGATGATGATAATGATTTTTTTTTATTCAAGACGAATCTGAGCAATGCATTTTTGTATTTGAATATCATTAATTTTCTTCACAATTCGACATGAAATTCGGGAGATATGTTCTGAAAAATGTCGGTCAAAACGTAATAATATTGTTATGATTGATCAATGATGATGATAATGATTTTTTTTTATTCAAGACGAATCTGAGCAATGCATTTTTTTATTTGAATATCATTAATTTTCTTCACAATTCGACATGAAATTCGGGAGATATGTTCTGAAACATATCGGTCAAAACGTAACAATATTGTTATAATGATTGATCAATGATGATGATAATGATTTTTTTTTATTCAAGACGAATCTGAGCAATGCATTTTTTTATTTGAATATCATTAATTTTCTTCACAATTCGACATGAAATTCGGGAGATATGTTCTGAAAAATGTCTGTCAAAACGTAATAATATTGTTATAATGATTGATCAATGATGATGATAATGATTTTTTTTTATTCAAGACGAATCTGAGCAATGCATTTTTTTATTTGAATATCACTAATTTTCTTCACAATTCGACATGAATTTCGAGAGATATGTTCTGAAAAATGTCGGTCACAACGTAGTAATATTGTTATAATGATTGATCAATGATGATGATAATGATTTTTTTTATTCGAGGCGAAGTCTGAGCAATGCTTTTTTTACTTGAATATCATTAATTTTCTTCACAATTCGACATGAAATTCGGGAGATATGTTCTGAAACATATCGGTCAAAACGTAACAATATTGTTATAATGATTGATCAATGATGATGATAATGATTTTTTTTTATTCAAGACGAATCTGAGCAATGCATTTTTTTATTTGAATATCATTAATTTTCTTCACAATTCGACATGAAATTCGGGAGATACGTACTGAAAAATGTCGGTCGAAACGTAATAATATTGTTATAATGATTGATCAATGATGATGATAATGATTTTTTTTTATTCGAGGCGAAGTCTGAGCAATGCAATATTTTCATTTGAACATCATTAATTTTCTTCACAATTCGACATGAAATTCGGGAGATATGTTCTGAAACATATCGGTCAAAACGTAACAATATTGTTATAATGATTGATCAATGATGATGATAATGATTTTTTTTTATTCGAGGCGAAGTCTGAGCAATGCATTTTTTTAATTGAATATCATTAATTTTCTTCACAATTCGACATGAATTTCGGGAGATATGTTCTGAAAAGTGTCGGTCGAAACGTAATAATATTGTTAATACACCACCTTTTGCAGGCTGATAAATCACGCAGCAGCAAAGCGCTAATAGGGGAGATTATACGGGTGGTCGTAATTTGCGGTGGGGGCGAATTCATTAATGAATCAAAATGTTTACCCCAAACCCATTTCATTATGTCAACTGCAATTATGTATGTACAAGACAATAATGATAAATAATATTCCATAAACATAAACATAATAAACATAAACATAATTTATTAGTCATGTGAGGTCAATAATTCAATAATGAGAAGTCCATAAAAAAAATTACAATATTTATTTTAACATAAGGACATATTTTAAAAATTAAAAGAAAATAATTCTTAAAGTTAAAAAACTTAAAGTTTTTTTACGAATATTTATTGAATTTTGCAAATTCATGGTGGTCTTAGTCTTGACTGTCACAAGATTTGGACAAAATGAACTAAATTTCCACATAGAAAATTGAAAATCCATCATCCGTCAGCACTAGTATTGGAATTTGATATCGTATGAGTTTTTCTATGAATATTTATTGAATTTCACAAAACCTTGATTGTATTAGTCTTCATTGTTACAAAATTTTGACAAAGTGAACTAAATTTCCACTTATCTCTTTATCATTATCATTAACATGTTTCCAAGAACAAAAGAGTTTTCAGCCAGTTTAACAATTTTATGATGATTTGCAGTTTTTTTACGAATTGTTATTGAATTTGACAATTTCCCGGTCAGATTAGTCTTGACTGTCACTAGATTTGGATAAAATGAATTAAATTTCGACACAGAAACTTGAAAATCCATCATCCATCAGCCCAAGTATGAGAATTTAATAACTTAACAGTTTTTCTACGAATATTTATTGAATTTCACAAAACCTTGATTGGATTAGTCTTGATTGTCACGAGATTTTGACAAAGTGAACTAAATTTCCACTTATCTCTGAAAATTCCAAAAACAAGTTTCCAAGAACAAATGAGTTTTCAGCCAGTTGAACAATTTTATGATGATTGCAGTTTTTTTACTTACACTAGTATGAGAATTTGATATCGTGTCAGTTTTTCTGCGAATACACATTGAATTCACAAACCTTTGGTTGCGTTAGTCTTAATTGTCACAAGATTTTGACAAAATGAACTAAATTTTCACTGATCTGTGAAAATACCAAGAACAATTTTCCATGGACAAAGAGTTTTCGGCCAGTTTAACAATTTTATGATGATCTCCAGTTTGTTTAAGAATTGTTATTGAATTTTACAAATTCCTGGTCAGATTTGTCTTGACTGTCATAAGATGTGGACAAAATGAAATAAATTTCTACATAGAAAATTGAAAATCAATCATCCATCAGTACTAGTATGAGAAGTTGATAACTTGTCAGTTTTTACGAATTTTTATTGAGTTTCATAAAACCTTGATTGGATTAGTCTTGATTGTCACGAGATTTTAACAAAATGAACTATATTTCCACTTATCTCCAAAAATTCCATGAACAAGTTTGCAGGAACAAAAAGTTTTCAGCCAATTTAACAATTTTATGATAATCTGCTGTTTTTTTTACGAATATTTACTGAATTTTACATATTCCTGGTCGGATTAGTCTTGACTGACACAAGATTTGGACCAAATGCAGTAAATTTCCACATAGAAAATTGAAAATTCATCATCCATCAGCACTAGTATGAGAATTTGATATCTTGTCAGTTTTTCTATGAATATTTATTGAATTTCATAAAACCTTGATTGGATTAGTCTTGATTGTCACGAGAATTAAAAAAAAATGAACTAAATTTCCACTTATCTCCGAAAATTCCATGAACAAGTTTGCAGGAACAAAAAGTTTTCAGTCAGTTTAACAATTTTATGAGGATCTGCAGTTTTTTTTACGAATAGTTATTGAATTTTACAAATTCCTGGACGGATTAGTCCTGACTTTCACAAGATTTGGACAAAATGAACTAAATTTCCACATAAAAAATTGAAAATTCATCATCCATCAGCATTAGTATGAGAATTGGATAACTTGTCAGTTTTTCTACGAATATTTATTGAATTTCATAAAACCTTGATTGGATTATTCTTCATTGTCACGAGATTTTGACAAAATGAACTAAATTTCCACTCCACTCTGAAAATTTCATTAACAAGTTTCCAAGACCAAAAGAGTTTTTAGCCAGTTTAACAATTTTATGATAATCTGCTGTTTTTTTACGAATATTTACTGAATTTTACAAATTCCTGGTCGGATTAGTCCTGACTGTCACAAGATTTGGACTAAATGAACTAAATTTCCACTTAAAAAATTGAAAATCCACCATTCATCATCACTAGTACGAGAATTTGATATCTTGTCAGTTTTTCTACAAATATTTATTGAATTTTACAAAACCTTGATTGGATCAGTCTTGATTGTCACCAGATTTTGACAAAATGAACTGAATTTCCACTTATCTCTGAAAATTCCAAGAACAAGTTTCAAGGAACGAAAGAGTTTTGAGCCAATTTAACAATTTTATGATGATCTGCAGTTTCTTTGCGAATATTTATTGAATTTTACAAATTTCTGGTCGGATTAGTCTTGACTGTCATAAGATTTGGACAAAATGAACTAAATTTTCACATAGAAAATTGAAAACCGATCATCCATCAGCACAAGTATGAGAATTTGATATCATGTCAGTTTTTCTACGAATATTTATTGAATCTCACAAAACCGTCGATGAAGCAGTTTTGATTGTCGCGAGATTTAGACAAAATGAACTAATTTTCCACTCATCTCTGAAAATTCCACGAACAAGTTTCCAGGAACAAAGGAGTTTTCAGCCAGTTTAACAATTTTATGATGATTGGCAGTTTTTTTACGTATAGTTATTGAATTTTACAAATTCCTGGTCATATTAGTCGTGACTGTAATAAGATTTGGACCAAATGAATTAAATTTCTATTTAGAAAATTGAAAATCTATCATCCATCAGCACTAGTATGAGAATTTGATAACTTGTCAGTTTTTCTACGAATATTTATTGAATTTCTCAAAACCTTGATTCGATCAGTCTTGATTGTCACCAGATTTTGACAAATTGAACTAAATTTCCACTTATCTCTGAAAATTCCAAGAACAAGTTTCCAAGAACAACAGAGTTTTCAGGCAGTTTAACAATTTTATGATGATCTGCAGTTTTCTTACAAATAGTTATTGAATTTTACAAATTCCTGGTCGCATTAGTCTTGACTGTCACAAGATTTGGACTAAATTAACTAAATTTCCACATAGAAAATTGAAAATCCATCATCCATCAGCACAAGTATAAGTATTTAATAACTTGTCAGTTATTTCAGAATATTTATTGAATTTCACAAAACCTTGATTGGATTAGTCTGGGTTGTCATGAGATTTTGACAAAAGGAACTAAATTTCCACTCATCTCTGAAAATTCCACGAACAAGTTTCCAGGAACAAAGGAGTTTTCAGCCAGTTTAACAATTTTATGATGATTGGCAGTTTTTTTACGAATAATTTCGAATTTTACAAATTCTTGGTCGGATTAGTCTGGATTGTTTCAAATTTGGCAAAATGAACTAAATTTCCCCATAGAAAATTGAACATCCATCATCCATCAGCACTAGTATGAGAATTTGATAATTTGTCAGCTTTTCTTCTAATATTTATTGAATTTTACAAAACCTTGATTGGCTTAGTCTTGATTGTCACGAGATTTTGACAAAATGAACTAAATTTCAACTTATCTCTGAACATCTCTGTTCTCTGACAACATCTCTCACAGCTGTGAGAGAACGACTTATCTACATACCTGTCGTTCAGTAGAGATAGGATGCGTTTGATATGTGTGAGTCCCATATGTATTAACATAATTACGTGTACGTGTATTAACATAATAATATGATTTACATTAATATCTTATTTTTTCGTACTCAAGGCACATTTCGCCGCTCACGTTAAGTGCAAAAAAAAATATCGTGTTTGCAAATGATTTGCCTAATGACGGTAATATTCGTTAACGTGCTCTCGCCCATCACAGGTCGAATTAGGGGGCTTTGATGTTGCTAGTTCCCGCCATTCACGTGAGTCTCAAGGCTACCGAAAGGGAGCAGCCTGCAAAAAATATATAAAGAAATTAGGCCCTCCATCCGTCTAATTGCATCTGGGAGCAGGCAAACTGTGGAACGTTTCGACTTCGAGACTGCTTATCACATTGTTCACGTCCACGCTGATGACTGGGGCAAACTACAGTTCTTATTCGCCATCGATTCCCCCTCGTCTTAATCGCTACTCGGAGTTCGGTCCAAATCCGGCGTGTGGATTTGATCAGTTGTTAGTGGCTCATCGGGATCAATACCATTGCCCGGAGATGTTATTAAATTTCACGAGACTTGATCTTTAGGACACTTTACTTAATTAAACAAGTTTCGTACGTCAATATGACTTAGTTTTGATATATTTTATAACCCTTAAAGGATATCAAATTAATCAACTCAAAAACATGTAAGTAAAATTATAATGTTTAATCTACAGTTCTACTACGGAGTGCTTCAGCTAGAACTGATGCATAATAACGATCTGTTGGACTCAGATGCATTGTGCATCATCAGGCAATTTTATGCACACTGACGGTTTGTTGGATGCACAATGCATCTTATGCACACTGACGATTTGTTGGATATTACCTGTTTTTGAGCGGAATCATAGTGTTACTATTTAGGTACATTATGGCCTTGGATACAATACGAGCGGTGAAAGGTGGCGAATATTAATGTCTAGGAGCAGCAGTGAGCGTCAAGTTTTCGCAGCACGCTGCATTCAAAACGAGAACAAAGCGTTTGTTTTGACGCTCTGCCGCTCACCGCTCAGATTGTAGCCGAGTCCTTTGTGTCGTGTCCATAGTTTGTAGACATAACTGCGTGGAAGTTGTTCATCCATGTAAATTATGCATCTAGCTACATTATTAATGTTTACAATTATGTACTTAAGTAATTTTATTCCCTCCAAATTTTTTTTTACGAAAATTGCGATACTTATTTCGTTCGTGCATATCTTGTTTTGTGACCTCACATATTATTATTACTACAATTATCTAACGAGATTCCATAACTGGGAATTAATTACACGAGAGTGCTGTAAATTTTGATTACCTCGTGCACTTCATTAGACCCGGTGAGTACGAACAAAGCAGAAAACAGGGAAAAAAAACTCGTATAAAAGCCCGCAATGGCGTGATTTCAATGCGACACGTTTTGAGGCTTGGAATATGCATTTCTGCCGAATAAAATAAAGCACGTGGCCATCAGATAACTCGACCTGCGTGTGGACTTCCGTCCAGGAAAACGGAAAACTTTCTCGTTGACGTGTAAAAATGTCGTTAGCCGTTCTGAATAAGTCGTGGGATGAAAAATTGCATCACGCTGTTCATTACTGCAGCAATATCGATTTTATAATTATTACCTGCTGTGAGAAATGATGGTGATTAATACAAGTTTGAGCGGCGAATTAATGTAGTTTAGTTGAACACTACAATTAGTAAATGCAGCTACTTACTTGCCACATGTAATCGCTGCTATCGGTGTCCTGACTTTAATGCAATGTAAAGTGAAACACTGATTGAATCGCTTCATTACTTGCAAAACTCGTGATGCCAGTTTTTCCATCCACTGATAACATTGCGAATAGTTATCTGAATGTTTAATATACACGGCGGTATTTTTATACATGAATATATAACTATACACCAACAAGTAACGAAATTTTGATAATCATCAGGATGTTATCGACTTTTACTCCGTGCTAGTTCATATTAAAAAGCAGAGAGGTTTTTCAGATTTTGATAAGTTGGTAAATTTTCTATAAATATTTACTAGATTTTACGAATTCTTCATGACATCTTCTTGATATGGTGAAATTTGATCAGACTTGACTTTGATCAACTAAAATTCCATTTATTCTAAAAACAAGAGTATAATAATTGGATGATTTCGTAGATTTTCTATGAATATTAATTAAATTTAATGAATTTTCAGTATGATACTTTCTATCTATGATGACATTTGGTTAAAAAAATTAAAATTGCACTCACAAAAATGTCAAAATATAATTTTATAATTTTCTGAATAAGCAATTTTTGCTTTCCACAAGATTTGGTCAGATTTAAGTAGAATTTTGTAAATGACTAATACATTCTTCGTTTGAAAATTTTCAAATTTCATTTTTAAATAAACTATAATTGAATGTTTAAGATGCAAGTCGGTGTTTTCATACATGAATATATTACAATACATCAACAAGTAATTAGATTTTGATAATCATCAGGATGTTTCCGACCTTTACTACGTGGTAGTTCATATTAAAAAACAGAGAAGTTTTTCAGAGTTTTTCAGATTTTGCTAAGTTGGTAAATTTTCTATAAATTTTTACTGGATTTTAAGAATTCATCATGAAATCTTCTTCAATATGGTGAAATTCGATCATAATTAACTAAAATTCCATTTATCCTAAGAATAAGTATAATAATTTGATATTTTCGTAGATTTTCTATGAATATTAATTAAATTTAATGAATTTTCGGTATGATACTCTTTTTTTTGTCTATGATGACAATTGATCCAAATAATAAAAATTGCACTCACAAAAATGTTATAATTTTCTGAAATAAGTAATAATAGCTTTCCACAAGTTTTGCCAGATTTAAGTAGATTTTTGTAAAAGACTAATACATTCCTCGTTTGAAATTAGTCAAATTTCATTATTGAATAAACTATAATTGAATGATTAAGATGTAAGTCGGTGTTTTCATACATGAATATATAACAATACATCAACAAGTAGCGAGATTTTGATAAGTTTGCAAATTTTCTAAACATAGTTACTGGATTTTAAGAATTCTTCATGAAATCTTCTTGAATATGGTGAAATTTGAACAGAATTAACTAAAATTCTAATTATCCTAAGAACAAGTATAATAATTTGATCATTTCGTACATTTTCTATAAATAATAATTAAATTAAATGAATTCTCAGTATGATTTTTTTTACCATGATGTTTGGTCAAAAAAATTAAATTAAATCTTTAAGTACTCTTAATAAAGAAGAAAGAAAAACAATTAAAAATGCATTAATAACTGGTGTAAATAATGAATGAAACTAACAAAAAACTAAAATTGCACTCACAAAAAGTGATTCCAATTGGCATCTTTTCACATTTTCGCCATGAATATTTACTAAATTTTCTTAAATTTGATGAACTGACTGAAAATGAACTAATATATTACTTATCAAAAAACGCTACATAATATACAAAATTTCAACAAAACAACAAAAGAAAACACACAAATAGCAACTACAATTTTCATATTAACATGTAATTTACAAATTATTTGTTCAATTTTATTAATTCTTCGTCAGATTTCTCATGACTGATGAGGTATAATGAGGACTAATTGAAAATATAAATAAAAATAACTAAAACTACATTTACTTTTGAAAATTCCACGAACCAGTATGAGAAGTTGATAATTTCGTAGGTTTTCTATGAATAATTATTGAATTTCTCAAATTTTTAATTAGGTTTTTCGAACTGAATGAATTAACATCAGATACCTTATCAGATACTTCGTGACCAATAAAAATATTCGAATAAAATTAACTAAAACTACATTTATCACTAAAAATTTCAAGAAAAACTATGAGAATTGTTGAAGATTCGAAAATTTTGCAGCCAGTTTAACAATTTTCGCGAATTCTGATAAGATTTAATAAATCTTGAGTGTAGCCAATACACAAAGTTTGAAAATTAAATAATTGTCAACAATGCTAGAACTGAAAATCTTGAAATAATAATTACAAACTATAAAATTTGGGCAATATAAATCCAAATTGCACTTATTTCTGAAAATTACAAGGACACTTATCAGAATATAATGATTTTGTACATTTTCCATGACTATTTATCAATTTTCCCGGATTTTAGTTTTGACTGTCACAAGGTTTGGACAAAATCAGTTACATTTCCATATAGAAAATTGAAAATCCATCAACACTAGTATGAGAATTTGATAACTTGTCAGTTTTTCTACGAATATTTATTGAATTTCACAAAACCTTCATTGGATGAGTCTTGGTTGTCACGAGATTTTGTCAAAATTACCCAAATTTCCACTTATCTTTCAAAATTCTATTAACAAGTTTCCAAGAACCAAAGAGTTTTCAGGCAGTTTCAAGAGTTTTAACAATTTTATGATGATCTGCAGCTTTTTTAAGAATAGTTATTGAATTTTACAAATTCCTGGCCAGATTAGTTTTGACTGTCACAAAATTTGGACAAAATGAACTAAATTTCCACATAGAAAATTGAAAATCCATCAACACCAGTATGAGAATTTGATAACTTGTCAGTTTTTCTACGAATATTTATTGAATTTCACCAAACCTTGATTAGATGAGTCTTGGTTGTCACGAGATTTTGTTAAAATTACCCAAATTTCCACTTATCTCTCAAAATTCCATTAACAAGTTTCCAAGAATCAAAGAGTTTTCGGCCAGTTTAACAATTTTATGATGATCTGGAGCTTTTTTAAGAATAGTTATTGAATTTTACTAATTCCTGGTCAGATTAGTCTTGACTGTCATAAGATTTGGACAAGATGAATTAAATTTCCACATAGAAAATTGAAAATCCATCATCCATCAACACCAGTATGAGAATTTGATAACTTATCAGTTTTTCTACGAATATTTATTGAATTTCACAAAACCTTGCTTGGGTTAGTTTTGATTGTCACGAGATTTAGACGAAATTAACTAAATTTCCACATAGAAAATTAAAAATCCATCATTCATCTGTACTAGCATGACAATTTACAGTTTTTCTACGAATATTTATTGAATTTCACAAAACCTTGATCGGATTAATCTTGATTATCACGAGATTTTGACAAAATGAACTAAATTTCCACTTATCTCTGAAATTCCATTAACAAGTCTCTAAGAACAAAAGAGTTTTCAGGCAGTTCAACAATTTTATGATGATCTGCAGCTTTTTCCAAAAAAGTTATTGAATTTTACAAATTCTTGGTCAGATTATTCTTGAGTGTCACAAGATTTGGACAAATTAAACGAAATTTCCACATAGAAAATTGAAAATTCATCACCCATCAACACTAGTATGAGAATTTGATATCGTGTCAGGTTTTCTACGAATATTTATTTAATTTCAGAAAACCTTGATTAGATCAATCTTGATTGTCACGAGATTTCGACAAAGTGAACTAAATTTCCACTTATCTCTGAAAATTTCAAGAACAAGTTTCCAAGAACAAAAGAGTTTTCCGCCAGTTTAACAATTTCATGATGATTGGCAGTTTTTTTACAAATAGTTATTGAATTTTACAAATTCCTGGTCGGATCAGTCTAGACTGTTTCAGCGCGAAACAATATATGAAACTCGCTATCAAAGATCCGTGTTACACAAAATCGTGTTGACCAGTATATTCTGTAACTTACTGAAAATTCCACCAAAAACCATGAAAATTTTAAATCTTTGAAAATTATAATGAAAAACTCAAAATACTTAATGTTGTATGGCAACTTTGGGTAATTGGGTGTATAAATTTAATATTGAACGACTGCTTTCAGTTATGACCAGTCATGGCAGAGCCATTTCAATCTACGACTTTGATGGCATTCGAGGTCATTAATGATTCCATACTCTCACACGCAATTAACTCCAGTGCTAAGTTGCGTATGCATAATATACGATTGAAATTATAATCTCACCTAGTAATTAATCTGCTAGCAACGCTCTCGTAAAATTAATCACTAAACGCCGCTCTCGCTATATTACACCAGCAAATTCTGGAACATCGCCTATCTGACGTACAGAGGAGAGGACCTCTTGAACTCGTGGATGTACATAGCTTCCAAGTACTTTTAAGGCCCCCTTTTAAGCTCTCTGGGAGTTATAATCTAATAAACCTACGAGAAAACTGGTATTGCTAGTAATTTCTTACAATACCTCCACTTCTCCACTTACCTCCACTTATGTTAGAGCCAAGTACATTGCTGACGTAAGCAGTCCCCTCCTACGAGGTCAAAAGGCATACCCCCTCCTCCCCCTCACACCCTCCCCCCTAAATCCAGCGTGCAAGCCCATAATTGTCGCCCTGAGAAATGAACTGATCACAAAAACTGTTTCGTCTAACTTTTCTGTAATTTCAGTAATTTTTCTAATGCGTTGCTTGCTTGGTTCTCTTTGTTTGATACTAGCTTTGATACTAGCATATCAATGTTGATGCAATTTCTTAGTGATATTGAGTGATATCGGAAAATATCACACGGGCAATTGAATAAATATCCAATGAGCAGTCTTTTAGATATTTCAATAATTGTTTGAAACTACAATTTTGCTCTATTTCTACTGATACTTCTTTTGATGTACTCTTAAGACCTCAGTATCGTTTTGCTTATTTCGCTTATTCCTCTATACCTCAAGATCTTCTGCTGTCAGTTTTATTCCCTCCTCTTGCGTATTTACATCTATTTTGTGTATACTTTGTGTATCTAATCCGCCCCTGAAGTTGAGCTTGCAGAAGAAATAGGTTTAAATTCAAGACACGCGCCTAAATCACATGGCCCAATTGCTCGTAATGTGTGCAGTAATATGTTATTATGGGACCTCTGTAACGTGGGTATTATTTAAAATGCAAATTACCCGAAGTTCCCTATTAAAACAATTAACGTAGGGCTGCGCTGGTTAATCCCTCGTAAAATAATTTTTACCGCCCTTTTATTGCCCTCCTTTGTTTTATTGCACAATAAGTCGGGCAAATAGGGTTTTTACGGCGCTCCTGAGCACCGCTCTTTATTAATTTTCCGAAAATTTGCGCCCCCATCTGTGCGCCCCCGCCGAAGACTAATATCCACCCCCGAATTTAATCTCACCCCCCCCCCCGGGGGGGCGGCGCGTGCCCCAGAGCCGTGGGGCGAATCGATTTTAATGAAGCAGTAAAACGAAACAAATGGAAATTCTGGCCGCCGGATCCTGGAAGTTAATTCACTTGTACGGGCCGGTCCCCGAAGGATAATCGCCTGGATGGGCCGGGTCGTCCTTTTTCGTCCTGCTGGGAGCAGTTTCCAGCTACACGTATCGCACGATTCGGTGGAAAGTTTTACTTGTCGCCCGCAGGAAATGTCCAGGTTTTTATGGGGCTTCCATCCCCAGTGAAGTTGACGTCTACATCATTTAATTTTTTTATAGAACTACTTGCGACCAGACGGCGGCTATTATCAGCGGATGCCTTTTAAGGCACTGTCGCAGACTTTTTCAGACTTCATTGTACTTCGCAGAAAGTTCGACCTTAGGCGACAACAAGAACGAGAAAATGCCATTGTCGGATAACAACGTGAAGATTCAATAAAGAAAATGAAAATTCAAAATCAGATTTTTATCGTACTTAAATATCGCAAACAAAATAGTAATACACGAAATTGTTATTTGTGATACAAATTCGTAAAGTAGTGCTTTTATGTACGAGGGTGAATATTATTGAACGAGGCACAGCCGAGTTCTATAAAACACGTATCCCTTTCGTCCGTAATTTTTCGTTACATTTGATTAAAATGTGAATAACTTGGCATCGTTGCATCTGATTCCAAAATGTAAAAATGATCTATAAAGCCCACATAAAGCAGATTCTAAAAATGAAATAATATACAGGTTGACCCATTAAAAAAATAGATCAAATTTTGTGTCCCGGATTTATGGTACACTCTGTACACTCGAAAATAATTTTAAAAGGTAGAACATCAAGTGTCCAATAAATTCCAATCAGATTTTTTCCTTCATTTTCATTAGTCTAGCAGCAATGGTCCGAACATTATAGGGTTGATGGACAAAAAAAAAACATTGACGTTCAATAGTTTTCTTCATAATTTTATGATTGATTGGCTGTCAGAAAACAAGATAATTTATGTTTACTTATATGTATTTAATTTTATTTTGAGGATGGGTTGAGTGTGGTGTCTAGTTTGAAAAATCCAGGTGTAATATTTCTCAACGTATAACAGCAGGATATAATACAGCCGGCAATTAACTGTGTAAAGCGCGGCTCTTAATACCCCAGTACCAACAAAGTAACATCCCTATTAATACAAAGTGTGTTCATTAAGACGCTTAAATTTTAACTCCCATGTAAATACAGACACTGCTGTAACTAAAACCAACAGTAAAGGTGGAATTTGAATAATACTACCGGGCTAATTTCGCATTTATTCTCTCGAGTTGAATACATTTTCCTTGCAGGATTTTTAATCCTGCAGGAGGACCGCAGTTTTAAAATTTGCCACACGTACGACGTACGCCAGTTTTTCATTCATAATTTGAGAGTTAAGAGTTTGAGTTTGCCTGTGGGTGAGACTTAACTTTCAATAACACTAACATATTAAAATTGAATTGGTGAAGTCAGTTTAAATCTATAAGATTGTTTTTTTTTATATATATTTATTGATTTATCTAAAGAAAATATACTTACATACATTTTTATTAAGCAAATAATTATAATATATTTGCACTGGGAGTTGTAGGCAATATATTTTTTAAATTAATTTTAAGCTTTTATCCATATTACCAGTTATTAATTGAAGGTATTAGTTTGTACTTACTGGTAAAGATATTTTTTATTTTATTTTATTATTAATTTATTTTTATTTTGCCTTACTAGTTTCGGTTTATTCAGTAAACCATCATCAGAGGCTTGATAAGTGTATTTTTGCTTGTAATTGTAACTGTAAATATTTGAAATTATATTTAAATTTTGATATAATTTCAAAAATTTGGCTGTCTAGCGTTGTAGATACGGGGCGTGAGCCCGTAACGACTTGGCGTACATATAGGGGATGGTGTAAGTACCACTAACGAAAATTAAAAGGGCCAAATCTTACCTAAAGATAGATAACGGCCAATAAGTATAGAAATTCGAGACCGTAATTTAATCCAGCACTGAGCTGAGGTTGAGGGAGCTTATTACTAAACCACACACTCTTCAACAATATCACGCCTAGGTTAAGAAAGATAGGTTATGAGGTTATGAAAGAAATCTGATTTGATTTAATCATCCAGGAGTTGAATCAATTTTAACTATTAAAGCTAGAATAGTTCTAGTTGAACTAGTGACTTCACCAGCTGAACTAGTAGAACCAGTTAAAGCAAGAATGGAGAACATCTGCTGCAGTTACTGTTATTCGAATTTTGTAGCTTATTCCGACAATTTTTCGGACTTTGTCTCTGACAAAATTCGCGATCGACCAGTGTGGGATCTCATACACGAATGGATTAGAGTCTCGCGGAAATCGCGATGAGAAAAGGGGGGAAATCGGCGTTAGCTGCCGCTAGAAAGTTAAGTTAGGCCACCGCGCGACCATGCACGTAAGCGAAAAAATAACGTTACAATCCTGTATTTGTGCCGCTAGAGTCCTTTTATTGTCCCTATTCGTTACATCAGATTGTAATACCGTTACCATATTCTAAAGTTCTCTAATAGATACTATCCGTAATCTTGTTATAATTAAAATTCAGAGGCAGATTGTGCCTAATCAAATAATCCACTTTGGAAACTTTCCTTCTAAAAGGATTAAGTCCCCATCATATGCAATTTAACAATCTCGTCGTGATTTAGGGCCAACCGGAGGGGCTGCCTTAATTGTTTTCAAGGAACATCTGTAATAACAAAGTTCGCCCTTTATGTGTGCGCATAACTAGTCGGAATTATACTGCGTCATCAATCCCTACAGATGGCGCAATTAGGCGGTGGCGTAACGGCCCCTCACTTAAGCAACCACGTCCGCACTATTACCCCCCAAAACGGGATGAAATTTCGCGAGGACGTGAGCCGAATCGGGACGATACACGGGGATGCACCCCCCAGATTAAAAGTGAAGCCCCCAGATGTATGCCCCAGATGTATTAGTCGCCCCCCGCTGGTGTCAGCGTGATTAACTACCTCTTAATTGCGAGCGGCGGTATGCTCCAGGCTGCCGCCATCCCCCAAATGATCCCTTGAATATTTGAACGTCTCGGGGGTGAAATATTATGTCCTGCGAGCAGTAAATCGGGACCTGGATGGGGCATCAGGAACAGGAAGATTCTGGATTGCACGCGGGTTCTTTCGCAGGATTTAAAGCCACCTGGAGACTTTAAAGCCGGATTTCAGGGACGCCACAGATGCTGCCGAGGATTTTTTTTTATCTCATGAGATAACATCGAAATTTATACAGCCATCAATTTTAACCATCCCCTATATTTTTTGAATCATCAATTTTAAAAATCACATGCATTCTACTAGTGATTAATTTCAAGGAATAAAAGACCAGGTCAAGATAAAGAAGGATAGGTGGCGAAAATACTTAAGGACGAGAGAATTAACTAACTACAAAAGAAGTAGTACTGGCGGGCTGACTTGACACTTTCCAGATGCCCCCGTATTGTGAATGGCATGTCCATCAGGAGAGACCATGATTGCCCTCGTATAATTAAGTTCTTCGTGCCCAGAACGATCTTAAGCTCAAGAAGTGTGTCACCAATGACCAGAAGGTGAAGACGTTTGGGGGAGGTCAATGACCTTTAAGCTCAAGAAGTGGGTGTCACCAATGACCAAAAGGGCTTTAAGCTGAAGAAGTGCTGAATACAAAAAAAAGGGAGATAACAAAGAAGATGATACTAATGAAGAAACAGAAGACATGGGAAGAACTCGGAAATAAGATGAAGGAAAATGCCAAAACCAACTAGAAGATATTCTATCGAACACTAAAAAGCCTAAGAAATAACAAGAAGGAGGAATACACAAGAATACAAGACGAAACAGGAAGGCCAGTAACAACGGGGGAAGAAACTATGGAACGATGGAAAACGTACTTCCAAGCACTACTTAACGAATGATGCGAACAACACAAGAAGATGAGCAAGACACAGAGAACACGAGTACAGAAGAAACTGAAGCATCACAAGACATCACAGAAGAAGAAGTTGAAGAAGCAATCATGAGCCTCAAAAATGGAAAAGCACCAGGAGAAGATAGAATAACGTCAGAAATGATAAAACATATGAAACAGAAGAAACTAAAGCATCACAAGACATAACAGAAGAAGAAATTCAAGAAGCAACCATGAGCCTCAAAAATGGAAAAGCAATCATACAATTTTAATACTTTTTATGGGAATCACTATGAAAAGTATTAAAGTATAAGTGCAAAATGAAAAATGATTTCCATAGAAAGTACAACAATAAATGAGTCTGTGGTTTTTTTGTGATTGTCATGAAAAGTATTAAAAATTGAATGATATTAAGGCAATTCCTAAAAAGTTGCCACATTCATTGCACGAAGTTAAAAAACTATCTAATTTCGAAAATAATTGCCACAAAAAGTAATAAATAATGGAAAACTTTAAACAAATTTGAAGAAAAATGTAATTGTCACTAAAAATATTAGGAATCGCAAAACTTTAAGACAATCCATAATAAACTGACTTATTATGTGAATGAAAATTGGAAAATTAGAAAATGTGCCGTAGAATTAAATGAAAATTTTAATACTTTTTATGGGAATCGCCATGAAAAGTTTTAAAGTATAAGTGCAAAATGAAAAATGATTGCCATAGAAAGTACAACAATAAATGAGCCTGTGGTTTTTTTGTGATTGTCATGAAAAGTATTAAAAATTAAATGATATTAAGACAATTCCTAAAAAGTTGCCACATTCATTGCACGAAGTTAAAAAAAACTATCTAATTTCGAAAATAATTGCCACAAAAAGTAATAAATAATGGAAAACTTTAAACCAATTTGAAGCAAAATGTAATTGTCAGTAAAAATATTAGGAATCGGAAAACTTCAAGACAATCCTTAATAAACTGACTCATTATGTGAATGAAAAGTGGAAAATTAGAAAATTTGCTGTAGAATGTAATCAAAATTGGAAAATTTCAAACATCGAATCGAATTTTGATACTTTTGATGGGATACCATGAAAAGTTTTAAAGTACAAGTGCAAAATGAAAAATGATTGTCATAGAAAGTACAACAATAAATGAGCCTGTGGTTTTTTTGTGATTGTCATGAAAAGTATTAAAAATTGAATGATATTAAGGCAATTCCTAAAAAGTTGCCACATTCATTGCACGAAGTTAAAAAAACTATCTAATTTCGAAAATAATTGCCACAAAAAGTAATAAATAATGGAAAACTTTAATCAAATTTGAAGAAAAATGTAATTGTCACTAAAAATATTATGAATCGGAAAACTTCAAGACAATCCATAATAAACTGACTCATTATGTGAATGAAAATTGGAAAATTAGAAAATGTGCCATAAAATGTAATGAAAATTGGAAAATTTCAACCAAATTTTAAGATATTTCATCCAATTTTATTACTTTCTATGGGAATCACCATGAAAAGTATTAAAGTATAAGTGCCAAATGAAAAATGATTGCCATAGAAAGTACAACAATAAATGAGCCTGTGGTTTTTTGTGATTGTCAAGAAAGGTATTAAAAATTGAATGATATTAAGGCAATTCCTAAAAAGTTGCCACATTCATTGCACGTAGTTAAAAAAACTATCTAATTTCGAAAATAATTGCCACAAAAAGTAATAAATAATGGAAAACTTTAAACAAATTTAAAGAAAAATGTAATTGTCACAAAAAATATTAGAAATCGGAAAACTTCAAGACAATCCATAATAAACTGACTCATTATGTGAATGAAAATTGAAAATTAGAAAATGTGCCGTAGAATGTAATGAAAATTTGAAATTTTCAAACAAATTTTAAAATAATTCATCCAATTTTAATACTTTTTATGGGAATCGCTATGAAAAGTTTTAAAGTATAAGTGCAAAATGAAAAATGATTGCCATAGAAAGTACAACAATAAATGAGCCTGTGGTTTTTTTGTGATTGTCATGAAAAGTATTAAAAATTGAATGATATTAAGGCAATTCCTAAAAAGTTGCCACATTCATTGCACGAAGTTAAAAAAACTATCTAATTTCGAAAATAATTGCCACAAGAAGTAAAAATTTCAAAATTTCCGACAAATAAATTTTCAGAAATTTCAGTCGTTAAACTCGGAAAATTGAACATTCAGAATAATTAAAAATATCATAAAAAGTGTGCATCAAATTGTCGCTCAATGAAACTCATGTATGTTAGACCTAAAGCTTCTGTGAATATACCCTGTAAGTGACACTTACCAATTTGCCTTTGAAGGGTAGTAAATCAACCCTGAATAATTATAATATTCCGATCAACTCGGTTAAGTTAAGTTCTTGATTTTCTCACTTATTTGAGATGTACTTGTGGTCAAATTTTCAGAGGATTTATCTTTAGGCATATTGTATACAGATCTGGCTAAAGATTTAGTCTACTTATCGATTTATCTGAACAGCATCTGTTACAGTGAGCTGTAACTGGTACCTGCAAGAAATTTACATTTCTGAGTTGTACAAATTGGGTTTGCATGCCAAAGATTCAATTTTATAATTTGTACTTCTATCTGATAACCAAACAGAGTCCAAACCATAACATTTCCCCAAAATCAATCAATTTCAAGCCGAAAGTAAATACAATTCAAATCGTCGACGGTGGGATTATCGATTGAACCTTCTTCCTCTAAGGCACAAGAAAAAACGCCATGGACGACTGCCAATGGCACGTTCGCTCTGCCCTAATGAATGTGTTTACATGGCACTCGAACGTTTCGGCGGTGTTACTAATGACGTTAACATATCATGCCCCAGGCTGTGTCAGAGTGCGTGTTTAAGGAACAAACATTTCCAATTTCATAGCGGGACAAATCGAGGGGAAGGCAAACGGGAGACGTCTCGCTGTCTTTGATGAATCCCATAATGTAGCGTCTTCGCTGCTAAATGGAACAGACGTAATTGCCGACAGTCGAGGGCTGTGCATACGCCGAATTCTCATTACGCGCGTTAAATACGGCCCACATGGGGGCCCATGGGGGCACAGGGGCCCCCTCATTACTCCCTATGTGGCACAGGCACTTGCCCGAGTTTTAATTACAGCTTAACGAGAAGCAGTGGCCACCATAGCTCCAAGGTACAGCTATGAGAAATTCTAATGTCAGTGCGGTGTTTGACGGATTTTTCTTTTCAGGCAAAACTATTATTGGGCAAAAATATGCCTAATCTGATATCCCAATGGGGCGCATAATTGCTGTGTGAGACGTATCTGCCTTTTCAGGAAAACTATTATTGGGCAAAAATATGCCTAATCTAATATTCCAATGTGGCACATAATTAACTTGTACGGCGTTGGCACAAAAACCGTTTCTGTCGTAATTACTGCCCGCAATATTGATTGCCGCTTTTCGTGAGGTGCGTGCAATGATTTTGGCTTATATTATCGTGTGTATGTTAATTTCGATGTGTCGAAAGGAGCACTCAAGTTTCCCCGAACTTCAGGACAATAACAAGCAATAGGGTTGTTCAACTTTGCGGAATTTGTTTGCAAAATACGATTATAATTAACGACCGAAGCAACATAAAGTTCTTGCTTAATATAGTTCGTGAATGCGATATATTCTATTACCAAGTTTTATTCACACTAACCTCAAATATATAATTCAGGCATACTGTATACAAATCAGGCATGAAATGTTCAAAATATCCGTTAGAATAATTTTCAAAAAATTCAGAGACTTTTTTTTCAGAGGAATTATCTTCAGGTATACTGTATACAAATCAGGCATAAAATTAGAAAATATCCTTTAGATAATTTTTCAGAAATTTCAGTGACTGATACCGGTCAAGTCGGAAAGTTAAACTTTCAGAATATTTCAAAATATCATAAAAGTGTGCATCAAGTTGTCATTCAATGAAACTTATGTGTGTTACTCATGAAGGGTCTGTGAATATAGCCTGTAAGTGACACTTTCCAATTTGCCGTTGGAGAGTAGTAAATCAACCCTGAATATACAGGGTGTTAATACTAAGTTGAAACACCCGAAAATGGTAGTTAGAACTCATTGAAATAAACAACTTTTCTTAGTTAAAATTTTTGAATTGGAGCCCAAGTTCGTAGTTATTGGCGTTCTTTTGTTTTTCGAAAAATCGTCATTACTCCCTTATTTTAAGGAATATTTAAAAGATACAAAAACGTTCAACATGCGCTTTCGGTTCTCTAAAACATTTGTACTTACAATTATTTTCGTTTTTATCAAATAACAAAATGGCCTATGGCCTAAAATGGCCTATCTTCAGCGATGAAATAAACGCGCGGTATATATATATATATATATATATATATATATATATATATATATATATATATATATATATATATATATATATTGTTACGTTTTTATATTGCCTCACGTTCGGGCTCCAATTGTTACGTTTTTATTTACTCTGCCTATTTTACTTTCTCTTATCTCAGGTTCAATAGTAGGTTCAATCATAACTAAATAGAGTTTTGTCCAAATACTTTAATGAATTGAAAATAACCAAAAATATTAAAACGTCTAATATAAACTGAACTAAACAAACAAATCAAAAACAATAGAAAACAAAATTATTAAATACATAATAAACTATGGCCAACATTAACAAACTAAATCCTATATACACAAGCCAACTTATGTGATAATATGACTCTTGCACTTTACGCAAACTTTCTACTTGCAGTTTTCTTCTTGTGGTTCCTTGATTAATTCGTCCTCTTGTCCCTGCGTTCTCCTTTCGATCCTTTGTTGATTCCCACAAAAGTAAACAGCTACTTTTGTGTGCGAAGTTGAGCGGCTTGAAGTCCTGATTTTTGAATATCTCCGTCACGGCTCCTATCTTGTTGAACTCCTCTCCTGGTTGACTGTCTTCTTCCAGTCCTATGTCCAATCGTTGAAACTCCGTTAATATTTTGTAATGTATTCGTATTAGTATCGCAACATCTCCACCCGCGATCCACACGCGTCTCTGCCACTCGTCAATCTCTTTGTTGATTATTTTCGACTTTCCATTATTCAATTCCCCAAGCGTCTATGCACGAAGTCACCTGTCACCCGTGGTAACCAATCAACAACCTCCATCCGTGGATTGCTTTGTATATTTGTGCATACTTGTTCATATTCACATTTACATTTTTACAATAATTTTTGTTAGCTTGTGCCCTAAATATTATAATTCTATCTAAAACCTATATAATAATAACAATAAATATATTCTAATTAATCTAAATAAATACTACAAATACCATCACAATATATATATATATATGTTATCAGCTGATTTGGTGGCCGCCCGTGGAGCGGCGATGACCGTGAGTGGAAGCGGAGAGGGAAGGCGAATTGAGCCAGGCCGAGCTGCGCACGCGGGCGGAGAGAGTCCGAGTGGAGACAGACGAACATATGTTGCGAGTGTAACGTGATGCAAATAAAGATTGTTAGGTTATTCCACCGCGTGTGTTTTATTTTACCAGTCATTAAACAATAACTGATTACATATATATATATAATCAGTTCCCCAATTACCCATTTGGGTGTAGGGTTTAATTTTGCTCATCTTTTCACAAATTCTTTTCATATCTTTCGGTCCTGTGCCATTTTTATTGCCTCCTCTTTTGTCGTTCCTCTTTCTTCTAGTATCTTTCATATTACTTCTTTCCATGTCTTTCTTGGCTTTCCTAGTTTCTTCTTTCCTTGCGTTTTTGTTTCTCATATTATTTTGGTTCGTGCATCCTCTGCATATGACCCCACCATCCTAATTGTCGTTCTTCAATGTAGTCTTCCATACTTTTTATTTGTTTTCTTGTGATGAATTCACTTCTTATTTTGTCCATTATAGTTACCCCATATACTCATCTTAACAATATGAAATATTTTTGAATATATTTACTTGAAGCAATATTTCCCAGAGCTTGACCTATCTACTGACCGCTGCTATCACAGCGAGAACCATCACTCCAAATAAATCGGGCTGCACTGTGTGCACACACTCACAAGCTTCACGTTTAATGTAGTAAACCGAAAATAGAAACGATAAATAAGGTGCAATCAGTTAATTTATCAAAGACCGGCGACGTGGGTGGGTCGAGCTCGCAGTTGGCAGTGCGTGCTGCCCCGTGCGATCTCTTAGCGAGATATACAAATATTATCGCGAACTCCTGCTGCCCCTGCTTTTTTGTGCCCAGGAATGTCGCGCAATCATTGACAGGTCAGCCGCCCCCAATGGCGATCGGCACAGTTATATTATTCAAGTACGTCTAGGAAATTTCCATGCCGCGAACTTTATTGCACGTGCAGTTCTAATAATACTCTTTGTTATCTCGAGACAACCGCACGAGGACCAACACACGAAATCGGAATTCCATTTGTTGTGTGTTCAATAATTGTTACACAAAAAACTGCAATGTTATATATACCTAGCTACAGTGCCTGTAAAGTTATCTATGACACATAACAGTAGATAGGCTATGCAGGGTCTGCGGTCAAATAATGAATTTATTAAAATTATTGAAAAACAGTTTGTAATTACCTATAAAATCCTGTAAACTCAGAACAGTAGATAGGCTATGCAGGGTCTGCGGCAAAATAATGAATTTATTAAAATTATTGAAAAACAGTCTGTAATTACCTATAAAATCCTGTAAACTTAGAACAGTAGATAGGCTATGCATGTACTGTGGCAAAAACACATAAAAATTTACATGGGTATCTAAGATGGTAAAAATCGAACAATTCCAACGTCATCGGCCATTTAATTGCCTGTGCTCCTGCCGTTTTAAAAGAGACCTGTTTAAAATGTAACCTGTTTAAAAGTGATCTGTTTGAAAGAGATATGTTTGAAACAGATCTGTATAAAAAGAGACTTGTTTAAAACAGGTATGTCTTATTTAAATCAGGTGGACCATAGGCATAGATTATGGAAAATTGAAACCATTGAACCCGGTGTTAATGGATTAACTAAATTTCGAGCAATTTTTAATAGTGGTGCCAATTGGTGTGATCCAATTCGCTCGACATTGTTCCAACAAATCAGGAGAGATAATTTAGTGCGAACAAGGGATGTATATACACATCAGGCTGCCGTTCATGTTGCATAAATTATTTATGGATACTATAGTGTAATATTGATCACGAGCATTTCATTTCGAGATAATTAATAATAAACGTATCAAACACCGCGATAACGGATATCATCGAAACGTTCGTGCATCATCAGGGCGCCATTCTAGGCATTAATTAAATCTCATTAAGGCCCGCGCTCGCGGATAGATGGCAGTAGAGATACACCAGCCCGGCGATTGCTTTCCCAGATATTAATCAGATAGGGTTCGAATTTGTTATTGAATTCGGGATCAAAGGACGAAGCGGGATAATGAGACGCAGCCCTTCAGATTGTTGCAATAGCCGGGCCCTATGAGGCGCGTGCCCTCTTTCGGGGGTGGCCGAGTACATTCCTGCGATCGATATGGTCCCTGGCTCCCGAACTGGGTTCACTATCCCTGCGAATTACAGGAGGATTTATGGGAGAGCCTCGCGGACGGTCCTTTTTTCGGCCAATTTAATTTATGGTTCCACCCTTGCCCCAAAATCCGCGGGGGTGGGCCTAGCAAGTTTCAATTCCGCGAATATCGTCTGCACTGTAATATTTATTGGATGATTATGCGGTGTGTATTCAGGGGGTTCCTACGGCGAATTTGCGTGCGGTAATGGTGTTTGCGGGGCTTTTTTTCTGCAACGGGTTTTGGCAGTTGTGGTCGGCCCCAGGATATCCATCGTCTGGGGTGATTTACGCGTCTCGATCACGCTATGCATGCAAAACTAGCGTGACCTTCAAGAATAATTACCGGACTTATAAAAGCTTGCACAGACATTGTTCGAGTACGTATTCAAAACCAAAAGTGGGCGGCACCTGATTCACTTCGCATTCACTAATTTTCAAATACATTATAATCTTGATTACATACGTAATTATACCGCAGTCAAGAACTGGCAGTGACTACAGTCCGTTTTCATACCTCAAGCTCCTCTCTGAGTCCGAGACCAACCAAGTTCGTCTTCACCAAAGTTTTGTGTGCAAGTGCAAGTACGTCGCGACACTGACAGTTTCAGTTCGCCCCGTGAAGAGTTAAAGTGCGAGTGCCGCCGCGATACTGACTGTTTCCGTTCGCCCCGCCATTCAAGACTTTAATCGTCTTTGTAATCCATCGCGTCTAAACTCTCGTCATATTTCTGGGTGCCAACAAATGCCATTTGATTTAAATTTATAAATTATTGGTAATTTATAGGGTTTCGATAATTTTTTTGTAGTTTTTCTACAAATTTCTGTACTTTCTAATCAGATCATGAAATCTTTCCACAAAATCCTTGAAACATTTGTCATAAATTTGTATACTTTTTAAACAAATTTTTAATTATCATTATAAAATTTAAACAATTTCCGGAATTTTGTGAACATTTTCCAACCGTTTTGGTATTTGTATTTGATGTTTCAATATTTAGGAATTCTCACACTCTTTTCTAATTTTGTTGATTCTATTAATGTAATTGGTAATTTTTCCTCGAACTAATATGAACGTCACATAGTCTTATCTAAATGTGTTGATTTTTCTAATATGATTAGTATTTTTTTTTTCGTACTAATATAAACATCTCACATTCTATCCTAAATTTCTTGATTTTTTTAATGTTATTGGTACTTTTTTCAAAGATATATCATCTTCTCTTGGTTCAGCTTCTCCGTCACAGGTTGCTGATCATTATAGCAATTTTAACTTTATATGAACAAGTAATTTGAAGTAATATGAACATCTCATCATATTCTTCATCTCATATTCTTTTCTAAATTTGTTGATTTTTTTTATGTTATTTGTACTTTTTTCGAAGTTATATCTTCTTCTTCTCTTAGTTCAGATTCTCTGTCGGAGATTGCTGATCATCATAGCAATTTTAACTTTATATGAACACGTGATATGAAGTAATATGAATACCTCATCATATTCTTCATCTAATATTCTTTTCTAAACTTGTTGATTTTTTTAATGCTATTGGTACTTTTTTCGAAGTTATATGTTCTTCTCTTGGTTGAGCTTCTCCGTCGGAGGTTCATGATCATCGTTGCAATTTTAATTTTATATGAACAAATAATATGAAGTAATGTGAACATCTCATCATGTTCATCTCGTATTCTATTCTAAATTTGTTGATTTTTTAATGTTATTTGTACGTTTTTCGAAGTTATATCTTCTTCTTCTCTTGGTTTAGATTCTCCGTCGGAGGTTTCTGATCATAATAGCAATTTTAACTTTATATGAACAAGTAATATGAAGTAATATGAACATCTCATCATATTCTTCATTTTATATTCTTTTCTAAATTTGTTGATTTTTTAAATGTTATTTGTAGTTTTTCGAAGTTATATCTTCTGTTTCTCTTGGTCCAACTTCTCCGTCAGAGGTTTCTGACCATCATAGCAATTTTAACTTTATATGAACAAGTAATATGAAGTAATATGAACATCTCATATTCATTTCTAAATTTCTTGATTTTTTTTAAGTAATTGGTACTTTTTTCGAAGTTATATCTTCCTTTTCTCTTGGTTCAGCTTCTCCGTCGGAGGTTGCTGATCATCATAGCAATTTTAACATAATATGAACATGTAATCTGAAGAAATACGATCATCTCGCCATATTGTTCATCTCATTATTATGGTATTTGTATATAATGTTCCAATATTTAGGAATTCTCATACACTTTTCAAAATTTGTTGATTTTGTTTATGTAATTGGTAATTTAATTCAAAATTTTCAATTTCTATAGAAATGTTCTATTCATTTTGAAAATACACTGGTAATTTATAGGGTTTCGATAATTTTTGGTAGTTTTTCTACAAAATTATGTACTTTCTAAAGTGATCATCAAATCTTTCCACAAAATCCTTAAAACATTTGCCATAAATATGTACACTTTCTAAACAAATTTTTAAATATCATTATAAAACTCAAACAATTTCCGGAATTTGGTAAACATGTTCCAACTGTTTTGGTATTTGTATTTAATGTCTCAATATTTAAGGATTCTCATACACTTTTCTAAATTTGTTGATTTTTTTAATATATTTGGTAATTTTTCCTCGAAGTTATGTGATCAATTCATATTCCCTTCTAAATTTGTTGATTGTTTGAATGTTGTTGGTAATTTTTTTCGAAGTAATGTGAATATTTCATAGTCTTTTCTAAATATGTTGATTTTTATAATGTGATTGGAATTTTTTTAACTAATATAAACATCTCACATTATATTCTAAATTTGTTGATTTTTTTAATGTTTTTGGGTAATTTTCCCTCGAAGTAATGTGAACAACTCATATTCTTTTCTACATTTATTCATTATTCTAATGGTATTGGTATTTTTTTTTTTTTCAAATTAATGTGAATATCTTGAATATCACACACTCTTTTCTAAATTTGTTGATTTTTTAATGTTTTTTGGTAATTTTTCTTCGAAGTAATGTAAACATCTCATATTCTGTTCTACATTTGTTGATTATTCAAATGTTTCTTCAAATTATTCAAATAGTCTTTTCTAAATATGTTGATATTCCTAATGTGATTGGTAGATTGGTATTTTTTTTAACTAATTTAAACACCTCACATTCTTTTCTAAATTTGTTGATTTTTTTAATATTATTGGTACTTTTGTCGAAGTTATATCTTCTTCTCTTGGTTCAGCTTCTCTTTATCCAACTTTATTTGAACAAGTAATATGAAGTAATATGAACATTTCGTCATATTCTTCATATCATATTCTTTTTTAAATTTGTTGATTTTTAAATGTTATTTGCACTTTTTTAGAAGTTATATCTTCTTCTTCTCTTGGATCAAATTCTCCGTCGGAGGTTGCTGATTATAATAGGAATTTTAACTGTATATGAACAAGCAATATGTAGTAATATAAACATCTCATCATATTCTTCATCTCATATATTTTTCTATTTTTTTTAAAAAATTTAATGTTATTGCTACTTTTTTCTAACTTATATCTTCTTTTTCTCTTGGTTTAGCTCCTCCGTCGGAAGTTGCTGATCATCATAGCAATATTAACTTAATATGAACTAGTAATATGAAGTAATATTAACATCTCTCCTTCATCTCTTATTGTTTTCTAAATTTGTTGATTTTTTTAATGTTATTGGTATTTTTTGCCAAGCAATGCATGACATTTGTGTTGTCTGTTTAATTTCTATATTGTTTTTTTTTAATGTTTACAGTATTTTCCAAACAAATTTACCATATCTATTGATAACCAGCTAATATAATTATATTTTGAAGAAAAAGAAGAAGAAAAAAGCAATGTAAAATATAATATTATATTAGGCTTGTGTAATTTATAAACTTTGGGTATTGACGCAATTATCAGTTTTTAATTAATTTCTCTTAATCGTAATGTATATATGGATTCCTCTTTTTTATAAATTTATATCTTAATGTATCCTCAAGCATTTTTTCGTTTTACTCTACATTTTTCACTAATGGTATTCCTCGCTAATCATCATGGCAATTATTTATTCTTTTATTATTATATATTTATTATTATTTTTATCATTTTTTTATTTATCATAGATCCCTGACAATTTTGGAAAATTGCAATGTATCCTTTCAATTATCTTCAGTTTTTCTTTTTAAATTTCACTATTTTCTGAACAGATGACGGAATTTTTTATAGTTTTGAAATGTTTAATGGCAGCAGAGGTTAGTTTTATTGGTGTAAATATGAGTACCTACTGTTATTAGCACAAATGACTGCAATTACAGTCACTATCAAAGACGATACTGACAGTAATGACTTAAAAGTAGTTACATAAAAATAAATTTTGAAAATTAACCAATATTTGTCAATATGCCGACAAAATTTTCAAAAATCTTTGGTGATTTCTGTTGATGATAATTTCACTTTGCATTCACTAATTTTCAACTAAATAATCTATAATCTTGATTACGTACGAAATGATATTTCTTTCATTAGAAACTCTAGAAGCTCTGTTGTTTGTTTTGTTTTTGCGGTTGAAACACCTACCTTAGGGCCATAGCTTGCAATAATAATAATGTTTTTATTGGTGCCATTAACAATAAGTTATACACATGTCATACAAATTTATAGAATTGAATACAATTCACAATACATATGAAGTGTTCAATAAAATCAGTAGAAAAAAGTAGAAAACAATAAAAACGCAACTTTGGGGGCCAAAAATTGCGAGGAAAACGTATTTGGCATCGTTTTGACCTAATTAATTAACTAAAATAATAAAGCAAATATTTTTTTTACTAAAATTTGAAATTATTATTAATTAATTTTGATTATATTCTTTCCTATGGAAGTAATTTTGTAAGTAATTTGTACACAGCAGGTCTGAGTTACGAAAGTATAATGTTTCGCAACTACTATCAGTTTTAAAAAGCGACACTTTATATGCCAAAATTATAAAAACAATTCTATTATATTTATTTATTTATATATTTATTTATTTATTTATTTATCCACGGGAAGGCCTCCCAATATATGCATTACGGTGTAGGTTAACAATGTTTAAGGTATTTAAGTCGTTAACGTTATTGATGATTCAACAAAAAGTTATTAAAAAGAGAGAAATTATTTCAGTGACGTATAAATTACTAAGGGCTAACATGTGAAGCAAAAAAATCCTCAAATTAAGGAGTAGATAAATTATAGAGTTACTTAAAAACGTCTTCATTTTCAGAGAGAAAATGGGATATAAGTGCAGATTACTAACCAATCTGAAAATCCAACAAACGTAATTAAAGCAGCAATCCAATTAAACAACATTTTTACCTAAATGTAACATTTATACATAACTAAAACAAAAAAAAAGAGCGATATTTTTCAACAACCAATCAATTATTAATTAAGCAATAACAATTAGAGCAATACATCCCGATAGTGTGTGATGTCAATAAATTAACGTGTAAATAGCTATAAAACTTAACCCTACGAACGACCCAAAGCTAGAGGAAGATGGCATTCGCGGCTGCACGCATGATCCTCAAGGACAAACGGAGGAAACCGTCGAAGGAAGAGTTCACGCCGAGGAACAGGAGCAAGGTAAAACAATTTCTTTATTCTGCGGCGCGCCGTTCCCTCTTCCCTTCGATCCCGCGGGAACTGGAGGAGGGACGGACTCGTTATGCGGGAGCGGCGACCTTGAATCGATTCCGCGGAGGGTTGGACCGGAAAAGTCATCAGCTAAACAGATCCCGAAGATAATGGGTAAAAGGATCCTCCTGCTCCCAAGGAGCGGGATTACTTTAAAGTCTGGGTAGAATTACTAGGGATGAAATCTGTATAGAAATTTTTGTGCAGTGCAAAATTTAACACTTGGATGCTTGAATCTGAACCAGAGTTAGTTTCGAAGTGAATTTGTATACCATCATTATTAAGGGGCACGAAAGACTGCAAAGAATAGAATAATTCACTAAAATGACAATTAATTAAATCGCCGATTTTAAAATTTTTAACTACATTTTAAAAATTTTGGCTTTGATTTTGTTTATTTAAATTTACAATTTGTATTATTTTAGAAGGAAAATCTAAATAATTTTATTCATTGCTTGGTATCTCAAGCATTTAATTGAATTATTATCCAATGTAATTTCATTAATCTTAATAATAAAAATAAATATAAAAAAGGGGACGTTGAGAAGTAACTTCCCATAAGAATTAACATGCATTTCCGGTCGGCTCGGTTGTGGGGGGGGGGGGGAATGGTCTCAGCTTTATAAGAGGTAATTGGTAAGACAGAGATTTCATGGGTTCAAAAGAGTGTGATGGGATTGGAACCTGCTCCCGAAGTGGTTGAATAGTGACAGGTTACACGTGTCACTATAATGTGACATGTTACACGTGTCAGTATAAAGTGACATGTTACACGTGTCACTATAAAGTGACATGTTACACATGTCACTATAAAGTGACATGTTACACATGTCACTATAAAATGACATGTTACACGTGTTACTATAAAATGAGATGTTACACATGTCAGTATAATATTCATTTCTTCGATATTACGAAACATAGAATTCTATGGAATTCCTATTTCTGGAGATGTGGACGAATTTTCTGACATATTACTAAAGTTTAGCGATTTCTATATATTTTTATGAATTTTCTTATCTATAGTGTATAATATCTAATACTTTATAACATCTAATATCTTTAGTTTTAGAATTCTATTTTAGGAGATATTTTCCACTAAAGTTTCAGCCATATTCTCAAATATTGATTTTACTTTAATAGTGATATCTCAAAAACTGACGTGTCAATAGTAATCAAATTTATTATTAATATTTAATGATATACTGGTCTATAGTTCCTATAATTTGATTTAATATCCAATGCGTAATTTTTGAGATATTTTAGTTCTTGTGTAATCATGTAATTTCTAAAGATATTCAATTATTGATATTACTTCATTAACGATATCTCAAAAACTGGCGCGTAAATAATAATAAAATTTATTACTGATATTGATAAATATACTGGTATCCAAAGCATTTAATTGTATTATTATCCAATGTGTAGTTCTTGAAATATTTTCATTTAAGTGTAAATATGTATTTTTTAACAATATTCTCAATTATTGATTTTACTTCATAAGTGATATATCAAAAACAAACGTGTTAATATTAATAAATGTTATTACTGATATTTAATGATGTATTGGTTACTGATGTGTTTAATTGTATTACTGTCCAATGCGTAATTTTTAATATTTTTGCATTCAAGTGTTATCGTGTGTTTTTCAATCAAATTCTCAAATACTAATTTTACTTTAACAGTAATATCTAAAAAACTGACGTGTCAATTATAATCAAATTTATTACTGATATTTAGTGATATATTGGTCTATAGTTTATTTGATTGGATTAAAATCCAATGCGTAATTTTTGAGATATTATTGTAATCGTGTGTTTTTCAACAAAAAATCTCAACTACTGATTTTATTTTAACAGTGATATCTTAAAAACTGACGTGTCAATATTGACACAATTTATTATTGATATTTAGTGATGTATTGGCCTTCAGTTCATTTAATTGGATTAATATCCAATGCGTAGTTTTTGATATATTTTTGTTCATGTGTAATCATGTAATTTCTAGAGATATTCAATTAGTGATATTACTCCATTAGTGATATCTCGAAAACTAGCACGTAGATATTAATAAACTTTATCACTGATATTGAGAAATATAGTGGCAATTACAACATTTCATTGGATTATTATCCAATGTGTAGTTATTGACATATTTGCATTTAAGTGTTAATATGTATTTATCAACAATATTCTCAAATATTGATTTTACTTCATCAGTGATATATTAAAAACCAGCGTGTCAATATCAATAAATGTTATTACTAATATTTAGCGATATGTTGGTCACTGATGTGTTTAATTGGATTACTATCCAATGCGTCATTCTCGAAATATGTGCATTCAAGTGATATCGTGTGTTTTTTAATCAAATTCTCAAATACTGATTTTACTTTAAGAGTAATATCTAAAAAACTGACGTGTCAATTATAATCACATTTATTACTGATATTTAGTGATACATGGGCCAATAGTTAATTTCATTGGATTAATATCCAATGCGTAATTATCGAGATATTACTGTTATCGTGTGTTTTTCAACAAAATTCTCAAATACTGATTTTACTATAACTGTGATATCTCAAAAACTGACGTGTCAATATTAATAAAATTTATTACTGATATTTAGTGATATATTAGTCTTTAGTTCATTTAATTGGATTATTATCCAAAGCGTAGTTTTTGAGATATTTTTATTCATGTGTAGTCATGTAATTTCTAGAGATATTCAATTAGTGATATTACTCCATTAGTGATATCTCGAAAACTAGCACGTAGATATTAATAAACTTTATCACTGATATTGAGAAATATAGTGGCAATTAAAACATTTAATTGGATTATTATCCAATGTGTAGTTATTGACATATTTGCATTTAAGTGTTAATATGTATTTTTCAACAATATTCTCAAATATTTATTTTATTTCATCAGTGATATATCAAAAACAAGCGTGTCAATATTAATAAATGTTATTAGTGATATTTAATGATATGTTGGTCACTGATGTGTTTAATTGGATTGCTATCCAATGCGAATTTTTTGATATATTTGTATTCAAGTGAAATCGTGTGTTTTTCAACCATATTCTCAAATACTGATTTTACTTTAACAGTGATATCTCAAAAACTGACGTGTCAATATTAATGAAATTTATTAGTAAAATTTAGTGATATATTTTTCTGCAGTTCTTGTAATTGGATTAATATCCAATGCGTAATTTTTGAGATATTGTTGTCCATGTGTAATCATGTAATTTCTAAAGATATTCAATTAGTGATATTACTCCATTAGTGATATCTCAAAAACTAGCGCGTAAATATTAATCAAATTTATCAGTGATATTAAGGAGTATAGTGGCATTTTAGACATTTAATTGGATTATTATCCAATGTGTAATATTGACATATTTGCATTTAAGTGTTAATATGTATGTATCAACAATATTCTCAAATATTGATTTTACTTCATCGGTGATATACCAAAAACAAGTGTGCCAATATTAATAAATATTATTACTGATATTTAATGATATGTTGGTCACTAATGTGTTTAATTGGATTACTATCCAATGTGTAATTCTTGGCATATCTGCATTAAGTGTTATCGTGTGTTTTTCAACCTAATTCTCAAATACTGATTTTACTTCAACAGTGATATCTCAAAACCTGACGTGTCAATATGATTCCAATTTATTACTGATATTTAGTGATATATTGGTCTGTAGGTAATTTAATTGGATTACTATCCAATGCGTAATTTTTGAGATATTTGCATTCAGGTGTTATCGTGTATTCTTAAACCTAATTCTCAAATACTGATTTTACTTCAACAGTGATATCTCAAAATCTGACGTGTCAATATGATTCAAATTTATTACTGATATTTAGTGATATATTGGTCTGTAGGTAATTTAATTGGATTACTATCCAATGCGTAATTTTTGAGATATTTGCATTCAAGTGTTATCGTGGGTTTTTCAACCATATTCTGAAATACTGATTTTACTTCAACAGTGATATCTCAAAAACTGATGTGTTAGTATTAATAAAATTTATTACTGACATTTAGTGATATACTGGTCTATAGTTCATGTAATTTCATTAATATCCAATGCGTAATTTTTGAGATATTATCGTTATAGTGTGTTTTTCAACAAAATTCTTAAATACTGATTTTGTATTAACAGTGATATCTCAAAAACTGACGTGTCAATATTAATCAAATTTATTACTGATATTTAGTAATATATTGGTCTTTAGTACATTTAATTGGATTAATATCCAATGCGTATTTTTTGAGATATTTTAGTTTATGTGTAAACATGTAATTTCTAGAGATATTCAATTATTGATATTACTTTATTAGCGACATCTGAAAAACTGGCACGTAAATAATAATAAACCTTATTGTTGATATTGAGAATTATACTGGTATAATTCTCAAATATTTAATTGGATTATTATCCATTGCTTAATTCTTAAAATATTTGCATGCAAGTGTTATCAGGATTGCAAAAATTTCTTTTATATCTTCCAAAAATGTAAACACAATTTCTTTGTTCTGCAGGTTTAATAAATATGCTGATCATTAAACAAGATTAGAGCCATACGTGAAACAGTTATAAATTAAAATATAACCATATTACCATACAAGATAAAGATTTATAAGAGTTGTGTAAAATGCACGGAAGCATTATTAATGAGTTTTCAGCGAGGATGCAATTAATTTTCTTTAAATGAACATTAATATCTATAACGCAACATTAGAGCCAGAGCATTACAAGCATTACTCATTCTGAAAAGTTCTGGATGAATAATTTTTCATCACATTTTAGTTGACTCGAGTTTGAGTTATTGCTATACTTGTTTCACATATTTCGTGATTGGTATTAATGTGCTCCTTGCAGACATTTTTTCAGTAGTAGCTTTGTATTGATCAACAATTTCTCTGCTATATGGAATTTTCCTCCCCTTCTCTTATGTTTTTACTTTACCATTTGTGATTTCGGCTCTCATATCTCTTTTAGTTCTTCATAGTTATCATACTTGTTTCACATATTTCGTGATTGGTATTGATGTGCTCCTTGCAGACATTTTTTCAGCAGTAACTTTACATCGATCAACAATTTCTATGTTCTTTGGAATTTTCGTCGCCTTCTCTCATGTTTTTCCTTTGCCATTTCTGATTTCGGCTCTCATATCTCTTGTTTTTAGTTCTTTATAGTAATCATCGTAATTCTTGCATTTTTGTGTTTAATTCTTTTTTCATTCATCGTTATTATAAAAAAAAATTATAAAACACGTCTTTTGAGGTATTTTAAAGATGTTCTGAGCAAAAATTAATCCCAACAATTGCCCCATTACAAAACGAAATTTTCCATTTTCCCTGAGGCATTTTATAATGCGTGCCCAATTTCACGAAGAGCCTGTTCCTTGACGATCACGTTGAAAGTATTACTCCAGGAACACTCCGCACTTATTATATGAATGCCCCCACGTTAATGCCCCATAAAAAGGACAATATAAAAACGGCGGAGCAGTCCAAATTGGAGCGAGGGTCCTTACGTTGTCCCTGTCACCTGCACCTTAATGAACCTGCCAGAATCCATTATCCTGCAGTGCCTCCTGCAGACTTTACACGCTACCGACCCTGCCAGGAATTCCGCCCAGGTATAATAGCCCGTGTGAAATTTAATTTCTATTCGGTCGAGCGCGAGGCCGATAATGGGGAGTTTTCGTCGTGGCATGCATGGAGATTTTTGGGGGTGGCGAAAATCGGGCGAGGCACCGTTTCCCGTTTCCCATTTTCACCTGGGTTTATAAAATCAGGGAAGTTTTTAATGGTCGTCAATTGATAAATAGTTAACAAAACTGTATCAATACCTAGTTAATGAATTCTAAAGTAATAGATGGAGTGTGGCATTGGACACAAACTGTGCCATGTTTCATGAAGTGATGACATATATTGAGTAGTTTTGCTACTAAATAAAAGTTAATAAATACAGTTTACAAATACAGTTAACAAAACTGTATTTCAAAACCTAGTTAATGAATCCTAAAGTAATAGATGAAGTGTGGCATTGGACAGAAACTGTGCCATGTTTCATGAAGTGGTGACATATATTGAGTAGTTTTGCTACTAAATAAAAGTTAATAAATACAGTTTACAAATACAGTTAACAAAACTGTATTTCAATACCTTGTTAATGAATCCTAAAGTAATAGATGAAGTGTGGCATTGGACACAAACTGTGCCATGTTTCATGAAGTGGTGACATATATTGAGTAGTTTTGCTACTAAAAAAATTAATACTATTTAACAACTAATAACAAATAAATCTTACACAATTTTACAATCTAACAAAAATCCTTGAATCTTCTGAAAATGTATAATCAAGTGTATTACGTATAAAAAAAAACGAACAGTAACGTGTACGTTATATATGCATTAAACATTCGAATGTGATGCTCTCAAGTAACATACACATTACTGCTATGGTTTTTTGATCAGCAATGCACCTGATTATTACGTCCCTGTGTAAAAATTCGCGAAATTTTGCGATTTTCGTGCGGTTGCAATCGAAACGGATAAGTTTTATATTTGTTTTGTGACAATTTATCCCTGAAGTCGTTTACGCGGCACAAAGAGCTTTCAAAGGGGCACAAATGTAGAATATGAAAACAGAACGACAACCGATAAAACGTCCCATTTTTCTTCTCAAAGCAATGCATGAATCAAATTTAGCACTCAATGACGTTTGGAATACTGTTTTACATAGTTGAAAATGCATCAAATCGGATGGTGGAATATATCACTCGAGGCCCATATATTTTTACATCGAAAGAAATGATTGAACGCAATATTTATGCCCCATTGAGTAATACAAACAAATCGTATGCGGACAGCATACTATTTTTCAATGTATTGATTTTCTCAACTGATCAATATCTCAGTATGATAACTTGAGAAACAACTTCGTATGTTTTTACCACAAAATGTTTATTGATATATGGACATATACAATAAAATAACGACTCAAGTTTCGACTTCTTACTGTCATTTTTTTTTTCAAGTGTTTTAAAAGTTCAATTTTAACTAATAATAATAATAATAATAATAATAATAATAATAATAATAATGGTCATTGATATAGGAGTTTGCGATGTCAATGTTGGATTGAAGTTAATGTTAAGCGTGGAAAGCAGTAGTCTGACTGAGTAGTCGACTTAACAAATTTTTATCGACTAAAAATATTAAATACAATAAAATTTTATGTAAAATTTCTTTATTTGTTAATATACCTATCAATATTTAACATAACATATATTATCATTGGTAGATATAGTACGCAGTTTTTCATTTTTATTGTACTTCATTTGATACTTTTGATTAAACATCGTTAACTGTTTTGATATTTCAATTGAACATTTTGAAATTTTTCCAAAATTCTCCAAGAATACTAAAAACTTTATGAAATGTTGTGTAACTTCAATTAAACGAATTCAGTTTTATTGAAATTTCTAGACTTGATATCTGGAACTTTTTGATATTTAGATTGTATATTTCGAAAATTTTCCAGCATTCTCGAAGAGTTTTCTAAAACTTTATGAATTGTCGTGTAACTTCAATAGAACTAATTCAGTGTTATTGAAATTGCTGAACTTGAACATCTTAAATTGTATATTTTGAAAATTTTCCGAAATTCTCCTTGAGTTTTCCAATACTTTATGAATTGTGTTGCATCGTGTACTGTACAGAAATCTAATATTAAATTTGCAAATAAAAAAAATTCAGAAATTTTAGTAATATCTAACCCATACTTGTCAATGCAGAAAGTTATCTGTTTGATTTTCTTACTTATTTACTACTGAAACTTTGTCAGATTTTTAGGAGAATTAGTTTCAGGTGTACTGTACACGAATCAAATATCAAATTTGCAAATAATAAATTTTCAGAAATTTCAGTAATAGCTAACCCATACTTGTCAATGCAGAAAGTTATCTGTTTGATTTTCTCACTTATTTACTACTGAAAGTTTGTCAAATTTTCAGGAGAATTAGTTTCAGGTGTACTGTACACGAATCAAATATCAAATGTGCAAATAATAAATTTTCAGAAATTTCAGTAATAGCTAACCCATACTTGTCAATGCAGAAAGTTATCTGTTTGATTTTCTCACTTATTTAATACCGAAACTTTGTCAAATTTTCAGAAAAATTAGTTTCAGGTGTACTGTCCACGAATCAAATATCAAATTTGCAAATAATAAATTTTCAGAAATTTCAGTAATAGCTAACCCATACTTGTCAATGCAGAAAGTTATCTGTATGATTTTCTCACTTATTTACTACTGAAACTTTGTCAAGTTTTCAGGAAAATTAGTTTCAGGTGTACTGTACACGAATCAAATATCAAATGTGCAAATAATAAATTTTCAGAACTTTCAGTAATAGCTAACACATACTTGTCAATGCAGAAAGTTATCTGTTTGATTTTCTCACTTATTTACTACTGAAACTTTGTCAAATTTTCAGGAGAATTAGTTTCAGGTGAACTTAACGCCAATCAAATATCAAATTTGCAAATAATAAATTTTCAGAAATTTCAGTAATAGCTAACCCATACTTGTCAATGCAGAAAGTTATCTGTTTGATTTTCTCACTTATTTAATACCGAAACTTTGTCAAATTTTCAGAAAAATTAGTTTCAGGTGTACTGTCCACGAATCAAATATCAAATTTGCAAATAATAAGTTTTCAGAAATTTCAGTAATAGCTAACCTATACTTGTCAATGCAGAAAGTTATCTGTTGGATTTTCTCACTTATTTACTACTGAAACTTTGTCAGATTTTCAGGAGAATTAGTTTCAGGTGTACTGTACACGAATCAAATATCAAATTTGCAAATAATAAATTTTCAGAAATTTCAGTAATAGCTAACCCATACTAGTCAATGCAGAAAGTTATCTGTTTGATTTTCTCACTTATTTAATACCGAAACTTTGTTAAATTGACAGGAGAATTAGTTTCAGGTGTACTGTACATGAATCAAATATCAAATTTGCAAATAATAAATTTTCAGAAATTTCAGTAATAGCTAACCCATACTTGTCAATGCAGAAAGTTATCTGTTTAATTTTCTCGCTTATTTACTACTGAAACTTTGTCAAGTTTTCAGGAAAATTAGTTTCAGGTGTACTGTACACGAATCAAATATCAAATTTGCAAATAATAAATTTTCAGAAATTTCAATAATAGCTAACCCATACTTGTCAATGCAGAAAGTTATCTGTATGATTTTCTCACTTATTTACTACTGAAACTTTGTCAAATTTTCAGGAGAATTAGTTTCAGGTGTACTGTACACGAATCAAATATCAAATTTGCAAATAATAAATTTTCAGAACTTTCAGTAATAGCTAACCCATACTTGTCAATGCAGAAAGTTATCTGTTTGATTTTCTCACTTATTTAATACCGAAACTTTGTTAAATTGACAGGAGAATTAGTTTCAGGTGTACTGTACATGAATCAAATATCAAATTTGCAAATAATAAATTTTCAGAAATTTCAGTAATAGCTAACCCATACTTGTCAATGCAGAAAGTTATCTGTTTAATTTTCTCGCTTATTTACTACTGAAACTTTGTCAAGTTTTCAGGAAAATTAGTTTCAGGTGTACTATACACGAATCAAATATCAAATGTGCAAATAATAAATTTTCAGAACTTTCAGTAATAGCTAACACATACTTGTCAATGCAGAAAGTTATCTGTTTGATTTTCTCACTTATTTACTTCTGAAACTTTGTCAAGTTTTCAGGAGAATTAGTTTCAGGTGTACTGTTCACGAATCAAGTATCAAATTTGCAAATAATAAATTTTCAGAAATTTCAGTAATAGCTAACCCATACTTGTCAATGCAGAAAGTTATCTGTATGATTTTCTCACTTATTTACTACTGAAACTTTGTCAAATTTTCAGGAGAATTAGTTTCAGGTGTACTGTACACGAATCAAATATCAAATTTGCAAATAATAAATTTTCAGAAATTTCAGTAACAGCTAACCCATACTTGTCAATACAGAAAGTTATCTGTTTGATTTTCTCACATATTTACTACTGAAACTTTGCCAAGTTTTCAGGAGAATTAGTTTCAGGTGTACTGTACACGAATCAAATATCAAATGTGCAAATAATAAATTTTCAGAACTTTCAGTAATAGCTAACACATACTTGTCAATGCAGAATCTGTTTGATTTTCTCACTTATTTACTACTGAAACTTTGTCAAATTTTCAGGAGGATTAGTTTCAGGTGTACACGAAGCAAATATCAAATTTGCAAAAAATAAATTTTCAGAAATTTCAGTAATAGCTAACCCATACTTGTCAATGCAGAAAGTTATCTGTTTGATTTTCTCACTTATTTACTACTGAAACTTAGTCAAATTTTCAGGAGAATTAGTTTCAGGTGTACCGTACACGAATCAAATATCAAATTTGCAAATAATAAATTTTCAGAAATTTCATTAATAGCAAACCCATACTTGTCAATGCAGAAAGTTATCTGTTTGATTTTCCTAATTATTTACTACTGAAACTTTGTCAAGTTTTCAGGAGAATTAGTTTCAGGTGTACTGTACACGAACATAATATCAAATGTGCAAATAATAAATTTTCAGAAATTTCAGAAATAGCTAACCCATACTTGTCAATGCAGAAAGTTATTTGTTTGATTTTCTCACTTATTTACTACTGAAACTTTGTCAAATTTTGAGGAGAATTAGTTTCAGGTGTACTGTACACGAATTAAATACCTAATTTGCAAATAATAAATTTTCAGAAATTTCAGTAATAGCTAACCCATACTTGTCAATGCAGGAAGTTATCTGTTTGATATTCTTACTTATTTACCACTGAAACTTTGTCAAATTTTCAGGGGAATTAGTTTCAGGCGTACTGTACACGAATCAATAATCAAATTTGCAAATAATAAATTTTCAGAAATTTCAGTAATAGCTAACCCATACTTGTCAATGCAGAAAGTTATCTGTTTGATTTTCTCACTTATTTACTACTGAAACTTTGTCAAATTTTCAGGAGAATTAGTTTCATGTGTACTATACACGAATCAAATATCAAATGTGCAAATAATAAATTTTCAGAAATTTCAGTAATAGCTAACCAATACTTGTAAATGCAGAAAGTTATCTGTTTGATTTTCTCACTTATTTACTACTGAAACTTTGTCAAGTTTTCAGGAAAATTAGTTTCAGGTGTACTGTACACGAATCAAATATCAAATGTGCAAATAATAAATTTTCCGAACTTTCAGTAATATCTAACCCATACTTGTCAATGCAGAAAGTTATCTGTTTGATTTTCTTTCTTATTTACTACTGAAACTTTGTCAAATTTTCAGGAGAATTAGTTTCAGGTGTACTGTATACGAAACAAATATCAAATTTGCAAATAATAAATTTTCAGAAATTTTGGTAATAGATAACCCATACTTTTCAATGCAGAAAGTTATCTGTTTTATTTTCTCACTTATTTACTACTGAAACTTTGTCAAATTTTCAGGAGAATTAGTTTCAGGTGTACTGTACACGAATCAAATATCAAATTTGCAAATAATAAATTTTCAGAAATTTCAGTAATAGCAAACCCATACTTGTCAATGCAGAAAGTTATCTGTTTGATTTTCCTACTTATTTACTACTGAAACTTTGTCAAGTTTTCAGGAGAATTAGTTTCAGGTGTACTGTACACGAACATAATATCAAATGTGCAAATAATAAATTTTCAGAAATTTCAGAAATAGCTAACCCATACTTGTCAATGCAGAAAGTTATCTGTTTGATTTTCTCACTTATTTAATACCGAAACTTTGTTAAATTGACAGGAGAATTAGTTTCAGGTGTACTGTACATGAATCAAATATCAAATTTGCAAATAATAAATTTTCAGAAATTTCAGAAATAGCTAACCCATACTTGTCAATGCAGAAAGTTATCTGTTTGATTTTCTCACTTATTTACTACTGAAACTTTGTCAAATTTTGAGGAGAATTAGTTTCAGGTGTACTGTACACGAATTAAATACCTAATTTGCAAATAATAAATTTTCAGAAATTTCAGTAATAGCTAACCCATACTTGTCAATGCAGAAAGTTATCTGTTTGATTTTCTCACTTATTTACTACTGAAACTTAGTCAAATTTTCAGGAGAATTAGTTTCAGGTGTACTGTACACGAAGCAAATATCAAATTTGCAAATAATAAATTTTCTGAAATTTCAGTATTAGCTAACCCTTACTTGTCAATGCAGAAAGTTATCTGTTCGATTTTCTCATTTATTTACTACTGAAACTTGGTCAAAATTTCAGGAGAACTAGTTTCAGGTGTACTGTACACGAATTAAATACCTAATTTGCAAATAATAAATTTTCAGAAATTTCAGTAATAGCTAACCCATACTTGTCAATGCAGAAAGTTATCTGTTTGATTTTCTCACTTATTTACTACTGAAAGTTTGTCAAATTTTCAGGAGAATTAGTTTCATGTGTACTATACACGAATCAAATATCAAATGTGCAAATAATAAATTTTCAGAAATTTCAGTAATAGCTAACCAATACTTGTAAATGCAGAAAGTTATCTGTTTGATTTTCTCATTTATTTACTACTGAAACTTGGTCAAAATTTCAGGAGAACTAGTTTCAGGTGTACTGTACACGAATTAAATACCTAATTTGCAAATAATAAATTTTCAGAAATTTCAGTAATAGCTAACCCATACTTGTCAATGCAGAAAGTTATCTGTTTGATTTTCTCACTTATTTACTAGTGAAACTTTGTCCACTTTTCAGGAGAATTAGTTTCAGGTGTACTGTACACGAATATAATATCAAATTTGCAAATAATAAATTTTCAGAAATTTCAGTAATAGCTAACTCATACTTGTCAATGCAGAAAGTTATCTATTTGATTTTCTCACTTATTTACTACTAAAACTTTGTCAAATTTTCAGGAGAATTAGTTTCAGGAGTACTGTACACGAATCAAGTATCAAATTTGCAAATAATAAATTTTCAGAAATTTCAGTAATAGCTAACCCATACTTGTCAATGCAGAAAGTTATCTGTTTGATTTTCTCACTTATTTACTAGTGAAACTTTGTCCACTTTTCAGGAGAATTAGTTTCAGGAGTACTGTACACGAATCAAGTATCAAATGTGCAAATAATAAATTTTCAGAAATTTCAGTAATAGCTAACCAATACTTGTAAATGCAGAAAGTTATCTGTTTGATTTTCTCATTTATTTACTACTGAAACTTGGTCAAAATTTCAGGAGAACTAGTTTCAGGTGTACTGTACACGAATTAAATACCTAATTTGCAAATAATAAATTTTCAGAAATTTCAGTAATAGCTAACCCATACTTGTCAATGCAGAAAGTTATCTGTTTGATTTCCTCCTTTATTTACTACTGACACTTTGTCAAATTTTCAGGAGAATTAGTTTCAGGTGTACTGTACACGAATCAAATATCAAATTTGCAAATAATAAATTTTCAGAAATTTCAGTAATAGCTAAATTAATAGCTTAAATTATTTTCATAATACTTTCTGAATTCTTTGGAGTGAAATGGTTCAAGGTTTTAGTTCTAGGCGTCTTCATGTACAGCCACGGACTATAAGAATGTTGCATCCATCCGTTCAAGCAGTCGGCTATCCTTGTCTGGTCCCGCACGATAGAGGCACGGTGGACAAGATTAGAAGACTGCTCGGACGGATGGACGCGTCATTCTTAGAGTCCGTGGCTGCACTTGTTTTCGATCGATTAGATAGAGAAATCCTGTGTATAGTAAGGTTCCCTTATCGGCCTTCAACACATCGAATATGTGTATTACCATATTGCATTGCAACAAATTTTTCTACTGCGTTATGTTTAATTACAAAGTGTTTAAAGTACACCGGAATAATTCACGGTAATATTATTTTCATGTCTACATAAAAGCGTATGCACCAACTAACAAGAACAATTTATAACGGTTAGCTGACCACATTCCGCCGCAGAAGCTGACATTTATCGCAGTAGTTAAACAGCCGCAGACTCTGCAAAAACACCACTATATAACAATAACCATAAGGCTTATAGTCTTCAATCGGAATATATATTCCAATTTCTGCACTTTGAACTATGCACAGCTTCAGATTATTACGTTGTCTAGCACGCAAACAGCATACATAAGAAAATTAATGTCTCCAACACCGTGATATACAATATATATATATATATATATATATATATATATATATATATATATATATATATATATATATATATATATATATATAATATAATGATATATAATGAGCAGCAATCTTATCACTTTGTTTTGATTATCACTTTATAATTAGTTAAAAATTAGAATTAAATAAATAAATAAATAAATAAATAAATAAATAAAAGCTACATGAGTTTCAATACTAGACGTGCACATTTTAATTTCGTCCTTGCAAGTATTCCACTCGCTTAGAGGCTCGCTCCGTAAACATCGTTTATAGCTATCGAGATAAAGCTAGTGATTAATAGTTATAATTATACGCTTGTTGTGTAATATACTATTAATATAATGTTTCATCGCCAGTTCTCGTAAATAATAACTACGATAATACATATTATCGAGCAATTTTTAGATGTAAGTATAATAAATTCATATTGCGTGCAGTTAAGTCGACCTAAGGTTAAATAAATAATTTTCATCTATCTATATTTTTTAGCTGGCGCATATGAAATGCGCCCCATTTGCAGCGGACATGAATTATAGAAATGTCTCCTCATCAATGATACAGAAACGAGGCGCACGAATTTTCATGTGGCGCCCGTTTCTAATGTTCCAGGTCACATTTCCCCCCGGCTTATTGCCGGAGGCATTTTCCAGGTAAAGCGACAACCAAGTTTTCCGCGTTTTATTAAAGCCCTGGGCGCGGAAATTTCACCCCCCGTTTTATTCCGCGTTTTATCCCATATTTTATCCCACACGTGACGTTACACTTACAAAACGGAGCGGACTTTTTCGCAGCCCTAATGGCCTGGAATTTTTCGCCGCGAAAAACGCCTTCAATTGCGCTGCTGTTCTGCAGTAAATTGAATGATTACAAATGTTCCCGTGATCGATGGCGACCCCCGGAATCCGAGAAATTACAAAACGATTCGCTGCTGCGCTGCTCCCAGTTTGCACAGCTCATCAATTACTTTCGAGCTCTTCGCGCGAAAAAGGGAACGTATAAATCTTGATAGCTGGAGCAGCAGTATTGGCAGATCCTCCGCGAATATTCATTTGTACCTACACCGACGTTAACTGCCAACACAAATAAACTTGTAAGAAACAAGAAATATTGCATTATATTACTGGTAACCAACCAGAAATATTGCATTGTATGACTGAAGACATAGCTAGCTTCAGTTCAGAGATTATTTTGAAAAATCAGAAGTTACACAAATATAAATTTTCTATGCTACAAGATTCATATCCTCAAGATACTGCAAATATTGCATTGTATTGGTGGTAACCAACAATAAATATTGCATTGTATAACTGGTAACCAACACGAAATATTGCATTGTATAACTGAAGACATAGCTAGCTTCAGTTCAGAGATTATTTTAAAAAATCAGAAGTTACACAAATATAAAATTTCTATGGTACAAGATTGATATCTTTAAGATGCTGCAAATATTGCATTGTATTACTGGTAAGCAACAGAGAAATATTGCATTGTATAACTGAAGATATAGTTAGCTTCAATTCAGAGACTATTTTGAAAAATCAGCAGTTACACAAATATAAATTTTCTATGGTACAAGATTCATATCCTCAAGATACTGCAAATATTGCATTTCATTACTGGTAACCAACAAGAAATATTGCGTTGTATAACTGGTAACCAACACAAAATATTGCATTGTATAACTGAAGACATAGCTAGCTTCAGTTCAGAGATTATTTTGAAAAATCAGAAGTTACACAAATATAAATTTTCTATGGTAAAAGATTCATATCCTCAAGATACTGCAAATATTGCATTTTATTGCTGGTAACCAACAAGAAATATTGCATTGTATAACTGGTAACCAACACGAAATATTGCATTGTATAACTGACGACATAGCTAGCTTCAGTTCAGAAATTATTTTGAAAAATCAGAAGTTACACAAATATAAACTTTCTATGGTACAAGATTCATATTCTCAATATACTGCAAATATTGCATTGTATTGCTGGTAACCAACAAGAAATATTGCATTGTATAACTGGTAACCAACACGAAATATTGCATTGTATAACTGAAGACAAAGCTAGCTTCAGTTCAGAGATTATTTTGAAATATCAGAAGTTACACAAATATAAATTTTCTATGGTACAAGATTCATATCCTCAAGATACTGCAAATATTGCATTGTATTACTGGTAACCAACAAGAAATATTGCATTGTATAACTGCTAACCAACACGAAATATTGCATTGTATAACTGAAGACATAGCTAGCTTCACTTCAGAGATTATTTTGAAAAATCAGAAGTTACACAAATATAAATTTTCTATGGTACAAGATGCATATCCTCAAGATACTGCAAATATTGCATTGTATTGCTGGTAACCTACAAGAAATATTGCATTGTATAACTGGTAACCAACACGAAATATTGCATTGTATAACTGAAGACAAAGCTAGCTTCAGTTCAGAGATTATTTTGAAAAATCAGAAGTTACACAAATATAAATTTTCTATGGTACAAGATTCATATCCTCAATATACTGCAAATATTGCATTGTATTACTGGTAACCAACAAGAAATATTGCATTGTATAACTGGTAACCAACACGAAATATTGCATTGTATAACTGAAGACATAGCTAGCTTCAGTTCTGAGATTATTTTGAAAAATCAGAAGTTACACAAATATAAATTTTCTATGGTACAGATTCATATCCTCAAGATACTGCAAATATTGCATTGTGTTACTGGTAACCAACAAGAAATATTGCATTGTATAACTGGTAACCAACACAAAATATTGCATTGTATAACTGAAGACATAGCTAGCTTCAGTTCAGAGATTATTTTGAAATATCAGAAGTTACACAAATATAAATTTTCTATGGTACAAAAGTCATATCCTCGATATACTGCAAATATTGCATTGTATTACTGGTAACCAACAAGAAATATTGCATTGTATAACTGGTAACCAACACAAAATATTGCATTGTATTACTGAAGACATAGCTAGCTTCAGTTCAGAGATTATTTTGAAATATCAGAAGTTACACAAATATAAATTTTCTATGGTACAAGAGTCATATCCTCAATATACTGCAAATATTGCATTATATTACTGGTAACCAACAAGAAATATTGCATTGTATAACTGGTAACCAACACGAAATATTGCATTGTATAACTGAAGACATAGCCAGCTTCAGTTCAGAGATTATTTTGAAAAATCAGATGTTACACAAATATAAATTTTCTATGGTACAAGATTCATATCCTCAAGATACTGCGAATATTGCATTCTATTGCTGGTAACCAACAAGAAGTATTGCATTGTATAACTGGTAACCAACACGAAATATTCCCTTGTATAACTGAAGACATAGCCAGGTTCAGTTCAGAGATTATTTTCAAAAATCAGAAGTTACATAAATATAAATTTTCTATGCTACAAGATTCATATCCTCAAGATACTACAAATATTGCATTGTATTACAGGTAACCAACAAGAAATATTGTATTGTATAACTGGTAACCAACACCAAATATTGCATTGTATAACTGAAGACATAGCTAGCTTCAGTTCAGAGATTATTTTGAAATATCAGAAGTTACACAAATATAAATTTTCTATGGTACAAGATTCATATCCTCAAGATACTGCAAATATTATATTGTATTACTGGTAACCAACAATAAATATTGCATTGTATAACTGGTAACCAACACGAAATACTGCATTGTATATCTGAAGACATAGCTAGCTTCAGTTCAGAGATTATTTTGAAAAATCAGAAGTTACACAAATATAAATTTTCTATGGTACAAGATTCATATCCTCAAGATACTGCAAATATTGCATTGTATTGCTGGTAACCAACAAGAAATATTGCATTGTATAACTGGTAACCAACACGAAATATTGCATTGTATAACTGAAGACATAGCTAGCTTCAGTTCAGAGATGATTTTGAAATATCAGAAGTTACACAAATATAAATTTTCTATGGTACAAGATTCATATCCTCAAGATACTGCAAATATTGCATTGTATTACTGGTAACCTACAACAAATATTGCATTGTATAACTGGTAACCAACACGAAATACTGCATTGTATATCTGAAGACATAGCTAGCTTCAGTTCAGAGATTATTTTGAAAAATCAGAAGTTACACAAATATAAATTTTCTATGATACAAGATTCATATTGCACAACACGCGGTTTAGTTACAAACAAAAACAAACAAACTGACTTCTCTGATGGTCATTAATAACGTTGTGCACGTAAACTACCACACCATAGCTATAACCATTGAAATACCGCACGACATTCATCCCGTTTGCATACGATCGCCATTACTCAACGGAACTATGACGGGAAGTGACGGCCTAGAAGTTACCCCGAAGTGGCTTTCTCTGCAGAAGTGCATTGCAAGTGATATATCATGTTCGAAATCTTCTGCCATCCAGAATTGAAATTCCCATTCGAATTCGAAACACATCGACCTCGCGTGCACACGAAAGAGGATCAACCCATCGCGTGCACGTGCAATTGAACACGAAGCTGTCGCAAGAGAATAGGTAATTCAATAATTAATATGAATATTATAGATAGCTGATTGCTTTTAACGCGGCGCGTGTTAGCTGAAACGAGGCTCTAATGCAATTACAAGCTGCTAAATAGGTACAGACGTGGCCATCTAAAAGTACAATTGTAACAACGTAACATATAAAACAACGTAAAAACAAAACAATTTTAACATTGTAATGTAAATTATTTCATTGCAATGTGCACTTTTTATCTTTCTACTACACACAGTTGCACAAGCAATTGTTGCATAAACAATTATTTTGTGAAGTGAAACGAAACTCTTCGCGTTCTATGCTGTTAGCCCTTTTATAACTTCTGGTCAGACAGTCACTTATTGTTTGTTGATTCTGCATTTGTTGTTCTTCAGAACTTGAAAATTTACTGCGTCATGCAACAAACCCGAATCGTTTCCATTATCCATTATAATAAGTGACAATTCAATAATGTACAATTGCTAAGCATAATTTTTCATATTCTCGCAAATCTATATGTCCAATCCAAAATTTAATGTGATAATCGTTTTCCTGATAATTTTACACTTCCAATGAAATGTCGTACATCCTTGTACGTCTTATTTGAGGTTTTCATTGCAATTACAAATATTAATTGACTTATTACATTATTAATTATTAATTCTGCCTTACTGATTTATAATATTAGCTACGAAAAACACTATCTAATTAATTACCTAACTCAATAACTATCTAACTAAACCTGTTCCTACTCTATTAAATTAAATACAACTATCAACACAATTCTAAATAAACATAAAATTACCTAACAAATGTCATCACAATACATACATAACAATTGCAACATTGTAATGTAAGTTGTTTCATCGTAATGTGCATTTTTTGTCTTCCTGCTGCATATCGTTCTACAAACAATTGTAACAAGGTAACATACAAAACAACATAGAAAAAAACAATTGTAACATTGTAATGTAAGTTGTTTTATTGTAATGTATTTTTTTTGTCTTTCTGCTACATACAGTTGCACAAGCAATTGTAACAACGAAACATACAAACAACACAAACAAAACAATTGTAATATTGTAATGTAAATTGTTTCATTGTAATGTGCATGTTTTTGTCTTTCTGCTACATATAATTGTACAAACAAATGTAACAACGTAACATACAAAACAACATACAAAGAAAATAACAATTGTAACATAAATGCTACATTAATAAAATACATATAGTGCTACATTCTACATGCTACATATAGTTGTACAAACAATTGTAATAACGTAACATACAAAACAACATAGAAACAAAATGATTGTAACATTGTAATGTAAATTGTTTCTTTGAATGTGCATATTTTGTTTTCTTGCTACATACTTTTATACAGAAAATTGTAACAACGTAACATTCAAAACAACATACAAACAAAACAATTATAACATTGTAATGTAAAATATTCCATTGTGATGTGCATTTTTTGTCTCTCTGCTACATACAGTTGTCCAAACAATTGTAATAACGTAACATATAAAACAACATACAAACAAGACAATTGCAACATTGTAATGTAAATTGTTTAATTGTAATGTGCATGTTTTTGTCTTCCTGCTACATATAGTTGTACAAACAATTCTAACAACGTAACATACAAAACAACATACAAAGAAAATAGCAATTGTAACATAAATGCTACATATAATGCTACATTCTATATACTACATATAGTTGTACAAAATATTGTAACAACGTAACATACAAAACAACATACAAATAAAAACAATTGTAACATTGTAATGTAACTTGTTTCTTTATAATGTCCATGTTTTAGTCTTCTTGCTAGATACATTTATACAGAAAATTGTTACAACGTAACATTCAAAACAACATACAAACAAAACAATTGTAACATTGTAATGTAAACTATTTCATTGTAATGTGCATTTTTTGTCTTCTTGCTACATACAGTTGTCCAAACAATTGTAACATTGAAATGTATATTGTTTCGTTGTAATATGTGTTGTTTCTCTTCTTGCTATATACAGTTGTACAAACAATTGTAACAACGTAACATACAAACAAAAGAATTGTAACATTGTAATGTTTTTTTTTATTGTAATGTGCATTCTTGCTGCTACATACAATTGTAGTAACAATTGTAACAAACGTAATAACACACGTAACATACAAAAAAATATACAAACAAAACGATTTTAATATTGTAATGTAAATTATTTTCTTGTAATATGTATTTTTTGTCTTCCTGCTTCATTCAGTAGTAACACTGTAACATACAATTGTTCTTCCATATTACGTTGACATTTAACATTGTCATGAATATCACAATTGCTAAATTACAGGGTGTCTCAAAAATGGCGTGCATCCTTTGTAAGTCTATAAGTCAGAATTGCAACATTGTAACAAACAACTGTAAGGTACAATTATGTCGTTGTATTGTGCAATCGTGTGTTTTACTAAAACATACAATTGTGCAATACAATTATTTCATTGAATTGTACAATTGTGTGTTTTAGTAAAACCTGCAATGTAGCAGGCAATTTTATTTATCATATTAAACATTTAATTCAGTCATTGATATGACATTTGCAACATTATCAAGAACAATTGCAACATTGTAACAAATATGTGTTGAGTGTAATTGTTTCATTGTCACGTAAGTTTGCTTTATTATAGTCATAAGTATGACAATTGCGACATTAAAAGGAACAATTGCAATATTGAAACAAACAATTGTAATGTATAGTTGAATCTATTATTGCAACACGCATTTGTAAAATGACAATTGTTTTATCGTATTAAACATTTAACATGGTTACAAATATGACAATTGCAACATTGAAACGAACAACTATATCGTGTAGTTGTATGTTTTATTGCAACACGCATTTGTAACATTTTTAACAGACATTTGTTTTATCGTATGAAATATTTTACATGGTCATAAATATGACAATTGCGACATTATAAAGAACAATCGCAATATTGAAACCAACAATTGTAACGTCTAGTCATATGTTTTATTGCAGCACGCATTTGTAACCTTTATAACAGACAATTGTTTTAATGTATGAAACATTTAACATCGTCATAAATATGACAATTGCGACATTATAAGGAACAATTGCAACATTGAAACAACAAATTATAACGTGTAGTTGTATGTTTTATTGCAACACGCATATGTAACATTTCTAACAGATAATTGTGTTATCGTATTAAACATTTACCATGGTCATAGATATGACAATTGCAACATTATAATGAACAATTGCAACATTGAAATACAAATTTATAACGTTTAGTTGTATGTTCTATTGCAACACGCATTTGTAACTTTTATAACAGACAATTATGTTTCGTATTACACATTTACCATGATCATAAATATGACAATTGGTACATTATAAAGAACAATTGCAATATTCAAACAAACAATAGTAACGTGTAGTTGTATGTTTTATTGCAACACGCATTTGTAACACTTATAACAGACAATTGTTTTATCGTACTAAATATTTAATAAGGTCATAGATATGATAATTGCGATATTATAAAGAACAACTGCAATATTAAAACAAACAATTGTAATGTGTAGTTCTATGTTTTATTGCAACACTCATTTGTAACATTTCTAACAGACTTTTTTTTTATCGTATGAAACATTTAACATGGTCATAAATATGACATTTTCAATACTATCAAGAACAATTGTAACACTTTAACGTACAATTGTTTAATAATAACAATAATAATAATTTATTGGTATCAAATGCCATTAAGGCTTACATAAGTCAGACTGCAAAAAATGTTAAAATAGCACATATAGGATACAATATAATATAAAATCCAGATTAATATCGTACAATTATTGCACTGTAAGATTGTTGCAAACAACAATTATTGTTTGTATAATATTCTCAAATAAATTATAAATTTAATGCACTAATCTGCTAAAATAACTAATAATATTCTAATTAAAATAAATTTTATTAATACTTGGTCTTTTCGTGCTAAAAATTATGTTCTATTTTGTAACGCAAATATTATTTTACAATAATTGAAAACGTTCAATTGTAGCAAGTTAATGTTCAATTGTTTTATTGTAACATACAATTGTTTTACCCTATTTTAGTTTTCCATTTAACCAAGTTCTATTAAGAATTATTAATTATTGTAGAACTGCAAAGAAAAACTGCTGGTTCTGAATGATTTTTAAACTCTTCCAGCTTTATTTTAAGCAAATTACTTACTTACTTTAATGAAACTGCTTGACATTGCGATGCACTCATGCAAACAGTGCAGCAGAAATATGTGATAGTTTTGCAAGTGTAATCATTTTTTTTATCTATTACTAATAAATAGTACATTCATTATATACGTAAGTATGGTAACATTATGTACTTCATAATACAATATGGCTGTATTATGGCTTCATAATACAATATGGTTGTATTATGACGCCATAATACAACATGGTTGAATTACGACTCCATAATACAACATGGTGCTGTCTACTCAATTAAACTACGTGTAATTCTTTTAACACCTCGTTATTTTTAGTTTCCCTATGTAGGCTGTCATTGTTGTCCTTTGATCGTCCCATGAAAGCTCGTTGACATATGTACATTTGGTTGCAAACAATACTATGTGGTTGCTAGAATTATCTTGTCTTTGATTTCTTATTAATAAAAAATTGTCAATAAGTGTTACAAAGTTTGCAAATTTTGCTCATTTGCTGTACAAATACCATAAAAACGCTTTTGGATATTATTATTTAGAACGTTAACTTTAGGTTAATTAAGAAAACACTTGGTAAAGTTTCACAAGTTTTATAGAATTGCTCTACAATTTTTTCGGCACTGCTGCCATTCTCAAGAGAGATAAACTGAATACAAATTCATATTGTGTAACTTAAATACTAAACGCGCTTAATTGATAATGGTGGTGGGATTGCTCGTTCATTCATTACACGGCTTTCCAGGATGCCAGGTGTTTTCAAAGCACACCTGGTGGTTAACGATGTTCCCCGTAGTTTTATTGATTTCGTAAACAATCACGTAAACTTTATTCGGATTCAAAAGGGCACCAATTCTGAATCCGAATAAAGTTTACGTTCTAAATAATAATTCCCAATTCCGCACCAATTTTGAATCCGAATAAACTTTACGTTCCAAATAATAATTCCCGCTTCCGATTAAGTTTTAAATTGCTTGGTAATCATGCGCTACATATGAGCCCAATTCGATTTAAACTTTGATTTTAACTACCATGGCAGCCTGCAGAAACTGCCTAATTAACCCGTACAGCAGGGCCGGACGTATTTCATCCGGGAAAATCTTGCGATTCTGCAGTTTGCTCGGAATTTTCCCGCAAACGAGGCCAAAAGGTTAACTGGACCCCAATTATAACGTGTGTCCCAGGGATGTTCGCCCCTTACTGCGGAAGATTACTTTGAATAGAAGTAATTTAGTACGAGTGTCGACCCCCGGTTGTGGGAGGTGGGGGGTCTGGTTTACGGTATGTTGTGGGAGGGGGGTGGGGGTCATGTTTACGGTACGTTGTGGGAGGGGGGAGGGTCTTGTTTACGGTACGTTGTGGGAAGGGGGGGTCTTGTTTACGGTATGTTGTGGAGGGGGGGGGGGGGTCATGTTTACGGTACGCGCAACGTTTTCAGACTTGACATTATTTAGTACCTCGTGTCTTCTCATTTGAGGTCGTGGGTAAAGTTTGTAGCATTAAAATTGCACTTGTCTGGTAAATCAGTCCTCAGGATTTCAACTTATTTACGTATTTTTCACATGTAATTAACAATTATTATATGCTTTAATTATTGATATTTAAAAAAAAAACTATGATTATGTAGAAAATGATGTGTAAGTTAAGGCTTTAATGTAAGCCTTAACCTCATGCTGTATGTAATATCTGCTACGCCATTAGTTGAATACCTCAGGGTAGATGTCTAATTATAATAATAATAATAATAATGCTTTAATGTAAGCCTTAACCTCATGCTGTATGTAATAGCTGCTAAGCCATTAGTTGAATACCTCAGGGTAGGTGTCTAATTATAATAATAATAATAATAAGTTACTTTTATTCTGTAGGACCTTGCGGTATAGAATGGGTCAATACAAATCAATACAAATATGATAAAATACAACAAATATTGCTACATAGAAACAAAAATAAACATTCAAATAAAATTAAATTAAATAGTACTGATAGTAGTAGTAGACTAGTAATTGATGTAGAGGAGATAATACTTTTTTTTTATTGATGTCAATGACAATTGTAAGGCTGCAAAGTCAATAGCATGAATAAATTGATTGATGATTTTTTGATATTTGTTGATTATGTTCCGATTTGCGAAATTATTTTTTCATTGCCCATATATATTTTCTTTAGTTTTCACGAGACTATTCAGTAAAGTTGAAAATTCCAGCCGACGTTATTGCCTCTTTAACGGCTCGCCAAAGGAGGGCGAGAGAATGCAAGAAGACGTGAAAGTAGCAACCGTAAACAAGGCATAAAGCCAGAAACGCTCATTAGCCATTATTCTCTGGTGGAGGCGCCACTAGGGCCCGTGGATTAAAGTCTTTACCGGACTCTTATCAAAGAGAGGAGTGTATAACGTTACGTTTTCCGTAGGCTCAGTGCTGTGAGATTTAAAAAATATGGAACGCAGTAAACGAGGCAATTACATACTCGTAATGCTGCTAGATAATAGTATATTATACAACGAACGTATAATGATGGCAGCAGGTAAATAAATGGGTTGTTGAGTGGTGAACTGCCATAAGAGTTAACATTGATTTCCAGTCGGCTCGGCTTCGGGCTGAGTCCGTCTCCATAAGAGTCAATGAGTGCAAGTGAGATTTCGAAGCACTTTTTGGTAAATATATGATATTGAGTGGCGACATACCGCACAATATGTGTGAGATGGATAATTTGTTACGTTCACATTTCTTTTAATTTTTTAATTAGCCATGTCAGCGACAATACATACATATTAGAATCACAAAAATAAAATTGGTAATAAGTTTTTTGCACAATAATATTTTACAATCAACATTACGAAGGATCCACTAAAATAAAATATTATTACAAATAAGTACTATTATTATTAATAGGGGTCGATAGCCTAATAAAGATTGTTTATATATATATATATATATATATATATATATATATATATATATATTATTAATAATATAAATATAATTTCGTGCTTGCAGACAAACCCTCACCCTTATCAATTTCAGAATTTGAAGCTACCTTCCATGCAAAAACCGGGGGAGGGGTGGCATATCTCTGGGGGTGTGGGGTGGAGGCAAACCTAACTCTGGGCACATCGTCGTATTTACCACCGAGTGGATTGCATTTACATAAGATGTTTGCGTAACATAACGACTGCCATTTATAAACATTCCTTAGGAATCCAGACGTATTACAGCTATTATTATTATTATTACTGCCTGTGATTACGCAACCCTAAGTGGTATGATTGGAGCACACATCGATTAGCGTGTGTATGTTGCATAATAAGCCGCACATAATCTATTCACTTTTCTGTCTTTCTGTCTTACCTATTTCTATGTTGTAATATATCTATTAACTATGTACAGTAAGCGGAAATTCTAATGTCAGTAGGGAGAGAGTGATATTGTCCGCCGTACATTTGCGAATGTACAATGTACATGATGTACAATGTACATGATGTACAATGTACATGATGTTCAATGTACATGATGTACAATCTACATAATGTTCAATGTACATGATGTACAGTCATGCTCACATAAGTCTAGTACAAGAAATTAGATTACAATAGCAATTTTATATAGCAATATATATATATATATATATATATATATATATATATATATATATATATACATATATATATATATATATATATATATATATATATATATATATATATATACATATACATATATATATATATATATATATATATATATATGTATGTTTGTACTAGATTTATGTGAGCATGACTGTACATCATGTACATGATGTACTTTTTTTTAATGTTCACGACTTGGCCAATGTCAAATCTTTGATGTATGTTTTTTTTTATGGCCCAAGAAAGTACAATACAATACAATACATGACAATGTATATGATGTACATGTACATGATGTAACATGTACATGATGTTCAATGTACATGATGTACAGTTATGCTTACATAAATCTAGTACAAGAAATTAGGTTACAATAGCAATTTTATATAGCAATAAAAATATGTTTGTACTAGATTTATGTGAGCATGACTGTACATCATGTACATGATGTACTTTTTTTATAATGTTCATGACTTGGCCAATGTCAAATCTTTGATGTATGTTTTTGTATGGCCCAAGAAAGTACAATACAATACAATACAATACAATACAATACATTACAATGTATATGATGTACATGTACATAATGTACAATGTACATGATGTTCAATGTACATGATGTACAGCCATGCTCACATAAAACTAGTACAAGAAATTAGGTTACAATAGCAATTTTATACAGTAATATAAATATGTTTGTACTAGATTTATGTAAGCATGACTGCACATTATGTACATGATGTACTTTTTTTTAATGTTCATGACTTGGCCAATGTCAAATTTTTGATGTATGTTTTTTTTATGGCCCAAGAAAGTACAATGCAATACAATACAATACAATACAATACAACACATGACAATGTATATGATGTACATGTACATGATGTTTAATGTACATGATGTACAATGTACATAATGTACATGATGTACATGTACATGATGTAAAATGTACATGATGTTCAATATACATGATGTACATGTACATGATGTAAAATGTACATGATGTTCAATATACATGATGTACATGTACATTATGTTCAATGTACATGATGTACATGTACATGATGTACAGCCATGCTCACATAAATCTAGTACAAGAAATTAGGTTACAATAGCAATTTTATACAGTAATATAAATATGTTTGTACTAGATTTATGTAAGCATGACTGTACATTATGTACATGATGTACTTTTTTTTAATGTTCATGACTTGGCCAATGTCAAATTTTTGATGTATGTTTTTTGTATGGCCCAAGAAAGTACAATACAATACAATACATGACAATGTATATGATGTACATGATGTACAATGTACATGATGTACAATGTACATGATGTACAATGTACATGATGTTCAATGTACATGATGTTCAATGTACATGATGTAAAGTCATGCTCACATAAATCTAGTACAAGAAATTAGGTTACAATAGCAATTTTATAGAGCAATATAAATATGTTTGTACTAGAATTATGTGAGCATGACTGTACATCATGTACATGATGTACTTTTTTTTCTTAATGTTCATGACTTGGCCAATGTCAAATCTTTGTGTATGTTTTTTATGGCCCAAGAAAATACAGTACAATACAATACAATACAATACATGACAATGTATATGATGTACATGTACATGACGTACAATGTACATGATGTACAATGTACATGATGTACATGTACAGTCATGCTCACATAAATCTAGTACAAGAAATTAGGTTATAATAGCAATATGATATAGCAATATAAGTATGTTTGTACTAGATTTATGTGAGCATGACTGTACATCATGTACATGATGTACTTTTTTTTAATGTTCATGACTTTCCCAATGTCAAATCTTTGATGTATGTTTTTTTTATGGCCCAAGAAAGTACAATACAATACAATACAATACAATACATGACAATGTATATGATGTACATGTACATGATGTCCTTTTTTTAATGTTCATGTCTTGGCCAATGTCAAATCTTTGATGTATGTTTTTTTATGGCCCAAGAAAGTACAATACAATACAATACAATACAATACAATACATGATAATGTATATGATGTTCATGTACATGATGTATTTTTTTTAATGTCCATGACTTGGCCAATGTCAAATCTTTGATGTATGTTTTTCTTATGGCCCAATAAAGTACAATACAATACAATACAATACAATACAATGCAATACAATACATGACAATGTACATAAACAATGACAGAGCTAGTCGGAATATAAAGATCCTTCTCACGCCGTACTGACATTAGAATTTCCGATGACTGTACCTACACTCTTCTAGCTTTAGATGTTTACTATTAAGACTACTTACATAATAACACCATTATTGATAGAATTACAAACAGATTTATGTTCGTGTAAAAACGCATACAATTTTGACCAATCTAATATTTACGAAATGTATAAAATGAGTAATTTGACATTTTAGAAAAAATAAGTGAAAAAAATGTGTGAAGTTCCCAGAAAATCCATTAAATTTATCACTTCCAAATTATATAAATACGTTTGAAAATCAAATATGTTAGGTTAAAAGGAAATTAAAAACAAAATAACTTGAGTATTTCTTTAAACTTTTCAGATTTGTAATGTATTTCTTTCTAAATTTCAAATTAAAAATTGATTACACACATATTTTGGAGCTTGTGATGAATCAAATTAAACACGAAATAACTTGAGTATTTTCTTAAACTTTTCAGATTTGTACTGTATTTCTTTCTAAATTTCAAATTACAAATTTTGGAGATTGTGATTTTTTTTAAATAAAACAAGGAGAAAACCCGTTTTCACAATAAACATTTATTACACTAAATGTACATTTCGATTACAAAGCAATCATCATCATCAGTAGATAGACAAATACTGAATACAATTCATTCAGTAATGTGAAATACAATATAAATTATCTGCCTACTGATAATGATTGCGTATAATAATTGAGTATTTCCTTAAACTTTTCAGATATGTACTGTATTTCTTTCTAAATTTTAAACATTTGTCATCATGTTTTAATCATTAATATTTGTCTGTCTGCCTGTATGTCATTAAATTTATAATTTGAAACTTAAAAAAAATACGTTTCATAATAAAATATTAAAGAAAATTCAATAAATCATCATCAGTAGATAGACAAATACTGAAAACATGTCATTCAGTATTTGTCTGTATGTCTGTCTGTCATTAAATTTGTAATTTGAAATTTACAAAAAATACGTTTCAAAACAAGGAGATAAACCTTCTTCACAATAAAAATTTATTAGACTAAATGTACATTTCGATTGCAGAACAATCATTATCAGTAGACAGACAAATACTTGATGATACAAGAGAAAAACCATTTTCACAATAAACACGTATTACACTAAATGTACTGAAAACATATCATTCAGTATTTGTCTGTATGTCTGTCTGTCATTAAATATATAATATGAAATTTAAAAAAAAATGCGTTACAAAATAAAATATTGAAGAAATTCATTAAATTTGTACATAAGATACATGTACAAAATAAATGTTTTTTTTATGAAAAACGTATTCTGGCTCTTATTGAAAGATAATTTTACAATAAAACAAGGATAAAAACCTTTTTAACAATAAATATTTATTACACTAAAACTTTTTATTACTTTCAAATTATAAAAATACGTTTCAAAATCAAATATGTAAAGTTTAAACAAAATTAAAAACACAATAACTTGAGTATTTCCTTAAACTTTTCAAATTTGTAATGTATTTCTTTCTGAATTTCAAATTACAAATTTAATACATACATATTTTGGAGCTTGTGAAAGAATGAAAGTATTGGAGTTAGTGAAATTTTTCACAATAAACATTTATTACAGTAAATGTACATTTCGTGAAATTTTTTACAATAAACATTTATTACAGTAAATGTACATTTCGATTGCAAAGCAATCATCATCAGTAGATACACAAATACTAAATACAAATCATTCAGTATTCGTCTGTCTGTCATTAAATTTGTAATTTGAAATTTAAAAAAAAATGCGTTTGAAAATAAAATATTAAAGAAAATTCATTACATTTGTAAATAAGATAAATGTACAAAATAAATGTTTTTTTATGAAAAACGTATTCTGGCTCTTATTTAACTTTATTTTTACAATAAACATTTATTACAGTAAATGTACATTTCGATTGCAAAGGAATCATCGATAGATAGACAAACACTAAATACAAATCATTCAGTATTTGACTGTCTGTCATTAAATTTGTAATTTGAAATTTAAAAAAATACTTTTTAAAATAAAATATATATATATAAACAATCTTTATTTTTCTTTAATGCAAATCTTTAATGCAAATTCAATAAATTTGCCAATAATATAAATAAACTCAAGTTACTTTGTTTTTAATCCTTCTTCACAATTAACATTTATTACACTAAATGTGCATTTCCATTGCAAAGCAATCATTATGAGTAGACAGGCAAATACTTGATGATACGAGAGAAAAACCTTTTTTGCAATAAACACTTATTACACTAAATGTACATTTCGAACAAAGCAATCATCATCAGTACCTATACAAATACTGGAAACAAATCAATCAGTATTTGTCTGTCTGTCTGTCATTAAATTTGTAATTTGTAATTTTAAAAAAATACGTTACAAAATAAAATATTAAAGAAAATGCATTAAATTTGTAAACAAGATAAATGTACAAAATAAATGTTTTTTTGTGAAAAATGTATTCTGGCTCTTATTTAAAGATTATTTTACAATAAAACAAGGAGAAAAACCTTTTTCACAATAAACATTTATTACGCCATATGTACATATCGATTGCAAAGCAATCATTATCAGTAGGATGAGTAGGATACTGATCAGTAGGATCAGTAGGATCATTATCTGTATGATTTGTATTGTATTTCACAATACTGAATGATTTGTATTCAGTATTTGTCTAGCTACTGATGATGATAATTGCTTTGCTATCGAAATATACATTTAGTGTAATAAATGTTTCTCTCCTAGTTTTATTTAAAAAAATTCACAAGCTCCAATCCTTTGATTCTTTCACAAGCTCCAAAATATATGTGTATTAAATTTCTAATTTGAAATTTAGAAAGAAATTATTACAAATCTGAAAAGTTTAAGGAAATACTCAATTATTATACGCCATCATTATCAGTAGGCAGACAAATACTGAATGATTTGTATTGTATTTCACATTGTTAAATGATTTGTATTCAGTATTTGGCTATCTACTGATGATGATGATGATTGCTTTGCAATCGAAATGTATATTTATTGTTATAAATGTTTCTTGTGAAAAAGGTATTTCTCCTTGTTTTATTAAATAAAAATTACAAGCTCCAAAATATGTGTGTATTAAATTTGTAATTTGAAATATAGAAAGAAATACATTACAAATCTGAAAAGTTTTAGGAAATACTCAAGTTATTTTGTTTTTAATGTAGTTTAAATTTAACATATTTGATTTTGAAACGTATTTTTATAATTTGAAAGTACAAATTTCATGGATTTCCAATGATGCATGGAATTCCGACAGCTGAAGCGCTTTGGATGATTTTTTTAAATAAAACATTAAAAAATATTAATGCAAAAGTTATTAACAGTCAATTTCAAAATTTTGAACACACATAAACAGGAAGAAACACCATAAGGATTCGGGGACGATACCCGCGAAGAGCGGCAGAGCGACAAAACAAACGTTTTGTTCACGATTTGAATGCAGCGTGCTGGGAAAACTTGACGCTTAAAGCTTGCCGCTTACCGCTGCTGGTAAATATTAATTCTCGCCGCTCACCGCTCACCACTCGTATCGTATCAAATTCCCCCAAAAAATATTTATAAACTTATTTAAAAAATCATTAAATTTCAAAAAATTTTGCAACCTAAAAAGGGAAGAATTACAGCTGATGGCCTTACTCAAAAACGATAATAATAATAATAAAAGCAGGCGTTTTTATACTTAATTAAAAAATCATTAAAAACAAGTTTCAATATTTTGAGCAACCTAAGAAAGGAATAAATACAGCTGATGATGATCTTAGTCAAAATAATAATAATAATAATAATAAAATCAGGTGTTTTTGGCCCCATGTAACCTGTAATCTAAATTAATCTCGAATTGTATCAAATTCACCGAAAAATTATTTATAATCTTATTTAAAAAATCGTAATAAATTTTTTTTTTCAATATATTGAGCAACCTAATAACGAAAGAAAGTAGCTGATGATCTTACTCAAAAATGATAATAATAATAATAAAATCAAGCGTTTTTATACTTAATGAAAAATCATTAAAAATAAATTTCAAAATTTTGAGCAACCTTAGAAAGGAATCAATACAGCTGATGATGATCTTAGTTAAACTAATAATAATAATAATAAAATCAGGTATTTTTTGGGCTCATGGAACCTGTAATCTAAATTAATCTCGAATCGTATCAAATTCACCTAAACATTATTTATAAACTTATTTAAAAAATCATTATAAAAATTTTTTTCAAAATATTAATATTATTAACAAATTAATATTAACCTAACCTAACCTAATAAGGAAACAAAATAGCTGATGATCTTACTCAAAAACGATAATAATAATAATAAAATCATGTGTTTTCATACTTATTTAAAAAAATCGTTAAAAACAAATTTCAAAATTTTGAGCAACCTAAAAGGGAAGGATGATAATCAGCAAAAATAATAATAATAATAAAATCAGGTGTTTTTAGGGCCCATGTAAATTGCAATCAAAATTAATGCATACACATTGCACTTATTACTGTTTCACACATTTCAACATTACACATATTACTGTTTCACACATTTCAACGTTGCACTTCACAAAATCTGTTTGTAATTCTACAGTTTTCAAAATTTAAAGCACATTAACACCGAAAACATACCTCACACTTCCTTCTGTACTAGTTTTAAATGCTTGGTTGTCCACACCTCAATGGAAAGCTCGAGAATGTTCCGATTGATAACTTGGCACGTCTCAAATTACAATTTTAGTGTTGCATACAACAAAAAAATGTGCTTTGAATTTCGATCTGAGTATTGATTCTAATAACTGTATTCTGTGTCCGTCAACTGTATGTTTGTTTTGCAGGCGCGCAGTGGGAGCGCAAGTAGCTATAGAAGCCTAAGTCAGGTAACTGGGAGATAGCCTCTTTTAGAGTTGAGACTCACCAGTAGATTGTAGAGTATTGTCACTAGCAGTTATCACCGTTCTCGTGGCAGTGTTGAGGATGATGAGCTAAGTGTCGCCTTTTGCATACGTTATTCTCTAAACTAGAAACTCAAAACTGTGACTAGAAACTCAAAATTTAAGCAATGAGAGTGGTATATGTTTCTCAATTTTTTATTAATTAAAAAAAGTTATTTTTGTAGTACAGTATGCGCCAGAATAAACAGTACTGAAGTTTATATGAAGTTTAGACCCCCTATGTAAACCTTATAGGAAACTGGTCCAGAACTGTCCTAGCTTATCTACTTCTACTTATAGTTCTCTCATCATATATTTTTGTTGTTTCTAAGCATAGCATAGGCACATGCATTGCATATGCTATGCCTATGCATATGCATTGCATATGCTATGCCTATGCTATGCTTGGTTGTCAAAAAAAGTAAAAAGTATAATAAATAAGTAAAAATAACAATTACACAGTTTAGAGAATAACAAATACAAAAGGCATGAATTGAAATGTACGCAATAATTTGACGAAACCATCGTTTAAACGCGTGCATCTCTCGCATTACCATCATCCAGCATCGCATTTCTGCACTTGATTTTCGTAGTCGCCATGCAATTACCATTCGTATTCTTGTGCGGTTTGTGGTCTGAGCTGTGTTTATACATGTAGATAGAATTTTTGTGCATGCACTTTTTCTGATGTGTGAGGTTTTCCATTTCGTGTGTGTTTTTGCGCAGGAATATGTACGACTTTTTGTTCGTTTTCGGTGCTGCGGTGGTCGTTGATGGTAAGTAAGGGGATTGCGGAGGAGGCAAAAGGGCAGTTCTCACATGTGGGAGTGCATTTGACTCGAAAGCTACATTAACGAGGCGCGTTTAATTCGCAAACTTCCGAGCAGCCGGAGAATTGGGCCAATTGCCGTTTTAAATTAGTTTAGCGATTGTTGTGCGCTCGTGGAATTTTCAAATATGCCGCATTTGCGTAGAATTTGTGGACGGTTATTTTAATTAAAGTTCAATACACTTTATTGGTGCAGGAATATGTAATAATCGAATACATGCGCTAATTTCAAGTCCAAAACTGCGGACAAATAAACGGATTCTTCAGGTGTGCTTATGTTATGTTATTTTTCCCCTGAACCTCAAACGTCAAAATACCGAGAAAAAGACCTGGTACGAGTGGTCTGAAACACCCTGTATATTTTCAATTACAGGGTGCTCCTGTATTATACCTGATGTCATTTCACTATATTCGGCCGAATACCGCGAACTCGTAATCGCGCGATTCAAAGGGCCCCTCCACTCGCTCCACGGCCTAACGCGCTGATTGCCCTTCAGGCACGTCACACAGTTTCATTAATTTATTATTTTTTATAGTACTTTGATTTATTTTTATATGCTAATTAATTTTACTAGTATTATATACAAGGTGTCCCATCACATACCTGCCATATGTTAAGGGTATAATGCTGAAGCCATTTTAAAACAAAAATGTATTATTAACATACACGTATATCAAATACTCAAATAAATACATAATTACAGAGTCAGAATCATTTTTAATTTTAAGTAATTTTAAGTGTTGATTGTTCATTTATCATAAATAAAATTTAGTTAACTAAGAAGTTATTGTTTTTTTATTAATAAATAATTTACTAATTTAGGTATTTTCTGTGTTTTTTTTTTTAAATTTTTGACTTAATATGATCTCAGCATTACACACTTAATGTATGGCAGGTATGTTACGGGACACACTGTATATAAATACTAGTAAAAATTAATTAACAATAAATAGGTAAAGACAAATCGAATTACTATAAAAAATAGTATAAATTAATGAAACTGAAAATGATATCAAGATGTTTCCGAGATCCCCATACGGTTGATATTTATCTTGAACACCCTGTATAATTGAAATCTTGATTTACGTCATAGTCAAAACTAGTGGACAACCGAAAAGATTACAACCCAATTTCAATTCTAGTAAAAATACAGTCACACATAAATCTCAAGTTAAGTTTAATATTAAAATGTAAATTTTAATCAAAATTTTCGAAATTTGGTGAAACTGAAACTACAATTCAAGTAAAAATACAGTCAAACATAAATCTCAGGTCAAGTTTAATATTAAAAATGTAAATTTGAATTCAAATTTTCAAAATTTGATGAAACTGAAACATCAAAGAAAGGAAGAAAACCAAGCTTTAGGCCTAAGTCAAAAATTTTAATAGTAAACAAGCTAATGAAAATATTTTAGATACAAATGTCGTAATTAACTTTAAAAATTTACAGAATATTGATAAAAATAAATCAAAAATTGGTGGTCACTTTCCAAATTCACAGAATATTAGTCAAAATAAATAATGAATCTATTAAATTAAATATATTTGTGGGTTACCATTTGGTGAAACATGTTAATTAAAAGGTAAATAAAATACTTGGTTTAAAGTTTCACGAAATATATAGATCACTCTACAATATTTCAATCTTCAATCAAAAATTTCGTGAAACTTTGAACTAAGTGTTTTATTTACCTTTTAAAAATCTATGGTGGTATAAATTAAAAATCACTTTCTAATTTCACAGAATATTAGTCAAAATAAATCAAAACTCGATGGTTATTTTCAAAATTCACAGAATATCAGTAAATAAATAAAAAATCGATGGTCACTTTCCAAATTCATAGAATATTGGTAAAAATAAATCAAAAATCGATGGTCATTTTCCAAATTTACAGAATATTAGTCAAAATATATTAAAAATCGATGGTGGTATAAATAAAAAATCGAAATCACATTTTAATTTCACAGAATATTAGTCAAACTAAATCAAAAATCGATAGTTATCTTTAAAATTCACAGAATATCAGTAAATAAATAGAAAATCGATGATTACTTTCCAAATTCATAGATTATTGGTAAACATAAATTAAAAATCGATGGTCACTTCCCAAATTCACAGAATATTAATCAAAATAAATTAAAAATCTGTGGTGGTATAAATTAAAAATCGAAATCACTTTCTAAATTCACAGAATATTAGTCAAAATAAATCAAAGGGCGATGGTCATTTTTAATAATTCAAAATTTACAGAATATCAGTCAAAATAAATAAAAAATCGATGGTCACTTTTCAAGTTCACAGAATATTGGTAAAAATAAATAGAAAATCGACGGTCACTTTCCAAATTCATAGAATATTAGTCAAAATAAATAAAAAATCTATGGATGTATAAATTAAAAATCGAAATCACTTTCTAAATTCACATAATATTAGTCAAAATAAAGCTAAAGTTGCTGGTCATTTTTAAAATTTACAGAATATCAGTCAAAATAAATAAAAAATCCATGGTCACTTTCCAAGTTCATTGAATATTGGTACAAACAAATTGAAAATCGATAGTCACTTTCCAAATATACAGAATATTAGTGAAAATAAATTAAAAATCTATGATGGTATAAATCAAAAATCGAAATCACTTTCTAAGTTTACAGTAATATTAGTCAGAATAAATTAAAAATCGATGGTCACTTTCCAAATTCACAGAATATTAGTCAAACATAAATTAAAAATTTATAGTGGTATAAATTAAAAATTGAAATCCCTTTCGAAATTCACAGAATATTAGTCAAAATCAATCAAAACTCGATGGGTATTTTCAAAATTCACAGAATATGAGTCAAAATAAATAAAAAATCGATGGTCACTTTCCAAGTTCACAGAATATTGGTAATAATAAATTAAAAATCGACGGTCACTTTCCAAATTCATAGAATATTAGTCCAAATAAATCAAAAATCTGTGGTGGTATAAATTAAAAATCGTAATCACTTTCCAAATTCACAGAACATTAATCAAAATATACTAAAAATCTATGGTGGTATAATTTCAAAATCGAAATCACTTTCTAAATTTACAGAATATTAGTTGGAATCAATCAAAAATCGATGTTTATTTTCAAAATTCACAGAATATGAGTCAAAATAAATAAAAAATCGATGGTCACTTTCCAAGTTCACAGAATAATGGTAATAATAAATTAAAAATCGACAGTCACTTTCCAAATTCATAGAATATTAGTCAAAATAAATCAAATATCTATGGTGGTATAAATTAAAAATCGAAATCACTTTCTAAATTCACAGAATATTGTGAAAAATAAATTAAAAATCAATGGTCACTTTCCATATTCACAGAATATTGGTAAAAATAAATAAAAAATCGATGGTTTCTTTCCAAATTCACAGAATATTGGTAAAAATAAATTTTAAATCAATGGTCACTTTCCAAATTCACAGAATATTAGTCAAAATAAATTAAAAATCTATGTTGCTACAAATTAAAAATCGAAATCACTTTCTAAAATCACAGAATATCAGTCAAAATCAATCAAAAATCGATGATCATTTTCAAAATTCATAGAATATGAGTCAAAATAATTAAAAAATCGATGGTCACTTTCCAAGTTCACAGAATATTGGTACAAATAAATCAAAAATCGATGGTCACATCCCATATTCATAGAATATTAGTCAAAATAAATTAAAAATCTATGTTAGTATAAATTAAAAATCGGAATCACTCTCTAAATTCACAGAATATTAGTCAAAATCATTCAAAAATCGATGGTCATTTTCAAAATTCACAGAATACGAGTCAAATTAAATTAAAAATTGATGGTCACTTTCCAAACTCACAGAATATTGTGAAAAATAAATTAAAAACCAATGGTCACTTTCCAAATTCACAGAATATTAGTCAAAATAAATCAAAAATCTGTGGTGGTATAAATTAAAAATCGAAATCACATTCTAAATTCACAGAATATTAGTCAAAATAAATCAAAATTCGATAGTCATTTTCCAAATTCACAGCATCTCAGTCAAAATAAATACAAAATCGATGGTCACTTTCCATGTTCATAGAATATTGGTACAAATATATTAAAAATCAATGGTCACTTTCCAAATTCACAGAATATTAGTCAAAATAAATTAAAAATCTATGGTGGTATAAATTAAAAATCGAAATCACTTTCTTAATTCACAGAACATCAATAAATAAATAAAAAATCGATAGTAACTTTCCAAATTCATAAAATATTGGTAAACATAAATTAAATATCGATGGCCATTTTCCAAATTTACAGAATATTAGTGACAATAAATTAAAAATCTATGGTGGTATAAATAAAAAGTCGAAATTACTTTCTAAGTTCACAGAATATTAATCAAAATAAATCAAAAATCGATGGTCATTTTCAAAATTCACAGAATATGAGTCAAAATAAATCAAAAATCGATGGTCACTTTCCAAATTCACAGAATATTGGTAAAAATAAATTAAAAATCGACGGTCACTTTCAAAATTTACAGACTATTAATCAAAATAAATCAAAAATCTGTGGTGGTATAATTTAAAAATTGATATAACTTCCCAAGTTCACAGAATATTGGTCAAACTTAATGAAAAATCGATGGTCATTTTCAAAATTCTCAGAATACGAGTCAACATAAATAAAAAATCGATGGTCGCTTTCCAAATTCACAGAATATTGGTAAAAATAAATTAAGAACCGATGGTTACTTTCCAAATTCACAGAATATTAGTCAAAATAAATTAAAAATCCATGGTGGTATAAATTAAAAATTGAAATCACATTCTAAATTCACAGAATATTAGTCAAAATCAATCAAATATCGATGGTCATTTTCAAAATTTACAGAATATGAGTCAAAATTAATAAAACAATCGATGGTCACTTTCTAAGTTCACAGAATATTGGTAAAAATAAATTAAAAATCGACGGTCACTTTCCAAATTCATAGAATATTAGTCAAAATAAATTAAAAATCTATAATGGTATAAATTAAAAATCGAAATCACTTTCTAAATTCACAGAATATCAGTCAAAATAAATTAAAAAATCGATGGTCACTTTCCAAACTCACAGAATATTGTGAAAAATAAATTAAATATCAATGGTCACTTTCCATATTCACAAAATATTGGCAAAAATAAATTAAAAATCGAAATCACTTTCCAAATTTACATATGTATTAGTCAAAATAAATTAAAAATTAATGGTAGTACAAATAAAAAATCTAAAATCGAATATTTGACACACTTTTGCGAAACTTTCAATATACAGGGAGTTTCAAAAGTAACCCATAAGATCAATAAAGCTGAATAAACGTTATTATTATTATTATGTTTAGAAAGGCGACTTTTGAAATAGTCGATTCTTTGTCAAGTGACTCTTATGAAAAACTGAGCTCTTGTTTGATTGAGGTTTAAATAATATATAAAGCATTAGGTAATAGTTATTGTTTCATATTCCTTTTTAGAAAAGGACCAGAAGCAATAAAATTACTATTAAATTAGATTAGGTTAGTATAAGTGTGGAAATATTAGATGTCACTCAATCTTTTAATACTAATACTAATCTAAACTAATGTTGAATAATAAAAAAAAAATCAAAAGTACAATAAATTATGTTAGGTTAATATTAATACGAATACTAATACTAACCTAACCTAACCCAAGTTTCTTGTAATTTAGATGATTCTGGTTAATCTCTAATTAGGCTTAACAAAATAACTCTAAGTCATAGTAAAATGTAGATCTTTACAAATCCGAATTAACCGCTTGCAGCACAAAATCCATAAATCTGAGGAGGGTTGGTATTAGTGTAAAAACATTAGACGTTACTCAATGTTTTAATACTAATACTAATCTAACCTAATGTTTAATAATAAACAAAATAAATCAAAAGTACTATAAAATTATGTCAGGTTAATTTTAATACGAATACTAATACTAACCTAACCTAAGTTTCTTGTAATTTGGATGATTCTGGTTAATCTCTAATTAGGCTTAACAATATAACTCAAGTCATATTAAAATTAAGATCTTTACAAATCTGAATTAACCACTTGCAGCACAAAATCCACAAATCTGAGTTTGCAAGTTTACTGCCGAGCTTCCAAACTTTTTGTGTGTATTCCGTTATAAAAATTACGACTTCTTTATAAAACATAAATAAAAATGTAGGGGGCTTCACTATCGATCTCTCCGTCGATAAGTTTGAATGTACGAGGGAATAAAGTTTCTACTTCGTTATACTCGGAACTTCGATAAAAGTAAATCACTAAAAAAATAAATTATTCTGCGGCACATCAAATGCCCTAACCGAGATATCGATTGGATTCCTCAATTGGATTCAGATTATCAAATCCACGTTTCAATATTTCGATAATGTGTAGAGTGGTGTGATTCAATGGATTCCTCAATTGGATTCAGATTATCAAATCCACGTTTCAATATTTCGATAATGTGTAGAGTGGTTTGATTCAATGGATTCCTCAATTAGATTCAGATTATCAAATCCACGTTTCAATATTTCGATAATGTGTAGAGTGGTTTGATTCAATGGATTCCTCAATTGGATCCAGATTATCAAATCCACGTTTCAATATTTCGATAATGTGTAGAGTGGTTTGATTCAATGGATTCCTCAGTTGGATTCAGATTATCAAATCCACGTTTCAATATTTCGATAATGTGTAGAGTGGTTTGATTCAATGGATTCCTCAAGAATTCAGATTATCAAATCCACGTTTCAATATTACGATAATGTGTAGAGTGGTTTGATTCAATGGATTCCTCAATTGGATTCAGATTATCAAATCCACGTTTCAATATTTCGATAATGTGTAGAGTGGTTTGATTCAATGGATTCCTCAATTGGATTCAGATTATCAAATCCACGTTTCAATATTTCGATAATGTGTAGAGTGGTTTGATTCAATGGATTCCTCAGTTGGATTCAGATTATCAAATCCACGTTTCAATATTTCGACAATGTGTAGAGTGGTTTGATTCAATGGATTCCTCAGTTGGATTCAGATTATCAAATCCACGTTTCAATATTTCGATAATGTGTAGAGTGGTTTGATTCAATGGATTCCTCAATTGGATTCAGATTATCAAATCCACGTTTCAATATTTCGATAATGTGAAGAGTGGTTTGATTCAATGGATTCCTCAGTTGGATTCAGATTATCAAATCCTCGTTTCAATATTTCGATAATGTGTAGAGTGGTTTGATTCAATGGATTCCTCAGTTGGATTCAGATTATCAAATCCACGTTTCAATATTTCGATAATGTGTAGAGTGGTTTGATTCAATGGATTCCTCAATTGGATTCAGATTATCAAATCCACGTTTCAATATTTCGATAATGTGAAGAGTGGTTTGATTCAATGGATTCCTCAGTTGGATTCAGATTATCAAATCCTCGTTTCAATATTTCGATAATGTGTAGAGTGGTTTGATTCAATGGATTCCTCAGTTGGATTCAGATTATCAAATCCACGTTTCAATATTTCGAAAATGTGTAGAGTGGTTTGATTCAACGGATTCCTCAATTGGATTCAGATTGTCAAATCCACGTTTCAATATTTCGATAATGTGTAGAGTGGCTTGATTCAATGGATTCCTCAATTGGATTCAGATTATCAAATCCACGTTTCAATATTTCGATAATGTGTAGAGTGGTTTGATTCAATGGATTCCTCAGTTGGATTCAGATTATCAAATCCACGTTTCAATATTTCGATAATGTGTAGAGTGGTTTGATTCAATGGATTCCTCAATTGGATTCAGATTATCAAATCCACGTATTTAATATTTCGATAATGTGTAGAGTGGTTTGATTCAATGGATTCCTCAGTTGGATTCAGATTATCAAATCCACGTTTCAATATTTCGATAATGTGTAGAGTGGTTTGATTCGATGGATTCCTCAATTGGATTCAGATTATCAAATCCACGTTTCAATATTTCGATAATGTGTAGAGTGGTTTGATTCAATGGATTCCTCAATTGGATTCAGATTATCAAATCCACGTTTCAATATTTCGATAATGTGTAGAGTGGTTTGATTCAATGGATTCCTCAGTTGGATTCAGATTATCAAATCCACGTTTCAATACTTCGATAATATGTAGAGTGGTTTGATTCAATGGATTCCTCAGTTGGATTCAGATGATCAAATCCACGTTTCAATATTTCGATAATGTGTAGAGTGGTTTGATTCAATGGATTCCTCAATTGGATTCAGATTATCAAATCCATGTTTTAAGATTACGATTATATCACTCATAATGCTTTACTTCCCTATTTCTTATCGATAGTCATGATAGTCATCATATTATATATGATCATGTTTAAAGTGGTATGATTCAAATTATCATTTCCGTCTTTCAATGTTATGATAATGTATATTTAGCTACTCGATTCATTAGCACGCCTCCTGCGGTAACTAATATGCGGCAGTTCTTATTAAACTACCAGATTTTATGCAAACCCTCATCACACGTCCTGCATTAATGATAATCACTTAGCGAGTCTCCGCCTTACATAATATCGCAATATTTGATAAACGCTAACTGACGTATTAATTATTCATTACTCAATTAGCCACACCAAAGACGGAGTTGCTCCAGCCAATGCAGCACACAAATTCCATAGATAAGGAAGGTGATTAGAAGTACAATGCATTGCACTTAAACTGCCAAAAACAAGTGATCACAGAAATTTGATTGGTATGTGTTGTGCAGTGGCGGATTTAGGGGATTTTGCCCCTGGATTTTGCCACCCTGGGCTATAGCCCTCATAGCCCCCATGAGGGCTATAGCCCTGGGTGGCAAAATCCAGGGGCGGCAAATTTTTGGAAAAATACCAAATGCACAAGTCACAATAAAACATAAATATAGAAATAAGTAAATAAATGACGAACGTCATTAAAGTCGAATGAAGTATATAAATCCGCCACTGAGCACATGTGATAACGCCCGGTGAAATTGTTGTACGACGTTTTCCTAGACACTGAAAAGTATCACTTTACGCACTGCTCACATGCGTAAATACTTAGTTTACGTACTGTCAGGGGAGGATAAGGAACATACAAGCGACCCGGGAACAAACTTTTATCGGCCCATTTTGCATTCACATAAAATTGCAATAATACCATATATTCAAAATAATAATCATACTTCACAATTTCACAAATATGTAAAAATCAAAAATACTTTACAATAAATAATTTAAAATTGAATATATTATTTTTATTTTTAAAATATATTAAAATGTATTATCAGAGACATAACACCTCTGAGGATGGCTAATAAAAGCCGAAACAAGTTCGGTGAAGAACATCAAATAAAAAGAGTGGATAACTAAGAGAAAGTACTCCCCATAAAGAAAAAATCAATATAAAATTTAATACCGTAAGTTTTTCATAATACCTATTTATTCATACAGAGGTTCCTAAAGTGTGCGATTACTGTACTGCTTTCAATCATATTAAATCAAATATGAAAAGATTAGGTAATTAGAATTCATGCTTTGACTAAGAAAATTTAATTGTAATTATAAAATCTTCATTAAAATTACAAAGTTTTATTAGACCCAGCATTTTGTTTTGAATTATTGGAGTTTTATCCCGAAAGCATATCCCTCACATAGTTGTTAAAATGTTATTTGCAGAAAATTTTTGAACATGAAAGAAAAAAATTAATAATTAAAAAAATTTAAATGTAATTTTCAACATTATTACTTTTACAAATTTTACAGTATAAATTATAATTTAAATTGTAAAATATTAATCAAAACTCAAAATCGTCATTTGCATTATACAATTTATATGAAAAATTATAATAATAATAATAATATTTACTAGCGGGAGAACCTGCATAATATACACATAAAAATTAAAAATTAAAACTTACTAAATGAAAATGAACTTGAAACTTGATTTGAATTTTTACATGAAAGTAAAAAATGTATATTATAAATTCCAAAACTCAAATGAAATAACAAAGTTATCATGATAAATGATAGAATTTAGTTGGAAATTATAAAATTCTTATAGTAAATACGAAAATATTAATTATAAATTTCAATGTTAAAATAAAATTTGAAATTATTAGTATAAATTATAAAAAACTTTATCCTTAAAACATATAACTCACTAAGTTATTAATATTCTGACAGAAATTTGCAAAAATATTAATGCAAAATACAAAATTATGTACAAAATTACAAAGAGAAGCTGTGAAGATTTCATTGCAAATGACAAATTTTGATATTTTATTACAAATTGCAGGTTCACCAAACCATAAAATTCTCATTGAAATATCTCGCTTGTAAACTGCAATCAATTGGAAATTACAAAATTTTCATTAGAATTGTTTAATATAATTACTAGACTTTTCATAAATTGTAAAGATTAATGGAATCTGCGAGTTTTTTTTTTCTAATTTATAACGTCTTTCCCCAAAAATCATATTCCTTGCAATTGTGTTAACCATTCCATAGAAATTCGCAAAAAATATAATGGATGGTGTAAAATGTTGATTAAAATGATAGAATTTAGTTGGAAATTATAAAATTCTTATAGTAAATACAAAAATATTAATTATAAATTTCAATGTTAAAATAAAATTTGAAATTATGAGTATAAATTATAAAAAACTTTATCCTTAAAACATATAACTCACTAAGTTATTAATATTCTGACAGAAATTTGCAAAAATATTAATGCAAAATACAAAATTATGTACAAAATTACAAAGAGAAGCTATGAAGTTTTCATTGCAAATGACAAATTTTGATATTTTATTACAAATTGCAGGTTCACCAAACCATAAAATTCTCATTTAAATATCTCGCTTGTAAACTGCAAAGAATTGGAAATTACAAAATTTTCATTAGAATTGTTTAATATAATTACTAGACTTTTCATAAATTGTAAAGATCAATGGAATCTGCGAGTTTTTTTATTCTAATTTATAACGTCTTTCCCCAGAAATCATATTCCTTGCAAATGTATTAACAACCATTTCATAGAAATTCGCAAAAAATATAACGGATGGTGTAAAATGTTGATTAAAATGTTTTTAAATTCAAAATGGTGAATGTTACGAAATTTTGATGATGGATTTCTGTATTTCAATAGAAATTATGGCGAATTAATTCTAAATTTCAAAAGTTTTACAATTTGTAAACGTTGAATATAAATTGGAACATTGTAGTGAAAATTGCAAAGTTTTTATTACGAATACAATATTTCAATGGAATTAGAAAACAATCATAAAGTATAAATAAGTTTACATTATCACTATAACAAATACAATAATAAATAAGCAAATAAGTAAATAAAGAAATAAATCAGTTTTATTGGAATTATGTAATTTTCGCTGTGACTTTCATCATTCATCATTCTAAATTACCAAATTGCAATAACTTTATGAACATTTCATTGTTATTTGATAAATTTTAAAGTATAAATAAGTTTACATTAACAGTATAACAAATACAATAATAAATAAGTTAATAAGTAAATAAAGAAATAAATAAGTTTTATTGGAATTATGTAATTTTAGTTATGACTTTCATCATTCATCATTCTAAATTACAAAATTGCAATAACTTTATGAAAATTTTATTGTTAATTGATAAATTTCACTGTAAAATGTAAAATATTCAACATTCGTATTATAAATTACAACATTTCAGCAGCGATTATGAAAATTTTATTGTAAATTGCCAAAATTTCACTATAAAATGCAAACTGTCATTGGCATTTCCAAAATTTGTATCGAGTTGTTGAAATGTTTATAGTTATTTGTAGAAAATTTTATGAAAATAAACTTAGGTGGAAATTACGAACTTTTCATTAGAGATTACAAAATGTTTATTAGATATTATGAAATTCTTATTATAAATACTAAAATTTTACTACATATACATTTTCCTTACAAATTAGAAAATTTCATTAAAAATTGCAAAAAGCTAATCAAACCACAGCATATTAAAATTAAATCAGCTTTTGTAAATTAGATTTACAAAAGCTTCAAAATTTTCAATAATTTTTTTATTAGAAATACCATTTTTTTTTTATAAATTACAAAGATTAATGGAACCTGACAATTTTTAGTTGAAAATTATAACGGCTATCTACATAATTTATATTCCTCGCCAAATTATTTTATTTTTCATAAAAATTTGCAAAAAATATTATGGAAAGGGAATGGATCCATGGAAAATCCTAGTTCAAAGAAGGGGCTGCGAGGCGAAAAAGTTTGGGAACCACTGTGTTAATACATATATAAACAATCTTTATTGGGCTATCGACCACATGGGGTCTTTCCGCCTTGTGTTAATACATTAAATCAAAATTATTATTAAACTTGTCGTCGGATCTGGGAAATTTCTGGGGCTTCCGGCCCAACATTCGGGATGGCTACCGGCCCACCGGGAAATTTCCCATTTTCCCGTATGGCCCATCCCCCCCCCTGCGTACTGTCGTAGGAAAATGTATTTTTTATATATATATATATATAAACAATCTTTATTAGGCTATCGACCCCATGGGGTCTTTCCGCCTTTGTTACTTTAATTTGTTACTTTTGCACTTTGCACAAAGTCTGCACTTTTTTAGTGCAGACATTGTATTTCTCTTCTGGTGGTTCCACACAGTAATGCATTCCTCTTTTGGTGGTTCCTATCCGTTTCGAGTGTCGTCCATCATGGCTTTGTGTAAAAATAAACACACAGTAATTATAATAATAATAATTATTTGTAGTATATTTAATGGGTGTAATAATTAATAAGTAGATAATAATTTATTATAAAACAAATACAGTTATTCTTCTTGAAGCAGTTTCTTAATCTCCAGTCATCATTTCCATAAATTCTAGAAAATAAAATATATTTAACGGAAAATTTGGGGCAGAATTCGCGCATAAATAAATTTATTAATTCATTATCATACTTATTTGTTGTGGAACATTGATCGTCTCATAAATGTGTTTAAACTTGGATTAAAATATTAAAGCGATCTCCCAACTTTATCCGGAATCCAATTATAGCATAACGACTTATCTGCCATAAAACTGAGATCTCCTATAATCCATTAAATTCCTTAATACAAATTCAAATTATAAGATAACAATTTGATTCCCGTAAGCCCTTGCCGCACACGTCCCGAAACCGAATTACGCCCCCGAATTAGAAAATTCCGCCCCCGCAAATCATCCCCCAAAGTCGGGAATTCCCCGCTGTTTTTTCCACCCCCGCAGATGGAAATGGCCGCTCTTATGAATCTTTCGGCGATGCATCAAGCAGAAATTTATAAACCGAAAGTTTCGAACTTTAAATTGATGCGCTCGCCGTTTGTTTGTTCGTTATTTATTGCCTTATTTGTTCGCGCTTAAAATTCATCCCTATCCCGATGGTCCACAAACAAGAGCGAATTGAATTTTCACGTCCGCCGAAAGTATGCTAATTCTAATTATATTTAATCCAAAGATAATAATGGGCCCAATTTAAATATTTATACGGTACCACAGCGGAAATATTATGGCAGGAAAAATTACGTCCACACTGTATAGTTACCACACAAAAATGATTGTAACATAATACACAAGAAAAAATTTTTTGCGAAAGTTTCCCAATTTCCCAATTTAATATTTCCTTTCTTAACGTAACCCAAGAACATTTTAATTTCGTGTAACCAATTAGCAGCCACTTCCGATTAATTAAGATTGTAATTTAACAACTGGGTCAACCTCTGAGCACACAAACAGCTTGAAAATTCGGGGCAATGTAAAACACACAAAGCGTTAATTGTGGGCTCCAATTTCATCACAAATAATCGCCTCAATTTCGTCTCCAAGAATTAAATTCCTGTAAAAATTGTTTGGATGACGACAAGAAATACCAATTAGTATCAATTTCATCTCCAAGAATTAAATTTCTGTATAAATTGTTTGGATGACGACAAGAAATACCAATTGGTGACATAAAGGTTCATCGCAAATCTCAACTTCATCTCCAAGAATTAAATTTCTGCAAACATTTTTTGGGCGACGACAAGAAATCCTAATTTTTGACATAAAGTTTCATCGCAATAATCGCCTCAATTTCATCTCCAAGAATTAAATTTCTACAATTTTTTTTCAAGAAATTCCAATTTTTAACATGTAGCTTCTCACCGTCGAAGTCAACAGTTCCTGAAGAATCCGAATCGATCTCTGCTATCATCTCGTTCAGCTGGTCGTGGGTCAGTTGGTCATCGAGGGCTGCCAGGATCTCGCGCAGGCTGGACGTCGGGATGTATCCGTTTCCTGCAAAACAGGGGGGCTTTAGCCCCGTGGGCTCGTGCCCAGATGGGCAGGGACTTGCCTGCTTTGTCGTAGAGCCTGAAGGCCTCCTTGAGCTCCTTCTGCAGCGCCTCGTCGTCCTCGAGGAAGTGCGTGGCCACTCGGCAGAAGGACTCGAAGTCCAAATAGCCTGTGCCTGAAACGAGCACCATAAGTTGGCATTATTGTAACAATGGAATCTATTATCTCGAAGCCGGCCATTGTGATTTTGGCTTTGTTTAGGTTAGGTTAGGTTAGGTTAGGTTAGGTTAGGTTAAATAATGTCAAGCGGCGAATTGATGGCGCGATGAGTTGACAGCAGTGAATTGATGCCGTGGTGAACTGACAGTGATAAATTGATGGCGCGATGAACTGACAGCGATGAATTGATGACGCGGTAGTAGATAAGCTTTGTTGCTTCTGCCGCAAATTTCCATAAGGATTTATATTGGGGTCTAAATTTTCTTTTTTCTAGTCATGCGACAGGTGTCTCACAACTTTCTCACAGTTGTCTTATATGTATCTCACAGATGCCTTACATGTGTCTCACAGGTGCCTCACATGTGTCTCACAGGTACCTTACATATGTCTCACAGGTACTTTACATGTGTCTCACAGGTGTCTGACGTATGTCTTACACCCCTGTATATATTCAATGCAAAACTGTTTCACAGGTATCTCACACCTGTCTCACGGCTGTCTCACACATGTCTCACATGTGCCTCATATGCGTCCCACAGATGTCTCACACCTGTTTCTCGTATGGAGCAAAGTAAATTTAGATCCCAATGTAAATCTTTCTGGGAATTTGCGCCAGAGGCAACATAGCTTATCTACTCGCTGTGAGCTGACAGCGGTGAATTGATGGTGCGATGAATTAACAGCGGTGAATTCATGACGCGGTAGTAGATAAGCTATGCTGCTTCTGCCGCAAATTTTCATAAGGATTTACATAGGGGTCAAAATTTTCTTTTTTCTCGTCATGCCACAGTTGTCTCACAACTGTCTCACAGTTGTCTCACAACTGTCTCACAATTGTCTCATATGTATCTCATAGGTGCCTCACATGCGTTTCACAGGTGCCTCACATGTATCTCACAGGCGCCTCACATGTGTCTCACAGGTGTCTCACAGGTGTTTCACAGGTGCCTCACATGTATCTCACAGGCGCCTCACATGTGTCTCACAGGTGTCTCACACATGTCTTACATGTATCTCACACATGTCTTACAGCTTTGCATACATTCAATGCAAAACTGTTTCACAGGTATCTCACACTTATCTCACGACTGTCTCACACTTGTCTCACGACTGTCTCACACATGTCTCACATGTGCCTCATACGCGTCCCACAGATGTCTCACACCTGTTTCCCAAAGTAAATTTAGATCCCAATGTAAATCCTTCTGGAGATTTGCGCCAGAAGCAACATAGCTTACCTACTTGCTGTGAGTACATTGTAGAACAATTTTAACGAATTACTTTTAGCTGCGTGAATAATGTTAAGTAATTAATATGTACCGCGATTCCTGTACTAATTTTCTAATTTTTTTGCAAAGTAATTTCATTAATTTGCTATTTTAACGGATTACTTTGATATGCGTGAATTGATGTGCGTGAATGATGATGCGTAAATGATGATGTGCGTGAATTTAAAATATGTAGCGACATTTTCACTGTGTAATGGTCCTCGCTGATGATTATATGTGGGAATTTGCAGCCTCGTGACTGATCGAAATTACTGTGTGACAATTCACTTGCTCGGTTTAACGGCCCGAAACGTTTCGAGTCTGCGGCTGGAACCGAATTAGGCAAATGGACGCCGGTTCCGGTTGATTTATACAGACCGTGTATCTGTTCCACGTAGTTTTTGACTTATAGCCTCTGAGGCACAATGGCATCCGTTCCGGTTATATTAAACCCCGCAGTTTTATTCGGTTCCATTTCAATGCATCCAAAGCTCGGCTACGAATAGATTTCCAAACTATGTAATCTATATTACCCATAAGTACCCCATTGGGGGGGGGGGCATCTGGAGCCCCCAAAGTCAGAGCCCCTAGATAGTTTTTCCATTTTTTTCAACTATTGATTAAAATTTTCAACACTTCATAACATTCTAGGGATTTTAAGAACAAGCACAAAGTGAATGTAGAATAAGGGGATTTGAAAATAAGAAATGATTTTGTTTGATTGGACGACCAAAATTGTTAGGTTTCTGTTTGACATTAGACCGTTTTTTTACGATGTTAACGAACATCGTTAACGACCAGGTGTGCTTTGAAAACACGCCAATATTTAATGGCATCTTGGTAAGCCGTGTAATGAATGAACGAGCAATCCCACCACCATTATCAATTAAGCGCGTTTAGTATTTAAGTTACACAATATGAATTTGTATTCAGTTTATCTCTCTTGAGAATGGCAGCAGTGCCGAAACAATTCTAGAGCAATTCTATAAAAATTGGGAAACTTTACTAAGTGTTTTCTTTATTAACCTAATCAAAATGTTTCAACAAGAGGTAACCAATTCCTCACAAAATTTAAGTATATTATTTATATGTTACTCTTCTAAAAAAAAATCCTGTATATAACTTCTGGAAGATGGAAAATCTCATGTGGAGAATTATTGTGGGGCGATCAATAAGTCCGTCGTTTTGTTGCATAAAATGTCGCAGAAAACTTTACATGCTTGTTTGTATTCCGATTGATTAAATGCGCGCTCGCCAAAAGAAATTCCCATCATGTGCAGTGGAATTGCAAATAAATGTGTCGTAAAGTGAAATACAAAAGGGGGTCCGTAAAAATTCCCCCGCTGTTATGTTACGCACAACCCTTTTGCCGTCATAAAAATTTGCGAATATATCCGTCCTCGCGACGTTTATGTCCGCCAAAATATCGACAGCTACCGTATACACTTCGCTTTTTATATATGGAGCTTGGCCCAGATGTCCTTCCGCTATGGCATACATCACGGAAATATCTGCAAGTCTGCACGTTATTGCAGGCCCCAAATCAAATTTCGCTTGCTGGCACATGGAAAAATAACAAAAAAAAAATTGGGAAACGCACTGTTGATAAATCTTGACAACTGAAGAGGACTCGTAATTTCGCTCGTAAATCATCGAGACGTCGCGACGCATCGAAAAAAGCGGCGCTTAATGCGCTCAGTTTATTATTTGCGAGGGATTAATGCCGCGATGGATAATCCTCGATTCTCGTTGTCCGCGCATCAAAAAAGTCTTCAATCGGTGTAAAAAGTGCCATTGAACATCGCCGTTTGTTGCGCCATCAATGCCGGCATACTCGCCCATTGAAAGCCCCACAATGATATCGGGAGTCCTTTGTGAGCAGACGACGACATTATCCACATTTTTATCAGTAGCTGCACTCATAGCCTCAGCCAATTGTACGACACCAGAAGTTTAATTGTAGGAATTTTTTTTACAAATCCAATTATTTTAGTAAAATCCAACTAAGACAAAAGAAGAGATAGAAGAGTTCCTAACAAGAGAACTAAAAGCAGAAATAAAAATAAAAAGCGCATACAAAAATAAACAAATACCTAAATCAAAACAAGCAAAAGTGGAAACATGGAAGATGAAAAAGCAAATCATGCAATCAAATCTCTCTTTAATTGTATAATTCAACTGAAATCAGTAGATTTATGGTTGTATAATTAGGAGGTGCTGGATAAAAATAAATCTATTGTAATCTGTAACGTTTTGCCTTCGTCGAAATCTGCCTTAATTTTTAATTGCGCTCACGGACCGTCAACGTAGGCAACCGCTACGCACACGTTTTTTTAAACGTCGACGCGTTTCCGGCCTGCGTATAAATGTGATCCGGCCACGAGGCGCTGGGATGAACGCAGAACGAAGCTGACTCTCTCCGAGTGCAAAAGTGTCGGGAGGTACACGTTTTTTCTTTGGGCTTATCGCCAACCGGTTTCCGGGATTTCAAATATGTTCTCCAATAGATCGTCAAATTGATCCGTGGACTATGGGTACGTGGATACCTACTCGTGTAGATCGCAAAAATCAAATAACCTTACTAACAAATTTTGCGGGGAAGTCGCCTACGCTCGAGGGATCGAGTACGGCACTCCGAGAAGAAGAAGAACAAATTTTGAAAATCTGGCGGAAGCTATTGGGAATTGAAAACACATTAAATCAATTTTGCTTTTCCATGCCAGTCATCATTGCAAGTGAATCTGTTCAATTAGTGCTAAAACATTCGTGCTGCAGGGCAAACGCTCGTCCGTGTGGAGTTTAATTGAAATTCGCAATTCCCAATTCGCACATTTTTAGCGATATTTGCTCTCCAATTGGCTTCCAGTGCATCTGCTTTAGTGCAATCCGTGTGTATGGGTTTATAATTTCCGCAAATAGCAGGAGCTGAAGTTCTCAATTGGGCCTTGATTTGATACTTGTAATTCGCGCTGCACGCCGTGCATAAATCACGAGCAAGATGTTAGGTACGTGCCAAGAATGGATGAGGAATTGTTCAAATTTTAGTGAATTGATATGCAGACAGACTGATTTGAGGAGTGTTCTCACGAATCAAGTTTAATTGGGCGATTGTAGTTGATGAACATAATTTGTTCAGCCACTGTGATCAAAACTTAAAGAAAAAACATATTAAGGATTTTATTGCAAAAAAATGTATCGTAAAAAGATGTTCCTATGGGTCAAGTCATTACGGGCGCACGAACCGCATCTACGTAGCTACAACCATAGACCACAATCTTTTATCAAGAAAACATGTTCCTATGGGTCAAGTCGTTACGGGCACACGACCCGCATCTACGTAGCTACAACCCTAGACGACAATATTTTATCAAGAAAAGATGTTCCTGTGGGTCAAGTCGTTACGGGCGTACGACCCGCACCTACGTAGCTACAGCCCTAGACGACAATCTGTTATCGAGAAAAGATGTTCCTATGGGTCAAGTCATTACGGGCGTACGACCCGCACCTACGTAGCTACAACCCTAGACCACAATCTTTTATCGAGAAAAGATGTCAAGTGGGTCAAGTTCTTACGGGCGTACGACCCGCATCTACGTAGCTACAACCCTAGACAACCCTCTTTTCGACGACGCTAAGTTGAGGCATTTTGTCGGTGTTATATGCAATTGAAGACAATTGAAAAAACCTTATTATGGATGATTGTTTCTAATAATTTTAATAAAAGATCCGGAGTGACCTCAAAACCCAAAATCCCAAGTTATCAGTCACTGAAATTTCTGAAATTTTATCTAATGGATATTTTGAAAATTTAATGCCAGGTCTGTATACAGTATGCCTGAAAAAAAACCCTCTGAATATTTGACTACGAGTATGTCTCATAAATGAGAAAATCGAGTTAATAACTTTCCGAGTTGGCCAGTATAAATTATCAGCCAATGAAATTCCTGAAAATTTATCTAATGGATATTTTGAAAATTTTATGCCTGATGTGTATACAGTATACCTGAATACAAATCCTTTGAAAATTTGACAATGATTATGTCTTAAATAAGTGAGAAAATCGAGTAATTAACTTTCCAACTTCACCAGTATAAGTTCAGTTACTAAAACTTCTGAAAAATTATTTAATGGATTTTTGAAAATTTCATGCCAGATCTATAAACAGTATACCTGAATACAAATCGTCTGAAAATTTTACGATGAGTATGTCTTCAATAAGTGAGAAAATCGAGTAATTAACTTTTCGAGTTGACCAGTATAAGTTATCAGTCACTGAAATTTCTGAAAACTTATCTATTGGATATTTTGAAAATTATATGCCAGATATATCTACAGTATGCCTGAATACAAATACTGTGAAAATTTTACCACGAGTAAGTCTTAAATAAGTGAGAAAATCGAGTAAATAACTTTCCGAGTTGACCAGTATAAGTTATCATTAACTGAAATTTCTGAAATTGTATCTGATGGAAGTTTTGAAAATTTTATACCCGATATGTGTACAGTATGCCTGAATACAAATCCTATGGAAATTTGACCACGAGTATGTCTTAAATCAATGAGAAAATCGAGTTATTAACTTTACAAGTTCGTATAAAAATAACGTTACAGTTGTTTATTGTCAAAATGGAATGCCTGTTTTTGTGTTTTCAACTATAACTAGATACTAAATCGACTATTTACTACTTCTTTAACAAACTTAAATCTCTTGCAACAAAAAAATAACGTTACAGTTGTTTAGTGTCAAAATAGAATGCCTGTTTTTGTTTTTTGAACTATAACTAGGTACCAAACCAACTATCTACTACTTCTTTAACAAAGTCGAATCTCTTGCAGCAAAAAATAACATTACAGTTGTTTGTTGTCAAAATTTAATACCTGTTTTTGTTTTTTGAACTATAACTATATACAAAATCTACTATTTACTACTCCTTTAAGAAACTAAAAACTCTTGCAGTAACAAAAATAATGTTACAGTTGTCTATTGTCAAAATTAAATGCCTGTTTTTGGTTTTTGAAGGATATCTTGATGCTAAATCTACTATTTACTACTCCTTTAACAAACTTAAGTTTCTTGCAGTTAAAAAATAACGTTACAGTTGTTTATTGTCAAAATTGAGAACCTGTTTTTGTTTTTTGAACTATAATTAGAAAAATTAGAATAACGTTACAGTTATTGTCGAAATGGAATGCCTGTTTTTGTTTTTTCAAGTATAAGTAGATACTAAATCTACTATTTACTACTCCTGTAACAAACTTAAATTTCTTGCAGTAACAAATATAACGTTACAGTTGTTTATTGTCAAAATGGAATGCCTGTTTTTGTTTTTTGAACTATAACTAGTTACTAAATTACTATTTACTTCTGATTGAATAAAATTAAATCTCTTGCAGCAAAAAATAACGTTACAGTTGCTTATTGTCAAAATTGAATACCTGTTTTTGTTCTTTGAACTATAATTAGATTAATTAGAATAACGTTACAGTTATTTATTGTAAAAATGGAATGCCCGTTTTTGTTTTTTGAGAGAAAACTAGATGCTAAATCTACTATTTCCTACTCCTTTAACAACCTTAAATATTTTGCAGTAAAAAACATAACGTTACAGTTGTCTATTGTCAAAATGGAATGTCTGTTTTTGTTTTTTAAACTATAACTATATACTAAATCTACTATTTACTACTCCTTTAACAAACTTACATCTCTTGCAGTGAAAAAAAATAACGTTACAGTTGTTTATTGTCAAAATGAAATGCCTGTTTTTGATTTTTGAACTATAACTATTATACTAAATCTGGTGTTTACTACTTTTTTAACAAACTTAAATCTTTTGCAGTAAAAAAAAATAACGTTACAGTTGTTTATTGTCAAAAAGGGATGCCTGGTAATTGTTTTATGAACTATAACTAGATAATAAATCTACTATTTACTACTCCTTTAACAAACTTAAATCTCTTGCAACAAAAAAATAACGTTACAGTTGTTTAGTGTCAAAATAGAATGCCTGTTTTTGTTTTTTGAACTATAACTAGGTACTAAACCTACTATTTACTACTCCTTTAACAAAGTTTAATCTCTTGCAGCAAAAAAATATCGTTACAGTTGTTTATTGTCAAAATGGAATGCCTGTTTTTTTTTTGAACTATAACTAGATACTAAATCTACTATTTACTACTCCTGTAACAAACTTAAATTTCTTGCACTTCAAAACTAACGTTACAGTTGTTAATTGTCAAAATGGAATGCCTGTTTTTGTTTTTTGAACTCTAACTTGGTACTAAACCTACTATTTACTACTCATTTTACAAAGTTAAATCTCTTGCAGCAAAAATAACGTTACAGTTATTAATTGTTAAAATTGAATACCTGTTTTTGTTTTTTGAACTTTAATTAGATTAATTAGAATAACGTTACAGTTGTTTATTGTCAAACTGGAATGCCTGTTTTTGTTTTTTGAACTATAACTATATACTAAATCTACTATTTACTACTCCTTTAACAAACTTAAATCTCTTGCAGTAAAAAAAAATACCGTTACTGTGTATTGTCAAAATTGAATGCCTGTTTTTGTTTGTTTGAACTATAACTAGATACTAAACCTACTATTTTCTACTCCTTTAACAAAGTTAAATCTCTTGCAGCAGAATATAACGTTACAGTTGTTTATTGTCAAAATTGAATACCTGTTTTTGTTTTTTGAGCTATAATTGGATTAATTGGAATAACGTTATAGTTGTTTATTGTCAAAATGGAATGTCTGTTTTTGTTTTTTGAACTATAACTATATACTAAATCTAAAAGTTACTACTCCTTCAACAAACTTAAATCTCTTGCAGTCAAAAAAATAATGTTACAGTCGTTTATTGTAAATATTGAATACCTGTTTTTGTTTTTTGAACTATAAATAGATTAATTAGAATTACGTTACAGTTGTTTATTGTCAAAATTGAATGCTAGTTTTTGGTTTTTGAACTATAACTATATACTAAATCTACTATTTACTACTCCTTTAACAAACTTAAATCATTTGCAGTAAAAAAAGAACGTTACAGTTGTTTATTGTCACAATGGAATACCTGTTTTTGTTTTTTGAACTCTAATTAGAATAATTAGAATAGCGTTACAGTTGTTTATTGTCAAAATGGAATGCCTGTTTTTGTTTTTTGAACTATAACTAGATACAAAATCTACTATTGACTACTCCTTTAACAAACTTAAATCTCTTGCAGTAAAAAAAATAACGTTACAGTTGATTATTGTCAAAATTGAATACCTGTTTTTGTTTTTTGAACTATAATTAGATTAATTTGAATAACGTTACAGTTGTTTATTGTCAAAATGAAATGCCTGTTTTTGTTTTTTGAACTTTAACTATATACTAAATCTACTATTTACTACTCCTTTTACAAACTTAAATCTCTTGCAGTAAAAAAAATAACGTTACAGTTGTTTACTGTCAAAATGGAATGCCTGTTTCTGTTTTTTGAAGTATAGCTAGATGCTAAATGTACTATTTACTACTCCTTTAACAAACTTAAATTTCTTGCAGCAAAAAATAACGTTACAGTTGTTTATTGTCAAAATGGAATGCCTGTTTTTGTGTGTTCAACTATAACTAGATACTAAATCTACTATTTACTACTCCTTTAACAAACTTAAATCTCTTGCAGTAAAACAAATAGCGTTACAGTTGTTTATTGTCAAAATTGAATACCTGTTTTTGTTTTTTGAACTATAATTAGATTAATTAGAATAACGTTACTGTTGTTTATTGTCAAAATGGAATGCCTGTATTTGTTTTTTGAATTATAACGATATACTAAATCTACTACTTACTACTCCTTTAACAAACCTAATCTCTTGCAGTAAAAAAAAATTACGTTATAGTTGTTTATTGTCAAAATTAAATACCTGTTTTTTTTTTAACTATAATTAGATTAATTAGAGTAACGTTACAGTTGTTTATTGTCAAAATGGAATGCTTGTTTTTGTTTTTTGAACTATAAATTGATACTAAACCTACTATTTACTACTCCTTATACAAAGATAAATCTCTTTCAGCAAAAAATAACGTTACAGTGGTTTATTGTCAAAATTTAATACCTGTTTTTGTTTTTTGAACAATTTTTAGATAAATTAGAATATCGTTACAGTTGTTTGTTGTCAGAATGGAATGCCTGTTCTTGTTTTTTAACTATAACTATATAATAAATCTACAATTTACTACTCCTTTAACAAACTTAAATGTCTTGCAGTAAAAATATAACGTTACAGTTGTTTATTGTCATAATGGAATGCCTAATTGTGTTTTTTGAACTATAACTTGATACTATACCTACTATTCTATTTACTACTCCTTTAACAAAGTTAACTTTCTTGCAGCAAAAAATAACGTTACAGTTGTTTATTCTCATAATTGAATACCTGTTTTTGTTTTTGAAGTATAATTAGATTAATAGAATAACGTTACAGTTGTTTATTGTCAAAATAGAATGCCTGTTTTTGTTTTTTGGACTATAACTATATACTTAATCTACTATTTATTACTCCTTTAACAAACTTAAATTTCTTTCAATAAAAAATTAACGCTAAAGTTGTTTATTGTCAAAATGGAATGTCTGTTTTTGTGTATTGAAGTATAACTATATACTAAATCTACTATTTACTATTCCTTTAACAAAGTTAAATCTCTTGCGGAAAAAAAATAACGTTACAGTTGTTTATTGTCAGAATGGAATGCCTGTTTTTATTTTTTGAACTCTAACTGGATACTAAATCTACTATTTACTACTCATTTAAGAAACTTAAATCGCTTGCAGTGAAACATAACGTTACAAATGCTTATTGTCGAAACGGAATGCCTGTTTTTGTTTTTTTAACTATAACTAGATATTAAATCTACTAGTTACTACTCGTTTTACAAACTTAAATCTCTTGCAGTAAAAAAAATAACGTTACAGTTATTTATTGTCAAAATAAAATGCCTGTTTTTATTTTTTGAACTATAACTATATACTAAATCTACTTTTTACTACTCCTTTAACATACTTAAAACTCTTGCAGTAAAAAAAATAACGTTACAGTTGTTTATTATTCAAAATGGAATGCCTGTTTTTGATTTTTGAAGTATACCTAGATGCTAAATCTACTATTTACTACTCCTTTAACAAACTTAAATCCTTTGCGGTAAAAACATAACGTTACAACTGTTTATTGTCAAAATGGAATGCCTTTTTTTAACTATAACTAGTTACTAAATCTACCATTTACTACTCCTTTATCAAACTTAAATTTCTTGCAGTTCTGTATGTAATCAATATAGAACCTATGTTCATATAACATTTTTTACATAAATTTGCGGCCCTAATAAGTAGCTGAAGTTTCGTACAGCTATTATAAATCACCCAATGGAGTATTTTATATGAAGAGTGTACACATATTTTAGAAGGCCAGATACGTTTATAAATAAAAATTGAATTTATTTTCGTGCAATTCCATAAAATGGGAAGTTATATCAACTTCAGTTTTTTCGAACGTCCTAGATCGAGCAACCGGACACTGGGGATGGCAGAGAAATTCCCACGGCCGGGAAGTGGACTGCAATGCAATTTCTCAATACGTTCCAGTAAAAGGTGGAAAAATATAAAGCAAACAACGGGAGCGGCAGACTCACCGTCGCTTAAGTTGTCCAAGTTTTTCCGCCACAAAAAGATCGCTCTCGGCTTAATTACATTTCCAATGCGTTTTCCGGCGGAAAATCGATGCCGCCTTAATTGGATCCTCGCGAGAAAATGCACAAGCCGTGATCGCTTAATAATTGATAGGTAATCCGCACTTTTATTAGTTATATTTTGTTTGTTGTCTTATTTTGCTGTCATCGCCTTTTTTTTTAATTACGTTGTTACTGCTTACATATGAATCGCGGACAGGAGACTATCGGCATTTACCCGATAATCCGATGGAAAACTTGCTTACGTTATCTATACAAAGAAAGTTTACACGAATCAAAGAATGAGCATTCCTTTAAGGGTAGCTTTCGAGGCTTTTGGGTAGTCTGAATTTGATAGGACTAGAAAAAAGCGCGCCACATAAATATGATAATGTTATTAAAATACAATTTGTGCCCCTCCGCGTATAAATCATCAAAGTCTGTGGGGCTCCTCGGATATTTGAAAACTTCAAAGGAGAAGTTCAGTTTTAAAATTGCAAATCACCACAATGATATTGTGTCGGGCGAAGGGGGCTCATCGATAAAGCCTTACCGTCTCGGTCCTCGTTCTCCAGCAAAGCCTCCAGCTCGCTCTCGTTGAATGAGTGCCCCAGGGTGTTCAGGATCGTCCTGATCTTCTCCTTCTCGATCCTGCCGTTCTTGCCCGAGTCGAACATGGTGAACGCCTTCTGCAGCACTGCAAGATATTATACGGGATAGTTTGTCAGGTGGCAGTAGTTAGGCAACGAGAGTTCTAGACCACCCCCAGCAGATATCTCGATTAAATGTATGCCGCCACCGATGGCTTAGACCGCCAATTAAAACCACGAGATCGCCGATTAACCTGTAATGATCCTGTTGTAATGCTGTAAGTGGAATTCGAGTACCTACTTGCATTATAGTATTGTAATTGCCCGCGGTGATTAGACCGCCGATTAAAACCGTGAATTAATACAATCAAAATCTCTGCAGGGCGTGCTCCAGAACTCTCATTGCTTAACTACTGGCGGCGTGGTCCAGAACTCTCATTGCTTAACTACTGGCGGCATGGTCCAGAACTCTCATTGCTTAACTACTGGCGGCGTGGTCCAGAACTCTCATTGCTTAACTACTGGCGGCATGGCCCAGAACTCTCATTGCTTAACTGCTGGCGGAGTGGTCCAGAGCCCTCATTGTTAAACTACTAGCAGCGTGGTCCAGAACTCTCATTGCTTAACTACTGGCGGCGTGGTCCAGAACTCTCATTGCTTAACTACTGGCGGCGTGGTCCAGAACTCTCATTGCTTAACTACTGGCCGCGTTTGTAATCCGTGCGTCGCGCAAACCGGCAATGTAGATGTTAAATTTGAGTCAATAAAGCACTCGCGGGACTGTATTATCATATTTATGGAAATGTGTACGGCGCGGATATTTGTGCTTTAAAGTGTTTTATGCACGCTGGAATTTATCGCGAGGCACGTGTCGCGTGTGTCTTATATAAAATTGGAATGGAGATGTGACGAGGCATGGTAATAAATGGATGGAAATTCTGGAATAACTTCACTCGTGTTATGCCGAGGATGCGCCGGTCTGCCAGTTGTTATTGTATAAATTGCCGATATACAAGAGATACACATACGAAAATTATGCAATGCTCTACTTGAGTTATGAAATAGGAGGTTTGTATATTGCATTAGAATTTATGTCTTTCATCGTCCCCACATCTTCCTCTTACCAATTACCTCTTATGGGGCCAAGCCCTTCCCCCCAACCTGGAGCCGAGCTGACCGTAAATGCATGTTAATCCTTATGGGAAATAAGAATAAGGAAATAAATAATAATCCTCACTTCATAACGTTCCTTTTATTTATTTACTCACGAACCATTAGCGAGATGCTTTATTTGCTTTAGATTATTTGACATCAACTGGAATTTTCGTCAGATTTCTCAGGAAATTTCATCTTCAACGCATTCAAGTGACATTTGACATTTATTTGGTGTGCTACGGTACTGACAAAATGCCATAATTCGAGAAATACTGGAAACATGATTGAGTCATTACAAATACTTTCACGTTTTCAGACTTTTGCCATTCATCGCATGTAAGTGCCAAATTTTGACATTACGGTATTATGAATTGACAGAATAACCGTGTTATACCGAACTGCCAGAATGACATAATTTGAGAAAGGCTGGTAGAATTGAAAATACTTCCATGTTTTCAGACATTTGCCATTCGTCGCAAACAAGTGCCAAATTTAGACAATATGATATTATGTATTGACAGAATAACAATGTAATACTGGACTGACAAAATGACATAATTCGTGAAGTGTTGGAAGAATTATTGAGTCATTACAAATACTTTCAAATTTACAAACGCTTGCCAGTCATCGCAAACAAGTGCCAAATTTAGACATTATGGTATCATATATTGACAGAATAACCGTGTAATACCGAACTGATAGAATGACATAATTCGAGAAATGCTGGAAGAAACATTGAGTCACTACAAATACTTTCACGTTTACAAACGTTTGCCAGTCATCGCAAACATTTGTAACATTTTGGCATACAAGTGTCAAATTTAGACATTATGGTATTATGTATTGACAGAATGACATTATTTTAGGAGCCGTGAAAGGTAGTGGAATAATTGCAAATTCTCTCGAAATATCAATTTCTTGCGATCTTAATACACGCATGCGACGTTTTGGCATTATTGAGAAATAATATCGTAGTGACAATACTTTCATGTTTTCAGACTTTTGCCATTTGGCAAGTGCCAAATATAGACATTATGGTATTATGAATTGACAGAATAACCATGTAATACCGGACTGACAAAATGACATAATTCCAGAAGTGTTAGAAGAATATTGAGTCATTACAAATACTTTCAAGTTTACAAACGCTTGCCAGTCATCGCATACAAGTGCCAAATTTAGACATTATGGTATCATATATTGACAGAATAACCGTGTAATACCGGACTTATAGAATGACATAATTCGAGAAATGCTGGAAGAATTATTGAGTCATTACAAATACTTTCATATTTACAAACGTTTGCCATTAATCGCAAACATTTGTAACGTTTTGGCATACAAGTGCCAAATTTAGACATTATGGTATTACGTATTGACAGAATGACATCATTTTAGGAGCCTTGAATGGTAGTTGAATAATTACAAATTCTCTCGAAATATTAAATTTCTTGCCTTCTTAATACACGCATGCGACGTTTTGGCATTATTGAGAGATAATATCGTAGTGACAATACTTCCATGTTTTCAGACATTTGCCATTCGTCGCATACATGTCCCAAATTTAGACATTATGGTATTATGAATTCACAGAATTACCGTGTAATACCGGACTGACAGAATGACATAATTCGAGAAATGCTGGAAGAATTATTAAGTCATTACAAATACTTTCAGGTTTACAAACGCTTGCCAGTCATCGCATACAAGTGCCAAATTTAGACATTATGGTATTATGAGTTGACAGAATAACCGCGTAATACCGGACTGACAAAATGACATAATTCGAGAAATGCTGGAAGAAGTATTGTGTCATTACAAATACTTTCACGTTTACAAACGTTTGCCATTCATCGCAAACATTTGTAACATTTTGGCATACAAGTGCCAAATTTAGACATTATGGTATTACGTATTGACAGAATGACATCATTTTAGGAGCCGTGAAAGGTAGTGGAATAATTGCAAATTCTCTTGAAATATCAAATTTATCACGATCTAAATACACGCATGCGACGTTTTGGCATTATTGACAAATTATATCGTAGTGACAATACTTTCATGTTTTCAGACTTTTGCCATTCTTCGCATATAAGTGCCAAATTTAGACATTATGGTATTATGAATTGACAGAATAACCGTGTAATACTGAACTAACAGAATGACATAATTCGAGAAGTGCTGGAAGAATTTTTAAGTCATTACAAATACTTTCAAGTTTACAAACGCTTGCCGGTCATCGCATACAAGTGCCAAATTTAGACATTATGGTATCATATATTGACAGAATAACCGTGTAATACCGGACTGACAAAATGACATAATTCGAGAAATGTTGGAAGAATTATTGAGTCATTACAAATACTTTCACGTTTACAAAAAATTGCCATTCATCGCAAACATTTGTTACATTTTGGCATACAACTGCCAAATTTAGACATTATGGTATTACGTATTGACAGAATAGCGATGAAATACCGGACTGACAAAATGGCATAATTCGAGAAGTGTTGAAAGAATTATTGAGTCATTACAATTACTTTCGCGTTTATAGAGTTTTGCCATTCATCGCATACAAGTGTCAAATTTAGACATTATGGTATCATATATTGACAGAATAACCGTGTAATACCGGACTGACAAAATGACATAATTCGAAAAATGCTGGAAGAATTATTGAGTCATTACAACTACTTTCACGTTTGCCAACGTTTGCCATTCATCGCAAACATTTATAACATTTTGGCATACAAGTGCCAAATTTAGACATTATGAGGCATTATTGAGAAATAATATCGTAGTGACAATACTTTTATGTTTTCAGACTTTCACGTTTACAAACGCTTGCCAGTGATCGCATACAAGTGCCAAATTTAGACATTATGACATTATGACATTATGAAGAATTATTGAGTCATTACAAATACTTTCACGTTTACAAACGTTTGCCATTCGTCGCAAACATTTGTAACATTTTGGCATACAAATGCCAAATTTAGACATTATGGTATTATGTATTAACAGAATGATATCATTTTAGGAACCGTGAAATGTAGTGGAATAATTGCAAATTCTCTTGAAATATCAAATTTATCATTCTTAATATACGCATGCGACGTTTTGACATTTTTGAGAAATAATATCGTAGTGACATAATGACAGTATATAAAATAGCTGGTTGAACTGTTGCTGATACATTCTGATTTACAAACTTCCCCCATTAACGATATCATATATCTCGCAGTTTTAACCTTTCCCTTTTTAAGAAATAATATCATAGTGACATAATGACATTATTAAAGGAGTGGGAGAAGGTTGATTTAATTGTTACTGATACATTCTGATTTACAAACTTCACACATTCACAGATTACGTGAATCAAATTTATTCATTTGGAGATAAAATTATAAACTGACAAAATGACATTACTTTGGAAGTACAGAGATGATGATAAAATATCTGAGAAATCAATTGTAATATCATATATCTCGTATTCTTGGTACACTTATATGACCTTTTATATGACCTTTTGGCATTTTCAAGATATAAAAATATACTGACAAATGATATAATAAAATGGCAATGAAATAATACGTAGTAAAACTATAATATTCATTAATAATATCATATTTCTCGCATTATTAACCTTCCCCTACTAATTACTGTCATTTAGTCCATATAAAAAAAATAATATACTGAAAAATGACAAAATAAAATGTCAATTTCACCAAAAATAATAAAATTATACTTAATAGTCAGTAGAAATACAAATTAATATATTGCAAATGACAAAATAAAATGTCAATGTCACTAAAAATATTAAAATTATACCTTATAGTTAGTAGAAATATCAAATTTATCACATACTTAACTAAATTATATCAAATTTATACATTTGGAGATACAATTATATACTGACAAAGTGACATTACTTTAAGAGTACTGAGATGATGATAAAAAATCTGATAAATCAATTGTAATATCATATATCTCTACACTTAAATGGCATTTTGGCAATTTCAAGATATAAAAATATACTGACAAATGATATAATAAAATGGCAATGAAATAATACGTAGTAAAACTATAATAGTCATTAATAATATCATATTTCTCGCATTATTAACCTTCCCTTACTAATTACTGTCATTATGTCGACATAAAAAAAATAATATACTGAAAAATGACAAAATAAAATGTCAATGTCACCAAAAATAATAAAATTATACTTAATAGTCAGTAGAAATATAAATTAATATATTGAAAAATGACAAAATAAAATGTCAATGTCACTAAAAATATTAAAATTATACCTTATAGTCAGTACAAATATCAAATTTATCACATACTTTACTAAATGAAATCAAATTTATACATTTGGGGATATAATTATATACTGACAAAGAGACATTGCTTTGAGAGTACTGAGATGACGATAAAATATCTGATAAATCAATAGTAATATCATATATCTCTACAGTTAAATGACAATTTGGCAATTTCAAGATACAAAAATATACTGACAAATGATATAATAAAATGTCAATGAAATAATACATAGTAAAACTATAATAGTCATTAAAAACATCTTATTTCTCGCATTATTAACCTTTCCCTACTAATTACTGTTATTATGTCCACATAAAAAATTAATATGCTGAAAAATGACAAAATAAAATGTCAATGGCACTAAAAATATTAAAATTATACCTTATAGTCAGTAGAAATATCAAATTTATCACATACTAAACTAAATAAAATCAAATTTATACATTTGGGGATATAATTATATACTGACAAAGTGACATTGCTATTAAAGTACCGAGATGATGATAAAATATCTGAGAAATCAATTGTAATATCATATATCTCGAATTCTTGGTACACTTATATGCCATTTTGGCATTTTCAAGATATAAAAATATATTGACACAAGATATAATAAAATGTCAATGAAACAATACATACTAAAATTATAATAGTCATTAAGAATATCATATTTCTCGCAATATTAATGTTTCCCTACTAATTACTGTCATTATGTCCACATAAAAAAATTAATATACTGAAAAATGATAAAATAAAATGTCAATGTCACTAAAAATACTGAAAGTATACCTTATAGTCAGTAGAAATATCAAATTTATCACATACTAAACTAAATTAAATCAAATTTATATATTTGGGGATATAATTATATACTGACAAAGTGACATTACTTTGAGAGTACTGAGATGATGATAAAATATCTGAGAAATCAATTGTAATATCATATATCTCGTATTCTTGGTACACTTATATGCCATTTTGGCATTTTCAAGATATAAAAATATACTGACACATGATATAATAAAATGTCAATGAAATAATACATACAAAGATTATAATAGTCATCAAGAATATCATATTTCTTGCATTCTTAATGTTTTCTTACTAAATACTGTCAATATGTCCACATAAAAAATTAATATACTGAAAAATGACAAAATTAAATGTCAATGTCAATAAAAATATTAAAATTATACCTTATAGTCAGTAGAAATATCAAATTTATCACATACTAAACTAAATGAAATCAAATTTATACATTTGGGGATACAATTATATACTGACAAAGTGACATTACTTTGAGAGTACTGAGATGACGATAAAATATCTGAGAAATCAATTGTAATATCATATATCTCGTATTCTTGGTACACTTATATGACCTTTTGGCAATTTCAAGATATAAAAATTTACTGACAAATGATGTAATAAAATGTCAATGAAGTATTACATAGTAAAACTATAATAGTCATTACAAATATCTTATTTCTCCCATTATTAACCTTGCCCTACTAATTACTGTCATTATGTCAACATAAAAAAATTAATATACTGAAAAATGACAAAATAAAGTGTAAATGTCACTAAAAATAATAAAATTATACCTAATAACCAGTAGAACTATGACCAGTGACACTATCAGTGTCACTTACAAGGTATATTTACAGGCCCTTTAGGTCTAACATACATAAGTTTTATTGAGCGACAGTCTGATGCACACGTTTTATGATATTTTTAAATATTCTGAATGTTCAACTTTCCGATTTATAGGTATTCCCTACACTTTTATGGGAATGCCTCGATCGCTCGCTCAGTTCAATTTTCCCAGTTGACCAGTTATCAGTCACTGAAATTTCTGAAAATTTATCTGTTGGAAATTTTGTTTTTTTTGCCAGATATGTATACAGAATTTTTGTTTTTGTTTTTATTTTGGCAAGCATTCGTGTATTTTCAGCAGGGTCGTAACTTGTTTCCGGTTAAAGTGTGCGCGAAACGCTCGCAATATATCGGCGATGTTTTATTCATGAGCAATAAAAGTGTTAATTTTTATTATGAAACCGCGATTTATCGGGTTGCCCGGCTAATTGAAACCATTCTCGTCTGTCCATAAATTATTTTCAGGCTTTCAGTTACATTTAGTGCTCTTCGGGAGCGATACAATCAACTGCATGTCGACGGAATTGGGCCGTGGAGTGCAATTTTAGTGCCTGCATTGTTCAAATAGTTTTGCAAATGTGGACCAAATTAGAGAAGTGCGTTTGATTCGCACCAATGCAATATTACAAATTTGCGCTTTTGTGTGCAGTACGAATACCAAAACTTATCAAGTAAATTAGTTATGGGAAAAATTTAAAAAAAGAAGAATTTATGGAAACTAGAATTCGCAGACGACCCAAAAAATAATAAAAATAGTTTTTACGATGCTATAAAAACATTTTATGAAGACATTTAGAAAAACCTTATATTATGAAGAAAGATATATTAAATTTGATTGAACCAACTCTTCTAATTTTGATCTACTAGTCTACTAGCAACTTTCGTTGATCAACTTTAAACTATAGATTTCATTCAACTTTTTTGATCAACATTCAATTATAGTTTTCATTCAACTTTTGTTGATCAACTGTAAACTATAGTTTGAAATATTTATTTAACACCATAATTTTTGGAGCCATTTTAGGTGCTTCTCCAATCGGACTAATATCTAAATTGTGATATCTCTAAAACCACCGCATCAATGTACATATAATTTATTACTACAGTTGCATGATAAACTGGCTTTTATAATGTATAATTATATATAGATCCAATGATTGGTTCATGAGATATTTTAATTTTAGTGAGAACATATGCATTTGTTTGTATTTTCTGAATTTTAATAATGATATCTCATGTATCATCGTATTGATATCAATTAAATTTATTGACGATATTAATTAGCATACTGATAATTAATACGTGTAATTTTATTTATATCCAATAAGCGATTCTTGAGATATTACAATATATATTTGAGACCATGATTTTTGGGGCCATTTGAGATGTTCCCCTAATTGGACTAATATCTTAATTATGATATCTCTAAAAGCACCACATCAATATACATTGATTTTATTATTACGATTGCATGATAAACTGGCTTTTATTATGTATAACTATACATAGATCAAACTATTGGTTCATGTGATATTTTCATTTTCGTGAGAACATGTATGCATTTCTGTTTTTTTTTTTTTTTTGTATAATAATAATGATATCTCTTGAATCACCGCATTAATATCAAATAAATTTATTGCTCATATTATACAACCTATTAATAATTAATATGTGCAATTTCATTTATATCCAATGAGCAATTCTTGAGATATTACAATATTTCTTTGAGGCCATAATTTTTGGGGCCAAACTTGTTCATTTAGTAATTTTCATTCCCTTCAGAGGCGAAAACTTTACTCACTCTGCATGTGCTCCTTGCCCATAGTGACCGCCTGAAAACCAAAACGAATATAACTTTCAGCAAATAATTCATAGCCAGTGGGACGAGTTATCGGGCCATCATTCATTCAATTTATCCGCCAGATGTTGCTGGATTCGACCCTTTCAGCACCGTGGCTTGCCACGGACTCCCGTAGTCCTCTGGCATTTATGAATTAATTAATTATGCCAGCATTATTGGCGGCCAGAAGGAGTGTGGAAGAGGGACTCATCATTATTTAACAGCCAAGCATTCGATTGTTTGCTGCCGTCATAACATGTCAAGGCGACAACTCTGTTCGATAAAATTATGGCAAAGGAGGTCAAATTCATAAACATCACACAATCAATTATTAGGTAACGACATAAATATTTTAATTAGATATTATTAAAAAAAATGTTTCATCCATTTACAACAAACTATAATATGTTATAAATCAAAATAACAACTACCAGCAAGTACTAAAAAATAAGACGATGACAGAAAAACAAAAAAAAAAGTAATAAATGCCATGGAGATGAGATTCCTAAGAAAAATTGAAAACAAAACAAGGAGAAACAGGATAAGGAACGAAACCCACAGAAAAAACTTAAAAATAAAATCAATACAGGAGAAAATAACAGAAGGCCAAATGAGGTGGTATGGACACATGATACGAATGAGAGAACAAAGAAACACTAAGAAAATATACGAGACAAGAGCAACAGGAAAACAACAAAGAGGAAGACCGAGAAAAGAGCGCAATAAAAGAAGAGGCAACAAGAAAAGGGAACACATGGAAAGAAATAAAGGAAATAACAAAAGATAGGACGAAGTGGAGAAAATATTATAAAAATTACTAATGTATGCCATACACCGAAAGATAGAAAGGCAAATGAATACATAAATAATAGCGTAATTAATACTAACCATTATTTAAGTATTCTCACTTAAATACTACACACCTACTAATTGGTTCTCGTGCAAAATGAACGAACTGGACATGTCAGTGGTCATTAATAATTATTATAATTATAACGTAATTAATACTAACCATTTTTTAAAGTATTCTCACTTAAAATACTACACAGCTACTAATTAATTCTCGTGCAGAATAAACGAACTGGACATGTCAGTGGTGGTCTCTTTGCTTTTATACGTGCCAGCATTGTTAGGGATGTGCAGATTTGCGGTTATATTTAGAGGACTGTAACAGTTTCAGGATTCTTGATAACCAGCAGCAAAAGAAGGCTCATACCAAATGGTGGACGTTATAAATACTTCATGTCTCGGCGAGACCTTTATTGCCCGTTTCGCCTGCTCACGAGGGCTAATTTATTTGTGGCGGAAGCCCGCAATTGAATTAAAGATTCACGAGGAGAAGAGCCATGAGCGAAGTATGTTTATTCATTCTAAAATTACTCGCAAACTATTACGCCAAATAGAATTAGGTTCCTGCTCCTTGTGCAAAGGGATGAATTTTAATTACAAAAATTATCATGTTTGTGATATTATTTTACACATACAGAGTGATATATATCCAGGGAGAGACTTTTTTATGTTGGCAATACAATTTTTCAAAGACAAAATTGTCTTGGAATTGGTAAATCTTAGTTTTATCAATTTGGTCCATTCATTATCAAAAATTTACCATACATTATTGTAGTACCGTACGTACTCAAATCATACGTACTCGTATGAGTACGTACGAGTAGTACTCGTACGTACTACGTACTACGAAAAATATTACTTCTAAATTGTTTAGTCCAACTTTAAATTATTTTGAGTTATTATTTGCTTACAAAAGATGCTTACAATTAATGGTATATAAATTGCTACTAAGTAGATACAGGATATTCCATATAAAACATAAAGTTCAATATGATTTTCCTATCAAAACACCCTGTATATTCATAATTTGCTAGTATTAAATAATGTATAAAGTAAAGGAATATTGGATTTCGTTTTTTTCATTTTTTCTTCTGTGTATATTGCTGAAAAAGTCATCAGTATTTGAAAATATCAATGGAAAATACATAACCATAGTAAATATTAAATATCTTACTAATCACGCATTGGATATCCATCCTATTTAACATTTCATATCTCAAAATATCACTTAATATTAATAATAAATTATATTGATATTGGCACGTTAGTTGTTGAGATATTGCTAATGATGTCTTATCAATATTTGAAAATATCAATGGAAAACAAATGTTTGCAGTAAAAATGAAATATCTCAAGAAACACGCATTGCATATTCATCCAATTTAATGTCCGATATCACAAAATACTACTGACTATTAATAATAAATTTTATTGATATTGGCACGCTAGTTGTTGAGATATTGCTAATGATATCTTATCAATTTTTGAAAATATCGATGGAAAACAAATGTTCGTGGTAAAAAGCCAATATCTCAAGAATTACAGATTGACTATCCATCCAATTTAATTTTGCATATCCCAAAATATCACTCAATATAAATAATAAATTGTATTGATTTTGGCACGCTAGTTGTTGAGATATCGCTAATGATGTCTCATCAATATTGAAAATATCAATAGAAAACAAATGTTCACAGTAAAAATCAAATATTTCAAGAATCGTGTATTAGATATTAATCTTATTTAATTTATTATATATCCAAACATCGGTCAATATCAGTGATAAATTGAGTTGATATAGGTACGCTACTTTTCGAGAAATTGCTAATAAAATCAAGTCATTATTTGTAAATATCAATGGAAAATACATAACAATAGTAAAAATTAAATATCTCAAGAATCACACATTGGATATTTATCCAATTTAATTTATCACATTTCAAAATAATACTCAATACCAATAATAAATTGTACTAATATTGGCATGCTAGTTATTGATATATCGGTAATGATGTCTTATCATTATTTGGAAATATCAATTGAAAACAAATATTCACTGTAAAAATCAAATATTTCAATCATCACGCATTGGATATTAGATTAATTTTATTTATCATATACTTAAATGAATATCAGTGATAAATTGAGTTGATATGGATACGCTAGTTTTCGAGATATTGCTAATAAAGTAACATCATTATTTGAAAATTTCAATGGAAAATACATAACCAGAGTAAAAATTAAATATCTCCAGAAACACGCATTGGATATTCATCCAATTTAACGCCCAATATCACAAAATACTATTCAATACCAATAATAAATGTTATTGATATTAGCACACTGGTTGTTGAGATATCGCTAATGATGTCTTATTATTATTTGAAAATATCAATGGAGAATACATAACTATAGTAAAAATTAAATATCTCAAGAATCATGCATTGGATATCCATCCAATTAAACCCATAATATCCCAAAATATCAGTTAATATCAGTAATAAATTATATTAATATTGGCACGCTAGTTGTTGATATATTGGTAATAATATTTTATCAATATTTAAAAATATCCATTTACTATACATAACCATAGAAAAAATTAAATATCTCAAGAATCACGCATTGGATATCCATCTAATTTGATTCATCACATCTCAAAATTACAATCAATATCAACAAAAAAGTATACTAATATTGGCACGCTAGTTGTTGATATATTATGTATTTATATTTGGAAATATCAATTGAAAACAAATGTTCACTGTAAAAATCAAATATTTCAAGCATCGAGCATTGAATATTTATCTAATTTAATTTATTATATACCCAAATATCGGTCAATATCAGTGATAGATTGAGTTGATATGCGTACGCTAGTTTTCGAGACATTGCTAAGAAAGTATCATCATTATTGGAAAATATCAATGGAAAATACATAACTGTAGTAAATTTTAAATATCTCAAAAATCACGCATTTGATATTTATCCAATTTAGTTCTTCATATCTCAAAATATATCAGTAATAAATTATATTAATATTGGCACGGTAGTTGATGAGATATCGTAAATGATGTCTCAACCTTATTTGAAAATATCAATGGAAAACAAATGTTCACGTAAAAATCAAATATTTCAAGCGTAGAGCATTGAATATTAATCTAATTTAATTTATTATATACCCAACTATTGATCAATATCAGTGATAGATTGAAGATATATTGCTCAGAAATAACATCATTATTGGAAAATATCATTGTAAAATACATAACTATACTAAAAATTAAATATCTCAAGAATCACGCATTAGATATTTATCCAATTTAGTTCTTTATATCTCAAAATATATCACTTAATATTAGTAATAAATTATATTGATATTGGCACGCTAGTTGTTGAGATATTGCTACTGATGTCTTATCATTATTTGAAATTATCAATAGAAAACAATTGTTCACTGTAAAATCCAATATTTCAAGAATCGCGCATTGGATATTAATTTACTTTAAGTCATCATATATCCAAATATCAGGTAATATAAGTGATAAATTGAGTTGATATGGGTACGCTAGTTTTCCAGGTATTGCTAATAAAATCACATAATTATTTGAAAATATCAATGGAAAATGCATAACCATAGTAAAAATAAAATATCTCAAGAAACAAGCATTGAATTTTCATCCAATTTAACTTTTAATATCACAATATACTAATTAATATCAATAATAAATTTTATTCATATTCTCACGCTAGTTGTTGAGATATCGCTAATGATGTCTTATCATTATTTGAAAATATCAATGGAAAACAATTCTTTACTGTAAATATAAAATATTTCAAAAATCGCGCATTGGATATTAATCTAATTTATTTTTTTATATACCTGAATATCGGTCAATATCAGTGATAGATTAAGTTGATATGGGTACGCTAGTTTTCGAAATATTGCTAATAAGGTCACATCATTAATTTAATATATCAATGGAAAATACATAACAATAGTAAAAATTAAATATCTCAAGAAGCACGCATTGGATATTCATCCAATTTAACATCCAGTATGACAAAATATAATTTAATATCAGAAATAAATTTTATTGACATTGACACGCTAGTTATTGAGATATCGCTAATGATGTATTTTCATTATTTGAAATTAACAATAGAAAACAAATGTTCACTGTAAAATCCAATATTTCAAGAATCGCGCATTGGATATTAATTTACTTTAGGTCATCATATATCCAAATATCAGGTAATATCAGTGATACATTGAATTGATATGGGTACGCTAGTTTTCGAGATATTGCTAATAAAATCACATCATTATTTGAAAATATCAATGGAAAATGCATAACCATAGTAAAAATAAAATATCTCAAGAAACAAGCATTGGATGTTCATCCAATTTAACTTTGAATATCAAAATATACTAATTAATATCAATAATAAATTTTATTGATATTGGCGCGCTAGTTCTTGAGATATCGCTAATGATGTCTTATCATTATTTGAACATCTCAATGGAAAACAAATGTTCACTGTGAAAATGAAATATTTCAAGAATCGCGCATTGGATATTAATCGTATTTAATTTGTTATGTATACAAATATCGGTCAATATCAGTAATACATTGAAATGATATGGGTACGCTGGTTTTCGAGATATTGCTAATAAAGTCACATCATCATTTGAAAATATCAATGTAAAATACATAACCATAGTAAAAATTAAATATTTCAAGAATCACGCATTGGATATCCATTCAATTTAATTTTTCATATCTAAAAATATCACTCTATACTAATAATAAATTATATTGCTAGTTGTTGATATATCAGTAATGATTTCTTATCAATATTTGAAAATATCAATCGAAAACAAATGTTCACAGTAAAAATCAATATTTCAAGAATCGCGTATTGGATATTAATTTAATTTATTTTATTATATACCCAAATATCGGTGAATATCAGTGATATATTGAGTTGGACGCTAGTTTTCGAGAGATTGCTAATAAAGTCACATCATTATTTGTAAATATCTATGGAAAATACATAATAATAGTAAAAGATAAATATCTCAAGAATCACGGATTGGATATCCATCTAATTTTATTTTTCATATATCAAAATATCACTTAATATTAATAATAAATTGAATTGATATGGACACGTTAGTTGCTGAGATATTGCTAATGATGTCTTATCATTATTTGAAAATATCAATGGAAAACAATTTTTTACTGTAATAATGAAATATTTCAAGAATCGCGCATTGGACGTTAATCTTATTTATTTTAATATATACCCAAATATCAGTCAATATCAGTGATAAATTCAGTTGATATGGGTACACTAGTTTTCGAGATATTGCTAATAAAGTCACATGATTGTTTGAAAATATCTATGGAAAATACATAACCATAGTAAAAACTAAATATCTTAATATTCACTCATTGGATATTCATCCAATTTAGTTGTTCGTATCTGAAGATATGTTTCAATACTAGTAATAAATTGTATTGATATTGGCACGCTAGTTTTTGAGATATTGCTAATGATGTCTTATCATTATTTGAAAATATCAATAGAATACAAATGTCACTGTAAAAATCAAATATTTCAATAATCGCTCATTGGATAATAATTTCATTTAATTTAATATATATCCAAATATCGGTCAATATTAAAGATAAATTAAATTGATATGGGTACGCTAGTTTTCGAGATAATGCTAATAAAGTCACATCATTATTTTAAAATATCAATTGAAAACACTTAACCATAGTAAATATTTAATATATCTCAAGAAACACACATTCGATATTCATGCAATTTAACGTCCAATATCACAAAATACCACTCAATATTAATATTAAATTTAATTGATATTGGCACGCTAGTTGTTGAGATATCGCTCATGATGTCATATCATTATTTGAAAATATCAATAGAAAACATTTTTTTACTGTAATAATGAAATATTTCAAGAATCGCGCATTGGATGTTAATCTTATTTATTTTGTTATAGATCCAAATATCGGTTAATATCAGTGATAAATTGAGGTGATATGGGTACGCTAGTTTTCGAGATATTCCCTTATAAAGTCACATGATTATTTGTAAATATCAATAGAAAATGCATAACCTTAGTAAAAATTAAATATCTCAAGAACCACGCATTGGATATCCAACCAATATAATTTTTCATATCTTAAAGTATCACTCAATATCAGTAATAAATTATATTGATATTATCCCGCTAGTTGTTGAGATATCGTTCATGATGTCTTATCATTATTTGAAAATATCAATGAAAAACAAATATCCACTGTAAAACTGAAATATTTCAAGAATCGCGCATTGAATTTCAATCCAATTTAACATATTATATACACAAATATCGGTAAATATTAATGATAAATTAAGTTGATATTGGTACGCTAGTTTTTGAGATATTAATAATAAAGTCACATCACTATTTGAAAATATCAATGGAAAATACATAACAAGAGTTAAAATTAAATATCTCAAGAATCACGCTTTGAATATCCATCCAATTTAATTTTGCATATCTCAAAATATCTTTCAATATAAATAATAAATTGTATTGATATTGGCACGCTAATTGTTGAGATATCGGTAAAGATGTCTTATCATTATTTGAAAATAATAATGGAAAATACATAAGCATAGTAAAAATTAAATATCTCAAGAATCACGCATTGGATATCCATCCAATTTAATTCTTCGTATCTCAAAATATCAGTTAATAATAATAATAAATTTTATTAATATTGGCACGCTAGTTGTTGAGATATCGCTAATGATGTCTAATTAATATTTGCAAATATTAATGGATAACAAATGTTCACTGCAAAAACCAAATATCTCAAGTATCGTGGATTGGATATTAATCCAATTTAATTTATTATATGTCAACGAAAAACACATATTTTCGTAAAGTAGTGCGGTTTGCAACTAAGTACTGTAATAATAGCTGTCGTAGAAAAAAGTTTGTACGATACATTTTTAAAAATTAGTGCTTTTTTGCTACTTGTACTAAAAAGTACTACTTTACGAACTCATATCATGAATAACTATTGTTAATTATTAAACACAGCGTATTTAATTATTCGGCCAATTGACATATAATTACCACATCAATATCAGTATTTATATTTGCTACATTTTTTATTGATTAAAAGTTGCAGCCTTAAGTCATTACTTGGCTGTTAGTGATATCATTATGAATGGCTCGTTTTCAATGTAATGGGAGTCGATTAAACTTTGCGGATGGAATTAATTTTTGGCAATTAATGTGGGGATTGTTTCCGCAGTAATTATAATTAACCACTCCCGCGTTTATTTCTGGAAATTGTGCAGACTTCACAGCCAGCAAGGCTGCTGATTGGGTGCTTGGGAAACGACAGTACGCGTTAAGAAGCAGCTATAAATGTCTGTGTTCTCTCGTCGTTTTTGCTTTACCACTCGGAGGTTTTCTTTGATATTTATTTGGGAAACGAATTAATTCACAAGGGCGGAATTCACAGCGTTTCTGCAGGAGCACAACTCAAAGTGAACAGAAATGCGGGAGCAATCGATACTTGAATTGATACAATCTCAGGCCATTGTGATTTCATAGATATGTATGTACCAAGTGCGTTACAGCGATGATTACGCCCGCAAAACGATGTAATCCAGCTCGAGGGCTTTAGCCCGAGAGATTCATATCGTTCGATGGGCCATTGATACAATTTCAGGCTATTGTGATTTCGTATCTATTGTGATTTCATAGATATTTATGCACCAAGGGCGTTACTGCAATGATTATGCCCGGAGAACGATGCAATCCTGCTCGAGGGCTTTAGCCCGAGAGATGCATATCGTTCGATGGGCCATTGATACTATTTCAGGCTATTGTGATTGCATATCTAATGCAATTTCATAGATATTTATGCACCAAGGGCGTTACTAGATGATTACGTCCGCAGAACGATACATTCCAGCTCGAGGGCTTTAGCCCGAGAGATGCATATCTTACGATAGGCCATTGATACAATCTCACGTCATTGTAATATCATATCTATTTACGCACCAAGGGCGTTACTACGATGATTACGCCCTGAGAGCAATACAATCCAGCTCGAGGGCTTTAGCCCGAGAGATGGATATCGTTCGATGGGCGTAATCATTCGGTGACGCTGTATTGCAAGACGCTGTATTGTATATAAAAAAATGTATTCTTTAAAATAAAACAGAATTTGCATCTCCAGGGCGTAATAAATTCATTACGTCCTCCTATTACGTTTCGGCTGTTATTGACTTGTTTAGACCTTTTGTTTTAACCTTGGTAACTCTTTGTAAAACACCACTAAACCACGTCTAAATTTTTATGAATAACTCTGTAAATGTACTTATTTTATGCCCAACATTACCCCATATCAATAATCATTACACAATAAATGAGGGCAAATATCCAACAAAATAAATCCATAACACTTTAGTATTCCACAAAAACATTTCTGGCACAATAAATGTATTCATTCCGGAAGATAATCAATACTCACCGAAATATTGTCGTACATTATTCCGGTGCGACTGAAAGTATTACCAATAATAACTTCATTTCCGCCCGCCAGTAATGGCCGGGAATATATTAAAGCCGCTTTTGGTGCCCCTGAATATCTACTTACTTTGAAATTCGCCGGAACTTTACGGGCGCTTGTACATCTAAATTCAGGAAATGTTTATTATATAAATACACGAGCGAGACCAAGTTTTCGTTGCGGAATTTAAATTTATATAAAAATAATATTATTCCTGCAGAAAGCACGTTAGATTCGGCTTCGCTTTGAAATATATCTTTGAGAAATAGAGGAAACGTAGGCGATATTATGGCAAAAGCAGTTAAGTCGAATATTCAATAATATTTTTTTGCCTAATTCCTGCATATTGATTTAATTTGTTTAATAATTATCATTTTATAGCAATTCAAGCCATATAAATTTAATACAGCATTGAGCTTTTGCATTCCAGTATGTGATTATTGTTATTAAGAGGAATATTTGCAGACAAATTCAATATAAATGAAGATAAATTGGAAAAGTAATTAGGATTAAGAGTTTTTGTTAAAAAAATCAGCTGAATATTTTCTCCCTCACTTATCTCCACAATACTTGCGTTGTTTTTACACGTTTTCTCTCGTTCGTCCCTACCTCGGCCCTGGCTAGCTAGTGAAGACGGTGTGACGGTCATATTTTAAATAATATTTTTTGCCTAATTCCTGCATATTGATTTCATTTGTTTAGCAATTATCATTTTTAACAATTATGTGATTATTGTTATTAACAAAAATATTTGCAGACAATTTCAATATTGGACAACATATATTTATTGTCTGAAGCAATTTTTCGTACGATGCGTATTTTTGGAGTTATTTTGATTTGTCAGGTTAAATGGGACACCTTTTATATGATGATAAATTGGAAAAGCAATTAGAAAAATCCATAACCACGTTAAAAATTAAATATCTCAAGAATCACACATTGGATATTCATCCAATTTAATTCATAATATCTGAAAATATCATTCAATATCAATGATAATTCGTGTTAATATTGGCACGCTAATTGTTGAGATATCGCTAATGATGTCTTATTAAGATTTGTAAATATCAATGAGAAACAAATGTTCACTGTAAAATTCAAATATTTCAAGAATCGCGCATTGGATATTAATTTAATTTAATTTATCATATATCCAAATGTCGATCAATATCAGTGATAAATTGAGTTGATATGGGTACGCTTGTTTTCGAGATATTGCCAATAAAGTCACATGATTATTTGTAAATATCAATGGAAAATACATAACAATAGTAAAAATTAAATATCTCAAGAATCACGCATTGAATATCCATCCAATTTAATTTTCCATATCTCAAAATATCACTCAATATCCACAATAATTTATACTGATATTGGCATGCTAGTTGTTGATAAATCAGTAATTATTTCTTATCAATATTTGATAATATCAATGAAAAACCAATGTTCACTGTAACAAAACAAATATCTCAAGAATCGCGCATTGGATACTAATCTTATTTAATTTATTTTATATACAAATGTCGGCCAATATCAATGATAAATTAAGATGATATTGGTACGCTAGTTTTTGAGATATTGCTAATAAAGTCACATCATTATTTGAAAATGTTAATGGAAAATACATAACCATAGTAAAAATTAAATATCTCAAGAATCACGCATTGGATATTTATCCAATTTAATTCTTCATAACTCAAATTATCTCTCAATATCAATAATAAATTATACTGATATTGCCACGCTAGTTGTTGATATATCAGTAATGATTTCTTATTAATATTTGAAAATATCAATGGAAAACTGTAAAAAAAACAAATATCTCCGGAATCGCGCATTGGATATTAATCTAATTTAATTTGTTGTATATACAAATGTCGATCAATATCAATGACAAATTTAGTTGATATTGGTACGCTAGTTTCTGAGATATTGCTAATAATGTTACACCATTATTTGAAAATATCAATGGAAAATACATAACCTTAGTAAAAATTAAATATCTCAAGAATCACGCATTGAATATTTATCCAATTTATTTCATCATAACTCAAATTATAACTCAATATCAATAATAAATTATACTGATATTGGAACGCTAGTTGTTGATATATCAGTAATGATTTCTTATCAATATTTGAAAATATCGATAGAAAACCAATGTTCACTGTAAAAAAACAAATGTCTCAAGAATCGCGCATTGGATATTAATCAAATTTAATTTATTATATATCCAAATTTCGATCAATATCAATGATAAATTTCGTTGATATTGGTACGCTAGTTTGCGAGATATTGCTAATTAAGTCACATCATTATTTGAAAATATCAATGGAAAATACATAACCATAGTAAAAATTAAATATCTTAAGAATCACGCATTGGATATTTATCCAATTTAATTTTCCATAACTCAAATTATCACTCATTATCAATAATAAATTATACTGATATTGGCACGCTAGTTGTTGATATATCAGTAATGATTTCTTATCAATATTTGAAAATATCAATGGAAAACTAATGTTCACTGTAAAAAAACAAATATCTCAAGAATCGCATTGGATAATAATCTAATTTAATTTATTATATATACAGATGTCAGTCAATATCAATGATAAATTTAGTTAATTTTGGTACGCTAGTTTTTGAGATATTGCTAATAAAGTCACATCATTATTTGAAAATATCAATGAAAAATACATAACCATAGTAAATATTAAATATCTCAAGAATTGCGCATTGAATATCAATCCAATTAAATTTTGCTTATTTCAAAATATCACTCAATATTAATAATAAATTGTATTGATATTAGCACGCTAATTATGGAGATATCGCTAATGATGTCTTATCATTATTTGTAAATATCAATGGTTAACAAATGTTCACTGTAAAAAAACAAATATCTCAAGAATCGCGCATTGGATATTAATCTAATTTAATTTATTATATATACAAATGTTGGTCAATATCAATGATAAATTTAGTTGATATTGTTACGCTAGTTTTTGAGATATTGCTAATGAAGTGACACATCATTATTTGAAAATATCTTTTGAATATTTTGAAAATTATTATTGTTGTCTGAAACAATTTTTCGTACGATGCGTATTTTTCGAGTTATTTTGATTTGTTATGTTAAATGGGACACCCGGTATATGATGATAAATTGGAAAAGCAATTAGGATTAACAGTTTTGGTTAAACAAATCAGCTTAATATTTTTGTTTATCCCTTATCTCCACATTACTTGCTTTGTTGTTGCACGTTTTTTCTCGTTCGTCCCTACCTCGGCCCTGGCCAGCTAGTGAAGACGGTGTGACGGTCCTTAGATCTAACTAGATGTGGAGATTGGCTCCACGTAATTTCTTAACGAGGTAGTAAGGTGAACTTACGTTTTTTTTTTCTCGTTCGTCTCTACCTCGGCCCTGGCCAGCTAGTGAAGACGGTGTGACAGTCCTTACACCTAACTAGATATTGGGATTGGCTTCACATAATTTTTTAACGAGGTAGTAAGGTGAACTCGGAAATTGTAGTCAATTTAAATCACGAAACAAAGTAGCATAACAACAAAAATTTGAATGAATAAAAGAGTTGAATGACACAAATTAAGCCTTTTTCACAAAAAAATAATAAAGGTTAAAGGCACATTTCGGACGCGGTGCGACCATCTTCAGTAAGATATAAATAGGTACTTCATACATTATATCGTCGCTGTTAAATCAAACCGGCATATGTGCATAAATTAAGTTTTTGAGTTGTTGGTACAAAAAAAATCTTTTTTTCCCGTCTATTTTTATATTGAACAGGTATATCGTATAGTTGAATAAAATTTTATTCATGCATAAGGTGGCTTTGTGGTGAACAAAACGGTCGTTAAAACGAAAATATCACATGCGAAAACTTTAAAGCGCTCTGGTGAAAAATATGCATTTAGCAGATATGCCGGTTTGATTTCATAGCGACAATATGTATGATTACGTACATGATATATTAACATATAAATAAGTGTCATTCAATTATTTCTCCTTTCATAAGCTCAAAGTAAAACTAATGAATAAAAGAGTGATTCGTACAAAATCAAAGAGACACGTTCGATGGACTAGCATTTTGGCGCAGTATCCGCAGAGATGGCCGCCACCGGCGATTGTGCACAAGCGCAAGCGCGGACCGAAAACAGCTATCTAGCAGCTAGAATGCCATCCACGTGCACGAACAAAATAACACACGAAGGGAAAAGAATTAGCACAGATGAATTACACGAAGAATAAGTGACGAAATATAGAAATTGAATATATATAGGAAATTAAGGAAATTCCTATTTAGGTGTTTTCCATCTGGACTTCTAGAGCAAGGAAGCTAGGACATATGGAGCTACCGGCCCGGGGGGTGGGGGGTAACCGCGTGACGACATGGCAATGAAACAATTTTAATTTTTGTAAAAATTGGCGATATTAGGGCCATATTGGCCATACTAGGGAGGGGAAACTTTCAATAATCATCGCGCCGAAAAATTGAATATATAAAGGAAATTAAGGAAATTTCTGTCTGGCTTTAGGTGTTTGCCACTCTGGACTTGGGCTACCGTGGTGAAGGGGGGTAACCGCGTGACGACATGGTACTGAACCATTTTTAATTTCCGTGAAAATTGGTGATATTAGGGCCATATTAGCCATATTAGGGAGGGGGAATCTACAGTAATCACCGCGCCAGGGTGCTATCATAGGCAACTCAACTCGCAACTGACGATCATAGTTCTAAAATCAAATGATTTTACACAGCGATTTATAATTTTCTTGCCAAATTTAAAGAACATATGTAAATGGCATACTGTAAACGAAGATAAATACAAAAAGACTATTGCAATACCGATACTTGATCATCAATTTCTTCACTGAAATATATTAATACTAAAAATTTGCCGGCGCTGAATTTTATTCTAGCAATACCTTGCGAATTATTACGTATTCAGCAATTTCCGACGACTTCATAAGCGGCGAAAATTCTCGTTAACTTTTCATAAATTCGCCCTTTCAATGCGCGCTGTTAAACAAGTAATTCAATATTGCAATGTAACTTTCGCCACCTCTTTCAGGCGAAACTGAATTTTCCCTATAGGCGGGCATGCTTTCATCTTCGCAGCCCAACCTTTCAACTCTTTCATGTCGCGCTGAACTCCCCCACCCAAAAATCGATTTATAGAGAATCCATTGATTGAATGTTATTTAAAGAGTACACAATAATTTAAGTGCGCCCATTGAAAATCTTTGTTTCATATTTACTCGCATTTAAAATAAACAAAAATGCCATACAGCCAAGTAATTTGGTAAACATTGAGGTAGAAAAGTGAGGTTAAAAATCGCGCATAGCTTGAAGGCCCAGTTGTAGGATCGTGGATTATCTTTTATCGTGGTACAATTTCTAAGAATACCATTGTATTAACAATTATATACTACGTAATTGGACCAAGGTCAAGGATGATCTACGAACGTACAATTGGGCCTTAGTAGATAATGTATGCTGCTTCTGGCGCAATTTCCCATTATGATTTACATGGGGGTCTTAAAGAGGTAGAAATTGAGGTAAGAAAGTGAGGTTAAAAATCGCGCATAGCCTGAAGGCCAAGTTGTAGGATCGTGGATTATCTTTTATCGTGGTTCGATTTCTAAGAATACCATTGTATTAATAATTATATATTACGTAATTGGACCAAGGTCAAGGATGATCCACGAACGTACAACTGGGCCTTAGTAGATAGGTTATGCTGCTTCTGGCGCAATTTCCCATAAAGATTTACATGGGGGTCTTAAAGAGGTAGAAATTGAGGTAGGAAAGTGAGGTTAAAAATCGTGCATAGCCTGAAGGTCAACTTGTAGGATCGTAAATTATCTTTTATCGTGGTTCAATTTCTAATAATACCATTGTATTAACAATTATATACTACGTAAATGGACCAAGGTCAAGGATGATCTACGAACGTACAATTGGGCCTTAGTAGATAGGTTATGCTGCTTCTGGCGCAATTTCCCATAAAGATTTACATGGGGGTCTTAAAGAGGTAGAAATTGAGGTAGGAAAGTGAGATTAAAATCGCGCATAGCCTGAAGGCCCAGTTGTAGGATCGTGGTTTAATTTCACTGTATTAACAATTGTATCCTAGGTTATTGAACCTTGGTCAAGGATGATCCACGATCGTACAAGACCTTAGACCTTAAGGCCCTCACCCTCCCTATACCCTCCCACGTATTCGTATTCAAGTACTGAGGTTGAAATAAATATTGTATCTGTGCCAGGTTCTTTACAGGAAACTTTATAGTATCATAGACTGTAACAGAAAAGTTTATCGTTCCAGTAGCATTAAGCTTTCAGAAGTGAGTCGTGCGAAAATTCGCTTTATATTAAATAGTGGGAAAGAGCAGGTCCGATATATCATCCTGCCCGGACAGGTTCGGTTAGAAATTCATAACGAAATCTAGGACCAGACATATTGCATTCCAACATCAATGTTTAATGGGATTCATCACCTGCGAGGGACAGGAACGGGATGAGGTTCCTGGAATATTGTCAAGTCCTGGCGGTCTCAAGTTCCGGATTGTTTAAATCCCATAATGGACGGTATTAATATTTATAGCGGAGGCAATAAATAATTCAGTAATTTGCATTCCCGCTCGTTCCTCAGGAATATGCACGTGGAAACCTTTTAATTGCAATTACTGTATTGTGAAATACACAATTAATGTTTGTTAGTAACAAATATTTTAAAAAATGTTGTTATTTGTCACGCTTATAATTTGAATGGTGAAAGGGACTGGAATAACATTGCTAATGCCTCCTTAATAAAATACAATCGCTTAAGAAAATCTGTATTCAAGAGTTACAAAATATATTTAACTAATTAAACTGGCTAAGGCACCTAGGTGGACATCAAGTCTTGCCGGGAACGGCAGTAAGCACCCTTCAACAGAGGTGAATAAACTGTAGACAGCTATGTAACGAATGCTCACCAGGAGTACTCAAATTCCCCCTGAAGGACGGACATATACGCGGTCGGGGGTTAGGGGATGTAGGGCCTATTAATTTTTTTAAAATTTATTTGCACAACAGGCCATGTAGGCCTAGGGCATTTAAGCAACCACATTTTCTTCAATAAATCTTTCCAAATACTCGCATATCACCCTCATTCACTCCCTTCTGTCCTTCTGTACAAATAGTAGGTAATTCCTTTAATCCCAATCCGCCCCCGATCACATCCCGTATGTAATCTGATTACTACAATGTACCGAATGTACCCGGGGAGTACTCAAAATCCCCTCAAGGACGGGCATAGCCCGATCGAGAGTTTAGGATCTATTACAAATAGTAAGTATTACCGTTAACCCAAATCTGTCCCCGATCACATCCCGCATGTAATGCGATTACTACCATGTATCGAATGTTCCCGAGGAGTACTCAAAATCCCCCTCAAGGACGGCCATAGCCCGATCGAGAGTTTAGGGTCTATTACGTACAGTGGGTAAAAATACCGTTAACCCCAATCTGCCCCTGATCACATCCCGCATGTAATGAGATTCATAATTTCTTAGTTTAGACACAGCTGCGTTAAAATATGTGGACCAAAATTTCGCCCGTTATTATTTTTTTGATACTAACTTGTTTAGACTCAGCTGCGTTAACATACGTTAACATACCATTATCATTTTTTTTATATACTGTCTTTTACTCTAATCTATCTCTGTGCATTTGTGTTTCAGGCTCGAAACAAGCCCGCAGATGGTAGCGTGGGCCACGTGAACCAGAAGCAGGGATCTGGGCCGAGGACCCCGACCCATGGGCCCAAGGGGACCCAAGGGAAGAGCGGCGGCAAGCAGTCGGGCAAGACCACGCCCCAGCAGAAGGGTCAGCCGATCAAGCAGGCGCCGGCCAAAGCAGCGGCGGCCGCGACCACCACATCCTCCAAGAACTCCAAGAACAAGAAGAAGGGCAAGCATCACCAGCACGATCTGATCGTCACCATTGATCTGGTGAGTTTGTTTTTTATCGCAGCTTGTGAAAGTTTTGTGAAATTAGAAACTGCGAAAGATTTTTTGAAAATGCAGTTTTTGGGCATGATGATTTGGAGATTCTTGTGAAAGTTTATTGAAACAAGAAACGGCGAAAGATTTTTGGAAAACACATATTTTGGGCATTATGATTTGGAGATTCTTGTAAAAGTTTATTGAAACAAGATTTTTTGAAAACACTTTTTTTAGCCATGATGATTTGGAGATTCTTGTGAAAGTTTATTGAAGTAAGAAACGGTGAAAGATTTTTTGAAAGCACATTTTTTGGACATGATGATTTGGAGATTCTTATGAAAGTTTATTGAAACAAGAAACGGCGAAAGATTTTTGAAAGCACATTTTTTGAACATGATGATTTGGAGATTCTTGTGAAAGTTTATTGAAACAAGATTTCTTGAAAATACTTTCTTTAGGCATCATGATTTTTAGATTCTTGTCAAAGTTTATTGAAACAAGAAATGGCGAAAGATTTTCCGAAAAGACATTTTCTGTACATGCTCCCAAAAAATGCTATTTTACGGACTCATTTCATTAAAGTCCTTAAAATGAGTCTTTTCGAAATTCAATCCCAAAACGTTGCCATGGTTAAGCAATGTGGTACTACCTATGGTGGTATGATAATTAAAATCCGAAGTGCACTTTTTCCGAGAAATATTTGCTATGATGACATTGATTAATGTCATCATGTGGAGGAGTAGTAGGGATTATTGTTATTATAATAAAAGGTCTTTTACATGTTTAACTCGAACTGTGGAAATCTGCCTAATTTTCCAATTGAACTTTCTAAATTTTACAAATTTTTAATCGATATCTCTAAACTTTCACATGCAATTGTTTAAATCTATATAAATTGTAATTTTGACACTTGCTATGTCGGATTTTAGCATGGGCTGTGAAAATTTATAAAATGTTTAACTGGAACTGTGGAAATCTGCCAACATTTTCCAATTTAACTCTTCAAATTTGGCAAATTTTCAAACGGTATGTCTAGATTTTCATATGCAATTGTTCAAATCTATAATAATTGTAATTGTAATACTAACCATGCCGGATTTTAGCTTGAACTGTGGAAATCTGCCAAATAGACCAATTGAACTCTTCAAATTTGCAAATTTTCTAATTGAACTCTCCAAATTGGGCAAATTTTTAATCAATATATCTAGATTTTAAAATGCAATTGTTAAAATTTATAATAATTGCAATTGTTGCACTAGGTATGCAGGATTTAGGCATGGGCTGTGAATATCTATAAAATGTTTAACTTAAACTACCAAATTTATCAATTGAACTCTTCAAATTGGCAAATTATCCAATTAAACTTTCTAAATCTTACAAAATATTTAATCGATATCTCTACATTTAAAAATGCAATTGTTTAAATCTATAATAATTGTAATTGTAGTACAAGCCTTGCTGGATTTTAGCATGGGCTGTGAAAATCTATAAAATGTTTAACTCGAACTATGGAAATCTGCAAAATTTTCCAACGGAACCCTCCAATTTTAGCAAATGTTCAATCAATATCTCTACAATTTCAAATGCAATTATTCAAATCTATAATAATTGTAATTGTGGCATAGTCATGCCGGATTTTAGAAAGGGCTGTGAAAATCTATATAATCTTTAACTCGAACTGTGGAAATCGGCAAATTAATCTGGCAAATCTCTACATTTTCAAATGCAATTGTGCAAATCTATAATAATTGTAATTCTAGCACTAGCCATGCCATATATTAGCATAAGCTGTGGAAACCTATAAAATTTATAACTCGAACTGTGGAAATCTGCAATACTTTCCAACGGAACTCTCCAAATTTGGCAATTTTTTAATCAATATCTCTACATTTTCAAATGCAATTGTTAAAATCTATAATAATTGTAATTCTAGCACTAGCCATGCCGGATATTAGCATAAGCTGTGGAAATCTATAAGATGTTTAACTCAATCTATGGAAATCTGCCAAATTTTCCAATTGAACTCTTCAAATTTGAAAAAAAATCGATCGATATCTTTACATTTTCAAATGCAATTGTTCAAATCTATAATAACTGTAATTGTAGTACTAGACATGCCGTATTTTAGCATGGGCTGTGGAAATCTATAAAATGTTTAACTCGAACTGTGGAAATCTGACGAATTTTTAATTGAACTCTTCAAATTTGAAAAAAAATCAATTGATATCTCTACATTTTCATATGCAATTGTTCAAATTTATAATAATTGTAATTGTAGTACTAGCTATGCCAGATTTTAGCTTGAACTGTGGAAATCTGCCAAATTGACCAATTGAACTCTTTAAATTGGCAAATTTTCTAATAAAACTCTCCAAATTTAGCAAATTTTTAATCGATATCTCTCGATTTTCAAATGCTATTGTTCAAATTTATAATAATTGTAATTGTTGCATTAAGCATGCAGGATTTAGGCATGGGCTGTGAAAATCTATAAAATGTTTAACTCAAACTGTGAAAATCTTCCACTGGCCGTGCTAGATTTTGGCATAAGCTGTGGAAAACTATCAAATGATTAACTCGAACTGTGTAAATCTGCCAAATTTTCCAATTGAACTCTTCAAATTTAAAAAAAAATCAATCAATATCTCTACATTTTCAAATGCAATTGCTCAAATCTGTAATAGTTGTAATTGTAGCAGTAGCGATGCCAGATTTTAGCATGGACTGTGAAAATCTATATAATCTTTAACTCGAACTGTGCAAATTAGGCAAATTTTCCATAGAAGTCTCAAAATTTGAAAAAAAATTAATCGATATCTCTACATTTTCAAATGCAATTGTCCAACTCTATAATAACTGTAATTGTAGTACTAGCCATGCCGAATTTTTGCATAAGCTATGAAAATGTATAAAATGATTAACTCGAACTGTGGAAATCTGCCAAATTTTCCAAATGAACTCTGCAAATTTGGAAAAATTTCAATCGATATCTGTACATGTTCAAATGTATTTGTTCAAATCTATAATAATTGTAATTGTAGCACTAGACATGCTGTATTTTAGCATGAGCTGTGAAAATCTATAAAATGTTTAACTCAAACTGTCAAAATCTTCCACATTTTCCAATTGAACTCTTCAAATTTGAAAAATTTTCAATCGATATCGCTACATTTTCAAATGTAATTGTAAAAATCTATAATATTTGAAATTGTAGTACTAGACATGTCGAATTTTAGCATGGGTTGTGAAAATCTATAAAATGTTTAACTCGAACTGTGAAAATCTGCCTCATTTTACAAGTGAACTTTCAAAATTTCACAAATTTACCAAATTATTAATCAATATCGTCAAAATTTTTAAATACGACTGTCCAAATCTGTAATAATTTATACATAGCTTTTCATAATGATAAAGATGGTGACGATTATATGAGAAATAAAGATGCCATTATTTACGTTGTCTTAATTTGGATTAAGTTATCGATAGACATTTATATTTTTTACATTGATTTAATCTTGATATATTTATAAATTAAGTAATATCATAAAGCATCGACAATTGATAATAATGATGATTTTTTTTAAATATCATGATAACGATAAACAAATCTCAAAAATTCCAGAAAATTAGCATTTTGGTTATAAAATGCTTGGATAATAGAACCTAAACCTAAAACCTTCAACCTAAAAAGGTGTATTAAATATCTAATTAAAAGGCATAGTAATAATAATAATAAGTACTAATAAATAATAATAATATTTATTTATTTGTTTCATTCACCTACCGTCTCTTTATGTTGCTATGACTAAATACGTCGTTTATTAATTAATAAATTTAAATTTAATAAATAATAATAAATAGTAAATGAATAAATAATAAATAAAGAAAATTATTAAGAATGTCTGGTGTATTTTGCATATACGAGTGTAGGCATTCACATGTACTTTGCTACTTTTATTAAATAACTTTGCATACTCGTAAAATGAAATAATATTAATAGAAATTGAGATTTTGTTATTAATTTTGTTAACTAGAATATTTTTTATATTTGGAAACTAAAATTATGAGTAATAATTTCCGGCATAGCGAGTGCTACAATTACAATTATTATAGATTTGAACAATTGGATTTAAAACTTTGGAGATATGGATTGAAAATTTGCCAAATTTGATGAGTTTAATTATAAACTTTGGTAGATTTCCACAGTTCGAGTTGAAAATTTTATAGATTTTCAAAGCCCATGCTAAATTCCGGCATAGCTACTGCTACAATTACAACTATTATAGATTTCAACAATTGCATTTAAAAATGTAGAGATATCGATTGAAAATTCGCCAAATTTGGAGAGTTTAATTGGAAAATTTGACAGATTTCCACAGTTCGAGTTAGACATTTTATAGATTTTCACAGCACATGCTAAAATGCGGCATGGCTAGTGCTAGAATTGCAATTATTATAGATTTGAACAATCGTATTTGAAAATGTAGAGATATCGATTGAAAATTTGCTGAATCTGGAGGAGTTCCTTTGGAAAATTTAGCAGATTTCCACAGTTCGAGTCAATTTTTTTACAGATTTGCACAGTTCATGCTCTTCACAGATGAAAATACTATAACGTGTTGCCATCCAGTAATGAGAGATGTATACAGAAATCTGTTAAAATGCATAATGTCCTACACTAGTGCAACGCTCCTTAGCGTTGGTAATTAGCCATAGCTGCAAAAATATGCCGTCTCCTATCGTGTCTCTGTTCATCATTCATCTGATTCGCGCAAGTTAGAACTATTAAAAAACAATATTTCATACATAATTATGTAAGTGTTGCGCAGCTGTTACGTAATTTTACATTTATAACTCGATATTAATTACTATAATGCCAGTAATATTAATTCCAGAAATTACAGGCACAATTCGTGCATAATTTACTGTTACAGCATTAAACGTGTTGCAACAAATTTATGAAGAGGGCGGTTGAATTAATTCGGCTAATGAAACAAAGTTGATTAGCTAATGAAAAACGCTGCAGCCATGGCGTGCCACCTGTAATTATTACAAATAGCACGCAAGCCTAGCCAATGTTATTCAATAACAGAAACAAATTATTACGCCGCGTTATTTTTCCCGTTTCCGTGCGTCTCCTCGGTTTCCCGATTTCCCGATTTCCCTGCCCGCAATTTCCCACTAAGCGACATAAACTCGGCCCAAAGCGGAAGTCAGGGTTCTGCTCTATATCGCACAGGAACAATTATATCTGCCGCTTAAGCTTATTAATGTATTGCTAATCTACACGTACGTACGCAAATGTAATATCTTTGGCAAACTATGGCATCCAGGGTGTGTTTGTGCATCGCTGAATGCACCAACATGAGCAAACAACAATGTTATTGTTGTGTATGTGAGAGCACAGCACAATGCCGGCTTGACAAAAGTCACAACGGTCTCAATTTTACATTGTTTGATACAGTATTACAATGTCCGGCTAACTTAATTCGAAAGTTAGTTGTATTTGCACAGCACATACATGTGCAAAGAAAACTATGTTTTTCTTATATACCTTTTTGGTTTTCACACCTTTGTACTTATACTTTTCCATACATTTATTTAAATTATGTATTATTTACAAAAATTAAATTAAGATGTCTAAAAATTAAATATATACCTTGGAAGATGGTTATATACTAACTGAAACTAGTCAGGCGAAGTAAAATTAATAAATAGTAAAATTAAATTAAAATATTTTTTACCAGTTAGTACCAAATAATAATATAACAACATTGAAAAATTAAATTATTACTCATAATTTTGGTTTGCAAATATCAAAAATATTGTAGTTAACAAAATAAATAACAAAATCTCAATGTCTATTAATAATATTCGAATTTATGTGTATGCAAACTTATTTAATAAACGTAGCCAAGTATATGTGAATGCCTACACTCGTACATACAAAATACACCAAACATTCTTAATAATCTTGCTTTATTTATTGTTTATTATTTATTTATTATTCACTATTATTTAATAAATTCAAACTTAGTAAATAATAAACGCCGGTATATAGCCATAGCAGCAGAAATGGACCGTCGTTAAATAAATCAAACAAATAAATAAATAACATTATTATTTAATAATATTTATTATTATTATTATTACTATGCCTTTTTTAATTAGTGATTGAATGCACCTTTTTAGGTTTAGATTCTATTATCCAAGCTTTTTATAACCAACATGCGAATTTTCTGGAATTTTCTCAAATATGAGTCGTTTTCGATTGTTCTCTTTCAATATTTTCAAAAAAAATCTTCATCAACATCACCATGATTATCAATTCTCGATGCTTTTTAGGGTAATACTTAATTTATTCATAGCCTGACTCTTCCTCGCGCCTCATATCTGTAACACTGCAACTATTTGAATAAACGTATTATATATATCAAGATTATATGAATGTAAAAAATATAAATATTGACTCCATGACCTTACAAAATACAAAATACAAATTTAACACAACGTAATTAATAGCATCATTATTTACCATATAATCGTAATCATCGTTATCATTATAAAAAAAATCTATAAATGATTATAGATTTGGACAGTTGTATTTGAAAATTTGCTAAATTTGGAAAAATTTTAAGTTCAACTGGACGATTTGACAGATTTTCACAGTTCGAGTTAAACATTTTATAGATTTTCACAGTCCATGCTAAAATCCGGCATGGTTTGTGCTACAATTATCATTATTATAGATTGGAACAATTGCATTTGAATATATAGAGATATCGATTGAAAACTTGCCAAATTTAGGGAGTTCAAAGAGAAAATTTGGCAAATTTCCATAGTTCGAGTTAAATATTTTATAGATTTCCACACCCCATGCTAAACTCCGGCATGGCTAGTGCTACAATTACAATTATTATAGATTTGCACAATTGCATTTTAAAATGTAGAGATATCGATTAAAAATTGTAAAATTTAGAAAGTTTAATTGGAAAATTTGGCAGATTTCCACAGTTCGAGTTAAACATTCTACAGATTTTCACAGCCCATGCAAATATCCGGCTTGGGTGGTGCTACATTTAGAATTATTATAAATTTGAAAAACTTCATTTGAAAATATATAGATATCGATTGAAAATTTCCCAAATTTGGTGAGTTCAATTGAAAAAAATTGGCAGATTTCCAGAGTTCGAGTTAAACAATTTATAAATTTTCACAGCTTATGCTAAAATCCAGCATAGCTAGTGCTACAATTACAACTATTATAGATTTGAACAATTGCATTTGAAAATGTAGAGATATTGATTAAAATTGCCAAATTTGGAGGGTTCAATTGGAAAATTTGGCTGATTTCCACAGTTCGAGTAAAACTTTTTATAGATTTTCACAGCCTATGCTAAAATCCAACATAGCTAGTGCCACAATTACAAATAATATAGATTTGAACAATTGCATATGAAAATGTAGAGATAACGATTGAAAATTTGTCACATATGAAGACATTTTGAGGCCTCCTGTTTCTTTTTCCATTGCTTTCTATTCCCCATTATCTCCATAATTATCGTATTTGAATAATATCACAGCATCATCATTATCATCATTATTGTGATTATGATTATTATGATCATTATGATAATTATCATCACCATGATTATCTATTATAATATACTCATATACCTCTAGCACAGCTGGTGCTAGAATTATTATAGATTTAGGTAGTTGCATTTGAAAATTTGCCAAATTTGGATAGTTCAAATGGAAAATTTGGCAGATTTTCACAGTTCAAGGCACGCATTTAATAGATTATCATATGTTGTGCTAAAATCCATTTCAGCTAGAGGTACAGTTATTATAGATTTGGACAATTGCATTGAAAATTTGGACGATATCGATTGACAATTTGCCAAGTCTGGAGAGTTAAAATGCAAAATTTGGCAAATTTTCCAATTGAAGTCTCCAAATTGGCAAATTTTCAATCAGTATCTATACATTTCCACAGTTCGAGTTAAACATTTTACAATTTTTTCAGCTCTCGCTAAAATCATTGATTTGTAACCATTACAAAATGGTTAGTATTAAAGTTTCAATACTGAGAAAAACATTAAAGATTACTGCAACTTAAAAACAAAAAAAATATGATAAAATTACTAGTGAAATTCTAATTTTTCCTGTCAAATATAAGATTCTACAAAAATACGAAGATTTCTGCCACAATTTCAATAATTCTGTCAAAATATTAAAGATTACAAGTAAACTGCAAAGATTAGTGTTTTTTTTAAATTTTTACTGACTAAAACTAGAATGGTTACTGTTTAAGTTTCAATCTTTAAAAAACATTTCAACTTTAGATGAGAAAAACTTGAATGGCTACTATTTACGTTTCAATACTAAGCAAACTTTGAAGATTACTTCACACATGTAAATTTTTTGGTGACAAAATTACTGGTGAAATTCTGATTAATACTGTCAAATTTTAAATTCCAGGAAAATCCAAAAACGTCTGCCAAAATGTTAATAATTCTGCCAAAATATTAGAGATTACTTTAAAAATGTCCTTCTAATTTCAATTATTACGGTCAAAACTGACTGAATTATTACTGTTTAAGTTTCAATACTACGCAAACATCAAAGACTACTGCCATATTTTCAATATTAAATGCCAAAATATTAGAGATTACTTCAAAAATGTCCTTCCAATTTTAATTATTACCGTCAAAACTGACTGAATGATTACTGTTTAAGTTTCAATACTACTCAGACATCAAAGACTACTGCCATATTTTCAATATTAAATATGGCAGTAGTATTTGATATTTGTGTAGTATTGAAACTTAAACAGTAATCATTTAGTCAGTTTTGACATTAATAATTGAAATTGGAATGACATTTTTAAAGCAATCTCTAAAATTTTGGCAGAATTGTTGGCCTTTTGGCAGACGTTTTTGGATTTTTCCTGGAATTTAAAATTTAACAGCATTAATCAGAATTTCAACAGTACTGCCATATTTTCAATATTAAATGCCAAAATATTAGAGATTACTTCAAAAATGTCCTTCCAATTTTAATTATTACCAAAACTGACTGAATGATTACTGTTTAAGTTTCAATGCTACTCAGACATCAAATACTACTGCCATATTTTCAATATTAAATATGGCAGTAGTCTTTGATGTTTGTGTAGTATTGAAACTTAAACAGTAATCATTTAGTCAGTTTTGACATTTATAATTGAAATTGGAATGACATTTTTAAAGCAATATCTAATATTTTGGCAGAATTATTGACATTTTGGCAGACGTTTTTGGATTTTTCCTGGAATTTAAAATTTAACAGCATTGATCAGAATTTCAACATTACTGCCATATTTTCAATATTAAATGCCAAAATATTAGAGATTACTTCTAAAATGTCCTTCCAATTTTAATTATTACCGTCAAAACTGACTGAATGATTACTGTTTAAGTTTCAATACTACTCAGACATCAAAGACTACTGCCATATTTTCAATATTAAATATGGCAGTAGTCTTTGATGTTTGTGTAGTATTGAAACTTAAACAGTAATCATTTAGTCAGTTTTGACATTAATAATTGAAATTGGAATGACATTTTTAAAGCAATCTCTAATATTTTGGCAGAATTATTAACATTTTGGCAGACGTTTTTGGATTTTCCTGGAATTTAAAATTTGACAGCATTAATCAGAATTTCACCAGTAATTTTGTAACCAAAAAAATAACATGTGGCAGTAATCTTCAAAGTTTGCTTAGTACGGAAACGTAAATAGTTTGACAAACACTGAAATGGTTACTGTTTAAGTTTCAATACTGTGCTAATTTTTAAAATTACTGCCAAATTTTCAATGTATGCTTAGAAAATCTAGAATGATTACTATTCAAGTTTCAACATTAAAGCTTCGTTCTCACGAATCAAGTTTAATTGATCGATATTAGTTGATCTACAAAAGTTGAATGAAAACTATAGTTTAAAGTGTATTAACTCTTTAATAATAATAATAATAATAATAATAATAATAATAATAATAATAATAATAATAATAATAAATTTATTCATGTCAATATCCAGGAAGATTTACATATATTAAATTAAAAGTTACATGCTAAAGAGAGTAAATTCACATCTACATACAATAAATACACATATAAATATAAAACCAAAAAGCGAAAAAGTTGCAGATTTAATTATAATATCAAAATATAATTGTCTATTGAAACAAAGCTATAGTTCTCACTATAGTTTCACTATACTTCTCACTATAGTTTTCATTCATTTTTTGTTGATGAACTAATATCAATCAATTAAACGTGTTCGTGAGAACGGCCCTTTAGCAAACTCTGAAGATTACATTTTTATTTTTTACTATAAAATTTTAGTTCTTACTATCAATGGGTCATTACTCTAATATAAAATTAAATTATTGCTATCAAAGTTCAATAGTTACTGCAAATTTTAGTTGTTGGTATTATATTTCAGTTTTTGGGTGAAAATTTCAAAGATTTAAATATACACAATAGTACACATAGTACACAATATAGTACACAATATCAATCAATTAAACTTGATTCATGAGAACGAGCCTTTAGCACACTTTGAAGATTACATTTTAATTTTTTGGTGACAAAATCACTGGTGAAATTCAAATTCGATTTTTTTTAGTGCCACATTTTCAATTTGTAGGAATATTTCAGCCATTACGATCAGATTTTGAATTATTTCTATACAGTTTTTAATTATTACTTGCGAAAATACTATTATTGCTGTAAAATTTTGAATTCTACGAAAAATTCAAAGATTTCTGCCAAAATTTAGTCAAAATATCAAATATTTCAATCAAAATTTCAATTATCTCATTCCAAACTTCAATTATTACTGTTAATATTGGAATGATGAACTGTTAAGTTAAAATACAACGCAAACTTCGAAGATTAGTAACAAATGTTCAATTTTAGGTGACAAAATTTCAATTAGGACTGTAAAAGTTTTAGTTCTTATTATCAATGGCCAATTACCCTAATATAAAATTAAATTTTTGCTATCAAAATTTTAATAGTTTCTGTAAATTTTAGTTGTTGGTATTACATTTCAGTTTTTGTCTGAAAATTTCAAAGATTTAAATATACACAATAGTACACATAGTACACAATATAGTACACAATATCAATCAATTAAACTTGATTCGTGAGAACGAGCCTTTAGCAAACTTTGAAGATTACATTTTAATTTTTTGGTGACAAAATCACTGGTGAAATTCTAATTCGAAATTTTTTAGTGCCACGTTTTCAATTTGTAGAAATATTTCAGCTATCACGATCAAATTTTGAGTTATTTCTATACAGTTTTTAATTATTACTGGCGCAGATACTATTATTGCTGTAAAATTTTGAATTCTACGAAAAATTCAAAGATTTCTGCCAAAATTTAGTCAAAATATTAAATATTTCTATCAAAATTTCAATTATTTCATTCCAAACTTCAATTATTACTGTTAATATTGGAATGATGAACTGTTAAGTTAAAATACAACACAAACTTCGAAGATGTGTCCCAAATGTTCAATTTTAGGTCTCAAAATTTCAATAAGGACTATAAAATTTCAGTTCTTACTATCAATGGCCAATTACTCTAATATGAAATTAAATTATTGCTATCAAAATTTGAATAGTTACTGCAAATTTTAGTTGTTGGTATTATATTTCAGTTTTTGGGTGAAAATTTCAAAGATTTAAATATACACAATAGTACACATAGTACACAATATAGTACACAATATCAATCAATTAAACTTGATTCATGAGAACGAGCCTTTAGCACACTTTGAAGATTACATTTTAATTTTTTGGTGACAAAATCACTGGTGAAATTCTAATTCGAAATTTTTTAGTGCCACGTTTTCAATTTGTAGGAATATTTCAGCCATTACGATCAGATTTGGAATTATTTCTATACAGTTTTTAATTATTACTAGCGCAAATACTATTATTGCTGCAAAATTTTGAATCCTACGAAAAATGTCTGCCAAAATTTTATAACTTTGTCAAAATATTAAAGATTTCTATGAAAATTTCAATTATTTCATTCCAAACTTCAATTATTACTGTTAATATTGGAATGATGAACTGTTAAGTTAAATTTCAACGCAAACTTCGAAAATTAGTCCCAAATGTTCATTTTTAGTTGACAAAGTTTCAATTAGGACTATAAAATTTTCACTTCTTACTATCAATGGCCAATTACTCTAATATAAAATTAAATTATTGCTATCAAAATTTCAATAGTTACTGTAAATTTTAGTTCTTCGTATTACATTTCAGTTATTGTGTGAAAATTTCAAAGATTTAAATATACACAATAGTACACATAGTGCACAACTGTAATTGGGTAGTTGAAGATATGTCAAATTTTGACGATTATGATCGTTATGATGATTATCATCATCATTATTATGCCTGGTTCAAAAATACTGCTGCGGTTATAATACTAATACTGCTTCGGTTCAATAATAATAATAAATACATTAATACATTCTACAGAACTACAAAAATGACTACAATTTCTGTAAAATATATAAAGTCCTTATACGTGCCATTAATTTCAAGGATTTTGATAACTTTTTGGCAACTTTTTCTACAAATTTCCAGGTTTTCGTTGGTAAATTTAGAAAGTTTCATGCAGAAATTAAAATATCATAGTAAAATTCGTAAAAAAATCAAGACTAATTCAGAAATTTTCTGAATTTCTACGTATTTTTAAATCCCTCAGAAAGCTTTTTTGAATATATATGGAAAATTTCGAATTGTTTCTGAATTGCTGAGCGCACTACTTTATTTTTTTATGTATCATCTATGATCATTCTCTAAGAAAATGTAACAAAGACTGAAAATAACCGTTATACTCAATTAGAAATGTACATGAACAACAGTTACAAACAAAAAATATAAATGTTGTTTAAATTTTAAATAATTTGTTCAATATCAAATAATAAACGTATTATTCCCTCGTTTACATTTTACATTATTAAATAATTAGATTGGTGGCACGAAACACGACCTGTAATGAGTGTTCGTGACTACCGTTCCCAAAGGAAAGGCAATTTTAATGCAGAAATGGGTCGTGAAAGCCAGCAATAAAAAAATTACCCATTTAACAGTCCTTAAGTCACACGTCCTTATTACAGGACAAAGCGTTTCTAGGATCATAGTTTGCGTGCTTAGTAGTTTTGCAATAGTTTTGCATAGTTTTGCAGTCAAACGCCTGATTAAAACCCTTGTTTTAATGTGATTAAAGGAATTTCCTCAAATTTGGATCAAAGTCTACAGCAAAAAGAATAATGCCCTGCAGGAAAATAGTGTGTGCCAAAGTCATCTAATCATCGCTAATTTATCTTCTTGATTTCTTGTTTCTTCATGGTCAATCAAACCATAGCACTATTACAATTTCTTCAAATTTTTTTTATTGCTCAGAAAACTTGTTCCTTTTTCAAGATCCCATAAACGTAGCCAACAAGCCAAGCAAAATTTGTCAACCCACCAAATTCTAACGAGATAGTTCTATTTCCCGTTCGGCGGCCACGAAAGGCCGTACTATTTTGGGCGTTTGGCCGAACGTCCTCCACGAAATCGCGGAAAAAACACTTTAGTTTAGTTGTGCGAAATTGCGGCTCGTCTCGAGTGATATGTGTTGGAAGTGAATCGAAATTTCGTGCATTAAGGCGAGTAGACTAAACTGTGAACGACATGGGTACATACGATAAAGAGTACTCGAGATTGAGGCGTTTAACAAGTAATATAGATGCTAGACAGTCAGTAGGTAAACTGCAGTATGTTATTTTTGCATGCGTCTGGATTTGCTTTTACGAGACTAACAGTAAAATATTACGAGGCAATTGTACGGAAGCGTACAATTTCATTTGTATTAATATACCAAATGATTTGTTATTGCACTTATTTATCTTCAAACGAACACTAAATTTTATAATTATTAAATCCTATAAACGTTTCATTTTTTTAAATTTAATTATTGCCACAAATAATTATTGTTAAATCATCAAATCGTCAAATTGTATGTTAAATAAATATTTTGATTGTTTGGCATATAATTTTAAATTTTTATTTTAGCTTAAAAAATCATTTTATGATTTTTTTATTATTTTATCATATCGACTTAATCACTTCTTTTTTTTTATTATGCAAAACAGTTAATGGTATTTTACTATAATTATTACAACCTGATCAAAGACACATAACTGAATAAATATTTGAAACGACATTCAATTTAACTTGTTTATGCCAAAAAATTGAAACGCCATTTTTTCATTGTTTTTATCTGCGCTTGTTTATTTCTTCGCTTGTCTATTTCTTAGCTATTGTTAAAATAAGTATTTTAATATTTTTGGAAATATTTTTTCTCTATTTTTGGAATATATATGTAGCTATCTGCTAATAAATATTATTATTATTAATATATTATTAAAATCATACTTCCCTAGAAGACTACAAAATAATATCAAATATTTCTTTCCTTAATTTAAAATCGATTTTTTTTTCTTTTAATAATTGAAATGTTTGCATTCTAATTCAGACAGTGTTTCTGTATTAACCACCATCAGATTTCCACCACCATCATGTTTTTATTAGGGAATAAATTTAAAGTTTGAGGAATAAGTTATTGCGTGGATTAAGATCAAATCAAAACTGCGCTATAATTATGTCATCGGAATGAAATGTTTACTGCATCCGAAATATTTATAGTTTTAATGAAGTTAAACTCACTTTTGGAGGCATGTGCTCTGTCTTGTGTTTACTTAATGTGAGTATTAATACCCGCGCGAAATATGCAGAGAGAAACTGAGTTGGACACAATACAAATGTGCCAGTGTTTGAATAGATAGGTTTACGGCTTTTTTTCTGGCTCAGATGGCGAAATTTAAAATTATTGTCTTGTTTGTCCTTTATATTGCGCATCCAAATATATATACAGGGTGTTAATACTAAGTTGTAACACCCGAAAATGGCAGTTAGAACTCAGTGAAACAAACAACTGTTCTTAGTTAGAATTTTTGAATTTGAGCCCAAGTTCATAGTTATTGGGGTTCTTTTGTTTTTCGAAAAATCGGCATTACTCCCTTATTTTAAGAAATATTTAAAAAATACAAAAACGTTCAACATGCGCTTTCGGTTCTCTAAAACATTTGTATTTACAATTATTTTCTTTTTTATCAAATAACAAAATGACGACCGATTATAAATTTCTAATTTTGAAAACCAATCGATCGATTTTTGAAAATTAGACATTTATAAAATCTTTGAACTATCTTATAAAATTTGTCTGTTTTGATAATTATGCATTTTCATACACAAATTATGCAAAATACGCACACAAATGATAAACGTTACAGAAACTTTTCAATATGAAGCAGAAATTTCTAAAAAACAAGATCAAAAAGTATTTAAATTTGAACGTACAAACTAGAAAACACGTGCCTCAACTTGTTTAATGGCCTAACTTAAGGCTAGCCTACTTTGTTTTAAATGATTGTTGCAGTTTGTTAAAATTTATCTTGTAATTCAATTTGAATAATAACTTTTTTGGACAGATCGAAAAAAATGTTTCAGACAAATATTATAATATAGTCTAACGATTTCATAAATGTTTTATTTTCAAAAATCAATCGAGTGATTTTCAAAATATCTTGTTTCGAAATTTTTCTTCGGTCGCCATTTTGTTATTTGATAAAATAGAAAATAATTGTAAATACAAATATTTTAGAGAACCGATAGCGCAGGCTGAACGTTTTTTGTATTTTTAAATATTTCTTAAATAAGGCAGTAATGACGATTCTTCGAAAAACAAAAGAACACCAATAACTATGAACTTGGGCTCCAATTCAAAAATTTTAAATACGAAAAGTTGTTTGTTTCAATGAATTCTAACTGCTATTTTCGGGTGTTACAACTTAGTATTAACACCCTGTATATATATATATGATATTATATATATATATATATATATATATATATATATATATATATATATATATATATATATATATACAGAGTGCCCCACGCCAATGGACCTTTAAAAGTTTTTGGGGTTCCCGATCATATAAATCTTATAAAAAAAACATTGTGGACACTCGGGACACTCTGTATATATATTTACAGAGTGTACCATGCTGATAGACCTTTAAATGTTATAGGGGTTCCGGATCATATAATAAGTAAACATTTTTTTAGTTTAGTTTCTAAATTTAAAAAAAAAGACACTCTGTATGTATATATATATATATATATATATATATATATATATATATATATATATATATATATATATATATATATATATATATTGTTACGTTTGTTTACTCCGCCTATTTTATTAATGTTGAATATTTAAGCATTTACTTGTTTTGTAACTTTTTGTTCTTTCTCTTATCTCAGGTTCAATAGTAGGTTCAATCATAACTAAATAGAGTTTTGTTCAAATACTTTAATGAATTGAAACTAACCAAAATATATTAAAACGTCTAATATAAACTGAACTAAACAAACAAATCAAAAACAATAGAAAACAAAATTATTAAATAAATAATAAACTATGGCCAACATTAACAAAATAAATCCTATATACACAAGCCAACTTATGTGATAATATGACTCTTGCACTTTACGCAAACTTTCTACTTGCAGTTTTCTTCTTGTGGTTCCTTGATTAAATCGTCCTCTTGTCCCTGCTTTCCCTTCTGATCCGTTGTTGATTCCCACAAAAGTAAGCAGCTACTTTTGTGTGCGAAGTTAGCGGCTTGAAGTCCTGATTTTTGAATATCTCCGTCACGTTATCCTATCTCGTTGAATTCCTCTCCTGGTTGACTGTCTTCTTCCAGTCCTATGTCCAATCGTTGAAACCCCGTTAATATTTTGTAATGTATTCGTATTAGTATCGCAACATCTCCACCCTCGATCCACACGCGTCTCTCCCACTCGTCAATCTCTTTGTTGATTATTTGAGACTTTCCATTATTCAATTCCCCAAGCGTCTATGCACGAAGTCACCTGTCACCCGTGGTAACCGATCAACAACCTTCATCCGTGGATTGCTTTGTATATTTGTGCATACTTGTTCATATTCACATTTACAATATTTACAATAATTTTTGTTAGCTTGTGCCCTAAAGATTATAATTCTATCAAATACCTATATACTAATAACAATAAATCTATTCTAATTAATCTAAATAAATAATACAAATACCATCACAATATATATACAGAGTGTCCCACGCTAATGAACTCTTCTTTAAAAGTTTTTTGGGATTCCCGATCATAGAAAACTTATTAAAAAAAACATGGCTGATTTCGTTTTACTCAGGTGAAATACTTTCAACCTTCTATCACTTCCGGTTCTACCTACTAATTTTTAGTTTTTTAAGTCTCAAACAACATATTTTAATTTAAAAAATATTGAAAACTTCAAACAGGATTTTTTTTTTCTACAAAATATCAATTTTTCAGTTTTTCATGTTTCATGCCATAATTTTCATTTTTCCAGGTTTCGAATTCTTAAATGTTGATGCCCTAATTTTTAGTTTATTAAGCCTCAATGTTTCAACCCTCTATTTTTTATGTCTACATACTTATAGCCTCCATTTTCCAAACCTGACCTTCCAGGTGTCGATTTTTGAATGCTCATTTTTACAATTTAGTTTTTTTTAAGGTTTCATTTCCAATTTTTAAATGTGGATTTTTCACTCCCCAATTTTCAATAGCCCAAACAACACATTTTAATTAAAACATATTGAAAAGTTCAAACAGGATTTTTTTATTCTACAATATATCAATTTTTCAGTTTTTTATGGCTCATGCCATAATTTTGACTTTGCCAAGTCTTGAATTCTTAAATTTTGATGCTCTAAATATTAGTTTTTTAAGCCTTAATGTTTGAACCCTCTATTTTCTATGTCTATATACTTGCAGCCTCCATTTTCTAAACCTGACCTTCCAATTGAAAATTTTTCAAGGCTCAATTTTACATATTGGCATGTTTTAAGGTTTCATTTTCAATTTCCAAGTATGGATTTTTCACGCCCCAATTTTCAATTGCCCAAACAACACATTTTACTTAAAAAAATATTGAAAAGTTCAAACAGGAATTTTTTTATTCTAGCATTTAGCTATTCAATTTAGCAATTTTTAAGCTTTCAATTTCCAAGTGTGGATTTTTTACGTCCCAATTTTCAATTGCCCAAACAACACATTTTATTATAAAAAATATGGAATAGATCAAACAGGAAGTTTTTTCATTTACAAAATATCATCAATTTTTTAAGTTTTTTATGTTTCGTGCCATAATTTTCACTTTTTCGATCCTCGAATTCTTAAATTTTGATGCTCGAATTTTTAGTTTTAGAAGTCTCAATGTTTCAACCCTTTATTATCTATGTCTACATACTTACAGCCTCCATTTTCCAAACCTGACCTTCCAAATGTGGATTTTTGAAGTCTCAATTTCACAAATTACCCTTTTTTAAGGTTTCATTTTCAATTTCCAAGTGTGAATTTTTCACGCCCCAATTTTCAACTGCATAAACACATTTTAATTAAAAAAATATTGAAAAGTTCAAACAGGGATTTTTATTTTCCACAAAATATCGATTTTTCAAGTTTTTATGTTTCATGTAATAATTTTCACTTTTCCGAGTCTCGAATTCTTACATTTTGATGCTCTAATTTTTAGTTTTTTAAGCCTCAATGTTTCTACCCTTTATTTTCTATGTCTTCATACTTACAGCCTCCATTTCCTAAACCTGACCTTCCAAGTGTCGATTTTTGAAGGCTGAATTTCACAATTTATCATTTTTTAAGGTTTCATTTTCATTTTCCAAGTGTGGATTTTTTCACGCGCCAATTTTCAATAGCCCAATACATTTTAATAACAAAATTAATGAAAAGGTCAAACAGGAAATTTTTTATTCTACAAAATATCAATTTTTCAGTTTTTTTTATGTCTCATGCCGCAATTTTCACTTTTTTGAGTCTCCAATTCTTAAATTTTGATGCTCTAATTTTTAGTTTTTTAAACCCCAATGTTTCAACCTTCTATTTTCTATGTCTACATACTTACAGCCTCCATTTTCCAAACCTAACCTTTCAAGTATGCATTTTTGAAGGCCCAATTTTACAATTTAGCATTTTTTAAGGTTTCATTTTCAATTTTCAAGGGTGGATTTTTCACGGCCCAATTTTCGATTGCCGAAACAAAAAATTTTAATAAAAAAATTATTGAAAAGTTGAAACAGGATTTTTTTTATTTTACAAAATATCAATTTTTCAGTTTTTCATGTTTCATGCCATGATTTTCACTTTTCCGAGTCTCGAATTCTTAAATTTTGATGCTCTAATGTTTAGTTTATTAAGCCTCAATGTTTCAACCCTCTATTTTCTATGCCTACATATTTACAGCCTCCATTTTCCATACCTGAACTTCCAAGCGTGGATTTTTCAGGGCTCAATTTTACAATTTAGCATTTTTTAAGGCTTCATTTTCAATTTCCAAGGTGGATTTTTCACTCCCCAATTTTCAATTGCCCAAACAACATATTTTAATTTAAAAAATATTGAAAAGTTCAAGCAGGAAATTTTTTATTTTACAAAAATATTTTTTTTAGTTTTTCATGTTTCATGCCATAGCACTTTTCCGAGTCTCGAATTCTTAAATTTTGATGCTCAAATTTTTAGTTTTGAAGTCTCAACGTTTGAACCCACTATTTTCTAAAAGTTGAAAAGTATTGATAACTTCAAGCAGGAAATTTTTTATTCTACAAAATATCAATTTTTCAGTGTTTCATGTTTCGACTCTCGAATTTTCAAATCTTTAAACTATCAAAAAACTAATAAAGAAGATCAGCTGTGTGAAGGTGTGAATAAGTGTGTACAGATTATATGGTTATTAGTCCTAACATGATATGTTACGTATATAACAATTATGTATGAAGATGAACATTGATTGCATCATTGCGGTGACTATTAACATATCGTGACTTGCTGTGACTTGTTAATTGCTGTGTCAGCAATTAACTAGTCAGTCTGCACATATCAAATATATTAACAGCATAATTTATATATTAATTATTAATTTTCTCAAATTGTAATTAAAACCACATATTAACATATGCAAAAACTATTAATTTGTACACATTGCTTTTAAACTAATTTTCAGTAACTTTAATAATCGAAATTTGTAGCAAAATAATTTAACAAGCGTTAATTTTGCAGAGCAACTGTTCATGTAATGAAGACAATGTCCAAAATACAGTCCGCTAAAAAAAATTACATCGCAGTAATTATAATATGATCAAATTAATTGAAGTAGATTTTTTTACTTATCACAAATTATCGCAGCACAAATCTAGATTTAATTAATTTTTCTCGTGTTCAAAATTGTAATCGTAGATATACTATAATCGTGGCAAAAATACTTATCTCGGTTTAATTGAAGCCCCGAATCTCAGACGGTAGCACTTGACATATTGTTTTCAAAATAATTATCGTGTTTTAAGTGTACGCGATTATTTCCAGTCATCTAGTTTGCGCATAAATAGCTATTTAAAGATTTTCCTTTTCATTTTTTCTTTAAAAAAAACTGATTTGACATCTTTGTGTGCTTTTTACCAACATAAATACAATATCTAGTTGCCTATAAAACAAAAACAGATTGTTAACTGATAATTGACCAAGTTTCTTTTTGATCAAATTTGATTAGCCTAATTTTTGGAGGCGTAACGAATTAATTACGCCCTCTTATTAAGCCCCTGCTGTTATTGTCAAATTTGATTAACCAATTTTTTTAGGGCGTAATGAATAAGAGGGCGCAATGCATTCATTATACCCTCTTATTACGCCCCGGTTGTTATGGACATGTTATGTTAAATACAATACCTGGTGACATATAAAACAAACACAAATTAATTACTTATAATTGTCAAAATTGCTTTTTGATCAAATTTGAATAACCTAATATTTGAGGGCGTAATGAATTCATTATCCACTCTTATTACGCCCCAGTTGTTATTATCAAATTTGATTAACCTATATTTTGATGAATAAGATGAATATTACGCCCCGGTTATTATGGACATGTTTACGTATCTCGTATCCTTGGAGTTATTCAATTATAGTACAGTGGAAAATAAATATTTTTATAAATTCAACTAATCTATGAGATTTATAAAAATATTATTGGAGCTTTATCACGAATACATGAAAAAATTATTAGATTAGTACTCCAATATAAATAAAAAACAAACTGCTCTAGTGATAAATACACTGTGAAAGGATAATACGTAAAGGGATTTGAACCCATGACTTTATGTTTACAAGTCGTATTATCTCCTGGATATTCTCCATGCGAACGTATTCGCAGTAATTATGGTTTAGTTATTTCATTTCTATATCGATATAAATTCCGCAGATATAGATGAGTTTTTGATTTCTATATGTATGCCAATTAAAACCCCGTTAACATTGTGATCGATTATTAACTACACTAATTATGATTTAAAACTTCATCGTGAAAGTTATTTCGTCATACTAATTAGTTTGTAATTCCATATTAATTGTGATAATAAAAATGAATTTATTTAAAAATAATGAGTTAAGCTTTCAATAATATATAATATGTTGTTGATACATTTTCAATTGAATATTGTGAGAAAAGTATACTTTTTCCCATTTTCTTATGCTCAAATTTGATACAAAGTGAAAGTGATTTAAGAAAAAAAGGGAATGTAATTTGACGTATAACCTCATGATGTTTAATAAACTGGAAAGCCACTTAATAAATTACATTTTCAATTGAATATTGGGAGAAAAGTATTCTTTTTTTCCATTTTCTTATGCCCGAATTTGATACAAAGCGAAAGTGATTTAAGAAAAAAAGGGAATGTAATTTGACGTATAACCTCATGATGTTTAATAAACTGGAAAAGCCACTTAAGAAATTGTGAAACAATTGACAAAAGATGAAAGCAGAAGAAAACAGTTTGGAAATTGTGGGAAAAGTATTTCAATTTTCTCTGAATAAATTATTTACGGATAACGTGTTTTAATTTTCACTTTACTATAATTGAATGATAACTCCTGGGATACGAGATATCTAAACATGTCCATAACAACCGGTGTGTAATAAGAGGGCGTAATGAATTTATTACGCCCTGGAGTGTATTTTCATGTAAATAAGTACATAACAACCGTGGCGTAATAAGGGGGCGTAATGATTTTTTTACGCCCTGGAGTACATTTTCATGTAAACCAATCTACAACAACCGGGGCGTAATAAGAAGGCGTAATGAATTCCCTGGAGTGTAATAAACATGATCATAACAACCGGGGCGAAATAAAAAAGACTGGAGTGTGTTTTCATCTAAACATGTCCATGCCAACCGGAGCGTAATAAGAGGGCGTAATGAATTAATTACGCCTTCTGCGATATCCATCTCTACGATAATCCATCTCTAGGGCTACAGCCCTCCAGTTGGATTTCATCTGCAGTGTATTACGCCCCGGTTGTTGTGGCATTGTTTACATGAAAATACACTCCAGGGCGTAATGAATTCATTACGCCCCGGTTGTTGTTGACTTGTTTATATGAAAATGCACTCCTGATGAAATCCAACTCGAGGGCTTCAGCCCGAGAGATGGATTATCGTATAGATGGATATCGCAGAGGGTGTAATGAATTCATTATCATTATCTGGAGTGTACTTTCATGTAAACAAGTCCACAACAAACGGGGCGTAATAAGAGGGCGTAATGAATTCATTACGCCCTGGGGTGTATTTTCAGGTAAATAAGTCCACAACAACCGGTGCGTAAACAAAGGGCGTAATGAATTAATTATGCCTTAGAGTGTATTTTTATGTAAACAAGTCCACAACAACACTCCAGGGCGTAATGAATCCATTACGCCCCTGTTGTTGTAGACTTGTTTACATGAAAATGCACTCCAGATGAAATCCAACTTGAGGGCTTTAGCCCGAGCGATGGATTATCGTAGAGATGGATATCGCAGAGGGCGTAATGAATTCACAATCTTTATCTGGAGTGTACTTTCATGTAAACAAGTCCACAACACCGGGGCATAATAAGAGGGCGTAATGAATTCATTACGCTCTGGAGATGCCAATGCTGTTTTTTGTAAACGAAAAAGTGAAAAATATAATTTTAAGACTTGTGGAAGCTTTAGCTATTTATGCACCAAGGGCGTTACTACGATGATTACGCTTATTGAACGACATCCATCTCTCGGGCTAAAGCCCTCGAGCTGGATTGCATGCTTCTCCGGGCGTAATCATTGTGGTAATGCCCTTGGTGCCTAAATACATATGAAATTACAACGCCCCAAATTGTATCAATGGCCCATCGAACGATATGCATCACTCGGGCTAAAACCCTCGTACTGGATTGCATGCTTCTCCGGGCGTAATCATTGTGGTAATGCCCTTGGTGCGTAAATACATATGAAATTACAACGGCCTGAGATTGTATCAATGGCCCATCGAATGATATGCATCTCTCGGGCTAAAGCCCTCGAGCTGGATTGCATGCTTCTCCGGGGCGTAATCGTCGTAATAACGCCCTTGGTACATAAATAACATGTTCCACAAGTCTTCAAATAGTTGATAGGTAACATTATTGGTATCACTAGTTTAATTATTTATGTATTTACTATTGCACGAGTCATAGTAAACGTATCCAGCTTATTTACACAGCACGCTTCATCGGTTTACTAGTGGCTCCTTGTATACAAACACTCAGATATAAATAGACAATATTGCCATCATACGTTTTTGATAAATGCGCGTAGTTGTCATCAGGTGTACTTGTAAAATTAGAGCACAACGTAATAATTTTATTGAATGCAGATAATGAAATACCTACAAATCGTAATTGTAATTAATATTATCATTAAATTGTTTATTTATATACTGCCTATTTCTGCTTATATGGCTAATTACCTTCGCCAAGAAGCCATTCGCAATTTAACTTTATTATTTTCATAATTGTATCATTATTGTAATTAATACTATCATAAAACTGTTTATTTATATATGGCCTATTTTTGCTTATATGGCTAATTACCTTCGCCAAGGAGCAATACGCACTTTTTCTTTATTATTTTCATAATTGTATCATAATTGTAATTAATATTATCATTAATTTGTTTATTTATATACGGCCTATTTCTGCTTATATGGCTAATTACCTTCGCCAAGTAGCGATTCGCACTTTTTCTTTATTATTATTTTTTTTTTAATTTTTTATTTGAACTTTCATTTTCTTTGCATAGCTACGAGTCATTAATTGGATCAATAAGACATCAATAGATGGAAATCAACAGATGTATTATTATTTGCTTATTTAACGATAGCCTATTTCTGCTGCTATGACTAATAAAGATAAACCACTGCTGGGAATTTCGCCATGGATTTATAAATATTTTGTGGAAGTCCGCTTAGTTTATTTTGGCACATTCTCAATTTTCACTGCTATAAAACAATAAGCCAAAAGAAAAAGCTAAGCTCAGCAGAAAAAACAAGCCATGAGCTTGTAAGATTCGTAGTGCTATGTTAGTATTATATTATTTTTCACTCAATTTTAATAATAATCATAATAATAATACCACTAAGTCTCTACTCATTGCACAATCCCTTATTTTTATGGTTATTGGGTTAACCATACCTAATTTAACCTAATAAAACCAGGTACTCGAACAATATATCGCATACAGTCCGCCGGTTTAGACGGCTACGCCACCATGACACTTACATGGCATTAATTTGATCAATGAAACGTCAATAGATAGAAATCAATAGACGTACTACTATTTGCTTATTTAACGACGGCCTATTTCTGCTGCTATGGCTAATAAAGATAAACCACTCATAAGAATTTTGCCATGGATTTCTAAATTTTTTGTGTACGTTTAGTTTATTTTTTCACATTATCAATTTTCACTGCTATAAAATAATAAGCCAAAAGAAAAAGCAACAAAGCAAAAAAATAAGCCATGGGCTTGCAAGATTCGTAGTGCTAATTTAGTATTATTTTATTTTTCACTCAATTTTAATTACAATCATAATAATAATGCCCCTAATTCTCCAGTCGTTGCACAATTCCTTATTTTTATGGTTATTGGGTTAACCATACCTAATTTAACCTAATAAAACCAGGTACTCGAACAATATATCGCATACTTAATCTTAATGAAAAAATTACTTATTTTTCCTTGCACAATCCCTTATTTTTATAGTCATTTGGTTAACCAAACCTATTTAACCTAATAAAACCAGGTACTCGAACAATATATCGCATACTTAATCTTAATGAAAAAATAACTTATTTTTTCATGTGCATGGACGCAAATATAAATTTCGCTTGCTTCCTCTTTTCAGACTGAATATGGCCTATCCGAGGACCAAGTGGCAGAGTTCAAGGAGGCTTTCATGCTCTTCGACAAGGACGAGGACGGAACCATCACCATGGCCGAGTTAGGAGTAGTCATGAGATCGCTAGGGCAGCGCCCTACTGGTATGTATTGATGTAAGATATTGAAACAATGACCACTAGGTATATATAATAATGAATTATATCATTTAAATTATTATTATTTATTTGCAAAGGTATTGCAACAATGACCATTAGATATATACAGGGTGGCCCACTTATCCTCGCTCGGACCATTGCTGCTAGACTATTGAAAATTGAGGGCAAAATCTGACTGGAGGTTATTGGACACTTGTTGTGCTACTTTTTAAAATTATTTTCGAGTATACAGAGTGTACCAAAAATCCGGGACACAAAAATTGGTCTCTTTTTAAATAGATCAGCCTGTATATTCTTTTAATAGTCTAGCAGCGATGGTACGAGCGAGGATAGGTGGGCCACCCTGTATATACCTGGTAATTAGGCAAGTGTACAAATAAATATTTTGAATTTAAAATTTAAATTAAATACTGTATTAATTTAAAGGCAGTTTAAGAAAATACGCAATAAAATGCGCTACGCATTTTTTTGCGCAATATCCTTGTTCTGAAAAACCACATAGTTTCGGACCAGAAGGCAATTAGTTATTTTTTTTATACATTGAAGCTATTCCTAATTTTTCTATAAATACTTGTGTTCCTAAAATATAAATATAATTATAATTTTAGATGTTTACGCCAAGCAGCAAGTTACCGCCAAATTAGCTTCAATTTTTTATCAAAAAAATTAATTGAGTAGGCGGATGTGGCTAATTTTTCATTTTGTGTTATAATTATGTTTATTTTCATATTAATAAATTAATAAAGTACAGGGTGGCTCACATACATTTCATTCAAATTTGCTTTCAAATTTTGCAAATTTCCTTCAAATTTGTTTTCAAATTTTGCAAATTTCTTTCAAATTTGCTTTCAAATTTTGCAAATTTCCTTCAAATATGTTTTCAAATTTTGCAAATTTCTTTCAAATTTGCAAATGTGCAAAAGCAAATTTGCTTTCAAATGTGCTTTGTGTTCCCGCCTTAACAGTTGAAGGGGGGATAGTGTAGTATTGCTTTCGATCTTTGAGAATTTTTCGTAAGCTTTGAATGCATTACTATGATGATTTTTGTTAGATCAAATATTTACTAGAATACTTTTTAGTCTCAATTATCTCAATTTTTCAATTTAACATTGCTCCTCTATCTCTGGATGAAAATGTTGGAATCATTATCATAGGGCACATTTTGGTTTTTACATTTTCTAACCTTTGTGGTACTCTAACTTTGTAAGCTCTTCCTACATTTTCTACATTTTCGGATTATCATTATTGTCCTCTATCGCTGGTTGAAAATGTTGGAATCACAAGGATAGGGCACATTTTGGTTTTTACATAACCTTTGTAGTACTCTTACTTTGGAAGCTCTTCCTACATTTTCGGATTATCATTATTGTCCTCTATCGCTGGATGAAAATGTTGGAATCACTAGGATAGGGCACATTTTGGTTTTTACATCTTCTAACCCTTGTGGTACTCTTACTTTGGAAGCTCTTCCTACATTTTCGGATTATCATTATTATCCTCTATCTCTGTATGAATATATTGGAATCACTAGAATAGGGCACATTTTGTTTATACATAACCTTTGTGGTACTCTTACTTTGGTAGCCCTTCCTTCATTTTCGGATTATCATTATTGCCCTCTATCGCTGGATGAAAATGTTGGAATCACTAGGATAGGGCACATTTTGGTTTTTACATCTTCTAACCCTTGTGGTACTCTTACTTTGGAAGCTCTTCCTACATTTTCGGATTATCATTATTATCCTCTATCTCTGTATGAATATATTGGAATCACTAGAATAGGGCACATTTCGTTTATACATAGCCTTTGTGGTACTCTTACTTTGGTAGCTCTTCCTACATTTTCGGATTATCATTATTGTCCTCTATCGCTGGATGAAAATATTGGAATCACTAGGATAGGGCACATTTTGGTTTTTACATCTTCTAACCTTTGTGGTACTCTTACTTTGGAAGCTCTTCCTACATTTTCGGATTATCATTATTATCCTCTATCTCTGTATGAATATATTGGAATCACTAGAATAGGGCACATTTCGTTTATACATAGCCTTTGTGGTACTCTTACTTTGGTAGCTCTTCCTACATTTTCGGATTATCGCTGGATGAAAATGTTGGAATCACTAGGATAGGGCACATTTTGGTTTTTACATCTTCTAACCTTTGTGGTACTCTTACTTTGGAAGCTCTTCCTACATTTTCGGATTATCATTATTATCCTCTATCTCTGTATGAATATATTGGAATCACTAGAATAGGGCACATTTCGTTTATACATAGCCTTTGTGGTACTCTTACTTTGGTAGCTCTTCCTACATTTTCGGATTATCGCTGAATGAAAATGTTGGAATCACTAGGATAGGGCACATTTTGGTTTTTACATCTTCTAACCTTTGTGGTACTCTTACTTTGGAAGCTCTTCCTACATTTTCGGATTATCATTATTATCCTCTATCTCTGTATGAATATATTGGAATCACTAGAATAGGGCACATTTCGTTTATACATAGCCTTTGTGGTACTCTTACTTTGGTAGCTCTTCCTACATTTTCGGATTATCATTATTGTCCTCTATCGCTGGATGAAAATATTGGAATCACTAGGATAGGGCACATTTTGGTTTTTACATCTTCTAACCTTTGTGGTACTCTTACTTTGGAAGCTCTTCCTACATTTTCGGATTATCATTATTATCCTCTATCTCTGTATGAATATATTGGAATCACTAGAATAGGGCACATTTTGTTTATACATAACCTTTGTGGTACTCTTACTTTGGTAGCTCTTCCTACATTTTCGGATTATCATTATTGTCCTCTATCGCTGGATGAAAATGTTGGAATCACTAGGATAGGGCACATTTTGGTTTTTACATCTTCTAACCTTTGTGGTACTCTTACTTTGGAAGCTCTTCCTACATTTTCGGATTATCATTATTGTCCTCTATCGCTGGATGAAAATATTGGAATCACTAGGATGGGATACGTTTTGGTTTTTACATAACCTTTGTGGTACTCTTACTTTGGAAGCTCTTCCTACATTTTCGGATTATGATTATTGTCCTCTATCGCTGGATGAAAATTTTGGAATCACTAGGATAGGGCACATTTTTATTTTTACATAACCTTTGTGGTACTCTTATTTTGGAAGCTCTTCCTACATTTTCGGATTATCTTTATTGTCCCCTATCGCTGGATGAAAATGTTGGAATCACTAGGATAGGGCACATTTTGGTTTTTACATAACCTTTGTGGTACTCTTACTTTGGAAGCTCTTCCTACATTTTTAGGTTATCATTATTGTTTTTGTTATGGTTACTTAACGCTTCTACTATTCATCTTCTCATGAATATATCACCAGTAATGTGAAATACGTCTAGTAAATTGCGTTAGCTTCGGCATGTACAAGCTGCAAGTCACCATGGCAACAGTCTGACAAAGCCAGTTATCCTCTTGTAATTCCAATCTCCATAATACCCAGTGCTTCGCTTTCAAGCGATATCTGCTAAACAACTCTCACTGTCCACCGCACTGCACTTCCCTGGACCCCGAAATCCCTTCGGTCCGGTGGCGTGTCCATGGGGCCGAATCGATACGGACGTGGGGATATATCTGGAGAGGAAATCTCCGGAATTGAAATCTCCTGCGGATTCGGCAGAACTTTTGATTCGTGCCCGGAAACTTTCCGTAGTTTAAACTGAAACTTTTTAAGTCCACGCGCTCTCGGGCCTCGCTAACGCGTCTCGGTTAAGGGATATCGATCGGCGATGTGGCAGCCTCAGAGGAAGCACTGTAACGGGATCTGCGAGGAAAATAAACGCTCCGGGAAAGCCGTATTCGTTGGGGAAATCTGTCGTTTTTTTTCTCCGCACACATGACAGGAAAAAATACAACTCCACAACTCAAGTGGAGTTGGGAACTGCTCTGCGAGAGGCAAACAAGTTAGCCTGGATCTGTGTTTCATCATTTCTTATATTTTTATAGACAGTGAAACTCCAGCTCCCACACAATCACTTAAAATCTGTACAAAACGCGATTACATCGGATGGCATACAGTATCTCCACTAATTGAGTACAAACTGGAAAAAACTTCTCCCTTTTTAAAAATATTTAAGTTTTTGTATATACTAGAACAACAGAAAATAACCTATGGCGCAACTGTAAGAAAAACCCTGCTCACCCAGGCGGCGTACTGTGTGACGCTGTAACGCAGTAATTCTTAACCTTTTTGAACCTACGCAGACCTGCAGAGGGCAACTGTTGGCGTCTTCATAGTGCAAATAAAACAGATCTATCTCTTCCCAAGATCTCTCTTGAAGATCTTTCTCTTCACAAGATCTCTCTTCAGGATCTATCTCTTCTCAAGATCTCTCTTCAAGATCTATCTCTTCACAAGATCTCTCTTCAAGATCTATTTCTTCTCAAGATCTCTCTTCAAGATCTATCTATTCTCAAAAGTTCTATTTAAGATCTATCTCTTCTCAAGATCTCTCTTCAAGATCTATCTCTTCTCAAGATCTCTCTTCAAGATCTATCTCTTCTCAAGATCTCTCTTCAAGATCTTTCTTCAAGATCTATCTATTCTCAAAATCTCTATTTATGATCTATCTCTTCTCAAGATCTCTCTTCAAGATCTATCTGTTCTCAAAATCTCTATTTAAGATCTATCTCTTCTCAAGATCTCTCTTCAAGATCTATCTCTTCTCAAGATCTCTTTTTAAGATCTCTCTTCAAGATCTATCTATTCTCAAAATCTCTATTTAAGATCTATCTCTTCTCAAGATCTTTCTTCAAGATCTATCTATTCTCAAAATTTCTATTTATGATCTATCTCTTCCCAAGATCTCCCTTTAAGATCTATCCCTTCTCAAGATCTCTCTTCAAGATCTCTCTTCAAGATCTATCTATTATCAAAATCTCTATATAAGATCTATCTCTTCTCAAGATCTCTCTTCAAGATCTATCTCCTCTCAAAATCTCTATTTAAGATCTATCTCTTTTCAAGATCTCTCTTCAAGATTCCATCTCTTCTCAGATTCTCTCTTGAAGATCTATCCCTATAAAGGTCTCTTTATAATCTTCAAAACGCGATATACAACTGTAACGGCAACATACGGCAACATACATTGTAATGTAATTTACAGAAACTGAACTTCGAGATATGGTGAACGAAGTGGACCAAGACGGAAACGGAACCATCGAGTTCAACGAGTTCCTGCAGATGATGTCCAAGAAGATGAAGGACTCCGATGGCGAGGAGGAGCTCAGAGAAGCTTTCAGGCAAGCACTATATTAGCACAATATCATCATCCTCATCATCATCCTCCTAATTTGATACAGAAACCTTAAAAATCAAGTGTTTTCTTTAAAAATCTAATCAAAATGTTTCACCAAGAAGTAACTACTTCTTCGTACAATTTAATAAAAATCATCTCTGAATTGATACGCAATCTCACATTTGCTGGATGATTTCAACAAAACGAACCCAAAAAAGTCCGGGCTGACGAGACCTATTAGGGCGAAACCGGTGTCCAGTTATCACTATGTAAATTATCTCCAAGTTTACTTATAATAGATAGATAGATATTTATTTGTTCCCATACACATATAAGTGATGATATATACATAAAATTACCAATTAGAGTAGAATGCGTCATAGATGTGGAGAATTCATTTGAGCATGCAGCTAGTTTTCACAATCTTCATGATAGTAATTACTGATGACACAATTAGTTTTTTTTTTTTTTAGTGTCACAAATTTATAATTTCTTTATAGGTTAGGTTAGGTTAGGTATATAGTCGACCCAAAATTCTAAGAATATTACGACTTTGATTTTTAAGTATTTTATGGGGGTTTTATTTAGTGTTGCCATAAAATCAGCACTTATACTGGCTTGTATAAAGACCCAAAGCCAGTATAAGCGCTGATTTTATGGCAACACCAAATAAAAACCCCATAATATACTTAAAAGTCAAAGTCGTAATATTCTTAGATTTTTGGGTCGACTCTAGCTATTTTTGAAATTTTAGAAAATTTATTTATTACTTATTTCATATTAGATTTATGTTCAGTATACTTGAAGCTAATTTTCCTGAAAAATTGCCGAAGTTTCAGTATTAAATAATTGAGAAAATGCAAGGTAGGTTAGGTTATCTTAGGTATAGCTATAACTGAAATTTCTGAAAATTTATTAATCGCATATTTAATATTAGATATGTGTTAAGTACACTTGAAGCTAATTGTCCTGAAAATTTGACGAAATTTTAGTAGTAAATAAGTGAGAAAATCATAGGTAGGTTAGGTTAGGTTAAGTAGTTAGGTATGGTTAGGTATTGCTATTACTGAAATTTCTTCAAATTTATTAATTGCATACTTAATATTAGATTTGTGTTCAGTATACCTAAAGCTAATTATCCTGAAAATTTGAAGATGATACAGTATTAAATAAGTGAGAAAATCAAAGGTAGGTTAGGTTAGGTTAGGTATAGCTATTACTGAAATTCCTGAAAATGTATTAATTGCATATTTAATATTAGATTTGTGTTTAGTATACTTGAAGCTAATTGCCTGAAAATGTGCCAAAGTTTTAGTATTAAATAATTGAGAAAATGCAAGGTAGGTTAGTTTAGGTTAGGTTATCTTAGGTATAGCTATAACTGAAATTTCTTAAAATTTCTTAATTTCATGTTTAATATTAGATTTGTGTTCAGTATACCTGAAGCTAATTGTCCTGAAAATTTGCCAAAGTTTCAGTATTAAATAATTGAGAAAATGCAAGGTAGGTTAGGTTAGGTTCGGTTATCTTAATTATACCTATATCTGAAAATTCTCAAAATGCATGAAATGCATATTTAATATTAGATTTGTGTTCAGTATACCTGAAGCTAATTGTCCTGAAAATTTAACAAAGTTTCAGTATTAAATAAGTGAGAACATAAAAAAATGCTTAGATTAGGTTAGGTTAGTTATTGCTATTACTGAAATTTCTGAAAAATTATTAATTACATGTTTAATATTAGATCTGTGTTCACTATACCTGAAGCTAATTGTCCTGAATATTTGAAGAATTTACAGTATTAAATATGTGAGAAATTTAAAGGTAGGTTAGCTTAGGTATAGCTATTACTGAAATTTCTGAAAATGTATATATTGCATATTTATTATTAAATATCTTTTAAGTATACCTAAAGCTAATTCTCCTGAAAATCTGACAAGGTTTCAGTATTAAATAATTGTAAAAAAAGGTAGATTAGGTTAGGTTAGGTTAGGTTAGGTTCGAAATATTACTGAAATTTCTGAAAATTTATCAATTGCATATTTAATATTAGATTTGTTTTGAGTATACTTGAAGCTAATTGTCCTGAAACTTTTACGAAGTTTTAGTTGTAAATAAGTGAGAAAATCAAAGGTAGGTTAGGTTAGGTTAGATTAGGTTAGGTATAGCAATTAGTGAAATTTCTGAAAATTTATTATTTGCATATTTAATATTAGATTTATGTTAAGTATACTTGAAGCTAACTGTCCTGAAAATTTGCCAAATTTTCAGTATTAAATACGTGCAAAACTCAAAGATAGGTTAGGTTAGGTTAGATTAGGTCAGGTATAGCAATTGCTGAAATTTCTGAAAATTTATTAATTGCATATTTAATATTAGATTTGTATTACGTATACCTGAAGCTAATTGTCCTGAAAAGTTTCAGAATTAAATAATTAATAAAATGCAAGGTTAGTTTAGGTTAGGTTATCTTAGGTATAGACAACTGAAATTTCTGAAAATGTATTACTTGCATATTTAATATTACATATGTGTTCCGTATACCTGAAACTAATTGTCCTGAAAATTTGACCAAGTTTCAGTATTAAATACCTGCGAAAATCAAAGGTGGGTTAGGTTAGGTTAGGTATAGCTGTTACTGAAAAAAATTCTGAAAAAATATGTATTTCTTTTTACATCACACTATAATCATCCTCCAATTTGATGCACAGAAACATTAAAAATCATCACTACATATCATAAGAAATCATGCATTTGCTGGATGATTTCAATTTGTATTCAACACGATGATATTCTTACAGCTGTCAACAAATAATTGTTTAATTATTTCTATTGCTTATGAAATTAATCTAACGATGAATAATATAATAATATTGAGCACTGGAAAAATTGAGAGGATGATTATACTTGTCCCCACCCACCCACCCTTTCCATCTTACTTCTAAGATGATTGAAATGATTTCTGTGATGATTGCAGCAAATTGAACGTCTTATGATATACTTTGCACAAATTTTGAGTTTGGTGGGTTGGGCGTGGATGGGCACACAATAATCATTCTCCAATTTGATGTTCAGAAATAATAAAAATTATCACTCCATTGATAAGGAATCATGCATTTGCTGGATGATTTCAAGTTGTACTCAATAAGATGATATTCTTATAGCTCACAAATATTTTTTTTATTTCTACCGCTTATGAAATTAATCTAACGATGATTAACGTTGAGCACTGGTAAAATTGAGGGGATGATTATACTTGTGCCCACCCACCCACCCTTTCAATCTTACTTCTAGGATGATTGATATGATTTCTGTGATGATAGCAGCAAATTGTATGTTATATGATATACTTTGCATAAATTTTGAGTTGGAGGGAGGGTGGGTGGACACACTAATCATCCTGGGCACACTAATCATCCTCTAATTTGATGGACAGAAACAATAAAAATCATCACTTAATTGATACGAAGTCGTGCATTTACAGTACGATTTCAATTTTGTATTCAATAAGATGATATTTTTATAGCTACAACAAATAATTATTCAATTATTTATATCGCTCATGAAATTAATCTAACGATGATTAATGTTGAGCACTGGTAAAATTGAGGGGATGACTATACTTCTGCCCACCCACCTACCCTTTTAATCTTACTTTTAGGATGATTGATATGATTTCTGTGATGATAGCAGCAAATCGTACTTTCTATGATATTCTTTGCACAAATTTTGAGTTGGAGGGAGGGTGGGTGGGCACACTAATCATCCTGGGCACACTAATCATCCTGAGCACACTAATCATCCTCCAATTTAATGAACAGAAACAATAAAAATCATCACTGCATTGATACGAAATCATGCATTTACTGTACGATTCCAATTTTGTATTCAATAAGATGATATTTTTATAGCTGACAACAAATACTTATTCAATTATTTATATCGCTGACGAAATTAATCTAACGATGATTAATATTGAGTACTGGTAAAATTGAGGGGATGATTATACTTGTGTCCACCACCATTCCAATCTTACTTCTAAGATGATTGAAATGGTTTTTGTGATGATAGCAGCAAATTGTACGTTCTATGATATACTTTGCACAAATTTTGAGTTGGAGGGAGGGTGGATGGGCATACTAATCATCCTCCAATTTTATGGACAGAAACAATAAAAATCATCACTTCATTGATACGAAATCATGCATTTACTGTACGATTCCAATTTTGTAGTCAATAAGATGATATTTTTATAGCTGACAACAAATAATTATTCAATTATTTATATCGCTCATGAAATTAATCTAACGATGAATAATATTGAGCACTGGTAAAATTGAGGGGATGATTATACTTGTGCCCACCCACCCACACTTTCAATCTTACTTCTAGGATGATTGATATGACTTCTGTGATGATTGCAGCAAATTGAACATTCTATGGTATAATTTGCACAATTTTTGAGTTTGGGGGGTGGGAGCTGGGCACACTATAATCATCCTTATACTTGTACCCACCCACCCACCCTTTTAATCTTACTTCAAGGATGATTGATATGATTTCTGTGATGATAGCAGCAAATTGTATGTTATGTGATATACTTTGCACAAATTTTGAGTTGAAGGGAGGGTGGGTGGGCACACTAATCATCCTGGGCACACTAATCATCCTCCAATTTGATGGACAGAAACAATAAAAATCATCACTACATTGATACGAAAGCATGCATTTACTGTACGATTTCAATTTTGTATTCAATAAGATGATATTTTTATAACGACAACAAATAATTTTCAATTATTTATATCGCTCATGAAATTAATCTAACAATGAATAACGTTGAGCACTGGTAAAATTGAGGGGATGATTATACTTGTGCCCACCCACCCACCCTTCCATTATTACTTCTAAGATGATTGAAAAGATTGTTGTGATGATTGCAGCAAATTGAACGTTCTTTGATATACTTTGCATAAATTTTGAGTTGGAGGGTGGGTGGGTGGGCACACTATAATCATCCTCCAATTTGATGGACAGAAACAATAAAAATCATCACTACATTGATACGAAATCATGCATTTACTAGATGATTTCAATTTGAATTCAATAAAATGACATTATTATAGGTGGCAACAAATAATTATTTCTATCGCTTATGAAATCAATCTAACGATGATTAACGTTGAGCACTGGTAAAATTGAGGGGATGATTATACTTGTGCCCACCCACCCACCCTTTCAATCTTACTTCTACGATGATTGATATGATTTCTGTGATGATAGCAGCAAATTGTACGTTCTATGATATACTTTGCACAAATTTTGAGTTGGAGGGAGGGTGGGTGGGCACATTAATCATCCTGGGCACACTCATCATCCTCCAATGTGATGGACAGAAACAATAAAAATCATCACTACATTGATACGAAATCATGCATTTACTGTGCGATTTCAATTTGTATTCAATAAGATGATATTTTTATAGCTGACCACAAATAATTATTCAATTATTTATATCGCTCATGAAATTAATCTAATGATGAATAATATTGAGCACTGGTAAAATTGAGGGGATGATTATTCTTGTGCTCACCCACCCACCCTTTCAATCTTACTTCTAGGATGATTGATATGATTTCTGTGATGATAGCAGCATATTGTACGTCCTATGATATACTTTGCACAAATTTTGAGTAGGAGGGAGGGTGGGTGGGCACACTAATCATCCTGGGCACACTAATCATCCTCCAATTTGATGGATAGAAACAATAAAAATCATCACTACATTGATACGAAATCATGCATTTACTGTACGATTTCAATTTTGTATTCAATAAGATGATATTCTTATAGCTCACTTTTTTTTTTTTTCTGCCGCTTATGAAATTAATCTAACGATGATTAACGTTGAGTACTGGTAAAATTGAGGGGATGATTATACTTGTGCCACCCACCTACCCTTCCAATCTTACTTCTAAGATGATTGAAATGATTTCTGTGATGATTGCAGAAAATTGAACATTCCCACCCTACCAATATTACTTCTAAGATGATTGAAATGATTGTTGTGATGATTGCAGAAAATGGAACATTCCATGATATACTTTGCACTAATTTTTAGTTGGAGGGGGGTGGGTGGGCACACTGTAATCATCCTCCAATTTGATGGACAGAAACCATAAAAATCATCACTTCATTGATACGGATTCATGCATTTGCTGGAAGATTTCAATTCGTATTAAACAAGATGATATTGTTATAGCTGACAACAAATCATGATTTAATTTATTCAATTTGTATTCAATAAGATGATGTCTTAAAATAGTTCTTCCGAAAAGTTGATGACATTTATTTATGAGATTTGTGAAGACCCATCATTGATTGTTTACTAAATTAAATTTATTTATGAGATTTGTGCATACCCATCATTGATTGTTTGCTAAATTAAATCTCATGGATTATGACCTATGTATCTTTAATGATACGATTTTGCGTATTAGATTCATATCAATATTTTGCAATATTTTTATTGCAACGGAAACGACGTTTGTTAACTTAAGTGTGCAATTTTTCAAAGCAAAGATAATATCTCCAATTCTTACTAAGTATTACATTATAGGTCGATTCTTATCGCATCCAAAAATTGCAACAATATTACAGATGCATAGCCATTTATCAGTTAATTGTTATCTCAGTCAAGTGTTATTGTTTATTATGTCGAAATTATCGATTAATAATTAACATTAAATGCTATAGATAGTAAAACTGTCCTTATAATGTTTTATTTAATTGTTTAAAAATATAATTTTAGTTATTTTAAGTGGGTAATCATTATCGGTAAATAAATAAAATATATTTGGACGTCATAATTTATCTATAAGAGTTGGATGAGTTTTTTTTTTTGTCAAAAATGTGCTAAATCTGTATCAAATAATTTCGATTATCATCTACAAATTTAATGTAATTAGAGAAAATGTTCCAAATACATAAATTTCTATTACTTATGCTTATATCATCCACAAATTTAATGTAATTGCAGAAAATATACCAAATACATAAATTTCTATTACTTATGCTTATGTATATATGAATATGGAAGCTTCAACACAATAAAAAGGAGTTTCCAAATTAAAAAAATTTAAAAAAACTTTTAGGTTTTATTATTAGTTTAAAAAATTAAAAGAAGGAAATAAAGAACATATTTCTAAAAATACGTAGCCATGCTCACATAAATCTAGTACAAAAAATGTTACATTGCTATATAAAATTGCTGTTGTAATCTGATTTCTTGTACTAGATTTATGTGAGAATGATTGTACTTTCCTAATTAAAAAAAAACTTTTAGGTTTCATTATTAGTTCAAAAAATTAAAAGAAGGAAATAAAAAACATATTTTCTAAAAATACGTAGCCATGCTCACATAAATCTAGTACAAAAAAATTTACATTGCTATATAAAATTGCTGTTGTAATCTGATTTCTTGTACTAGATTTATGTGAGAATGGTTGTACTTTCCTAATTAAAAAAAAACTTTTAGGTTTCATTATTAGTTCAAAAAATTAAAAGTAGGAAATAAACAACATAATTTCCAAAAATACGTAGCCATGCTCACATAAATCTAGTACAAAAAATTTTACATTGCTATGTAAAATTGCTGTTGTAATCTGATTTCTTGTACTAGATTTATGTGAGAATGGTTGTACTTTCCTAATTAAAAAAAAACTTTTAGGTTTCATTATTAGTTCAAAAAATTAAAAGAAGGAAATAAACAACATATTTTCTAAAAATACGTAGTCATGCTCACATAAATCTAGTACAAAAAATTTTACATTGCTATATAAAATTGCTGTTGTAATCTGATTTCTTGTACTAGATTTATGTGAGAATGGTTGTACTTTCCTAATTAAAAAAAAACTTTTAGGTTTCATTATTAGTTTAAAAAATTAAAAGAAGGAAATAAACAACATATTTTCTAAAAATACGTAGTCATGCTCACATAAATCTAGTACAAAAAATTTTACATTGCTATATAAAATTGCTGTTGTAACCTGATTCCTTGTACTAGATTTATGCTAGAATGTACATTCTGATTGCTCACTAAGCAAAACATTATTTCGATGATATTCTAATTATTTCAGTTCAGAAATCTCTCGCATATCATCATCTATGAATTAATTTTTGCGATGATTGCATTGCAGTTTTTTTGACAAGAACGACGAACTCATGATTGCTGACTAAACAAAATAATGCTTCGATGATATTTTAATTATTTCAGTTCAGAAATCGCCCACATATCATCATCTATGAATTAATTTTTGCGATGATTACATTGCAGTGTTTTTGACAAGAATGACGAACCCATGAATGCTCACTAAGCAAAATAATGCTTCGATGATATTTTAATTATTTCAGTTCAGAAATCTACCACATATCATCATCTATGAATTAATTTTTACGATGATTACATTACAGTGTTTTTGACAAGAATGACGAACCCATGAATGCTCACTAAGCAAAATAATGCTTCGATGATATTTTAATTATTTCAGTTCAGAAATCGCCCGCATATCATAATCTATGTATTAATTTTTGCGATGATTACATTGCAGTGTTTTTGACAAGAATGACGAACCAATGATTGCTCACTAAGCAAAATAATGTTTCGATGATATTTTAATTATTTCAGTTCAGAAATCTCCCGCATATCATCATCTATGAATTAATTTTTGCGATGATTGTATTGCAGAGTTTTTGACAAGAATGACGAACTCGCGATTGCTCACTAAGCTTAATAATGCTTCGATGATATTTTAATTATTTCAGTGCAGAAATCGCCCACATATCATCATCTATGAATTAATTTTTGCGATGATTGCATTGCAGTGTTTTTGACAAGAACGACGAACTCATGATTGCTGACTAAACAAAATAATGCTTCGATGATATTTTAATTATTTCAGTTCAGAAATCGCCCACATATCATCATCTATGAATTAATTTTTGCGATGATTGCATTGCAGAGTTTTTGACAAGAATGACGAACCCATGATTGCTCACTAAGCAAAATAATGCTTCGATGATATTTTAATTATTTCAGTCCAGAAATCGCCCACATATCATCATCTATGAATTAATTTTTGCGATGATTGCATTGCAGAGTTTTTCACAAGAACTGAAATGATTGCTCACTAAGCAAAATAATGCTTCGATGATATTCTAATTATTTCAGTTCAGAAATCGCCCACATATCATCATCTATGAATTAATTTTTGCGATGATTGCCTTGCAGAGTGTTTGACAAGAACAACGATGGTCTGATTTCATCAAATGAGCTGCGCCATGTGATGACCAGTTTGGGCGAGCGACTGTCCGAGGAGGAAGTCGACGACATGATCAAAGAGGCCGATCTTGATGGCGATGGTCAGGTCAACTATGATGGTAATTGCCCACGTTTAGGATTTTGGGTGCAAACTAATTTCCGCTTTGTTCCAGAGTTCGTCACTATCCTGACATCAAAACACTAAGCTGAATTTAGATGGTCCAATCCAAACAAAAAAAAAAGAAAATTTAAATATAATGTATTTTGAGGAAGCTTGACAGTAGCAGCAAATCGCATCGTTATTTCCAAATTAAAATTATATATACATAAATATATATTTAATACAAGACAAAATTATTAACTCAGCACTGCTTTGATAAACAAATCTTTACTCTTTCAATTATACTAATAAGGTCTTAATATATTTGCAACTTTTCCAAAAATAAAGAACGCATAGTTTTCTATAAATCCTTTTACAGGGTCTCTCCAATTTTTTGTACCATTGATACTTCCCAAGTGCAACTGATAAAACTCAAATTGTAAACCAAATTGAATGGCGTGATTAAATTTTCTATATTGGGAAATATCAATTCAGGTACAGCACTTCTGCCAAGGCAAAATAAATAATCTAATTTTTGACGAGTGAAGACACACAAAAGAATTGACGTGGTGGTAATGTAATATGTACGTTTTGTTTGCTAGAGTAGGTAATTACTTGGTTACATACATATATAAAAATATTTACAGTAATGAAGTGTTTGATGTAAACATTATTTGTCCCTAATATAGTTACCTAAATGTTCCTTGATTTTGTGCAAATAAAATAGACAATAATTTATTTTACATTGAACTATGAACAGAGAAGCGCTCTAAAAAAATTATGATTTCATCACGGGAGTATAAATGTGCGACACAAGTTATAATAATCGGACGAAAGAGGCGTTTGCAGACTTAATTTCGTGTTAATTGAAGAATTAATTAACGTCTTCCTTATTATTTCTTCTACTGTTATATGTTTAGACTTACGTTATTTAATTCCACTCTTCCACTGAGTAGAATGGTTTCTTCAAGATTTCTGTATTAATTTTGTACGTATTTAGCTTTTCAGGTAGATTCCCTTGTACATAAATCTGGTTGTTCAATAGTTCAATTTAATTTTATACTAGTTTTGTTTTCAACAATTATTGTAATATTCGATTTAATTTTACTGTAGTATAGTTGATACATTTTTTTTACTTATTGTAATATTTGGCATGTTTATGTATTTACATCCGTTTAAATAATTTAATTAAACATTGATGACCAGCGGTTATTTTTGAATGCGTAAATATGCCGAATAAATATTAGTTTGTAAACGAACTATGTTGTAGCATAATTTATGGGCTTTCATATTTATGTTTTCAACTCACGTTCTATACCCATGTGTAAAAGAGTAACGCATGTATGTAATTACTTTAAAAAAAAAAGTAACGCGAAGGAGAACGGAACAATGTAAAGGAATTCAAAAATTACAAATTATTAGAGTCGTCCTGATGTTTGAAATTTAATCCGTATCTTTTTATTTCACCGGAAGATAGAAAGATGTGATATTACTTTTAATGTATTAACGAAACTAATGGTGATTGTTAAACGAGGAATAGTAATGGTATATAAATGATAAATATTGAAATATATATATTATATCAAATATTACTGTTAATAAATACTTGTCACCTAATTTATTACTCCTGTCTCGTGTAATTGGATTTTCAGGCTCAAGATTACTTCCATCACACAAATAATAATGAATTACACAAATCCTCGTTTGAATGTGTATAATTATGGGGTTATTAAAATAAATCATTCTGATGATTTTTTAAATGGCTCAAATAAACGCTTCAAGAATTGCATAATATATATTGTTTGTGCCTTCATATGCAATATGGTAAGTAAAGGAATGAAAATAATGCTTTAATTCGCCACTTACACGTCTCGTTAATGTTACGGCGAAACATGAACAACAGAATTATGCAACACGTTTAAATGTAATATTTTATGATTTTATTTACTATAGTTTCATATAACTTCATTTATATATAACAATATTCATTATGTAATATTTACATGCAAACATTTCGCAGAAATTTTTGTATTGAGCGAATTCATTTATACAAAGAATTATATACATTCATACGAATTGTCATAAAAACGAAAATGAAATGAGAAAATTGGTGTAGAAAGTTGTTGAAAATAACTAAACAGTAACAAAAAGTGTTACAATAATTTATGTAAAAATATTGTACGTCAGAATAACTGTTGCCAATTGAAACAAAATACATTTTTAAACAAGTGCAACGTATTATACCTTGTCATAGCTGAGAATGGCAAACTCAAACAACAAAACAAAGCAACACAAACAGAACAGTAACAAAAAGGTTGACAGTAACAAATAAGTTTCAGCCAATTGAAAAGAAAAATCACGTTTAAATGTAATATTTTATGATTTTATTTACTATATTTTTAGATAATATCATTTAATAATAATAATCATTTAATAATATCATAATATCATTTATATTATAAACAAAACAAAACAACATGAACAAAATAACTAAACAGTAACAAAAAGTGATACAATAATTTATGTAAAAATATTGTACGTCAGAATAACTGTTGCCAATTGAAACAAAATACATTTTTAAACAAGTGCAACGTATTATACCTTGTCATAGCTGAGAATGGCAAACTCAAACAACAAAACAAAGCAACACAAACAGAACAGTAACAAAAAGCTTGACAGTAACAAAAAAGTTCCAGCCAATTGAAAAAAAAAATCACGTTCAAATGTAATATTTTATGATTTTATTTACTATAATTTTAGATAATATCATTTAATAATAATAATCATTTAATAATATCATAATATCATTTATATTATTAACTAAACAAAACAACACAAACAAAATAACTAAACAGTAACAAAAAGTGGTACAATAATTTATGTAAAAATATTGTACGTCAGAATAACTGTTGCCAATTGAAACAAAATACATTTTTAAACAAGTGCAACGTATTATACCTTGTCATAGCTGAGAACGGCAAACTCAAACAACAAAACTAAGCAACAAAAATAGAACAGTAACAAAAAGTTTTACAGTAACAAAAAAGTTTCAGCCAATTGAAAAAAAAAATCACGTTTAAATGTAATATTTTATGATTTTATTTACTATATTTTGAGATAATATCATTTAATAATAATAATCATTTAATAATATCATAATATCATTTATATTATTAACAAAATAAAACAACATAAACAAAATAACTAAACAGTAACAAAAAGTGTTACAATAATTTATGTAAAAATATTGTACGTCAGAATAACTGTTGCCAATTGAAACAAAATACATTTTTAAACAAGTGCAACGTATTATACCTTGTCCTAGCTGAAAATGGCAAACTCAAACAACAAAACAAAGCAGCAAAAATAGAACAGTAACAAAAAGTTTTACAGTAACAAAAAGTTTCAGCCAATTGAAAAAAAAATCACGTTTAAATGTAATATTTTATGATTTTATTTACTATATTTTTAGATAATATCATTTAATAATAATAATCATTTAATAATATCATAATATCATTTATATTGTTAACAAAACAAAACAACATAAACAAAATAACTAAACAGTAACAAAAAGTGTTACAATAATTTATGTAAAAATATTGTACGTCAGAATAACTGTTGCCAATTGAAACAAAATACATTTTTAAACAAGTGCAACGTATTATACCGTGTCATAGCTGAGAATGGCAAACTCAAACAACAAAACAATGCAACAAAAATAGAACAGTAACAAAAAAGTTTCAGCCGATTGAAAAAAAAATCACGTTTAAATGTAATATTTTATGATTTTATTTACTATATTTTTAGATAATATCATTTAATAATAATCATTTAATAATATCATAATATCATTTATATTGTTAACAAAACAAAACAACATAAACAAAATAACTAAACAGTAACAAAAAGTGTTACAATAATTTATGTAAAAATATTGTACATCAGAATAACTGTTGCCAATTGAAACAAAATACATTTTTAAACAAGTGCAACGTATTATACCTTGTCATAGCTGAAAATGGCAAACTCAAACAACAAAACAAAGCAACAAAAACAGAACAGTAACAAAAAGGTTGACAGTAACAAAAAAGTTTCAGCCAATTGAAAAAAAAATTCACGTTTAAATGTAATATTTTATGATTTTATTTACTATATTTTTAGATAAAATCATTTAATAATAATAATAATCATTTAATAATATCATAATATCATTTATATTATTAACAAAATAAAACAACATAAACAAAATAACTAAACAGTAACAAAAAGTGTTACAATAATTTATGTAAAAATATTGTACGTCAGAATAACTGTTGCCAATTGAAACAAAATACATTTTTAAACAAGTGCAACGTATTATACCTTGTCATAGCTGAGAATGGCAAACTCAAACAACAAAACAAAGCAACAAAAATAGAACAGTAACAAAAAGTTTTACAGTAACAAAAAAGTTTCAGCCAATTAAAAAAAAAATCACGTTTATGTGTAATATTTTATGATTATTTATACTATATTTTTAGATAATATCATTTAATAATAATAACCATTTAATAATATCATTTATATTATTAACAAAACAAAACAACATAAACAAAATAACTAAACAGTAACAAAAAGTGTTACAATAATTTATGTAAAAATATTGTACGTCAGAATAACTGTTGCCAATTGAAACAAAATACATTTTTAAACAAGTGCAACGTATTATACCTTGTCATAGCTGAGAATGGCAAACTCAAACAACAAAACAAAGCAACAAAAATAGATCAGTAACAAAAAGTTTTACAGTAACAAAAAAAATGTCAGCCAATTAAAAAAAATAAAATTCACGTTTAAATGTAATCTTTTATGATTTTATTTACTATATTTTTAGATAATATCATTTAATAATAATAATCATTTAATAATATCATAATATCATTTATATTGTTAACAAAACAAAACAACATAAACAAAATAACTAAACAGTAACAAAAAGTGTTACAATAATTTATGTAAAAATATTGTACGTCAGAATAACTGTTTCCAATTGAAACAAAATACATTTTTAAACAAGTGCAACGTATTATACCTTGTCATAGCCGAGAATGGCAAACTCAAACAACAAAACAAAGCAACACAAACAGAACAGTAACAAAAAGTTTTGCAGTAACAAAAGAGTTTCAGCCAATTGAAATAAAAAATCACGTTTAAATGTGATATTTTATGATTATATATACTATATTTTTAGATAATATCATTTAATAATAATAATCATTTAATAATATCATAATATCATTTATATTATTAACAAAACAAAACAACATAAACAAGATAACTAAACAGTAACAAAAAGTGTTACAATAATTTATGTAAAAATATTGTACGTCAGAATAACTGTTGCCAATTGAAACAAAATACATTTTTAAACTAGTGCAACGTATTATACCTTGTCATAGCTGAGAATGGCAAACTCAAACAACAAAACAAAGCAACAAATATAGAACAGAAACAAAAAGTTTTACAGTAACAAAAAAGTTTCAGCCAATTGAAAAAAAAAATCACGTTTAAATGTAATATTTTATGATTATATATACTATATTTTTAGATAATATCATATAATAATAATAATCATTTAATAATATCATAATATCATTTATATTATTAACAAAACAAAACAACATAAACAAAATAACTAAACAGTAACAAAAAGTGTTACAATAATTTATGTAAAAATATTGTACGTCAGAATAACTGTTGCCAATTGAAACAAAATACATTTTTAAACAAGTGCAACGTATTATACCGTGTCATAGCTGAGAATGGCAAACTCAAACAACAAAACAAAGCAACAAAAATTGAACAGTAACAAAAAGTTTTACAGTAACAAAAAGTTTCAGCCCATTGAAAAAAAAATCACGTTTAAATGTAATATTTTATGATTTTATTTACTATATTTTTAGATAATATCATTTAATAATAATCGTTTAATAATATCATAATATCATTTATATTATTAACAAAACAAAACAACATAAACAAAATAACTAAACAGTAACAAAAAGTGTTACAATAATTTATGTAAAAATATTGTACGTCAGAATAACTGTTGCGAATTGAAACAAAATACATTTTTAAACAAGTGCAACGTATTATACCTTGTCATAGCTGAGAATGGCAAACTCAAACAACAAAACAAAGCAACACAAACAGAACAGTAACAAAAAGGTTGACAGCAACAAAAAAGTTTCAGCCAATTAAAAAAAAAATCACGTTTAAATGTAATATTTTATGATTTTATTTACTATATTTTTAGATAATATCATTTAATAATAATAATGATTTAATAATATCATAATATCATTTATATTATTAACAAAACAAAATAACTAAACAGTAACAAAAAGTGTTACAATAATTTATGTAAAAATATTGCACGTCAGAATAACTGTTGCCAATTGAAACAAAATACATTTTTAAACAAGTGCAACGTATTATACCTTGTCATAGCTGAGAATGGCAAACTCAAACAACAAAACAAAGCAACACAAACAGAACAGTAACAAAAAGGTTGACAGTAACAAAAAAGTTTCAGCCAATTGAAAAAAAAAATCACGTTTAAATGTAATATTTTATGATTTTATTTACTATATTTTTAGATAATATCATTTAATAATATCATAATATCATTTATATTATTAAAAAACAAAACAACATAAACAAAATAACTAAACAGTAACAAAGAGTGTTACAATAATTTATGTAAAAATATTGTACGATAGAATAACTGTTGCCAATTGAAACAAAATACATTTTTAAACAAGTGCAACGTATTATACCTTGTCATAGGTGAGAATGGCAAACTCAAACAACAAAACAAAGCAACAAAAATAGAACAGTAACGAACAGTTTTACAGTAACAAAAAAGTTTCAGCCAATTGAAAAAAAAATCACGTTTAAATGTAATATTTTATGATTTTATATACTATATTTTTAGATAATATCATTTAATAATAATAATCATTTAATAATATCATAATATCATTTATATTATTAACAAAACAAAACAACATAAACAAAATAACTAAACAGTAACAAAAAGTGTTACAATAATTTATGTAAAAATATTGTGCGTCAGAATAACTGTTGCCACTTGAAACAAAATACATTTTTAAACAAGTGCAACGTATTATACCTTGTCATAGCTGAGAATGGCAAACTCAAACAACAAAACAAAGCAACAAAAATAGAACAGTAACAAAAAGTTTTACAGTAACAAAAAAGTTTCAGCCAATTGAAAAAAAAATCACGTTTAAATGTAATATTTTATGATTATATATACTATATTTTTAGATAATATCATTTAATAATAATAATAATTTAATAATATCATAACATCATTTATATTATTAACAAAACAAAACAACATTAACAAAATAACTAAACAGTAACAAAAAGTGTTACAATAATTTATGTAAAAATATTGTACGTCAGAATAACTGTTGCCAATTGAAACAAAATACATTTTTAAACAAGTGCAACGTATTATACCTTGTCATAGCTGAGAATGGCAAACTCAAACAACAAAACAAAGCAACAAAAATAGAACAGTAACAAAAAGTTTTACAGTAACAAAAAAGTTTCAGCCAATTGAAAAAAAAATCACGTTTAAATGTAATATTTTATGATTTTATTTACTATATTTTTAGATAATATCATTTAATAATATCATAATATCATTAATATTATTAACAAAACAAAACAACATAAACAAAATAACTAATCAGTAACAAAAAGTGCTTCAATAATTTATGTAAAAATATTGTACGTCAGAATAACTGTTGCCAATTGAAACAAAATACATTTTTAAACAAGTGCAACGTATTATACCTTGTCATACCTGAGAATGGCAAACTCAAACAACAAAACAAAGCAACACAAACAGAACAGTAACAAAAAGGTTGACAGTAGCAAAAAAGTTCCAGCCAATTGAAAAAAAAAAATCACGTTTAAATGTAATATTTTATGATTATATATACTATATTTTTAGATAATATCATTTAATAATATCATAATATCATTTATATTATTAACAAAACAAAACAACATAAACAAAATAACTAAACAGTAACAAAAAGTGTTACAATAATTTATGTAAAAATATTGTACGTCAGAATAACTGTTGCCAATTGAAACAAAATACATTTTTAAACAAGTGCAACGTATTATACCTTGTCATAGCTGAAAATGGCAAACTCAAACAACAAAACAAAGCAACAAAAATAGAACAATAACAAAAAGTTTTACAGTAACAAAAAAAGTTTCAGCCAATTGAAAAAAAAAATCACGTTTAAATGTAATATTTTATGATTATATATACTATATTTTTAGATAATATCATTTAATAATATCATAATATCATTTATATTATTAACAAAACAAAACAACATAAACAAAATAACTAAACAGTAACAAAAAGTGTTACAATAATTTATGTAAAAATATTGTACGTCAGAATAACTGTTGCCAATTGAAACAAAATACATTTTTAAACAAGTGCAACGTATAAAGCCGGCCATACACGTTGCGGTATACCGGAGAGGTAAACCTATCGGTTTACCTGCAGGTATACCTGCACAGGTGCTTTGCACACACACAGTAGGGTTAACCGTACTAGACTTTCAGTTCAGGTCTCAGTTGGCAAAGACAATAATGGCGTCAACAGCTATAGAAGACGCAATTGCGGTCCTCGGTTTCCTGCTTGCTACTTCAACGTCCAAGCAAAATCAAAAGAAAAAACGCAAAATGTGGTGCAAAAAATGGTTGCTAAAAAGAAACCAGTATACACATATTAATTTATTGCAAGAATTAACAGTAGAACCCGTGGATTACCTTAATTACTTACGCATAAACGAAACAGTGTACCGAGAATTGCTTTCACTAGTGTTTCCTATTATAAAGAAGAAAAATACAGTTATGAGAAAAGCATAATTTATCATACGCAGCGTCCCTCTTCGAGCGATCGTGATATTCCTTGCTCTTGACACGCCATAGGCAAGTTTCTGACTTATATATATCAATGAAATCTTCAATACCCTGATTACGCTTTTTTGTTAATGCCATTTTGTTTCAACTGACAAAAAATTTAACGAAAATCAGTAGCAAAACACTTCGAATCACTTACAAGATACAACTAAACATAATTGAAACCTCAACTGAAACCTGCCGATTCCCACACACGCTCCGGTTTGCACTCGCCTGCAGGCAGAAAGAATCGAATTTTAGTTCTTCTCCGGTCGCCTGTACAGGTCAGTATGCCTGTGCAGGTATACCGAAACTTGTCCATACACACGCTCCGGTTTGCCAGTACAGGTGACCTGCACAGGTTTACCTCTCCGGTATACCGCATCGTGTATGCCCGGCTTTATACCGTATCATAGCTGAGAATGGCAAACTCAAACAACAAAACAAAGCAACACAAACAGAACAGTAACAAAAAGGTTGACAGTAACAAAAAAGTTTCAGCCAATTGAAATTGAAAATAAAATTCACGTTTAAATGTAATATTTTATGATTTTATTTACTATATTTTTAGATAATATCATTTAATAACAATAATCATTTAATAATATCATAATATCATTTATATTATTAACAAAACAAAACAACATAAACAAAATAACAAAACAGTAACAAAAAGTGTAACAATAATTTATGTAAAAATATTGTACGTCAAAATAACTGTTGCCAATTGAAACAAAATACATTTTTAAACCAGTACAACGTATTATACCTTGTCATAGCAGAGAATGGAAAACTCAAACAACAAAACAAAGCAACACAAGCAGAACAGTAACAAAAAGGTTGACAGTAACAAAAAAGTTTCAGCCAATTGAAAAAAAAAATCACGTTTAAATGTAATATTTTATGATTATATATATACTATATTTTTAGATAATATCATTTAATAATAATAATCATTTAATAATATCATAATATCATTTATATTATTAACAAAACTGAACAACATAAACAAAATAACTAAACAGTAACAAAAAGTGTTACAATAATTTATGTAAAAATATTGTACGTCAGAATAACTGTTGCCAATTGAAACAAAATACATTTTTAAACAAGTGCAACGTATTATTCCTTGTCACAGCTGAGAATCGCAAACTCAAACAACAGAACAAAACAACAAAAACAAAACAGTAACAAAAAGTGTTACATTTGAAGAATACTTGAATATTAACTTAATGGCCGTTATCGATCTTTAGGTAAGATTTAGCCCTTTTTTATTCTTGTCAGTGGTACTTACACCACCCCCTAATTACCGATTAATATATATATATATATATATATATATATATATATATATATATAATCCTGTTCCTCTTCGTTTTCATTTCCTTCATTGGTTGTCTCTTTTCCAGACAGAAGCTCTTGGAAGTGCTCTTTCCATCTGTACGTGATTTCTTTATCCTCTTTCATTAGTACATCATGTTTATTTTTGAGTAGCTTTAGGTTTGTTTCTTTTTCGTTTCTGCCGATTTTCAGTGTTCAGTAGAATAGTTTTTGATTTCCTTTAAAATGTTCCTCTAATTTGGTTCCGAAATCCTCCCATTTTCTGTCTTTTTCCTTCCTTATTATTGCTTTTACTCTCTTTCTTTGCTGCTTGTTTATTTCGTAGTCTTCTTCGTTTTTTATGCTTAGGTATTTTTTCCATTTTTGTTTCTTTGTCCTAACTCCTTCGTTCACTTCTTTGTTCCACCAGCTCCTTTGTTTTTTGTTTGTAATAACCCTATGCCAATTAAAAAATCCTGAATGCACTAATACTTTTTGTCATGTGCAGTGTACAAGTGAAATTATTCATACTCTTACATTCCAGTATTAGAAGATTAAGGCTGTGTAATTAACTAAGCTAACTAATTATGCACCACGAATCGATTATTGGCCCAATCAATCAATTTGAATCGACCTACCAACAATTACGCGTGATTTATTCAAAAAGTAAAACGCTGCCATTACATCGCTTAACATGTATACTTATGTATAATTAAAATGGTACATAATTCCGTGGCGATTATGAAATCTGCATGTGACCGCAGTAATCAAGAGGTGACAAAACGTGGCAAAGTAGAAGGCGCTCACCTTCAGCTGTGCCTTACTGGATCACGGCTGTTCGCATTCTGTTAAAAAAGATTTAACCAAATTACTACGCTCGAGCTGAAGTTGCAACACGAATTTGTTGCTTTAATGCATATTTGGAGTAACGATTTATGTGGTGATAGACAGATATTAGATGATTATAAGAGCTAATTATAAAAAATAACCTTTTATTTGACCTCTTTCTGATTTAACTGTATTTGCAACGAAGCATGCTACAGTTTGAAATTTTTATCTATGACTAAATACCATAAACAATAAAACTTTGTATCAGCTGTAAATTTTGTGCTGCAATTATATTTTCAATTCAAGTTTTTAATTGAATTGCCCAGGTTAGGTTAGAGTAGGTAAGATAAGATTATACTGTATGCTATCTGTATAAGCATACAGATGCTTATACATATGTATACATACATATGTATACATTACTTATTAGTAATAAGCATATGTACAAGCATACAGATGCTTATTAGTAATAAGCATCTGAAACATTGGGACATGATGTCTCTCATTAAGATCAAATCGACTAAATCGCGATTTTTTCGAAGTTGTTTCTAGAGGCTGTGAAAGTCCGTACTTAAGCTTGAGTTCTACTCAAGTCGTATATTTGGTTGCGTTTGGTCCATAAACGTTTATAGAAAATACGCAACCAAATATACAACTTGAGTCGAACTCATGCTCAAGTATGGACTATAAATACGGGCCTTAGTGACTCAAATTGAAATTTTGATGTTAGATGTACAAATCATTAACGAATATTAATTAATATTTTACTTTGGTGATTCATATTTTATGAGTAAATGGTAATACATTAACATTGAAATGTAGTACACATTACACCCAATAAAATATGCATCCGACAGATTTCCAGCATCACCTGAAATTGCATCACTTCTAGGATTTTCCGAAAAGTATTGCAAGTAGAAGGTACTGTCGCAGTGAATGGAAGGCTTGATTTGCAATACGGCATATATATTAAATTGGTGAAAATTGAAATAAATGTCAGTTAATAACGATTCTTTTAAAATAATGGATTGGAGCTTGTGAAATATTAACACTTAAAGAAAAATAACAAATTATCCTTTTTCACAACAACATTTATTTCTCTAAATGTACATTTCAACCACTACGTGGTCATTTTCAGTAGACATTTGTACTGAAGATGACCACGTAGTGGTTGAAATGTACATTTAGAGAAATAAATGTCGTTGTGAAAAAGGATAATTTGTGATTTTTCTATAAGATTCTTAAGGTTTTAAATCCTAACTGCCGAATCAAATAAAGCTCCCCAATTCACCGATGCCGTTATCTTTTTATTTTATACATGAGAGATCTCGCCTAGAGCCCTATTTTACTCATGTTATTAGGTACCATCGCCTTCATAGATAACTGGTACAGCCAATTTTTAACAGGTTGAATTAGGCTGTGATATGACAAATTCAAAAAAACTCCTAGCATATGACTGTAACAACTTTACTGCCAAGTTTAGATGGCACATTTAAATAAAGCCCAGAAACCAATGGGCAGGCATACACGCAGGGGATTTTCAACAGATCTATCCCGCCGTCCGCATCTGGCATCCCACTCACACCAATTTGGAACATATTGGCATGACAGGGATGCAAAATGTGGACGGCAGGACAGATCTGTTGAAAATCCCATACGTGTGTGCCGGCCTAATAATTCAAACCGAATTGAGCGATGGGATGAGCATCAGAGCAATTGCGATTGAGCTCGGCGTTAACAAGAATACAATTTTACTGACTAAACAAAAAAATCAACGATACTCGAACAAATACAACAAATCAAGGTACAGGACCTAAATTAGTTCGTATTTGCACAACTAAAATTTACAAAAATTAGGATATCGTGATATTTTTACTGCCTTAGTTTTCTATGAACGTGATCGTACTTGAAAGAGAAACTTTTATTGGACGTACTTGTAAAAAACAAGTACTGTGTACATTTTATTGTTCGTACCTGCAATAAACAAGTACTGTGTATATTCTATAGTTTGTACTGGCAATAAACAAGTACTGTGTATAATCTATTGTTCGTACCTGTATTAAACAAGTACTGTATATATTCTATAGTCGTACTTGCAATAAACAAGTACTATGTATATGTTATTGTTCGTACCTGCAATAAACAGGTACTGTGCGTATTTTATTGTTCGTACATGCAATAAGCAAGTACTGTGCGTATATTATTGTTCGTACATGCAATTAACAAGTACTGTAGACATTATATTATACGTACTTGCAATAAACAAGTACTGTGTATATTATATTGCCTGTACTTGCAATAAACAAGTACTGTGCGCATTTTATTAGTCGTACTTGCAAAATACAAGTACTGTGCATATCGTACTTGCAACAAACAAGTACTGCATACATAGTGTTCAATGGTTAAGTGTGCAGCGTATGCACTTTATTGGGATTAGCGTACGGTTTAAGAGAAAACCTGTGATGAGAAACCCTAATAATGCGGTTTAACGTGCATCATTGCGCAAGTAAAACGCAAACATGGAGAAAAACCTTAGCTGGATGCACGGGCGCAGGTTTAAGGCCGCGACTACAACATTGGGGCGCATTAACGAGGAATCAAACCCTAACCGTTTATAGTGCGTCTCCTGTAGTGAGAGATAGCGCCGACAATACACAAATACACAAATAGCGCACCTGCAAGAAAAACCCTACTCACTCAAGCGACGCACTTTTATTAAAACTAGCATGCGTTTTGCGGGCCAAGCAAATGCGCAAGGCTTGTAAAAACCTTGAAACGAATGAACTACTTGCGCTATAAAAAGTATTATAGCGAGTAGGAAGATGGCGGTAAACAGGTATGCGCCGCAACTTGCGGAGACAAACCTTGTTTGCGAGGCAGTGATCGAAAAAGGTACTCACTTTGAGGCGTCTTGGAGCTCTTCTCAAAAAAAGACCTACCTTGTGAGTTTACGTTTAGAGTTGTATTGGCGAAGATCCAGAAATCTGCTGTGCCTCTTCGGAGCAGCCTGGGCGTGGGGTGGGGGAGATCCTGGAAGGGCGGATCCATCCCCCGAAAAGGCATCCAAATCAACCAAACCCGGCACTACTACGCACTTTTGATTTAGTTTGGGCCCCTCCAAGCTAACAAAACAAGGAAGAGGCTGCTTTGATTACTATAGGCGGTTGACGTCACAAGGTAATGTGAACGCACACTCGCGATACTGGCACTAATTATTAATTGAATACAACGATTGACTCGGGAAGGTAATCCCAAAGTGCAATCGAGAATTTAACACTTACTGGAAGAAATACAATTTAGTAAATACGTGCATGTGCATAAAATAGCCTTTAAAGCACGTCCCATTGGTGCGTTAAAGATATTTATGCATCCATTTTTTATCATACATGCATCATGAACACCCATCAAACAAACTCAACTCAGGATTAACAAGGGTTATGTTGCAGGTGTTATAAAAAATTTAACCACGCTTCAACCAAACCAAGGTTGGCCCAGAAGTGGTGGAAAATGCAAAATTATGGAAAGATCACCTCGGGTGATTCACCTTGGGAAATTCTAGTTGCCCTGAAATATTAGGAAGAAAATTTAAATCTGCGCTTAAAACGCTGATATATGTATTATATAACTTTATTTATATTAGTTATAACGATTACTTAGAGACGGATATTTATAGTAAATTATTGAGATTTCTGGAATGGTTGTTTATATTTTATAATATTATAGCAATCCGTTGCAAATTGGGATATTTTTATTAAAATTTACTTGGAACAATTTGGGCTTGAATTTCGGATATATTCTTCATCAAATCTGATTTTACTTCTGATTTTCATGGAAATGTGTTATTTAAATTTATTAAAATTGCTTCATTATTTTGTATGTTACATACGTGCAATATTTTTTTGATTTTTTTAGCATTTAAGTATAGAAATTGGCTAGTTTCCTACCTTAAACTCGCTGCAAGAAGTCGAAAGCCCAGCATTGAGTCACCTTACAGGCAGCAACGTGGTTATATCAGGGACTCTTCAGTGTTCTTACACCTCCATAAAGCCTCATAGACGTCCATAGCAGCATTTATATCTTAGCAGCACTTACAGTAACCATTTATGCTCCTACAAAACCATAGAGGCTTTAATAACGAGGAATGTTCTTACTATACGCAAGCATCAATTTTACATAGATTTGTCTTATGTGGGGGCCTACAGTTATTACATATTTGTACATATTGTGCATACTGTTTTATACATTACACAACTACTGGTAAATACTTATGGTTTGAACACTGTATGTCCTCAATGCTATTCGCCTGGCACAAGAGGAAGTCTAAGGCGCGTATGTATGCGCAGTAGACACGACGAATATGCATCAAGGTCATTACACATTTATACGCATTATACATTGCATTTTACAAACCCTACACATATCTGACTTGTGCAAGACTTCCCATTGTATCTTTGATAAAGTACAACAATCAAAAACTTACGGTTTATGCACTCCTAATACGCCCGTCTACAGTGGCTTGGACGTGCAAATCGTCTGCATGTGGTTCGATGGACGCCCGTCTCCATCATTGCTCAAAAACCTCGCATAATGATCTGCGAAGAACTCGACAATGCCAAAAGCTATCGACGCTGGTTTTCCTCCAAGTCTTCACGGCACATCCACGAATGCCGTAGCCAAAAGCCAGCCAATTCCACCCACAACTTTCACCCTGTGACTTCTTTATAAATTCGAACGTAAATTAAGATGCAAATTCGCGGCGATTCACATTGTTACTAACCCCCCAGAAGATGTGTCCGGACATGTCGGCGTCGGCGCAGGTGGGTCAGCAGTAAGAGAAAGACATATAAAAATCCCTGTCGGTGAATGAGACAGGGTGCATCTGCATGTGTGTGAGTTAATTTATGCGAAAGTCCTCGAACTCAGTAACACAGTAAAAAATGTGTCTATTAATAGAATCTTCGGGCGACGATTCTGCGCTACTTAGACAATTAAAATATGTAACAATAGGACTGTGCGTACAAAAAATGTCTTCACATGCAAGCATTTTAATTAAATCAACGTAAATGCTGAGAGCATTTACACGGATATTAATACATTTTTGCAGACACAAAACAACATTTAATTAATAATTTTATTAACAATGGAGGCGTGATACTTTATGTAGCATTTAAATAATCTAGTATGAAATATATATATATATATATATATATATATATATATATATATATATATATAAATATATAATATATAATATATATATAACGGAGAATGAGATGGTGACAATTATTGCAAATCACCGGACAACATAACGTTCCCCACAGAGAAACTTAAGGTTCTATAAGATGCCATCAAAATTCACAAATAAATCTTGTAATTGATTGACTGCATAAATAACATGTGCAAAAGTTTAGTGCGAACATATTAATGAATCATGAAGTCGATACTCGCAATCTTTTACTAGATATTCTAGCAAATAATCTTACTAAGAAGATTACTGCAAAAATCTCAATATTTTTTACAAACTGCAATAAATTGTAGTGAAGATGTGAAGATGATGCCTTTACGTAGTCTTCACTTCATCTTCATGTAGTGATTTTCACTCAATTAGTACCCAGTGTAGTGTAGTAGTGTAGTAGTAGATAGTGCAGTAGCTCATGGTTAAGTTCTAAATTCACTCGTATTCGTCATTTTTATGAGAGGTACTTGGTTCAAGTCCCATTGATGGACATGGAGTCGTATAATTCTTAATCCATAAATGCTAATTATTCGTCAATGTCAAGTAGACATGTCTTCGATCGAAAATCGATAATTTAAAAAAATTGTAGCAAAAATCAAACTGCTGTGGGTAGCTCCTAAAAATCAAGTTGCCATGGAATAACAAATTACCATTTTGATATTTCTTCATGCAAAGAAAATAACTTTTGAGTAATTTTATTGTGTATAAAGTGCAAAAAGGAGACAATATCTTTGATTAGTAAAAATGGCAAGATATTCTAATAGATTCTATATAAATTATATATTCTATAAATATTCTATAAGATATCCTCAACATGAATAAATTGACATGTACAATCTCTATAATGTAATATCTTACATTATATTTCGCTGGCCGAAATTGCAAATCATAAATCATATTGTATTCATTAAATAATCTGATCAAATACCATTCTTGAATTAAAATTTAGGATATTTAATTATTGCCATTTTTACTAATCAAAGATATTATCTCCTTTTTTGCACTTTATACACAATAAAATTACTCAAAAGTTATTTTCTTTGTATGAAGAAATGTGATTTTTTTAATTCCATGGCAACTTGATTTTTAGAGCAGTTCACAGCAGTTTGATTTTTGCAACCAATTATTAAATTATCGATTTTTGGTAGTAAATAATGTCAGATTATCCATGGTTGAAATCGGAATTTTTCGCTCTTTCAAATGAAAATCTTATATTGCGGCCATAAGAAAATCAAAAGTTGACAATGAAAATTTGGGCATCTAGTTGGCGCAGAAAATTTTTGGTACTATGATCAGAAAACTGACGTCGAAAAATGTAAGAGTGCCAAGTTTTGTAAAATTTCCTTTAAAAGTAAAAAAGTTATAAGAGGAATATGAGAGTTCACCTTTTCAGTTTTTCAGCGATATTTCAGGAAGGGTGCAAGATATTCCGGATTTCCTTTCAGTATATAGAAAGGCACAAAAATAAGAAACTTTTATGCCATTTGACCAACTCTATATGTACTTCGTTTAATAGATTCTTATGGTGGGCGTCATAAAAGTGACCACCCTGTATAAGAAAACTTTTGAACACCATATTTTAAGTAATATGCAATCATATATACAATCATATGCCCCACATTTACATTGACAAGTAAATGTTTGTGCCAAGTTTCGTAAAATTTCCTTCAAAAGTAAAAAAGTTATAAAAGGAAAAGGAAAGTGCACTTTTCAGCTCTTCAGCGATATTTCAGGAACTGTGCAAGATATCCCAGATTTCGTTTCAGCATATTAAAAGGCACAAAAATGAGAAACGTTTATCCCATTTGACCTCTGTATATATTTCTGTTTAATAGATCCTAATGGTGAGCTTCGTAAAAGTGACCACCCTGTAGAATTTTTAACTAGTAATTAGTGCCTTTCCTATCATTCTATGTATATTAGCTAAACTTGTGCATATCCGCAGTACCTTGAGCTACATTTTTGCTTTGTTCTAAGTACCGACGACACCAATAACGATACTGTTTTTAGTGCAGATATTAGATGCCTTGTACTATATATTATTATTCAAACTTATTCTAATTAAAAATGTAAATGGCAAAACTGACAATTATTCAATATTCGAATTTTATGTAGGGTACAAGGTTAAAACTATTGACTGCACTGCAAAAATACCCAAAATAGTTAGATAATTATTATGGTATAAAATAAAAATGGGACACACAAAAAAAAACAAGAAAGTAAGTAAATTTATGTAATATTTAATCTGACACATCAATATTACACATCAATATACTACTGCAACTTTAAAGCATAAAAATAGAAAGCAAAAACTTAGAAATTCTCCGATTTTGTGATAAAATAATAATTATTATCTCAGCTATTATTTATGATAGTATTACAGATTTCATACAGGGTGATTCATTGGGAAATGCGCGTACAGTAATGGTAGAGGCAACACACCAAGGTGATACTAAATAAACTATATTTTATGGGTCTATCGTTCTTTATAACTAATATACAGGGTGATTCATTAATATTGCCCATCTTTTCAATTAATCATAACTTACGAACCACCCTATATATTTTTATAATATTTGGTACGTATGTTTTTTGTTTACTGTAGGTAGTGTCGATTAACATAATAAATAAAAAAAACTTATTTTAGGTCCGGCCTTAAAAAAATTAATAAGTTTGGTACGTATGTACTTTGTCCACTGTAGTGTCGATTAACATAATAAATGAAAATCTTATTCTAGGTCCGGCCGTACAAAAATTAATATGTAGATTTCGACCCGAAACAACACCCTGTATATCAATATTTTAATTTTTTTTTGCATATTTGGAAAGAGCAGAAAAAATTAAGTAACACTCAATGTATTTGGTACTTTTGCATACAACTTTGTTATTTATTAACTTGAGTCAAATCTAGATGTTTCGATAATAAGGAGGCACAAAATTAAAATATATAAATTTCCTTTCCCAAATGATCATTTTCCAGCTTTAATCAATAAAATTATCAACTATTTCACATTCTCTTAATTTATGGATTCTAACCTTAATGTAAAACGAGAAGATAGGTCCCTATTTGGAACAAAACATTATTATCAATGACTAACTTTAAAACTCCCTGTATGTGTAAAAAAATATCATTTTGTTCATTGCGCTACATTTAAAAAAATAATAAACTGAAAAAAATGCTCATTGCGAGAAAAACATAAAAAAATAACAATAACGTTGCAAAAAAAGGTAACGATAAATAAACGAATTAAAATAAGTAGGTCTTTGCTAACAATTATAGCACTTTTTTCTCATAATAAACGTTATCTTTCAATGTTTTCTTATATACATATGAAATGAAAATTCAAGAGTATATTAATATTGAGAGCATACAAACAATAAATATTTGCAAGTTTGAATAAACTTGACTAGACGAGGTGAGCGTAATAAATTTAAATTTTATTGGTACGTAATTAAATAGTTTAAACAATGCCACAAAACATTGATGTAATCTAATCTTTGTTTAGTACAACGTGTGAGCTACACACCTGTGCTCATCATATCATTATTTATCATAGCTTTTATCATTAGTCAGTAGTACACGTAAAAATTGTTTTACATACTCTGATTTGCAATAGTGATTAAAATAAAATGCTTTTACTTTATTTGATTTGATTTGATTATTATTTGATTATCACCTTTGAAATTAAAATTTTGGTTGGAAACGTAAAAATTGTTTTATATACTCTGATTTGCAATATTGATTAAAATAAAACGCTTTTACTTTATTTGATTATCACCTTTAAAATAAAAAAAATGGTTATTTATAAATAAAACATCTACTTGGTGATTATCATATTTTATAGAATAAATGGCCCTATTTTATGGCGTTAGCAATATTTAGACCATTGCTAGGTATTAATTGAAAAATTTAGAACCTGATTGGCTATAAAGTGAATTTAACAGTCCTTTTAACTAACACCTCTATTAAATTATATATGTAATTTAAAAATTAATTAAAAATTAATTAATTTAAAAATGTATTATGTATAAATATATATATATATATATATATATATTTATACACATATATACATATATATATATATATATATATATATATATACAGGGTGTTAATACTAAGTTGTAACACCCGAAAATGGCAGTTAGAACTCATTGAAACAAACAACTTTTCTTAGTTAAAATTTTTGAATTGTAGCCCATGTTCATAGTTATTGGCGTTCTTTTGTTTTTCGAAAAATCGTCATTACTCCCTTATTTTAAGGAATATTAAAAAAATACAAAAACGTTCAACATGCGCTTTCGGTTCTCTAAAACATTTGTATTTACATTTATTTTCTATTTTATCAAATAACAAAATGGAGACAGATCAAAAATTTCTAACCAAGATATTTTGAAAACCAATCGATCGATTTTTGAAAATAAAACATTTATGAATAAAAAATACGATAAATTGCAGTATAGCACAAAATGCCTACTATGCCTACCTATGCCTACCTACATGTAGACATTTATGCATACCTACATGTAGAGATAGTTATATGCCTGGCGCATCCACCATAGGTTTATACCCCACACACTTTAAATTTAATTTTAATTTCGTTTAAATTTGATTTTAAGTAATTCTTCTCGAATTAACTTCATATTTAAATAACGATATTTCAAAAGGTACCGTATCAATATGAATGTAATTTATTACTAATATTTCACGATAAACAAGTGTTATATGGTTATAATTAAATTTTTATCTAATGAGCGTTTTTAGAGATATTTCAATTTTAGTGTAAAACATCTGATTTTAATAGCTAATCTATGTGTATCAAATACACTTAAATTCTGATATCTCCAGAATTAGCGTATCAATATTAATGCAATTTATTAATGATATTAAGTGATATACTACTGCATAACATGTGTAATTAAATTAGTATCCAATGAGTGATTCTTAAGATATTTTGATGTTCGTTTGATATTCGATATTTTGGTATTATAATAAATCTTTCTCCAATTAGCTTCATATTTAAATAACGATATCTCAAAAAGAACCTCATCAATATTAATGTAATTTATTATTAATATTCCACGATGTACCAGTGTTATATGTGTAAAATTAAATTTGTATCTATTGGGTGTTTCAAGAGATATTTAAATTTTAATGCAATACATCTAATTTTTATTGCTAATGTAAGTGTATCAGATAAACTTAAAACCTGATATCTCTAAATCTAGCGTATCAATAGTAATGCAATTTATTTCTGACAATAAGTTATATACTATTGCCAAATATGTGGAATTTAATTAATATTCAATGAGCGATTCTTAAGATATTTTGATGTTTGTTTGATATTCGATATTTTGGTATAATATTAAATCTTTCTCCAATTAGCCTCAAATTTAAATAACGATATCTCAAAAAGTACTGCATTAACATGAAACTAATTTATTACAAATATTTCACGATGTATTAGTGTTACATGGGTATAATTAAATTTGTATCTAATGGTAGCTTCTAAAGATATTTCAATTTTAGTGCAAAACATCTTATTTCAATAGCAAATCTAAGTGTATCAGATACACTTAAATACTGATATCTCTAGAACTACCGTATCAATATTAATGCAATTTATTACTGATATTAAGTGATATCCTAGTATATAATATATGCAATGAAATTAATATCCAACGAGTGGTTCTTGAGATATTTTGATGTTCGTTTGTTAGTCGATATTTTGCGATTATATTATTTTTTTCTCTAATTAGCCTCATATTTAAATAACGATATCTCAAGAAGCAACTTATCAATAATAATGAAATTTAATAATTATATTCCATGATATACCAGTGCTATATGAGTATAATTAAATTTATATCTAATGAGTGCTTCTAGAGACATTTTAATTTTAGTGCAAACTTCTGATTTTAGTAGCTAATCTAAGTGCTTGTCAGGCACTTAAATTCTGATATCTCTAGAACTGGCGTATCAATATTAATGCAATTTATTAATGATATTAAGTGATATACCAGTGTACAATATGTGCAATTAAATTAATATCCAATGAGTGGTTCTTGAGATATTTTGATATTCGTTTGATATTCGATATTGTGGTATTATATTAAATCTTTCTACAATTAGCCTCATATTTAAATAACGATATCTCAAGAAGCACCTTGTCAATATTAATGCAATTTGTTACTGATATTCCACGATGTACCAGAATTATATTTAAATAATTAATTTTGAATCTAATGGGCGCTTCTACAGATATTTCAATTTTAGTGCAAATCATCTGATTTAATAGCTAATCTAAGTATAACAGAAACACTTTAATCTTCATATCTCTAAAACTAGCGTATCATTAGTAATACAATTTATTTCTGACATTGAGTGATATACTGTTGCATAATATGTGGAATTTAATTAATATCTAATGAGTGATTCTTGAGATATTTTGATGTTCGTTTGATATTCGATATTTTGGTATTATATTAAATCTTTCTTCAATTAGCCTCATATTTAAATAACGATATCTCAAAGAGCACCTCATGAATACTAATGTAATTTATTATCGATATTTTACTATATATCAGTATTATATATGTATAATTAAATTTGTATCTAATGGGTGTTTCTACAGATATTTCAATTTTAGTGCAAAACATCTGATTTTAATAGCTAATCTAAGTGCTTGTCAGATACACTTTAATCCTGATATCTCTGGAACTAGCATATGAATATTAATGCAATTTATGAATGATATTACGTGATATACTAGTGTACAATATGTGTAATTGAATTAATATCCAATGAGTGATTCCTAAGATATTTTGATGTTCGTTTGATATGCGATATTTTGGTGTTATATTAAATCTTTCTCCAATTAGCCTCATATTTAAATACCGATATCTCAAAAACCACCGTATCAATATTCATGTAATTTATATTTGATAGTCCACGATGTACCAGTATTATATATGTATAATTAAATTTGTATCTAATGGACGCATTTACAGATATTTTAATTTTAGTGCAAAACATCTGATTTTAATAGCTAATCAAAGTGTATCAGATACACTTAAATCCTCATATCTCTAAAACTAGCGTATCAATATTAATGCAATTTATTAATGATATTAAGTGATATACCAGTGTACAATATGTGCAATAAAATTAATATTCAATGAGTGATTCTTAAGATATTTTGATGTTCGTTTGATATTCGATATTTTGGTATTATATTAAATCTTTCTCAAATTAGCCTCATATTTAAATAACGATATCTCAAAAAGCACAGTATCAATATGAATTTAATTTATTACAGATATTTCACAATATATTAGTGATATGTGGGTATAATTAATTTTTTATCTAAAGGGCGCTTCTGCAGATATTTCAATTTTAGTGCAAAACATCTGATTTTAATAGCTAATCTAAGTGCTTATCAGATACACTTAAATCCTGATATCTCTAGAACTAGCGTATCAATATTGATGCAATTTATTAGTGATATTAACTGATATACTAGTGCACCTAATGTGAAATTTAATTAATATCCAATGAGTTATTCTTAAGATATTTTGATGTTCGTTTGATATTCGATAGTTTGGTATTATATTAAATCTTTCTGCAATTAGCCTCATATTTAAATAACGATATCTCAAAAAGCACCGTGTAAATATTAATGTAATTTATTACTGATATTCCGCTATGTACCAGTATTATATGTGTGTAATTAATATTGTATCTAATAGGCGTTTCTAGAGATATTTTGATTTTAGTGCAAAACATCTGATTTTAATAGCTAATCTAAATGTTTGTCAGATGCACTTAGATCCTGATATCTCTAGAACTTGCGTAACAATATTAATGCAACTTAGTACTAATAGTAAGTGATATAGTAGTGCATAACATGTGCAATTAAATTAATATCCAATGGGGGATTCTTAAGATATTTTGATGTTTGTTTGATTTTCGATATTTTGGTATTATATTAACTATTTCTCCATTTAGCCTCATATTCAAATAGCGATATCTCAAAAAGCACCGTATCAATATGAATGTAATTTATTACAGATATATCACGATATATTAGTGTTATCTGGGTATAATTAAATTTGTATCTAATGAGAGTTTTTAGAGATATTTAAATTTTAGTGCAAAACATCTAATTTTAATAGCTAATCTAAGTGCTTGTCAGATACACTTAAATCCTTATATCTCTAGAACTAGCGTATCAATATTAATGCAATTTATTGGTGATATTAAGTAATATATTTCTACATAACATGTGCAATTGAATTAATATCCAATGAGTGATTCTTAAGATATTTTGATGTTCGTTTGGAGTTCGATATTTTGGTATTATATTAAATCCTTCTACAATTAGCCTCATATTTAAATAGCGATATCTCAAAAACCACCTTATCAATATTAATGTCATTTATTGCTGATACTCTACGATGTATGACTGGTAAATGTCTATAATTAAATTTATATCTAATGGGCGCTTCTACAGATATATCAATTGTAGTGTAAAACATCTGATTTTAATAGATAATCTAAGTGTATCAGATACACTTAAATCCTGATATCTCTGGAACTAGCGTATCAAAATTAATGCAAATTATTACTGATATTAAGTGATATTCGAATACACAACATGCGCAATTAAATTAATATCCAATGAGTGATTCTTAAGATATTTTGATATTTGTTTGATATTCGATATTTTGGCATTATATAAATCTTTCACCAACTAGCCTCATATTTAAATAACAATATCTCAAAAAGCACCTCATCAATATTAATGTAATTTATTACTGATATTTGACAATGTACCAGTGTTGTATGTGTATAATTAAATTTGTATCTGATAGGCGTTTCTAGAGATATTTCAATTTTAGTGCAAAACATCTGATTTTAATAGCTAATCTAAGTGCTTATCAGATACACTTAAATCCTGATATCTCTAAAACGAGCGTATCAATATTAATGCAATTTATTAGTGATATTAAGTGATATACTAGTGCATAACATGTGTAATTAAATTAATATCCAATGTGGGATTCTTAAGATATTTTGATGTTCGTTTGGAGTTCGATATTTTGGTATTATATTAAATCCTTCTACAATTAGCCTCATATTTAAATAGCGATATCTCAAAAACCACCTTATCAATATTAATGTCATTTATTGCTGATACTCTACGATGTATGACTGGTAAATGTCTATAATTAAATTTATATCTAATGGGCGCTTCTACAGATATATCAATTGTAGTGTAAAACATCTGATTTTAATAGATAATCTAAGTGTATCAGATACACTTAAATCCTGATATCTCTGGAACTAGCGTATCAAAATTAATGCAAATTATTACTGATATTAAGTGATATTCGAATACACAACATGCGCAATTAAATTAATATCCAATGAGTGATTCTTAAGATATTTTGATATTTGTTTGATATTCGATATTTTGGCATTATATAAATCTTTCACCAACTAGCCTCATATTTAAATAACAATATCTCAAAAAGCACCTCATCAATATTAATGTAATTTATTACTGATATTTGACAATGTACCAGTGTTGTATGTGTATAATTAAATTTGTATCTGATAGGCGTTTCTAGAGATATTTCAATTTTAGTGCAAAACATCTGATTTTAATAGCTAATCTAAGTGCTTATCAGATACACTTAAATCCTGATATCTCTAAAACGAGCGTATCAATATTAATGCAATTTATTAGTGATATTAAGTGATATACTAGTGCATAACATGTGTAATTAAATTAATATCCAATGTGGGATTCTTAAGATATTTTGATGTTTGTTTGATATTCGATATTTTGGTATTATATTAAATCTTTCACCAATTAGCCTCATATTTAAATTACGATATCTCAAAAAGCACCGTATCAATATTTATTTAATTTATTGCTGATAGTACACAATATACCAGTGTTATATGTGTATAATTAAATTTGTATCTAATGGGCGCTTCTGCAGATATTTCAATTTTAGTGCAAAACATCTGATTTTAATAGCAAATCTAAGAATATCAGATACACTTTAATCCTGATATCTCTGGAACTAGCATATCAATATTAACGCAATTTATTATTGATATTAGGTGATATTCTAGTACACAACATGTGCAATTAAATTAATATCCAATGAGTGATTCTTAAGATATTTTGATGTTCGTTTGATATTCGATATTTTTGTATTATATTAAATCTTTCTTCAATTAGCCTCATATTTAAATAATGATATCTCAAGAAGCACCTTATCAATATTAATGTAATTTATTACTGATATTCCACGATATACCAGTATTATATGTGTATAATGAATTTTGTGTTTAATGGGCGCTTCTACAGATATTTCAATTTTAGTGCAAAACATCTGACTTTAATAGCTATAATCAGATACACTTAAATCCTGATATCTCTGAAACTAGCGTATCAATATTAATGCAATTTATTACTGATATTAAGTGATATTCTAGTGCATAACATGTGCAATTAAATTAATATCCAATGAGCTATTATTAAGATATTTTGATGTTTGTTTGATATTCGATATTTTGGTATTATATTAAATCTTTCTCCAATTATCCTCATATTTAAATAACGATACCTCAAAAAGCACCTTATCAATATTAATGAAATTTATTTCCGATATTCCACGATGTACCAGTATTATATGAGTATAATTTATTTTGTATCTAATGGGCGCTTCTACAGATATATCAATTTTAGTGCAAAACATCTGATTTTAATAGCTAATCTATATGTATCATACTCTTAAATCCTGATATTTCTAGAACTAGCGTTTGGTAACTAGGTTTAATTATTTTTTTCTTTTTTGGTAGTTTCCTTGCTTTTGTTCATCTTATTTTTCATATTAAAATAATAATCTTGTTCGTTTTACTTCGTACTTTTTGATAGAGTAAAGTTGGGACACCCATAATTAGTGTAATCGAAATTCGCCAAAAACTGGTTCACTGCTCAGGTGCTTATTATCCACATTACATATAAAAGGTGTACCTCTGCCCAAAACCTCCAGTGCCTACCTCGGCTGTTCAATTAAAGTGCCAAAGTGCACTGCACCTGGTTCCCCATAAATCCGAAGGTGCCCATCGAGGAGACGTTATCAATACAGCAGAACCAGATAGTGCTACTCCCATTATCACCTTAGAAATAATCGTTTCGAGTGGCTGACCGTGTGCGTGCGTGTGACAAGTTTCGGTGGTAGGGAATCCTGAATCCGATAAAAGTGTAAGTATATAATTAGACGGAAACCACCGTTCGCACATTGCGGTCTCGTAGAAGCAAACCGAACCAGAATCGTCGAGTTGTGGGAGTAGGAGCATGTTAGTGAAGGTGCTAGCGTTTACGTTGCTGCTGGTGCTGGTGCAGTTCAGTGGAGCCCAGGCCAGGCCAGACGCCAAGACATTTGGAGGTAAGGTCACGTTCAGCACGGTAATAACTGAGACACAGACGTGCACTTAATGGGCATGCAAAAACCAGGGGCATTATTAACTGCAACGTCCAATTTCCACTTGCATAATCGAGACATTTTCTTACAGAATTAGTTTAGAATATTGCACTCCTTGACATTTTATATAACGTTACATTACTACACACATTGGTATACAGGGTGTTAAAAAAAATAGTGTAAAAATTTAAGGGGGTAGTAGTATAAACCAAAATAAAGAAAAAAGTCCTAATAAACATGGGTCCTCAAAGTAACGATTTCGGAGATATAGAAGATTATTCTTTTTTACCTCCTTTTTAATTTTGCTAAAACTTGAATTTTTTTTCATAGTTGGTTGATGTTTTGGGAAATAAACATTCACTATTTGACAGTTGTTCTTAGTGCACAAATTTTCATTCGTTATGTCAAAGTTTCAATTGAACTGCCGAAACCTGCCAAATATTTAATATCAACTGCACAAAACTGCAAAATTTCCGAACCTAAACAGTGCGGAAATTAACAACCAAAATTCCTACTGTGAAAATCAATACACAATTGAAAGTTGGTGGGTCAAATTTTCCAGTTTCAGTTATGTCAAAGTTTTAATTGAACTGCCGAAACCTGCCAAATTTTTAATATCAACTGCACAAAACTGCAAAATTTCCGATTGTAAACAGGGCGGAAATTGACAACCAAAATTCCTACTGTGAAAATCAATACACAATTGAAAGTTTGTAGGTCAAATTTGCCAGTTTCGGTTATGTAAAAGTTTTAATTGAACTGCCGAAACCTGCCAAATTGTTAATATCAACTGCACAAAACTGCAAAATTTCCGATTTTAACTGCCAAAATCTCTACAATATTCAATTTCATTTGGTTAGCTGTGTAAAAAATATTGAAAACTATTTTTAGTAATGTATTACATTATTATTATTAATTTCAAAACTATCGAAATTTACCCAACTCTACATCGCAGTTGCTCTACCTAACCTAACCTAATCTGCAATTACAATTGTGTCAAAGTTTTAATTGAACTGCCGAAACCTGTCACGGTTTTAATTGGAAGTGCTCAAAACTAACAAAAAAAAAACGGATGAAAGACTAATAATTTGTCAAATTTTCATTTTGTCAAACTCTATGTAACAGTTTCTCTACCTAATCTAACCTGGCCTAACCTATTAAATTTACAACGACAACTGTCAAAATCCCATTTATTTTCAACTGATACTATCAAAATCCGTCATATTTCCAAATGCTACTGTCAAAATATGAAAAGTTTTTACTTTAAGCTGCGAAAATCTGTACGGTTTACAAATACAACTGTCAAATTCAATAGGATTTTGATAGTTTATGAGAATTGTGAGTTGCAATTGTGTCAAAGTTTCAACTGAACTGCCGAAACCTGCCACGGTTTTAATTGGAAGTTTCAAATCTAAAAGAAAAATCGGATGAAAGTCTAATCATTTTTCATATTTCCATTTTATCAAACTCTATGTTACAGTTTCTCTACCTAATCTAACTAGAGTTTTATCAAACTCTATGTCATAGTTTCTCTACCTAATCTAACCTAGCCTAACCTATTCAATTTGCAACGACAACTGTCAAAATCCCACTTATTTTCAACTGATACTGCCAAAATCAGTCATATATTCAAATGCTACTGTCAAAATATGAAAGTTTTTACTTTAAGCTGCGAAAATCTGTACGATTTACAAATACAACTGTAAAATTCAATAGATTTTGAAAGTTTATGGGAATTGTCAGTTGCATTTGTGTCAAAGTCTTAACTGAACTACCAAAACCTGCCACGGTTTTAATTGGAAGTGTGCAAACCTAAAAAAAAAACGGATGAAAGTCAAATAATTTCTCAAATTTTCATTTTATCAAACTCTATGTCACAGTTTCTCTACCTAATCTAACCTAGCCTAATCTATTAAATTTGCAACGACATCTGTCAAAATCTCACGTATTTTTAACTGATACTGTCAAAATTTGTCATATTTTGAAATGCTACTGTCAAAATATGAAAAGTTTTTACTTTAAGCTGCGAAAATCTGTACGATTTACATATACAACTGTCAAATTCAATCGGATTTTGAAAGTTTATGGGAATTGTCAGTTGCAATTGTGTCAAAGTTTCAACTGAACTGATACAAATAAAACTGTCAAATTCAATAGGATTTTGAAAGTGTATGGAAACTGTCAGATGTGATTGTGCCAAAGTTTTAACTGAACTGCCGAAACCTGCCACGGTTTTAATTGTAAGTGTTCAAAAATTTAAAAAAAATCGGATTAAAGTCTAATAATTTGTCAAATTTTCATATTATCAAACTCTATGTCACAGTTTCTCTACCTAATCTAACCTAGCCTAATCTATTAAATTTGCAACGACATCTGTCAAAATCTCACGTATTTTCAACTTATACTGTCAAAATCCGTCATATTTTCAAATGCTAGTGCCAAAATATGAAACGTTTTTACTTTAAGCTGCGAAAATCTGTACGATTTACAAATACAACTGTCAAATTCAATAGGATTTTGATAGTTTATGAGAATTGTGAGTTGCAATTGTGTCAAAGTTTTAACTGAACTGCTGAAACCTGCCACGGTTTTAATCAGAAGTGTTCAAAACTAAAAAAATGGTTGAAAGTCTAATAATTTGTCAAATTTTCATTTTATCAAACTCTATCTCACAGTTTCTCCATCTAATGTAACCTAGCCTAACCTATTACATTTGCAACGACAACTGTCGAAATCCCACTTATTTTCAACTGATACTGTCAAAATCCGTCATATTTTGAAATGCTACTGTCAAAATATGAAACGTTTTTACTTTAAGCTGCGACAAAGTTTATGGAAAAGTTTAACTCTACATCCTAGTTGCTATACCTAACCTAACCTAATCTGCAATTACAATTGTGTCAAAGTGTTAATTGAACTTGCGAAACCTGCCCAATTTTTAGTTAGCACAAAACTGCAAAATTTCCAAAATTGTAACTGTCAATTTTCAATTTTGTTTGGTCAACTCTGTTTTCAATCGAAAACTATTTTTATAAATATATTAGTTATTTATTATTAATTACGAATCTATCGAAATTTATTAAACTCTACGTTATAGTTGCTTTACCTAACCTAACCTCACCTAACCTATTAAATTTACAACGACAACTATCAAAATCTCACTTATTTTCAACTGATACTGTCAAAATCCGTCATATTTTGAAATGCTACTGTCAAAATATGAAACGTTTTTACTTTAAGCTGCGAAAAAGTTTATGGAAAAGTTTAACTCTACATCCTAGTTGTTATACCTAACCTAACCTAATCTGCAATTACAATTGTGTCAAAGTGTTAATTGAACTTGCGAAACCTGCCCAATTTTTAGTTAGCACAAAACTGCAAAATTTCCAAAATTGTAACTGTCAATTTTCAATTTTGTTTGGTCAACTCTGTTTTCAATCGAAAACTATTTTTACAAATATATTAGTTATTTATTATTAATTTCGAATCTATCGAAATTTATCAAACTCTACGTTATAGTTGCTTTACCTAACCTAACCTCACCTAACCTATTAAATTTACAACGACAATTATCAAAATCCCACTTATTTTCAACTGATACTGTCAAAATTCGTCATATTTTGATATGCTACTGTCAAAATATGAAACGTTTTTACTTTAAGCTGCGAAAAAGTTTATGGAAAAGTTTAACTCTACATCCTAGTTGCTATACCTAACCTAACCTAATCTGCAATTACAATTGTGTCAAAGTGTTAATTGAACTTGCGAAACCTGCCCAAGTTTAAATTAGCACAAAACTGCAAAATTTCCAATTGTAACTGTCAATTTTCAATTTTATTTGGTCAACTCTGTTTTCATTAGAACACTATTTTTATAAATATATTAGTTATGTATTATTAATTCGAATCTATCGAAATTCATCAAACTCTACGTCATATTTGCTCTACCTAACCTAACCTCACCTACCGTATTAAATTTATGTTGGTAACTATCAAAATCCATCATATTTTCAACTGTTACTGTCAAAATATGTAAACCTTTTACTTTAAGCTGCGAAAACTACAACTGTCAAAATCAATAGGCTTTTGAAAGTTTATGGGATTTGTCAGTTGCGATTGTGTCAAAGTTTTAACTGAACTGCTCAAACCTACCAAATTTTTAATTGGAACTGCTCAGAACTGGCTAATTTTCGGATGAAACTGTAATAATTTGTCAAATTCCCATCTTTTCTTGATTAAATCCAAGGATTTTGAAAGTTATTTGGAATTGTCAGTTGCAATGGTGTCAAAGTTTCAACTAAACTGCCGAAACCTGCTCAATTTTTAATTAGAACTACACATAACTGCAAAATTTCCGATTGTAACTGCCAATTTTCCATTTCGTTCGTTCAACTCTCTTAAAAAATCGAACTATTTTTATAAATATATTAGTTATTTATTACTAATTTCGAATCTATCGAAATTTATTAAACTCTACGTTATAGTTGCTCTACCTAACCTAACCTCACCTAACCTATTAAATTTATATTGACAACTATCAAAATCCCACTTATTTTCAACTGATACTGTCAAAATCCGTCATATTTTGAAATGCTACTGTCAAAATATGAAACGTTTTTACTTTAAGCTGCGAAAAAGTTTATGGAAAAGTTTAACTCTACATCCTAGTTGCTATACCTAACCTAACCTAATCTGCAATTACAATTGTGTTAATTGAACTTGCGAAACCTGCCCAATTTTTAGTTAGCACAAAACTGCCAAAATTCTTAAATTGTAACTGCCAAGTTTCAATTTCGTTTGGTCAACTATGTTAAATAATCGAAAACTATTTTTATAAATATATTAGTTATTTATTATTAATTTCGAATCTATCGAAATTTATAAAACTCTACGTTATAGTTGCTCTACCTAACCTAACCTCACCTAACCTATTAAATTTATATTGACAACTATCAAAATCCGTCATATTTTCAACTATTACTGTCAAAATATGTAAACCTTTTACTTTAAGCTGCGAAAACTACAACTGTCAAATTCAATAGGATATTGAAAGTGTATGGGAAATGTCAATTGCAATTGTGTCAAAGTTTTAACTGAACTGCTCAAACCTGCCAAATTTTTAATTGGTACTGCTCAAAACTGGATAATTTTGGGATGAAACTATAATAATTTGTCAAATTTTCGTCTTCTATTGGTTAAATCCAAGGCTAAATATGTCAAATGCGATGTTTCGACACTAAACATGTGTACAATTTCCAACTGAATTTGTTAAAATCTGTCTTATTTTTTTAAATAAACAGATTTGTTTATGTTTTTAAAATTTGTAAGTGCAGTTATCCAAATATGTAAAAATTATAGCTCCAGTTCTAATAACATTTTCAGTATAATTGTAATAGTCATGAATGTATGAAAATTGCTGCTGTTTTAATAAAAATTCGGCACATTTTCAAAACCAACTGTCGAAATCTGTCAAACAAAACTGCAATAATTTGTCAAATTTTCATTTTCTCTTGGTTGACAAGGCTAAATATGTCAAATACGATGTTTCGACACTAAAAATGTGTACAATTTCCAACTAATTTTGTTAAAATATGTCTTATTTTTTTTAAATAAACAGATTTTTTTATGTTTTTAAAATTTGTAAGTGCAGTTATTCAAATATGTAAAAATTGTAGCTCCAGTTCTAATAACGTCTTCAATATAATTGTAATTGTTTTGAGTATATGAAAATTGCTGATGTTTTAATAAAAAATCGGCACATTTTCAAAACCAACTGTCGAAATCTGTCAAATAAAACTGTAATAATTTGTCAAATTTTAATCTTCTCTTGGTTGGCAAGGCTAAATATGTCAAATACGATGTTTCGACACTAAAAATGTGTACAATTTCCAACTGAATTTGTTAAAATCTGTCTAATTTTTTTTAAATATTCAGAAATTTTTAAGTTTTTAAAATTTGTAAGTACAGTTATCCAAATATGTTAAATGTTTAGCTCCATATAAGCTCTTCAATATAATTGTAACAGTCATGAATGTATGAAATTTGCTGCTGTTTTAATAAAAATTCGGCACATTTTCAAAACCAACTGTCGAAATCTGTCAAATAAAACTGTAATAATTTGTCAAATTTTAATCTTCTCTTGGTTGGCAAGGCTAAATATGTCATATACAATGTTTGGACACTAAAAATGTGTACAATTTCCAAATGAATTTGTTAAAATCTGTCTTATTTTTTTTAAAATGAATAGAAATTTTTATGTTTTTATAATTTGTAAGTGCAGTTCTAAAGCTATAAGCTATAGGCTATAAGCTCTAAAATATAATTGTAACAGTCATAAATGTATGAAATTTGCTGCTGTTTTAGTAAAAATTCGGCACAATTTCAAAACCAACCGTCAAAATCTGTCAAATGCCAAGCTCCAACAACATTTATGTACGATACGGATATTTTGGATATGGCAATTTTTTAAAACTAGATAATAATAATAATAACATCTTTAGAGGTGTGTGTATATATTTAGTTAGATCTCTGAAACCGTTACTTTGAGGACCCATGTTTATCAAGACGTTTTAGTCTTAGTTTAAGAGTTTTCTTTAGTTTTTAGTCTTAGTTTTAGTTGTGGTTCATACTACTGCCCCCTTAAATATTTTACATCCTTTTTTCAACACCCTGTATACATATGTGCACAGTACTTATTATTACTGAGTTGTTTTTGTTTTTAATACATATCTAATGAAGATTTTTTAATTATTTTATTATATGATCAAATTATTCTTAATCGTTTGGAAAAATTAAAAAGTGATTTTAAATAAATAGTTAAACAGTTGCATAGTAAATAAACAATTAAGTGAAAGTAACTAAAAACAATATGATTTGATATGTGATTTTAAATAAGTAGTTAAACAGTTGCATAATAAATAAACAATTAAGTGGAAGTAACTAACAACAATATGATTTGATATGTGATTTTAAATAAGTAGTTAAACAGTTGCATAATAAATAAACAATTAAGTGCCAGTAACTAAAAACAATATGACAATTAACGTTTTAATTCCCGCAGTTACTAATTAATATGCCCCATGTAACTACTTACCACATAAATATTTATATACATAAGTCACCACATAAATATTTTAAATTATTAAAGACGTGCAAATTTTAAAATTATTCTATACCAGAAACACGTGTACTGACGTAAATATAATTTAGATACGTGATCTCGTATCAAACTATTTGATAAATGTTTTCTGATACAATAATGAGCCATTTCAATGTATTCATATTTTTACAGAATATAATGTTATTAAGAATTAATAAACTGAAAATATAAAATATAAGCAAGCATGACAAGTATCATAAATAATCAGGTATTATTAAAACATGCCGAATAATTCATAGAATTACTGTGAAACCGTGTAATTGCAACGTAATACAAAGTTCATAGTATTCATGTAAGTATTGTGTATTAAAATATACAAACAAATCCGGTTGTGCCAACAAATTGTTGTCTTAATTAGTGTAATATTCGATGATTACTCACTAAACGCTTAATTGCTTTGTACACAAATTGTTGTGTCATAACTTCATAAGTATAAATCAAGCATTTGGTCAAGTTTCACAAAAATTTTAACAGAAAAACTCATTGAAAATAGAGAAAACAAACAAACAAAGAAAAACAATTGTTTCTGTTTCACGACCATTATCAAGATGCAAAATGATCTCATCTCATTTCGTCTCTTGATAATGATCGTGAGACCGAAACAATTGTAGAGTTTTTCTTATTAAATAAATTGTGAAACTTAGCCAGTGCTTTATTTATACTAATTTAAATATGTTTTAACAAAAATTAACCACCGATTCATTCAATCTAATTGTTATGTCTTCACTAATTACGAAATTGACAATTACTAGAGTGCTTAAATTTTATCTGGTGGAAATCGTGCATTTTTTTTTTAAACTGGGATTATCTTTAACCTATTCCTGCTGCTGTACATAAACAATTCTCACCTTATCATAATGTATACTGCATACAAAATGTGGCGGCTAATGCATACAATATACTGTATATGGTGTGTGTCAACTAAGCATTCAATTTCAAAGGACATTTATTTTTTTCCGATAAGAACTTTCTATTGTTAACGGATAAATATATTTGCTCTGAATAATATACGTATTATAGCTCAATAAGAAAACTAAAAATCATTTTTTTCTGCACATCTACATAGCTGCACACATAATGAGATCTTATCCAACGAATGACCAAGTTAAATTTTCAAACTTAACAGTATCTCAAAATTTAATAATAATTTTAATATTTAAGTCAATATCTATAGTCCGTGCTTAAGCTTGAGTTCGACTCAAGTCGTATATTTGGTTGCGTTTGGTACATAAACGTTTATAGAAAATATGCAACCAAATATACGACTTGAGATGAACTCATGCTCAAGTACGGACTATAGATACGGTCTAAATGCTGCTATAAATATAAAACTGTAGTTAAACGCAGTAATCATTAAGTTGATAAACATAAATATTTCCGCTTTGAGTATTTGTTGTAGTATTGTTTGAATTTCCTTGTAATTATACATAGCTTCTAATCTTATCTATTACTTGAAATATGTCATGGCCAATAATCGTAATTCTAACAATACACATATGGCTTAAGAAAACTAATAAAATATTAAGTTAAGCCAGCATTTCCCAACTCCTGTAATCCCATGCTTTCATGGGATTAAACAAAAAATATATAATGATAGTTTTGAATAATCTCATATAATCCTAAGTGCTTACGAACATAAATAAAATGGCATATTATTGTGTCTCGTAGAAAAATTTACGAGTGCACACAAAATTACGAATTACAGCTAGCAGAGCAAAATATATATAAAATCCAATTTAATTCTTCATATTGCAAAATATCGCTCAATATCAATAATAAGTTATATAATACCAATAATAATACCATAAATACCAAAATATATAACAATATAACTAAACTTTTTACGTGCTCCATGAACCAAATATGGACGAATAATTATAATCAGCACCATATTAATTTGACGGTAACTTATTTTCTTAGTTACTCGTTAACATGTAACAATAGAAAAAATGTTGTTGAATGAAATGATGAAATTTGACTCAAAACTTTCGATTTATTTTGGTCTACTAAGGACCGGTTTTACAATTGCGGAACATCCTTGTTCCTGGTTCAATTACCTAGGATACAATTGTTGCAACAATTGTATCCTAGGTAATTAAACCAGGAACAAGGATGTTCCACGATTGTAAAACTGACCATAAATCGGATTTTTTGAGCATGGGCGTCACTTTTTAGGACACCCTGTATAACATATAACCATACAAATCTGTTGAATGGTGGTAGAGGTTACTTTATGATATATTTTGATTAATAATCAATAAAAAATAAATAATATATAAACCACATAAACCATAAACCACATAAACCATAAACCGTAAACCACATAAACTACATAAACCATAAACCACATAAACCATAAACCACATAAACCATAAACCACATAAACCATAAACCACATAAACCATAAACCACATAAACCATAAACCACATAAACCATAAACCACAAAAACCATAAACCACATAAACCATAAACCACATAAACCATAAACCACATAACCCTTAAACCATATAAACCAAAAACCACATAAACCATAAACCACATAACCCATAAACCATAGAAAACTGTGATATAAACAAAGTAGTTAGTTTTATTGATTATTTATATAAAAATCTATTTCTTCCTTATGTTCAACACTTATTCGTTTATTTATAAAACCACTTTTTGGTGATTTAGCTATGAGTAATTAAGAATAATTGTCTGCGTTCTTGCCATAACCATAATAACCCGTAAACCATAGAAAACTGTGATATAAACAAAGTAGTTAGTTTTATTGATTATTTATATAAAAATCTATTTCTTCCTTATGTTCAACACTTATTCGTTTATTTATAAAACCACTTTTTGGTGATTTAGCTATGAGTAATTAAGAATAATTGTCTGCGTTCTTGCCATAACCATAATAACCCATAAACCATAGAAAACTGTGATATAAACAAAGTAGTTAGTTTTATTGATTATTTATATAAAAATCTATTTCTTTCTTATGTTCAACACTTATTCGTTTATTTATAAAACCACTTTTTGGTGATTTAGCTATGAGTAATTAAGAATAATTGTCTGCGTTCTTGCGTAAAGATCGACGATAAATCAGCTTATAATCTACTGTCTGAAAAGCAATGACTACCAGAGCAAAGTCCCAGCAGATTCTTGAATCAGTATTTAGGGATGGCAATCGGCCAGGCAGCTGCTTTAAAAATAAGTGCAAACAATAAAGAAACGCGGCCAAGTGCCTTGTAAAACGAAATCTGAAACTTGTGATGTAATCCATTCTGTAAGTATCAATAACATGTAAATGGCAGTTGTGGTAATAACTCATAAATTGTAAATATCTTCTGCCAGGGCTTATCCAATTAGTGGATTTTTGCCATCTATTATTTCACTGTTTAGTGAAAGATACTATATCAAATATCAATTTATCATTGATTTTGACCGACATTTGGATATATAATAAATTAAATTGGATTATTATCCAATGCGCGATTCTTGAAATATTTCTTTCCATTTCTTTTCCATTGATATTTTCAAATATTGATAAGACATCATTAGCAATATCTCAATAACCAGCGTGCCAATATCAATAAAATTTATTGTCGACATTAAGCGATACTTTGAGATATGAAAAATTAAATTGGATGAATATCCAATGCGCAAATCTTGAGATATTTAATTATTTTTTACTATGGTTATATATTTTCCATTGATATTTTCAAATAATGATGTGACTTTATTAGCAATATCTCGAAAACTAGCGTACCCATATCAACTCAATTTATCATTGATATTTACCGACATTTGGATATATAATAAATTAAATTGGATTAATATCCAATGCGTGATTCTGGTGATATTTAATTTTAACAGTAAACATTAGTTTTCCATTGATATTTTCAAATATTGATAAGACATCATTAGCGATATCTCAACAACCAGCGTGCGAATATCAATAAAATTTATTATCGACATTAAGTGATATTGTGAGATATGAAGAATTAAATTGGATGAATATCCAATGCGTGGTGCTTGAGATATTTTATTTTTACTATGGTTATGTATTTTCCATTGATATTTTCAAATAATGATGTGACTTTATTAGCAATATCTCAAAAACTAGCGTACCCATATCATCTCAAGTTATCATTGATATTTACCAACATTTGGATATATAATAATTTAAATTGGATTAATATCCAATGTGTGATTTTTGAGATATTCGCCTTTTACAGTAAACATTTTTTTCCATTGATATTTTCAAATATTGATAAGACATCATTAAATATATCTCAAAACCTAGAGTGCCTATTATTATTGATATTCAGTGATATATTCAAATATGAAGAATTAAATTGGATAAACATCCAATGCGTAATTCGTGAGATTTTTACGTTTTACTATAGTTATGTATTTTCCATTGATATTTACAAATAGTAATGTGGCTTTATTAGCAATATCTTGAAAACTAGCGTACCTATATCAACTTAATTTATCATTGATATTAACTGATATTTGGATATATAACAAATTAAATTGTATTAATATCCAATGCGCGATTCTTGAGATATTTGCTGTTTATAGTAAACATTTGTTTTCCATTGATATTTTCAAATATTGATAAGACATCATTAGCGATATCTCAACAACCAGCGTGCGAATATCAATAAAATTTATTATCGACATTAAGTGATATTGTGAGATATGAAGAATTAAATTGGATGAATATCCAATGCGTGGTGCTTGAGATATTTTATTTTTACTATGGTTATGTATTTTCCATTGATATTTTCAAATAATGATGTGACTTCATTAGCAATATCTCAAAAACCAGCGTACGAATAACAACTCAATTTATCACTCATATTAAATGACATTTTGATATAAAACTAATTTAATTGGATAAATATCCAATGCGCAATTCTCGAGATATTGGGGTTTTACTGAAAATAATTGTTTTCCATTCATATTTTCAAATATTGATAAGACATCATTAAAGATAACACAAAAACTAGCGTGCCAATATTAATGTAACTTATTATTAATATTGAGTGATATTTTGGGATATGAGAAATTAAATTGTATCAATATCCAATGCGTGATTCTTGAGATATTTAATTTTTACTATCGTTATGTATTTTCCATTGATATTTTCATATATAAATATTACTTCATTAACGATATCTCAAAAACCAGCGTACCAATATAATCTCAATTTATCAATGATATTTACCGATATTTGTATATATAATATATTTAATTGGATTAATATCCAATGCTCGATTCTTGAGATATTTGCTTTTTACGATAAACATTTGTTTTCCATTGATATTTTCAAATATTGATAAGACATCATTTAAGATATCTCAAAAACTAGCGCACCAATATCAATATAGCTTATTACGAATATTGAGTGATCCTTTGAGATATGAAGATGTAAATTGCATTAATATTCAATGCGTGGTTCTTTAGATATTTAATATTTTTACTATGGTTATGTATGTTCATTGATATTTACAAATAATGATGTGACTTTATTAGGAATATCTCAAAAACTAGCGTACCGATATAAACTCAATTTATCATTAATATTTACCGACATGTGGACGTATAACAGATTAAATTGTATTAATATCCATTGTGCAATTCTTGAGATATTTGCTTTTTACAGTAAACATTTGATTTCCATTGATATTTTCAAATATTTATAAGACATCATTAAAGATATCTCAAAAACTAGTGCACCAATATCAATATAACTGATTACGGATATTGACTGGTACTTTGAGATATGATGAGTTAAATTGGATGAATATTCAATGCGTGATTCTTGAGATATTTAATTTTTACTATGATTATATATTTTCCATTGATATTTACAAATAATGATGTGACTTTATTAACAATTTCTCAAAAACTACCTTACCCATATCAACTCAATTTATTACTGATATTTACTGACATTAGGGTATCTAATGAATTAAATTGAATTAGTATCCAATGCGCGATTCTTGAGATATTTGCTTTTTACAGTAAACATTTGTTTTCCCATGATATTTTCAAATATTGATAAGACATCGTTAAAGATAATTCAAAAACTAGCGCGCCAATATCAATATAACTTATTAGTGATATTAAGTAATATTTTAAGATATGAAGAATTAAATTGAATGAATATCCAATGCGTGATTCTTGAGATATTTAATTTTTACCATCGTTATGTATTTTCCATTGATATTTTCAAATATAAATATTATTTCATTAGCGATATCTCAAAAACCAGCGTACCAATATCAACTCAATTTATCACTGATATTTACCGACATTTGGATATATAACAAATTAAATTGGATTAATATCCAATGCGCAATTCTCGAGATATTTGCTTTTTACAGTAAACATTGGTTTTCCACTGATATTTTCAAATAATGATAAGACATCATTAGCGATATCTCAACAACTTGCAAATATCAGTGTAACTTATTATTGATATTCAGTGATATTTTCAAATATTAAGAATTAAATTGGATGAATATCCAATGCGTGATTCTGGAGATATTTAATTTTTACTATCGTTATGTATTTTCTATTGATATTTTCATATATAAATATTACTTCATTAGCGATATCTCAAAAACCAGCGTACCAATATCAGCTCAATTTATTTTTGATATTGATCGATATTTGCAAATATAATAAATTAAATTTGATTAATATCCAATGCGTGATTCTTGAGAAATTTTCTTTTCACAGTAAACTTTTGTTTTCTTTTGAGATTTTCAAATATTGATAAAACATAATTAGCAATATCTCAAAAACTAGCGTGCCAATATCAATATAATTTAATATTAATATTTAGTAATATTTTGAAATATAAAAAATTAAATTGGATGAATATCCAATGCGTAAATTTTGAAATATTTAATGTTTACTATCGTTAAGTATTTTCCATTGATATTTTCAAATATACATATTACTTCATTAGCGATATCTCAAAAACCAGCGTACCAATATCAACTCAATTTATCACTAATATTTATTGATATTTGAATATATAACAAATTAAATTGGATTAATATCCAATGTGCGATTCTTGAGATATTTGCTTTTTATGGTAAATATTTGTTTTCCATTCATATTTTCAAATATTGATAAGACATCATTAGTGATATCTCAATCACTAGCGTACCTATATCAATGTAACTTATTATTAAATTTGAGTGATATTTTGGGATATGAGGAATTGAATTGGATGAATATCCAATGCGTGATTCTTGAGATATTTAATTTTTACTATCGTTATGTATTTTGCATTGATATTTTCAAATATAAATATTATTTCACTAGCGATATCTCAAAAACTAGCGTACCAATATCAACTCAATTTATCATTGATATTTACCGATATTTGGATATATAAGAAATTAAATTGGATTAATATCCAATGCGCGATTCTTGAGATATTTGCTTTTTACAGTGAACATTTGTTTTCCATTGATATTTTCAAATATTGATAAGACATCATTAAATATATCTCAACAACTAGCGTGCCAATATTATTATAATTTATTATTAATATTGAATGATATTTTAAGATATAAAAAATTAAATTGGATCAATATCCAATGCGTAATTCTCGAGATATTTAATTTTTACTATCGTTATGTATTTTCCATTGATATTTTCAAATATAAATATTACTTCATTAGCGCTATCACAGAAACCAGCGTACCAATATCATCTAAATTTATTATTGATATTAATCGATATTTGCAAATATAATAAATTAAATTTTATTAATATCCAATGTGTGATTCTTGAGAAATGTGCTTTTTACAGTAAACATTTGTTTTCCACTGATATTTTTAAATATTGATAAGACATCATTAAATATACCTCAAGAACTAGCGTGCCAATATTAATATAATTTATTACTAATATTGAATGGTATTTTGAGATATAAAAAATTAAATTAGATTAACATCCAATGCGTAATTCTCGAGATATTTAATTTTTACTATCGTTATGTATTTTCCATTGATATTTTCAAATATAAATATTACTTCATTAGCAATATCTCAAAGACCAGCGTACCAATATCATCTGCATATATTATAGATATTGATCGATATTTGCAAATATAATAAATTAAATTTGATTAATATCCAATGCGTGATTCTTGAGATATTTGCTTTTTACAGTAAACATTTGTTTTTCATTGATATTTTCAAATAATAATAAGACATCATTAGCGATATCTCAACAACTAGCGTGCCAATATCAATATTATTTATTATTGATGTTGAGTGATATTTCGAAATATGAAGAATTAAATTGGATAAATATCCAATGCGTGATTCTTCAGATATTTAATTTTTACTATGGTTATTCCATTGATATTTACAAATAATGATGTGACTTTATTAGCAATTTCTCGAAAACTAGCGTACCAATATCAACTCAATTTATCATTGATATTGACCGACATTTTGACATATAATAAATTAAATTAGTTATTGTATATTGAAATAATTAAATTAAATAAAAATCAAGAAATTAATTGTAATATTAAAAAACTGTATTATAGTTACTTAAGAGACAAGTGTAAAAGGCATTATTTTTTAATAACTTTTAAGTACTTTACAATATGTATTGCACATTGTTAATAACCATGTCTACAAATTGAATCGTAAATTCCATATTCCGTGTCGAAAGTTGTTAAATATTTTATAGCTTGTGACTTGAACAGATTAATTTTTCATAGCCGCTCATTGTTTTGATCGATGCCTGATGAGTTTTTGGTGATTATGTAATTCCCGCTAGTAGTGGAACTTGTTTTAGAAATGTTAACAGCGCAGTGTAAAAAATACCCTTGAAATCACACTTCCAGCTGACGCTAATGCCATAACAATGCAACTGCTATTTCAAATACTTTATCGCATATTTATCACCATTTCAGGTCTCGCTCGAAATAATTTATCCCACACGTGGATATCCTAGTACACCTGCTGAGCCATGCATTTAAAAGTAATTGATAATTAATATCCCACAAATACGAATAATTAATTAATTCATAAATTATACACGTGCTAATATTTTTCGCAATGCGAATCAGCAAACATACATTAATGGATAAATGTACCAAAAGACGAAGAAAAAGATCACCAAATCGCAGATAACTCATTATATAAACACAATTCTAATATAGATCGTGTATAAATTTACCCCCCAAATATCAGTGAAACATTTAAAATTCAAATATTTTATTGTCCACTTTACTATAATTAAATGATAACTCCTAGAATTCGAGATATGTAGACATGTCCATAACAACGGGGGCGTTCTAAGAGGGCGTTATCATCCTAATAACGCCCTTGGTGTATAATAATAATAATAATCTTTATTGCTGCTAATGACAAATATGTCTTACACAGGTCATAAAGTATAAAAAAGTATAAAATACGAAATACGAAATCCAATACAAATTTAAAACACAAAGAATAGATAGCTAATACGCTCATAAGAAATATTTATTAAACAGTAAAAACCCAAAAAAAATATGATGCTCATATACATCGTAACAAGCAAATTTAAATATTTACTGTCTGTATGATATGCAAATTTAGCGACCCATCGAAATTGTTTTTATTCATGGCGCATTTTGGGTCAAGTGCGATTTACTTGAACACTCGATGGTACGTGTCCGTATTTTTCCAGAGTCAAGGTGAAGCTGAAAAAAAATTAAGGAAAAAACTATTCATTGCCGAATAAAGGCAGCCAGCTGAATTGTAATGAACGAAACAACATTGGAATTTATGCAACGTGCTTTTATTTAATTGTGCGTTACTAATTTTGCCCACAAGTTGATTGATCTTATTGTTTACTTGAGGTACGTGACTGTATAAATAGTTTGCATATTTAATTTCGTGAATGTAGTTAGATATAAGCATGTATTCAATAGACGTCTGATTCATTTAAAATTGCCAATATGATGATGGCTTTTAATCAAATATTTTTATATAATACCATATGTAATAATAATAATAATAATCTTTATTTTTCATTGTCAGTACAGATGTACATGATACATAGACATATACATATATATTGTACTTGAAAAAACGTCAAAATAATTACATAATAACATATGTGATAGCAATTTGCTCCAATAAATTTTTTTTTTGCATGAAAGTTTTTCGCTTAGAGATTTGTATGAGAGCAACTGACATAAATAGTTAAATTCGTTTTATTCAGTTTGAATCGTTTTTATGATTCGAACTCATGAAAATAATTATTTTCAAACTTTTCGAGTTAAGTTCAATTTATTCATTAAATAATATTGATATGATTGGCTAAAATATAATGCAAACCTCACTGTCATGTGAGTCATGTTAAAAAGAGATATAACTTGAAGTTAACTTTTAAAATTGTAAGTATCAATCGTAGTTTCAAAAAATATCTATAAGAATTGTTTAGACTCGAAGAATTATAATGCTGTTCAAAGGGTTGTAAACCTTTTAAAATTGTAAGTATCAATCGTAATTTGAAAAAAGATCTATAAGAGTTTTTTAGACTCGAAGAATGATAATGCTGTTCAAAATTTTGGACTAAAAGTTGGTCCTAAATCGTAACGACGTGTGGATGACATTAAGGTTATATCTTTATACAATAATTTATTATCATAATCACGAACATAGTATCATTCATAATATCAACATATCATACCAACATAATATAATCATAATCCGCGTAATTAAATTGCAGCTCTGCTGTCTGCTGGCAGCAGAAAAATTAATATCTGATCTGTCTAGCAAATTTGCACTGCATTTAACATCCCTATAACATGCACTTTTTCATTGGTCACATATTTCTTGCAATACTTCTGAATTTCTCAAAAATTACGATTGTTAACAACAAATGTGTTCAAGATGCAAGACATATGCACTCCACGAGCCTCCAGAGGGAGAGGAGATCGGCTGCTGACCCCAAGGTCCAGGAGTACGAGAATTCTGCGAGCTACTGGAAATCCCAAGCCCAGCTGACTCTGAACGCGAAGCTGAACCACAAGGAAAATACAAGTGAGCATTAAAAATTTGTCAAAGTGAATTTCGATTCTATATATAACTATAACAATGGTGCAGATTCACAAATATTGTTAAATATTTAGGAATCAGTTACATGGACTTTTAAGTTGGTTAATGACTTTTAAGTTGGCAAAATTAGATGATTGAGTTACTGCCTGAGATATAACCAGAGGATAGTTATCATGCCTTTAATCAACTTCCATTATTTTCGATGATTTTCAAGAGTCACATAGACTTTCTATGTTGGACAGGGACTTTTAAGTTGGCAAAATTAGATGATTGAGTTACTGCCGGAGATATAACTAAAGGATAGTTACAGTGCCTTCAATCAGCTTCAATCATTTTAGATAATTTTCAAAAGTAACATTGACTTTTAAGTTGGCAAAATTAGATGATTAAGTTACTGCCGGATACATAACTTCAGGATAGTTATAGTGCCTTCAATCAGCTTCAATCAGTTTAGAAAATTTTCAAAAGTTACATAGACTTTTAAGTAGGACAATGACTTTTAAGTTGGCAAAATTAGATGATTGAGTTACTGCCGGAGACATAACCAGAGGATAGTTATAGTGTCTTTAATCAGCTTCAATCATTTTAGATGATTTTCAAAAATTTGGATGCCTTTCTTCATTTTTTTTTAATGCAGTCTACAATTTTTAATAGAGTCTAGTTGATTTAATCTCTAATTCTCCACGTATTTCCGTGTTTCTAATCGCCTCATCCAGTCTAGTATTACATAACTAGAGGATAGTTATAGTGCCTTCAATCAGCTTCAATCATTTTAGAAAATTTTCAAAAGTTACATAGACTTTTAAGTAGGACAATGACTTTTAAGTTGGCAAAATTAGATGATTGAGTTACTGCCGGAGACATAACTAGAGGATAGTTATAGTGTCTTTAATCAGCTTCAATCATTTTAGATGATTTTCAAAAATTTGGATGCCTTTCTTCATTTTTTTTAATGCAGTCTACAATTTTTAATAGAGTCGAGTTGATTTAATCTCTAATTCTCCACGTATTTCCGTGTTTCTTATCGCCTCATCCAGTCTAGTATTACATAACTAGAGGATAGTTATAGTGCCTTCAATCAGCTTCAATCATTTTAGAAAATTTTCAAAAGTTACATAGACTTTTAAGTAGGACAATGACTTTTTAGTTGGCAAAATTAGATGATTGAGTTACTGCCGGAGACATAACTAGAGGATAGTTATAGTGTCTTTAATCAGCTTCAATCATTTTAGATGATTTTCAAAAATTTGGATGCCTTTCTTCATTTTTTTTAATGCAGTCTACAATTTTTAATAGAGTCTAGTTGATTTAATCTCTAATTCTCCACGTATTTCCGTGTTTCTTATCGCCTCATCCAGTCTAGTATTACATAACTAGAGGATAGTTATAGTGCCTTCAATCAGCTTCAATCATTTTAGAAAATTTTCAAAAGTTACATAGACTTTTAAGTAGGACAATGACTTTTTAGTTGGCAAAATTAGATGATTGAGTTACTGCCGGAGACATAACCAGAGGATAGTTATAGTGCCTTCAATCAGCTTCAATTATTTTAGATGATTTTCAAAAGTCACATGGACTTTTAAGTTGGACAGGCACTTTTAAGTTGGCAAAATTAGATGATTGGGTTACCACCAGAGACATAACTAGAGGATAGTTATAGTGCCTTCAATCATCTTCAATCATTTTAGATGATCTAGAAAAATTTAGATGCCTTTCTTGATTTTTTTTTAATACAGTCTACAGTTTTTAATACAGTCTAGTTGATTTAATCTCTAGTTCTCTACGTATTTATTACATATATAGAGGATAGTTATAGTGCCTTCAATCAGCTTCAATCATTTTAATTGAATAATGAAATAAATAGAAAACTTATTTCAATTAAATTTTGAAGTAAATTATAATTTAATACCACTACAGATTTTTAAATTATCTTTAAGTTTACATTTAGTGAAATTATTATTGTCCTGCAAATCCTTTAGTTACACCTATCCATATCCAACCAGAATGATATTTTTTATTTGCCTATGCAATTCTTCGTTCCATCCCAAGTTGAAGATATTTATGTATGTTAACGCTATCTTTAATTTCATTTTTACAAAAGTCACATGGACTTTTAAGTTGAACAGGTACTTTTAAGTTGGCAAAATTAGATGATTGAGTTACTGCCGGAAATATAACTAGAGGATAGTTATATTGCCTTCAATCAGCTTCAATCAGTTTAGATGATTTTCAAAAGTCACATGGACTTTTAAGTTAGACAGAGACTTTTAAGTTAGCAAAATTAGATGATTGAGTTACTGCCTGAGATATAACTAGAGGATAGTTACAGTGCCTTCAATCAGCATCAAACATTTTAGATGATTTTCAAAAGTCACGTGGACTTTTAAGTTGAACAGGGACTTTTGAGTTGGCAAAATTAAATGATTGAGTTACTGCCTGAGATATAACTAGAGGATAGTTACAGTGCCTTCAATCAGCATCAAACATTTTAGATGATTTTCAAAAGTCACGTGGACTTTTAAGTTGAACAGGGACTTTTGAGTTGGCAAAATTAAATGATTGAGTTACTGCCTGAGACATAACCAGAGGATAGTTACAGTGCCTTCAATCAGCTTCAATCATTTTAGATGATTTTCAAAAGTCACATGGACTCTAAAGATGGACAGAGACTTTTAAGTTGGCAAAATTAGATGATTGAGTTACTGCCGGAGACATAACTAGAGGATAGTTATAGTATCTTCAATCAGCTTCAATCATTTTAGATGATTTAAAAAAAATTAGAAGCCTTTCTTCATTTTTTTTATGCAGTCTACAGTTTTTAATATAATCTTGTTGATTTAATCTCTGGTTCTCCACGTATTTCCGTGTTTCATATCGTCTCATCCAGTCTGGTATTACATAACTTGAGGATAGATATAGTGCTTTCAATCAGCTTCAATCATTTTAATTCATTTAAGAAATAAATAGAAAATTTTTTCAATTAAATTTTGAAGTAATTTATAAATTAATAGCAACTACAGTTATTTTTAATATTTATTTAACATAATTCGTTTTAATTTATCTTTAAGTTTAAGTTTAATAATATTATTATTATTATGCAAATCCTTTAGTTACACCTATCCATATCCAACCAGAATGATATTTTTTATTTGCCTATGCAATTCTTCGCTCCATCCCAAGTTGAAGATATTTATGTATGTTAATGCTATCTTTAATTTCATTTTTTCAAAAATCACATGGACTTTTAAGTTGGCAAAATTATATGGTTGAATTACTGCCGGAGACATAACTGGAGGATAGTTCTAGTGCCTTCAATCAGCTTCAGTCATTTTAGATGATTTTCAAAAGTCACATGGACTTTTAAGTTGGACAGCGACTTTTAAGTTGGAAAAATTATATGATTGAGTTACACCAGAGACATAACTAGTGGATAGTTATGGTGCCTTCAATTAGCTTCAATCATTTTAGATGATTTAGAAAAATTAAGATACATTTCTTCCTTGGACAGGGACTGTCCAAGGGACTTTTGGACTGGGACTTCTAAGTTGGCAAAATTAGATGATTGAGTTTCTGCCGGAGACATAACTAAAGGATAGTTATAGTGCCTTCAATCAGCTTCAATCATGTTAGATGATTTTCAAAAGTCACATAGACTTTTAAGTTGGATAGGGTTTTTTAAGTTGACAAAATTAGATGATAGAGTTTCTTCCGGAGACATAACTAGAGAATAGTTATAGTGCCTTCAATCAGCTTCTATCATTTTAGATGATTTTCAAAAGTCACAGAGACTTTTAAGTTGGACAGGGACTTTTAACTTGGCAAAATTAGATGATTGAGTTACAGCCTGAGACATAACCAGAGGATAGTTATAATGCCTTCAATCGGCGTCCATCATTTTAGATGATTTTCAAAAGTCACATGGACTTTTAAGTTAGATAGGGACTTTTAAGTTGGCAAAATTAGATGATTGAGTTATTGCCGGAGACATAACTTGAGGATAATTATAGTGCCTTCAATCAGCTTCAATCATTTTAGATAATTTTCAAATGTCACATGGACTTTTAAGTTGGACAGTGACTTTTAAGTTGGCAAAATTATATGATTGAGTTACTGCCTGAGACATAACCAGAGGATAGTTATAGTGCCTTCAATCAGCTTCAATCATTTTAGATGATTTTCAAGTCACATGGACTTTTAAGTTGGACAAGGATTTTTAAGTTGGCAAAATTAGATTGACTTACTGCCAGAGACATAACCAGAGGATAGTTACAGTGCCTTCAATCAGCTTCAATCATTTTAGATGATTTTCAAAAGTCACATGGACTTTTAAGTTAGATAGGGACTTTTAAGTTGGCAAAATTAGATTGACTTACTGCGAGAGACATAACCAGAGGATAGTTATAGTGCCGGCAATCAGCTTCAATCATTTTAGATGATTTTTAAAAGTCACATAGACTATTAAGTTGGACAGGGAGTTTTACGTTGTCAAAATTAGATGATTGAGTTATCGCCGGAGACTTAACTGGAGGATAGTTATAGTGTCTACAATCTGCTTCAATCATTTTAGATGACTTTTAAAAAAAATTATGCCTTTCTTCATTTTTTTTTTAATGCAGTCTACAGTTTTTAGTAGAGTCTAGTTGATTTAATCTCTAGTTCTCCACGTATTTCCGTGTTTCTTATCGTCTCATCCAGTCTAGTATTACATAACTTGAGGATAATTATAGTGGCTTCAATCAGCTTCAATCATTTTAGATAATTTTCAAATGTCACATGGACTTTTAAGTTGGACAGTGACTTTTAAGTTGGCAAAATTATATGATTGAGTTACTGCCTGATACATAACTACAGGATAGTTATAGTGTCTTCAATCAGCTTCAATCATTTTAGATGATTTTCAAGTCACATGGACTTTTAAGTTGGACAAGGATTTTTAAGTTAGCAAAACTAGATGATTGAGTTACTGCCGGAGACATAACTAGAGGATAGTTATAGTGCGTTCAATCAACTTCAATCATTTTAGATGATTTAAAAAAATGTAGAAACCTTTCTACATTTTTTTTTTAATTCAGTATACAGTTTTTAGTAGAGTCTAGTTGATTTAATCTTTAGTTCTCCACGTATTTCCGTGCTTCTCATCTTCTCATCTAGTCTAGTACTACATGGCTGGTCTTTACTACTTCTATAAATTAGTTAATGAAATAAATGACCACTGCATTTTTGTGTAATCTACTGGCCAACAATCAATTCATTGTCAATGGTTCAATTCTGGCTAATTCTCCACGTACTTCCGTGCTTCTCATCTTCTCATCTAGTCTAGTACTACATGGCCAGTCATTCCTCTATAAATTAGTTGATGAAATAAATTACCACTGCATTTTTGTGTAATCTGCTAGCCAACAATCAATTCATTGTCAATGGTTCAATTCTGGCTAATTCTCCACGTACTTCCGTGCTTCTCATCTTCTTATCTAGTCTAGTACTACATGGCCAGTCATTCCTCTATAAATTAGTTGATGAAATAAATTACCACTGCATTTTTGTGTAATCTGCTAGCCAACAATCAATTGATTGTCAATGGTTCAATTCTGGCTAATTCTCCACGTACTTCCGTGCTTCTCATCTTCTCATCTAGTCTAGTACTACATGGCCAGTCATTCCTCTATAAATTAGTTGATGAAATAAATTACCACTGCATTTTTGTGTAATCTGCTAGCCAACAATCAATTGATTGTCAATGGTTCAATTCTGGCTAATTCTCCACGTACTTCCGTGCTTCTCATCTTCTCATCTAGTCTAGTACTACATGGCCAGTCATTCCTCTATAAATTAGTTGATGAAATAAATTACCACTGCATTTTTGTGTAATCTGCTAGCCAACAATCAATTCATTGTCAATGGTTCAATTCTGGCTAATTCTCCACGTACTTCCGTGCTTCTCATCTTTTCATCTAGTCTAGTACCACATTGCCAGTCATTCCTCTATAAATTAGTTGATGAAATAAATTACCACTGCATTTTTGTGTTATCTGCTAGACAACAATCAATTCATTGTGAATGGTTCAATTCTGGCTAATTCTCCACGTACTTCCGTGCTTCTCATCTTTTCATCTAGTCTAGTACTACATGGCCAGTCATTCCTCTATAAATTAGTTGATGAAATAAATTACCACTGCATTTTTGTGTAATCTGCTAGCCAACAACCAATTCATTGGCAATGGTTCAATTCTGGCTAATTCTCCACGTACTTCCGTGCTTCTCATCTTCTCATCTAGTCTAGTACTACATGGCCAGTCATTCCTCTATAAATTAGTTGATGAAATAAATTACCACTGCATTTTTGTGTAATCTGCTAGCCAACAACCAATCATTGGCAACGGTTCAATTCTAGCTAATTCTCCACGTACTTCCGTGCTTCTCATCTTCTCATCTAGTCTAGTACTACATGGCCAGTCATTCCTCTATAAATTAGTTGATGAAATAAATTACCACTGCATTTTTGTGTAATCTGCTAGCCAACAATCAATTCATTGTCAATGGTTCAATTCTGGCTAATTCTCCACGTACTTCCGTGCTTCTCATCTTCTCATCTAGTCTAGTACTACATGGCCAGTCATTCCTCTATAAATTAGTTGATGAAATAAATGACCACTGCATTTTTGTGTAATCTGCTAGCCAACAATCAATTCATTGTCAATGGTTCAATTCTGGCTAATTCTCCACGTACTTCCGTGCTTCTCATCTTCTCATCTAGTCTAGTACTACATGGCCAGTCATTCCTCTATAAATTAGTTGATGAAATAAATTACCACTGCATTTTTGTGTAATCTACTAGCCAACAACCAATTCATTGGCAATGGTTCAATTCTGGCTAATTCTCCACGTACTTCCGTGCTTCTCATCTTCTCATCTAGTCTAGTACTACATGGCCAGTCATTCCTCTATAAATTAGTTGATGAAATAAATTACCACTGCATTTTTGTGTAATCTGCTAGCCAACAATCAATTCATTGGCAATGGTTCAATTCTGGCTAATTCTCCACGTACTTCCGTGCTTCTCATCTTCTCATCTAGTCTAGTACTACATGGCCAGTCATTCCTCTATAAATTAGTTGATGAAATAAATTACCACTGCGTTTTGTGTAATCTGCTGGCCAACAATCACTTCTTTGGCAATGGTTCATCTTAGGCTAACATAATGTTTCTAAGTTTTTCGACAAGTGGATTCACAAGTAGTTTTGATCAAATAATACATTTACGATAACTGTGTAGATAATAGTGATGCGTTTACTTCCTGGGTTATTGACTTTACCTACTGATAACAGACGAGCGTTCGATTCTACCAGTTCGAAATTTCAGATATCGCCAAGAATGTAATCATGTTCCTCGGGGACGGCATGTCACTGCCCACTCTCGCTGCAGCCAGGGTTTATCTGGGGCAAATGAACGGAAAGCCAGGCGAAGAAACGGTGCTGTCCTTCGAGGAGTTTCCGCACACGGCCTTGTCCAAGGTAAAAAAGCCAACCGCATTAATTAAGTAACGAGCGACAATTAATCGGCGCTTTGCAGACTTACTGCGTGGACTCGCAAGTGGCGGATTCTGCGTGCTCTGCAACGGCTTACCTCTGCGGGGTCAAATCAAACCTGGGTACGATCGGTGTGACTGGGTCGGTTCCTCTAGGATCCTGCGATTCCGCGATGAACACCTCCACGCACGTGTCGTCCATCGGCAGATGGTCGCAGATGAAGAACAAGAGGACTGGTATTGTTACCACAACCAGGGTCACTCATGCTTCTCCTTCAGGTAATAATTGAACCGTACTTGTAGAACTCAAATGTCTGCCCAACACAGTACATTGATTACATATTTCTTTATTGATGAGGAAAAATTGCTTCCTTGAAAGTTGATACTAGATTGAGATTGTCTGGTAAGAACCAAACTCTCCTAGAGTTTGGTCCTTGCTTCCTTTGGACTTTGCCAAAAGTTGAACAACTTTTGGCAGTTGATACTAGATTGAGATTGTCTGGTAAGGACCAAACTCTCCTAGACTTTGATCCTTGCTTCCTTTGGACTTTGCCTAAAGTTGTACAACTTTTGGCAGTTGATACTAGATTGAGATTGTCTGGTAAGGACCAAACCCTCCTAGAGTTTGGTCCTTGCTTCCTTTGGACTTTGCCAAAAGTTGTTCAACTTTTCGCAAAGTTGTTCATCTTTGCCAAACTTTCGCGCTATGTCTGAATATGCAATTACCTGTTCATGGTTGTAGGTGTCTATGCCCAAACTGCCCACCGAGACTGGGAAAGCGACTTCGACAGCGGCCTAGAACACGTCGACCCCAAAAAATGCAAAGACATAGCCCACCAGCTCATCTTCGGTGAGACCGGCAAGAACTTCAACGTCATCCTCGGAGGTGGGCGCTCGAAGATGATACCCTTCTCCGAGAAGGACGAGGAAGGCATCAACGGCGAGCGTTTGGACGGCGTCAATCTGATCCACGAGTGGTTGGTCACCAAATCTGGGCAGAAGGCCCAATACGTCTGGGACAGGGACGGCCTCCTCAACGTCAGCTCCAAAACTGACTACCTCCTGGGGCTCTTCGAGAGCTCCCACTGCGTCTACAATCTGGACAGGACCGACTCGGAACCAACTCTCGCCGAGATGACCGAAGCTGCCATCAACATTTTGAAGAAGGGGAAGGAAGGGTACTTCCTCTTCGTCGAGGGAGGAAGGATCGACCACGCTCACCACGACACCAAGGCCAAGAAGGCTTTAGACGAGACCGTCCAGTTCTCAGAGGCCGTCAGGAAGGCCACGGAGATGGTCAACTCTGAAGACACTTTGATCGTCGTCACCTCGGACCACGCACACACGCTGACCGTGAATGGGTACCCATCCAGGGGAAACGATATCATTGGAATTGCAGGAGTTGCTGACGATGCTCTGCCCTATGCCACGCTGAGTTATGCCAATGGACCTGGGTTTCAGCATGAAGAAGATGGTAACAGGCACGATCTCAACAAAGATAACATGCGTAAGTACTGCCAAAAACCTCCCAAAATGTAGTATTTGCATATTTAATATTAGATTTGTATTTAGTACACCTGAAGTTAATTCTCCTGAAACTTTGACATTGTTTCAGCACCAAATAAGTGCGAATATCAAAGATATAACTCTCCACATTGACTAGTATGGGTCCCCTATTACTGAAACTTCTGAAAATTTATTAATTGCATATCTAATATTAGATATGGGTTTAGTACACCTAAAGCTAATTCTCCTGAAAATTTGACAAAGTTTCAGCACTAAATATGTGCGAAAATCAAAGATATAACTTTCCGCGTTAACTAGTATGGGTCCCCTATTACTGAAACTTCTGAAAACTTACAAATTGCATATTTAAGATTAGATTTGTGTTTAGTACACCTGAAGCTAAGTCTCCTGATAATTTGACAAAGTTTCAGCACTAAATAAGTGAGAAAATCAGAGATATAACTTGCTGCATTAACTAGTATGGGTCCCCTTTTACTGAAACTTCTGAAAATTTATGAATTGCATATGTAATATTAGATTTGTGTTTAGCATACCTGAAGCTAATTCTCCTGAATATTTTGACAAAGTTTCAGCACTGAATAAGAGCGAAAATCAAAGATATAACTTTTTGCATTAACTAGTATGAGTCCCTTATTACTGAAACTGCTGAAAATTCATGAATTGCATATTTAATACTAGACATGTATTTAGTACAGCTGAAGCTAATTCTTCTGAAAATTTGACAAAGTTTCAGCACCAAATAAGTGCGAAAATCAAAGATATAACTTTCTGCATTGACTAGTATGGGTTCCCTATTACTGAAACTTCTGAAAACTTATAAATTGCATATTTAATATTAGATATGATTTTAGTACACCTAAACCTAATTCTTCTGAAAGTTTGACAAAGTTTCAGCACTAAATAAGTGCGAAAATCAAAGATACAACTTTCTGCATTGTCTAGTATGGGTTCCCTATTACTGAAACTTCTGAAAATTTATTAATTGCATATTTAGTATTAGATGTGTATTAAGTACACCTAAAGCTAATTCTCCTGAAAATTTGACAAAGTTTCAGTACCAAATAAGTAAGAAAATCTAATATATAACTTTCTGCATTAACTAGTATGGGTCCCCTATTACTGAAACTTCTGAAAATTTATTAATTACTTATCTAATATTAGATTTGTGTTTAGTACACCTGCAGCTAATTCTCCTGAAAATTTGACTAAGTTTTAAGACTAAATAAGTGCGAAAATTCAATATATAACTTTCTGCATTAACTAGTATGGGTCCCTTATAACTGAACCTTCTAAAAATTTATTAATTGCATATTTAATATTAGATTTGTATTAAGTATACCTGAAGCTAATGCTCCTGAAAATTTGACAAAGTTTCAGTACTTAATAAGTGCGAAAATCGAAGATATAACTTTCTGCATTGACTAGTGTAGGTCTTCTATTACTGAAACTTCTGAATATTTTTTAATTGCATATTTAATATTAGATATGTATTTAGTATATCTGAAGCTAATTCTCCTAAAAATTTGACAAAGTTTCAGCACTAAATAAATGCGAAAGTCAAAGATATAACTTTCTGCATTGACTAGTATAGGTCCCCTATAACTGAAACTTCTGAAAGTTTATTATTTACATATTCAATGTTAGGTTTGTGTTTAGTACATCTGAAGCTAATTCTCCTGAAAATTTGATAAAGTTTCAGTACCAAATAAGTGCGAAAATCAAAGATATAACTTTCTGCATTTACTTGTATAGGTCCCCTATTACTTAAACGACTGAAAAATTATTAATTGCATACTTAATATAAGATTTATGTTTAGTACACCTGAAGCTAATTCTCCTGAAAATTTCACAAAGTTTCAGCACTAAATCGGTGCGAAAATCAAAGATATGACTTTCTGGATTGACTAGTATGGGTCCCCTATTCCTGAAACTTCTGAAAATTTATTAATGCATATCTTATATTAGATTTGTGTTTAGTACACCTAAAGCTAATTCTTCTAAAAATTTGACAAAGTTTCAGCACTAAATAAGTGCGAAAATCAAAGATATAACTTTCTGCATTGACTAGTATAGGTCCCCTATTCCTGAAACTTCTGAAAATTTATTAATGCATATCTTATATTAGATTTGTGTTTAGTACACCTAAAGCTAATTCTCCTTAAAATTTGACAAAGTTTCAGCACTAAATATGTGCGAAAATCAAAGATATAACTTTCTGCATTGACTAGTATGGGTCCCCTATTACTGAAACTTCTGAAAATTTATTAATTGCATATTTGATATTAGATATGTGTTTAGTACACCTGAAGCTAATTCTCCTGAAAATTTGACAAAGTTTCAGCACTAAATAAGTGCGAAAATCAAAGATATAACTTTCTGCATTAACTAGTATGGGTCCCCTATTACTGAAACTTCTGAAAATTTGTGAATTGCATATTTAATATTAGATTTATATTTAGTACACCTGAAGCTAATTCTCCTGAAAATTTGATATAGTTTCAGCACTAAACAAGTGCGAAAATCAAAGATATAACTTTATGCATTGACTACTATGGGTCCCCTATTACTGAAACTTCTGAAAATTTGTGAATTGCATATTTAATATTAGATATGTATTTAGTACACCTGAAGCTAATTCTCCTGAAAATTTGACAAAATTTTAGCACTAAATAAGTGCGAAAATCAAAGATATAACTTTCTGCATTGACTAGTATGAGCCCCCAATTACTGAATCTTCTGAAAATTTATTAATTGCATATTTGATAATAGATATGTGTTTAGTACACCTGAAGCTAATTCTCCTGAAAATTTGGCAAAGTTTCAGTACTAAATAAGTGCGAAAATCAAAGATATTACGTTCTGCATTAACTAGTATGGGTCCCCTTGTACTGAAACTTCTGAAAACTTATAAACTGCATATTTAATATAAGACTTGTGTTTAGTACACCTGAAGCTAATTCTACTGAAAATTTGACAAAGTTTCAGCACTAAATAAGTGCGAAAATCAAAGATATAACTTTCTACATTGACTAGTATGGTTCCCCTATTACTGAAACTTCTGAAAATTTGTGAATTGCATATTTAATATTAGATATGTGTTTAGTACACCTGAAGCTAATTCTCCTGAAAATTTAACAAAGTTTCAGCACTAAATAAGTGCGAAAATCAAAGATATAACTTTCTACATTGACTAGTATGGTTCCCCTATTACTGAAACTTCTGAAAATTTGTGAATTGCATATTTAATATTAGATATGTGTTTAGTACACCTGAAGCTAATTCTCCTGAAAATTTAACAAAGTTTCAGCACTAAATAAGTGCGAAAATCAAAGATATAACCAACTGCATTGATTAGTATAGGTCCCCTATTACTGAATCTTCTGAAAATTCATTAATTGCATATTTGATAATAGATATGTGTTTAGTACACCTGAAGCTAATTCTCCTGAAAATTTGGCAAAGTTTCAGTACTAAATAAGTGCGAAAATCAAAGATATTACGTTCTGCATTAACTAGTAAGGGTCCCCTTGTACTGAAACTTCTGAAAACTTATAAACTGCATATTTAATATAAGACTTGTGTTTAGTACACCTGAAGCTAATTCTACTGAAAATTTGACAAAGTTTCAGCACTAAATAAGTGCGAAAATCAAAGATATAACTTTCTACATTGACTAGTATGGTTCCCCTATTACTGAAACTTCTGAAAATTTGTGAATTGCATATTTAATATTAGATATGTGTTTAGTACACCTGAAGCTAATTCTCCTGAAAATTTAACAAAGTTTCAGCACTAAATAAGTGCGAAAATCAAAGATATAACCAACTGCATTGATTAATATAGGTCCCCTATTACTGAATCTTCTGAAAATTCATTAATTGCATATTTGATAATAGATATGTGTTTAGTACACCTGAAGCTAATTCTCCTGAAAATTTGGCAAAGTTTCAGTACTAAATAAGTGCGAAAATCAAAGATATTACGTTCTGCATTAACTAGTATGGGTCCCCTTGTACTGAAACTTCTGAAAACTTATAAACTGCATATTTAATATAAGACTTGTGTTTAGTACATCTGAAGCTAATTCTCCTGAAAATTTGACCAAGTTTCAGCACAAAATAAGTGCGAAAATCAAAGATATAACTTTCTGCATTGACTAGTATGGGTCCCCTATTACTGAAACTTCTGAGAATTTATGAATTGCATATTTAATATTAGATATGTGTTTAGTGCACCTGAAGCTAATTCTCCTGAAAATTTGACAAAGTTCCAGTACTAAATAAATGAGAAAATCAAAGATATAAATTTCTGCATTGACTAGTATGGGTCCCCTATTACTGAAACTTCTGAAAATTTATTAATTGCATATTTAATATAAGATTTTTGTTTAGTACACCTGAAACTACTTTTATAAATATAATAATATAACAACCTTAAAGTTAATAGTAATTAATAACACGTGTTATGTACCGAGGCAACCCAATATACACTTGATGACGCGAAAATGTATTTTAGGAGACAATTTGGTAGTCAAACGTATGCAACCAAATGAACATATTTTGAAAAATTTCTAGATTTTCATTTTATTAGATATTTGAATATTAACAGTACATTATACGTCCTCTAACTGATATATCTAAGTTTCTTATTTTTTTTCTATTAAAAGGAAGTATATTTCACAAACTGTAATTATTTATTAATAGATTATTAATATTAATACATTGATTTAATTAAAATTAACATTTGTTATGCTTACATAAAATTCTATTCATTTAACTAAATTGTCTATTGAAAGATAACATGTACAAATGTATTTATACGTTTAAGATGATGTTTTAATATTTGTTTCATATACTATTTAATTTTATTATGAACACATCAACACTTCAAGTAATATCAATCTTTTATATAAATTGAAATATTCTTTTTGGAGTTTGAAAAGCTCTAAGATTGTGTTTTATTAATATTTAGATAATAATGAATATTATTAGATATTAGTTTTAATTAAATATCAATGTCTATTGAGTAATATCACGTGAAAAGTTATGTTTACAAATTTATTGTAACACAATAAATTCATTTATTGATGATTTATTGATGATAAGTTTAAGGTAATGTTAAAATTTTTTTTTCACATACTATTTTTTTTTATTATGAACAAATAACACATTAATACATCAAGTATTATCAATTCTTTATACAAATTGAAATATTCTTTTAGAAGTTTGAAAAACTCTAAGGTTGTGTTTTATTAATTTTCGGATGATAGAGAATATTATTAGTTATTAGTTTTAATTAAATATCAATATCTACTGAGTCATAACACGTGAAAAGTTATATGTTTACAAATTTATTTATATATTTAAGGTGATGTTATAAATCTTGTTTCGTATACTATTTAACTTTTATTATGAACAAATAACACAACTACAGTAATATTAATTATTCTTTATACAAATTGAAATATTCTTTAAGCAGTTTGAAAGACTTTATGGTTGTGTTTTATTAATTTTCAGATGATAAAGAATACACATTCCCAGCGCTGGCCCCTCTTGACTCCGAGACGCACGGAGGCGACGATGTGGCCATCTTCGCCACCGGCCCTTGGTCGCACCTCTTCAGGGGAGTCATTGAACAAAATGTCATACCCCACATCATGGCCTACGCTTCGTGCGTAGGGGACGGTGTTACAGCCTGTGATGATTTTCACCAAAAATCGTAGCTCTTAAGTTATCGCCCTAGCTTCCAATTTTATTGCTTAACTATTGCTTTAATTAAAAATAATGTAGTACAAATGTGTCAATTGTGTATAGTGTGTATACGATGTGTGTCTGTGAACTATGTAAAATTTAAATAAATTATTTTTTTATAGAACGTCTAACTTTACTAAATATTAATTTAAAACTATGGTATTAAAATATACAGGCATTTACCTTTTGTTTTTGCAGTTGTAAACACAACTAAGATTTATTCCTCGGAACTGATAACAGCAATAGACTTATCAAAAGCCATTCTATTGATCACCATTTGAATTTTTTGTTGAAAATGTTGATGGCATTAAAATTTTCTCAGATAAGTTCGGAATTTGTGTTTCAAGCCAAGAGAATAGTACATGCTGAATCCAAATATATCAATTATTTTGCTGTTAGATGTTTATGTTACTTGCTGCTATAAACAAACCAAAAAGATCTTTTTATCAGTAATTTCCCACATGTAGATATGCGGAGAAAGTAAAATAATGAGTATTATTGTTACATTTTTATTTTATTATAAAGCACAGTTTATATTCGATAGTATATACTTTGTACATTTAAAAAAAAAATTATATGGCTATTTTAAGTCTAGTTCATTCTACCCAACATTCTTAGATACTGCAACAGAATGAATGAATTAATTAACCGCCTTCAATTGATATTACAACATATCAATTAGTCTTGTCGTTTTCCAAACAATGAACACGTAGTTTCGCTTTAGAATAACGTACTTGGTTTGGTACTCTTGTGAATACGAAAAATAATCTCAGGATATTGGGTATCTATATACATAGCTTCTTAAGCATTCTAGTCACTATGAAATTAATGTAAAGAAAAACATTCTTGATTGATATCCTAATTAAAGCAAGTACTGTATATATCTCCATAAAGTTTACATAAAGAAGAGTACTTCTGCTATATTACTCTTAAACAGACAGTTGTTTGTGTATACTTTAGTCTTCTTGCGAAGGCAGTAGACTCATATGCAGATAGAAATAACTGCATTGTAATAATCAACGAGGAGTAATCACTTGAATGGTCTAGCAAAATATCTTGCTTCAGAAATCGCTGGCTTATTAAATTAAGTACAGATGTAATAGGCAAATTACTTGTGTTCTCGCAACTTTTCAGTGAATTAACCTGTCCTCTAAATAAATTAAAGCATTCAATTTCGATAACCTCACGTTTGGATATGTTTGCATGCATCAGTAAGCCTTGTTATTACAACGATTTTACTGTCGGCATGCAGCCACCAGGAACGCATCGTGCAATAAAACGGTGGATACGTAAGTCGAAGATGTGTTCTTGCTGGCTGGGAGCCGACAGTGAAAGCCCTGTGTATGTAGGCGGGCTAATCGTGTGTGTACATGTTACAAAATTACCTAAACTCGTTGTACAACACATTATTTTCTATAATACATCTGGCTCCTTTCCTATGTTTCTTTTACATGGGAAATGGTGAATATTGCAAGCAGTAACGACTCCACTTAAACACAATATCCCCTCAGGAAATCTTACAAGAAACAAAGTTACGCCGTACGCAGCTAATGAGACGATCTGCATACAAGTTATCTTTAAGACTACTCTAACATTACAATTATTTGCTATTGTTCACGATGCTTATTTGGGCCTTCAGTGCGGGCGATATAGTGTTCTGCAGCAGGGGTTGCTGCAGCACGTTCGGATTCACCGGCGAATTGAACGGGTCCTGCGAGTGCGCCCTGTAGTGGTGCCGGATGAGGTACGAGTCTTTCGCAAACGACCGCCCGCAGACCGTGCACTCGAATAGTTTGTTGCTGTTGTGGCTCCGGAGGTGCAGGGCGTACTGCGATTTCGCGGTGAACGTCATCTGGCACCGGTCGCAGGATATGGGCCTGTCGGAGACGTGCGACCAGCGGTGGGCGATGACGTAGCTCTTCACGGCGAACCTCTTGTCGCACACCTCGCACGCGTATGGCCGCTCCCCCGTGTGCACCCTCTTGTGAGTGTTGAGGCTGGACTTCTGGGTGAATCTCTTCTGGCACTGGTCGCACTGGAACGGACGTTCTCCGGTGTGGACTCGCATGTGAACCTGGTCGATTAATTGTTTGTTATTAATTTTGGGTGGGGATTTCGGTGGGTTTTTGTACCTCCAAGTACGGTTTTCTGCAGAAGGCTGCCTCACATACGGAACACTGAAACGGTTTGTTTCCTGAATGCAGTTTCATGTGTACATAGTAACTAGAGGAGGAGGACAGCACTTTGCCGCACACTTTGCACGTTTGCATTTTACTTGATGGGGGTGTTTGTGTCTCGCCATTGCTAAGGTTACCTTCGCTCATAATTTCGTCTTTAATATCACACCGAGCTATCGTTGAACTTGTGTCGTCTCCTTGCATGGTTATTTCAAGCTATAAATAAAATACGAATTATAACCTCGTCTTCGATTTATCGCAGCTAGTAGTTGACTCGTGTGACTATTACGTTGTTATTCCCCATTACGTCTACGTTTAATTGCAATAAAAGTATAATATAATTTCAAACTACTTGCAGCACACCTGAAATTAAAAATTTAAGTCAAAATTTTCTAAATTGATTATATGTATAGGAATGGGCTGAAAGAGTGCAAAAACTAATCAAAACTAAATTAAACCTAGTAAGATAAATGCGATAACACACACAAATGTATACAAAAATCTATTCCAATGAAATAAACATGCCACAATAAAGGCTAGACTAACTAATGGTAATCGGCAATTCCTGATGGGTACGATAAATTAAGAAATGTGCAAATAATTTCAACGAACGCAAGGATATAACAGACACGCATGAGGTAAAATAAAAGGGGGCATTTCCGGATATCAACTTACGTGGTCCTGTGTATCGATAGGCCGGTAAACTTCATGAGTGTTTGTGAGCCCGTCTAACGATGAGGTCGCAGACTGATAGAAGCTCAAGGGCTCAGCTTTGATCTGGTGATCAAAGATGCTGTGGTGCATTATAGGTAGCATGGTGAAAGATTGTTTCTCTTAAAAGTTTAAAAGCTAAAAAGGATGGTGTATAAATATCCACTGCAGCTATTTATATACATTTATTCTATCGAATCCAACTCTGGTGTGCCTATTCTGTGTGTGCAATTTGTCTGCAGCCAGTGCAGGCACATGCATCGAATTCGTATTTCCACTTGCAACTTGAAATCACAATTTGTTTATGACAGTTAAAAACAATAAATAAACGCACTGTCAAAACTTAAAAAGGCTCCTGTCAAGTGTCAAATGTCAAATTTTCCTGTCACAAATTATTAGGAAATAATTATTTTTCTGCAAATATATTTGCTTTTTACTTTCAAGCTCACATCTTTAAGTCAAGAGTTATAACTAATTTAAAACAAAGACCAATTTCCTCCTACTTCATAAGAGTTCATGACTTTAATCCGATCTATAGGGCATACATTAAAGAGCAGATTATGATATCTTCTAATTGTTGTTGATAAGACTTTATTGATGGAAGAACGAACAAACACAACCATATAGCAATTTAATTTAAATATTCGTTTATACTCAATAGCTTAATTCAATTGGAATTAAGAAAGATTCAAATTTAATTGTCTGCGCCATCTTTCGATGGAAAATCGTATTTTTTAACCCCAACGAACGCTCGAAAACGAAATTTCAGATTTCATACCAGGATCATAGGAGTGCAAAGAGTAATTTCAGAGTATATTGGGCTGCCTACACTTTCACCTTTAAAATTGGGTTTTCGTTACTTTTAACTATTAAATAGCAACAAAACTACGTGTCAAATAGTTTTTAGTACATTAGAAATCGTCTATAACATGTTTTTGCGCTCTGAAAGACCTAGTTTTGTAATTCGAGGAACTGAAGAGTCTTCATGTCAAGATAAACTTAAATACTCCTCAAACACATGTTTAAATGCCTGAATACACACCAAACATTATTTATACGCTACTACAACATATTATCTACATATTTTAACATCAATCAACGCGTAATCAATGAAATATATGAATGGAAATTAGTTAGCAGTAACAGGCAACCAAATATACACGTCGAGTTGAAACTTGCCTATAGTAATACACCCCGAGCAACAGACTTACTGATATTTAGTTATTTCTCCTTCAACTCCTAAGTTTCTGATATGAAATATGAAAATTTATCCATGAAAGGAGTAGGTGCCAGAGCCTGGCATATCAAATATATATTTGTGTTGGACCTTCGAGTGATGGAGCTTGTACAAACTCCTCGCTCAACGGTTGGACGCAAAATGCTGAATACAAATCGAATAGCATGGGTAGAAATAATTAATCCTACCCAAAAATAAAGCCAGGGTGAATTTTATATTTTGCATTATATACATTCGATGTACAAAATAATATATTGATAACAATATTGTTCTGAAATCGTTAGTAAAGATAAATCGATAGAAATTAAAACAAAAATTAGCAGCATAGTAATCATTTGCACAATTTTATCATAGTTGCTATGTTTATATACCATCTCATTTATTAATTACCTCTCATTTATCTACTAATTCAAGAAGGCAACTGCATAGATAAGGCAAATTGTTATTAAATAAATTACATTGGAGACATGTTGACGATAACAATTACCTAATGCAAACTAGTTCAATTATATGCATAACACTTTTGTCCAATATTTCAAACCCAAACCAAACATTTATTTACCCAAAAATAACGCCAGGGTGAATTTTATGTTATGAATTATATGCGTTCGATGTACAAAATAATGTATTGATAATAATATTGTTCTGAAATCGTTAGTAAAGAGAAATCAATAGAAAGTGAACCAAAATCATCAGCATAGTAATCATTTGCACAATTTTATCATAGTTGCTATGTTCATATACTATCCGATTTATTAATTACCTCTCATTTATCTACTAATTCAAGAAGGCAACTGCGTAGATAAGAGAAATTGTTATTAAATAAATTACATTGGAGACATGTTCACAACGATAACAATTACCTAATGCAAACTATACCTTTTCAAGTTCAAATTGAGACCAACCAAGTTCAAATTAGACCAATCAATTTCAAATTGAGGCCAATCAAGTTCAAATTGAGACCAATCAATTTCAAATTGAGGCCAATCAAGTTCAAATTGATACCAATCAATTTCAAATTGAGACAAATCATATTCAAATTGAGACCAATCAAATTCAAATTGAGACTAAACAAAATCAAATTGACACTTAACAATATCAAGTTCTCATGATCAATTTTATTTGTTTACTCTCAACTTGATATTGTTTAGTGTCAACTTGATTTTGTTTAGTCTCAATTTGAAATTGATTGGTCTCAATTTGAAATTGATTGGTCACAATTTGAAATTGATTGGTATCAATTTGAACTTGATTGGCCTCAATTTGCAATTGATTGGTCTCAATTTGAACTTGAAAAGGTATAGTTCAATTATATACATCACACTTTTATCCGATATTTCAAAAGAATTTGACACATTATTGACAAATTTATACCTATATCTCGAACTGAACTTCTATGGATTATTCAAAAAGACTTTATTTTTTTACCACACTACTTGAAAGGTACATTTCAAGTTTAAAGATTGATTGCAGGTAGAGTGAGGGCATTGTGGAGCTTCACCAAGAAGTTATTGTGTTGCGGAAAGTCTGCCATCAAATTTTCAACGATTACTCTTAATCGTGAGTTCAAATCCTTTTCTTTTTCGTACACGACGTGTGCAGCGGATGGAGTTTTATGTAAGGTGAAAGGCTGCCGTCCTCTTGAAAGTTCCGAGTAGACTTTCAACTTGCGTTGCTTGAACAGCAAGATATCCAAATTCTAAAACAAAATGGATTATAGATTAATGATTGCCGTTCAGGTATTTCAAAAGTTTTGTTATCTTGTTAAAATTATTATTAACATGGGGACTAAATTGTTAATTAGCTAGATTATGCAATGAAAAACAGCATATCTAAGTGCCGGCATTATTAATACGGACATTTTATGTAAACGAAGTTTTAAAAGTGATTAGGTACGACATAGCACCAACAATTTTAAATGATTTTTAGCCGCTGAGATTATTGTTAACTTTAAATATCAGTATTTCAGGAGAAAAACTTTAATCATTTTGCTTACATCGAACAAAGTCTGTCTCATAATATAGACTTACTAATTGTTTGTCGATTTTCCTCTTTTCTATGCCGGCAGCAATTTCGTCATTCATATGTTGTAATTTACGACACTCCTCTTCCTGTGCTACCATTTCCTCTTTGATACCGTCAATTTCGTACTGTTTCATTTCAATTTTCTGGTTTAAATTCTCCTCCTCCTAGAATTAATCATAATAATTTAAAACAGTGTTTTCTCATTACATATTACAAGATATTCAAATACAGCATCAAGCAAATAAAACAAATAAAGCAAATCTAAAAATGATTTCACATTACATATTGTAAAATATTCGAACAAAGCATTAATATTATAAATGTATATTATGTATAATTGATACATAACACATTTGATTCAAATGTGTCATCAATCAAGTCATCGATCAAATAAATTGTATTGTAAACGTAATCCTTTGAATATGGCTGAATAAGACGAAACGTGTGTCAGGAAACTGATGAAATATATGAAACAAAACAAGTGCAATTATACATAATATACATTTATAATAATAATAAAATGTTTCATCAAGATATTAGCAAAGAAAGTATTAATGTTTTAAAGCATTAATGCATTAAATATGATATGACAAAATATACAGGGCAAATAATATGCAGGTATTTTCAAACACTCCCGTTTTTGACAATCCTCTGCCAAATTTGCCATTGGGTATCTAATCAATTCTGTACACATTTTCTTTCATTTGCATATCACCATTCTGGAGCAACAATGATGCAACTGTAAAATAAATGTTTCAGGACAGACCAAAAACGATTGTTGATTATTCCGTTTTAAAGAAGTGAATACATTTTATTTGTAGTAACATGTATTCATAATAACATTTTACATTAAAATCATTACCAATAAAATTATCAATTTAAAAATCATTACCAATTTAATTAATTATACCAATGAAATGCATTTAAACAGAATAATTAATAATGGTTTTTCGTCTCTCCTGAAAAATTCAATTGCATCATTGTTACTCAGGAGTGGCGATATGATCACTTCTTTTTGTTATTTTATCAGAACTTATTATCAAGAATTTGGTGCAATGTGAATTGAGTACGCTTATGGAATCTCACATAATCGATTTGTCTCAACTTATTCTTCATGTCATCCAATTTCTTCGAAAAGTTAACTCGAATCGTTTGAAAACCGCCCTTCACCATCTGCACTTTGGCTTCCGCCAGAGTCACAATACCGTCCCTTCTCGCCACACAGTGCTCCAAGTCCTGGATCAACTTGTCTTGGGCTCTCTTCAGTTGGGAATAACGAACCTAAAAAATTAATTCCATGCAATTATCATTCGGTTATGTTAGAGCGGGAATCGCCTACATGCATGCGGTGAATTTCTGACTTCATTCTGCCGACCTCGCCTTCCCCGCTGTGCTCTGCCGCCATATTTTTCTTCGCCTCGACCGTCATTTTTATCTTCTTTTCCCAGCAGAGAGCCTCCCGATTCTTCTCCACCAGCTCGCCGCTTAGGGCTGATTTATCTTCTTCTATATCAGTAATTTCCGCCTTCAGCTTCAACGACTCAAATTCTGATTCCTGAAATACATCAGCATTAGACATGTTTTTACTTGATTCTAGCGGCCCCACAAAGTCTTACATATCTTTAATTGCGTTTGTATAATCTATGATTTTTAAAATTATGGTTACGCCATTGAGAATAATATAAGTTTATGACGTATCTGTTTAAATTTGATAAATTTTGTAAATATTTACTTCTAATTTTATAACTTTTTATAAGTATGCTTTTTGAACTTATGGTTACGCCATTGAAAATAAATAATTTTATGATGTATCGGTTTACATTTGATAAATTAGGTACGTAAATATTTACTTCCAAATTTAAAACTTTTTATAACAATAATTTTTAAACTTATGGTTACGCCATTGAAAATAAATAATTTTATGATGTATCGGTTTACATTTAATAAATTATGCAAATATTTACTTCTAATTTTAAAACCAGTTCAACTTGGCTGAAATTATTATGCCCATCCAACGACTCTTTTCGTCCCCTTTTACTGTCCAACACGTTAGTAAAAGCTGATAATTTATTCTGTAGTGAATTAATATTGCGACTGATTACATCCTCTTGATTCTTGTAACCCTCGATTTGATCATTGATTTTCAAATTTTTTTGGTCCAATATCGTAGTTTCTGGAATTATAAAATAAATCCAACGATAACTTATGAGCCTCAATCACTTGGATAAATCAACTCACGTTTCTTCAACAAATTCAGATCCTTGATCTGGCCCTGGCGTTTCTCCGTTAAATCGACTACAATGGTTTGCTCTCTTAGCCATAACATTTGCATTTCTTTGTTCCTGCCTTGAGTGTCTTCAATATTACCTTCCAATGTTCTAATTTTAACCTCTTGCGGGGTTAAGTCGTAATAACTGGCTTCTTGCAGCTTCTGCAGCTTTCTCATTACAATTTGAAAAATCCTCAGGTTCTTCACTTGGTCATTTGTGCACTTCTCGAGATCTTTTATGCATTTAGATAATTTCATGTCTCCATCAGAGATCTGATTACGTAGGTCGACAAGTATTCGCGTAAGCTCCACATTTTCTAACTGTTGAAATCGGATCTCTTTCACGGCCTTACTGTTGGAGTTTTCTAGTTTCGATAAGCGAATTTTCTAAAACAAAAAGTAGAATCAACAAAATTTTCAGGTTGTTTTGTTTATTTTCCATTTGCTCGTTTCTTTAATGCAAATTGTATGTATGTTTATAAGACTGGAGCGCCCCAATTTATGCCTCCCAAGTCCCCAATAAATGCACTTTATTTTTTATAAAACGTTAAAATCTGTTGACTATAAATTGTGTTTAATTTGAAGAAAAATAAACCACGAATACAAACCATCTCCCTGTGTTTTTCTTTAGCATCTTGTGCGTCTTTAATTAGACGAGAGGAAGCTTTGTCGGAAAAACTTTTTTCTTGTAAACAATGAAATATTTTCTCCTCCAAATTGGCCTTATCAATCAACATTCTCTCGTAATCAGAACTTATAGTTTTCATTTGGGTATTGTACGAGCTTGTCTCCTTTAATTAAACAAGTTCATTAATGATTGTATGGTACAGAATTAAAACAGTTTTACCGATTGTACACTTGCTATGTCGTAGAGTAGCCGTTCAAGAACCGCATCGTACTGCATCAAGCACTTCTCCAATTTACCCTTCTTCTCAATTTCAGCGTTAAAAAGTCTGTTTGCATTCTTCTTCATCGTTTCCATGTGGTCCTTGAAGACAGTCAGCGTTTCATTCTTCAAGTGCTCCTTGTTGCACAACTTTTTCGTTTGTTTTATCGCTGAAGTGATGGCCAGCAACTTTTCTTCCAGTTTCCTACACATGCAACAATCAAGTAATATGGAACGCATCAATCTTAACAACTTACTTGACAAATAGCATCGAATCGTTGTAGTGCTTATCGCGTTTTGTTATTGTGTTGATTATCGACTGCCAGCCATGTATCAGGCACCTGTGTTCTGCTTCGCTGGCCTCTATATCGATGTTCGAAAACATTATGGCTTCTGCGTACTTTTCCCTTTCATCCTCGTTCACACGCAATTGCATTGCCATCGTTTCCAATTCACTTTCCAGATGCCAGACTTCGTTCATCAGCTTGTAAATCAGCATATCCTAAAAAGATATGAATTTAGTTGGAATAATGTTTATGATAATAATGATGTATTATCCTCATCAAAGAATAATACAAAACATAAGTATACAGTATAAGGAGCAGGAACAATATCATTGAAATATATTGGCTCTCTGTCTTTGAAAAACCGAAATATAACTGACCTGTTGCTTTTTCTCATTCGCCAATTTTATTTTGTCTTTACGAGTTTTGTCTGCGATTCGCTGATTGACCACCAACTCGGATTCAACACCTTGCTCCCATTTTTCCATTTGTTGAAGAAGTGAACTTGTAGCTTCCACTTCATTTCTTAATTCAATCTCTGTGTAATAACATAATCAATTAATTACAAATACCAATAAAGTCAGCCTCAGTAAATAATTTGAAAAGTAGTAACAAAATTTTATTAATTTATATCTAAAGATAATCACTTGAAGAGATTTGTTTTTTAAATGGCCATTATTATTATTGCTTTCATACGTACGTAGTTATGTATTAGCAAAAATCAACATACATACTATTTAAAGTAAAAAAAAAGCAAAATCCGTTTACTATATATCTTGTGCATCAATTTTTTTATAAATCCGCTAATTAGATGGGGCCAATTTTTGAATCCCCAGCACCTGTGCTTAATAACAACCTTTCTTTTCAGCATTGAATAATGTAGCATTAGAAGCCTTCAGATGGTCATTGGTGTGCTTCAGTTCAACGTCTAGTTCCTCAGTGGCTGCAGAGAGAGTCTGCAGGTCACTCTGCGAGGTGTCGATGTCGGATTGCTGCTTCACCACAAACTGTTGCATTTCGTAAGCTTCCATGCCCAGCTTCTCACGCTCGTGATTCTTATTTTTCATGCCGGTTTCCTATACACAAATGAATCATGATTGCGCCTGCGGTGACCAATTGAATGCTTACAAGATCGCCGACATCTTCACGGAGCCTTGCGACTTGTTTGGTAAGGTGCTCCTTGAGAACCCTCTGGAACCTTTCCAGTAGCGGGTGGTTAGGATCGAGCATTTCAGCGGGTTCATCTTCTTGTTCCCTACATTTTAAGGAAAAGCATTCGCAATGTGATTAATTTTGTTTTGTTAGCTAAGCCACTCATTTTACGGATGATTGTATTTTATATTACCCCGATTCGGTTGCATTCTCTTCCGTTCTGGCAGTCAAATTATACTTCCTCATCTGATCTTTGGTGAATTCAAACTCTGCAAAAAAGTCTTCGCCTTCCTCCATGGTTGATGTATAATGCCTCTGGTATAGAAATCAAAAATTTGACACAATTGAAAGCACAGTTTGAGTCACAGACAACTTATATCTTGAGTTTGAGTGAAGATTGCTGAGAGGCAAATTGATCAAACATTTGGGTTAGGTTTTGCAAAATGATTCGTTTCCATGGCAACAAAATTGCAAGCTTCAGAGATTTGGTGGGAAGACTCCTATCTTTAAAACATAATTATTAATTTGAAAATTTGGGCCGTTCGTCACTTAATATTCTCAATTATTAAACAATATCCCTCCAACATGAATCCATTGAATGATTGCCATGAAGTGTTAGTGTCTAGTTGGTTAAACGAAATGAAGACCAAGAAGGCGAACTACAGCGAGCCAATTCTGAACGAAACCACAATGGACAAAATAAAAATGTTCTGCGACACGCTGCAGCAGGACTCGCACGTCTTTCTAATGACGGTCGAACTAGTCGAGCAGTACATATACATCAACAGCCATAAGAAAACGAATGTGCAAGATCCATTTCTGTTAATCATCACAAGCATATACTTATCTAGCAAGCACATTGGGGAGATATCGGAATTCAAGCCCGGCAACTTAATCTTGCTGTATGAAAAGCTCACTTACAAGAAATTAACAAACAGAACGATCAAGTTGATGGAGATGGATATTCTAGCAGTATTGGATTACAAATTACCGCTTTACACGCGTATCGACGATTTAAAAACGTTTCTGCAGTATTACATGAGCCCGTTTAAGCTAAAGTTTGACATGACGTACTTGTGCGAGGAGCTTTTGAACTTCTTCACAATACACAGCTTAATCTTGTTTACGACGTTAAAAATTCAGTACCTGCAAAACATCGAAGCGTACAATGCGTTTTGGTATATTTATACAAACCGTTTGTACTTACCAATAGGCATTTTGATATGTGCATTTAAAATGACGAAAATTACAAACGTCATAAACACAGTCGATGTTGTAAAGGAACTGAGCAGTTTGAGCAACATTCATTCCGATCACTTGTACTTTCTTTCTGACGAGATATACAAGCTGTGGGTAAGACAAAAGAAACACAATAAAATAAAAGCTTAATAAATATATACTTATAAGTAAATAGTAAATATGTACTTATAAGTACTTAATAAGTATACTTGAGAGCTGAATTTTGTAATTATAAGAATTAATTTTGTCAGGTTTAAGTAATCAAAATGATTAGCAAATTTTTAAATTTATTTTGTCAACAGTGTTATTGTTCAGTAATTATTATACATGAGAATTAAAAATAAAAAAATATTTGTAGAAAATACATTTTCTATGTTTAATATAAATCATACAGGATTCACATAATATGTAAATATATACATAGAGAATTATTCAATAACCATAATGAAATTGTCAACTAACGCCACTAATAACTGAATTCACATAAAATCAGAATGTAAAAAAACACCGCATGAAATAAGAATTTAGAAAATTAAATGTGAACGAACTAATTAACGATAAAGAAAATGTGTGAATCAATGTTCAATCTGCAGTCTTTGTACATAAAATTCAGAATAATCACAGGTGTAGTGTATTTGTTTTTAAATGTTTGTCGCCGCTTTTATGATGGACGTTATCAGGTCGGGGTCCTCTTGCGAATTACCCACCCACCACATACACAGGGCGTTCTCGTATGACTGCGTGTTCCTCGTGTGATGCAGGGGATCCAGAGTGTGGTGCTGTCCGCTCGAAGTCGCGATTACTGGACGGTACGGATGCATGCTCACCCCGTTGACGCAATCATTATGCAATGGCAGCTGAAAATTAAATATCGTTTAATATTAAAGAATAAGAAGTGGCGTTGTGTAAAAGTTTGCCATTAGCATAATATAAGAAGTGGCGTTGTGTAAAAGTTTTCCATTAGCATAATTAATAAGTTTTAATTACCTGCATGTGAACAGTTGGAGTGGAATTCTCTTGGACGTTCCACACTTGAACTTTGCCGTCAGTCCCGCCGGTGCACAGCCACTTCCCGCACTGTGAAATATCCAACGACACCTTCTGGTTGGTGTTAGCCTCCCTGTTGAGGCAGAAGAGCGGCCTTCCCGGGACCTAGAAGAAACTCACTATTAATAAAGCTCGGCCACAAGGTTACACTTACATATTTCCTTATAGACGGTGGTTGAGAGTGGTTTTCTTACACGTAGATCCCAGCAAATGATCTCCTTGTCCTTGCGCCCGCCGCTGTATAGCCTCGTCCCGCACCCGGAGAACGCCATCGTCGTAATGCCCCCCTTGTGGCCCGACAGCTTGCACAGGTGCCGGAACGTCCCGTCGCTCTGACTGACCAGCTCAATCGTGTTTTTCCACGTACCTGCGGGCAGACGAGAGAGGCCCCCGATTAAATCGCAAAGTGCTCCGCCGACGGTCGTGGACACAAACCTGATTCCCCCCAATAAATAAGACAAGTTTTTACTGGAAGTTAGGTTTTCTGAAAACTATTTAATATCCCTAAGCCGTCCGTCTGGGGCAGTTTTTTCAACAACTAACTCAAAAATAAAATAATTCGTTATATTTTTAGAGCACGCACAAGTGGTAAACTGTTGCTCCTCGCATAACAATGCTTATCACACTGATGTCATTATGCGTCTATAAAATTTATATCATAATATACAGTAATTACGACATGTTTCCGTGGCACATATCCAGTCTTCATAACTAATATGACCGTTTTAAACGTACCTGTTAAGATACTCTGTCATTGATTGCATTTCATTTGGATATAAACTAATATTTAAATAAAAGTCAAACCAAGTCGTTCTCCGTCAGATTGCAAATAATTGAGTAAAATAAATTGTACTTAATATCATGGGTCACATATCAACTACTTTACTTTTTATTCGCTCGCTGATATAAGTTAAACTTTCATTATTTTGTTTCAAGGACTTATAAGTAAATGGAAAATGGTTTCATAGAACTGTGTGACGTAAAAAGTATTAGATTTACAATCCTAATCAATTGTTAAAACAAAATGACCCAATTTTGTTTGACATTCAAGTAGTTAAAACAATAGCATATTGTATGGTTAGTACAGGAAGTGATATATTCCCGCTCGATGTGGGCAGGAGCCTTACGAATTTGTCTCAAATTGTCTCAATATCACATTACATTTATTAATTCTTGTTAGTACTTTGTGTATACTTGAGTATTGTTGAAACTTTCAGATAAGATTAATAACTTCCATATGAAATGCGATCAATTTTGCGTCTTTGAATGCATATTTTGTTGAAGACTGAAGAGCTCACGGCAGATTCTTACCTACTGCGACGACTCCAGGCTGTACTAAGCTGGTAGTTAAACAAGAAGCCGGGTGTGTAACGGGATATTCAGCATATTCCCTACCAGGCCGTCCCGTACTAAAAATTTTAACATTCTTCTTGTAACCACAAAAAATATTTTGACCGTCTGCAGAAAACGTTACGCTAATTGCTGCTTCCAATTCATCAACATTGTTATATCCCCTGTAGGAGCAACGCAGCTCGCCGGAGAAGGCGTCCCAGAGATGAATCGGACCCTCGTGACCGGAAGCCGCCCAGCTGCAACCAGAACCAGGCCAGTAAATAATAGGTCGACTTTCGAATTGTGCGACTTACCAGCAGGTGGCTGCGGTGGAGCTGTTCATGCCGGGGTACCAGCAAAAGTCGTATATCAGCCCGCTCTCGGGGACACTGACGGCGGGTATGAGCGGCTGGATGGGCCGGCTCGTCATGATGGAGTCGCCGTTGTAGAGGTCGCTCGGCAGCTCCATGACGTGCATGCCGGCGCCCCTGACAATGGTCAGCAGGCAGGTCCCATCGGGGGACCATTTGCAACCCCTTAGATAGTGCTGGTCGTCGTAGTTCGGCCACTGCGCCCTGGCCAGCTCGATGCTGGTGTTTTCAAAGTTGTATTGGGCATACTGGACGTAATTGCCCTCCAATACCGCAGACATGACAAACACACTCTAGGAAACCAGGGTGACGCTCGGGAGTGTTTTTTTAGTGGGTGTGAAATGCAATACACCCTGTTAACCTAACCTAAAAACTAGACTGCGTTACCGTTCAAATCACACTTTGATGCAATAACTGCGGGTTTCTAGGAACTTCGTGTTAACTTCGACCTTGCAAATTGCACTTTGCGATGATTTCACAGCGTGCAGAATGATGCGATTTACCGTGTGAAATTGACACTTACAAACAATCGAAAGCCACTGCTGACAACCCACAGCCAACCCTAGAAAATATTAATTTTAAATACTGTGCAAGTCGATGACGGACTACTCTTTTAATATAAATAACTGATACTGTACTCAAATCTAATGTAGTAAATGGATCAATAAAACTAACTGAACTGATCAAAATACTTTAATTTTAACGTAAATCTTAAAGAATAGAATAATATTATGATCATAGGCAACCTACATCATCACGTGTGTGTACTTAGTTGCCTACGTATCGAGCGGAAGGCGATCCCAGCGCAGAAACTGGTGAACTTTATACCTATGATTTAAACTTCAATATTTTGACAAACTGATTGCGTGGGAATTATGGGGCATGTTTATTACTGCGTATGGCATCATTTGTAGTCAATAATATTGTGCGGATAATGATTTATAAGCAGTTAAAGTTTCTAAAATCTAGGCAACCAAATGTACACAATGCTAAATGCTAGTTCAGACATTTTACCGGTAGATGTCTCTCTATTTTGGGTTATATTTTTATTTTCTGATTAATAAGTTACTGTATTACGATGGATTGTTGTCTTCTGAATATGAATCTGTAATTACTCTTGCTATACGATGCTTAATAACGTCGAAACAACAAAAAAAAAATGTAAAACATTTTGCGAACCCGGCACTGTTTTGACGGCTGCGGATAAATTAATATACCACACTAATAGAACGCAATCTGCTGAAGCTGAATATGCGCTTCGTTTTGTTCTACTTAATACAGTAACTAATTAATCCGAAAATTAAAATGTAACTCAAAATTTAGAGACATCTACCGGTAAAATGGATGAACTAGCGTTTAGCATTGTGTACATTTGGTTGCCTAAATTTTAGAAACTTTAACTGCTTATAAATCAATATCCGCACAATATTATTGCCTACAAATGATGCCATACGTAGTAATAAACATGCCCCATAATTCCCACGCAATCAGTATGTCAAAATATTAAAGTTTAAATCATAGGTATAAAGTTCACCAGTTTCTGCGCTGGGATCGCCTTCCGCTCGATACGTAGGCAACCAAGTAAACACATGTGATGATGTGGGTTGCCTATGATTATAATATTATTCTATTCTTTAAGATTTACGTTAGAATTAAAGTATTTTGATGTGCTCAGTTACTTTTATTGATCTATTTACTACATTACAGCTGAGTGCAGTATCAGCTATTTATATTAAAAGAGTAATCTGTCATCGACTTGCACAGTGAAAGTCTAACCTAGTTTCAAAATAATCACATGAACTCTAGTGAAAAGCAGCTTAAGAATCCTGAAATACCCGGAATAGATGACTTTAAGCACTAATAGTAAATTATATAAGTATTAAATTCATTGATAATGTATCTGCGTATAACAAAATTATCTGCTTTATTATTCATTAGCAAAACGATATTTGTCTTTGTCGTGTCAGTTTTCAGTCCAAGTGATATAATATTTATGATTCCAGGTGTTGCCACTGAACAGGAAAGCGATGTTACAACAATTGCTTGATAACACACAAATACATTTTTAAAATACATTATTTTGCTCATACGTTTAAATTTAAAACAACTGTGGTCGGAAAAATAAAAGAGGAATCAACAAATTGTTTACATTTCCAATAACTAGCCTTCATCAGCTGTATATGTATACAATATAGAGGCGCAGACATTAACGGTTAACACACAAATACATTATATTGCTCATACGCTTAAATTTAAACCAACTGTGGTCGGAAAACTAAAACAGCAATCAACAAATGGTTTGCATTTCCAATAACTGGCCATCATCAGCTCTATATGTATACAAAATAGCAGCAACGACATTAACGGATAACACACAAATAAATTTTTAAAATACATGATTCTGCTCATATGCTTAAATTTCAAACAACTGTGGTCGAAAAACTAAAACAGCAATCAACAAATAGTTTGCATTTCCAATAACTAGCTTTCATCAGCTCTATATGTATACAAAATAGCAGCGCTGACATAAACGATTAACACACAAATAAATATTTAAAATACATGATATTGCTCAATCGCTTAAATTTAAAGCAACTGTGGTCGGAAAGTTAAAAGAGGAATCAACAAATGGTTTGCATTTCTAATAACTAATATTCATCAGCAGTATGTGTATACAATATAGCACCGATGACATTAACGGTTAAGTAACAAATACATTTTCAAAATACATGACATTGCTCATATGATTAAATTTATAACAACTATGGTTTGAAAACTAAATGAGCAATCAACAGACGGTTTGCATTTCCAACAACTAGAATACATCAGCCCTGTATGTATACAAAATAGCAGCGATGACATTAACAGATGAGAAACAAATACATTTTTAAATTACATGATATTGCTCATAAGCTGAACTTTAAACAAACCATGGTTCGAAACCTAAATGAGCAATCAACAAAAGGTTTGCATTTCCAACAACTAGAATACATCAGCTCTATTTGTATACAAAATAGCAGCGATGACATTAACGGTTACGAAACAAATAAATTTTTAAAGTACACATTATTGGTCATAAGCTGAAATTTAAAACAACTGTGGTTCGAAAATTAAATGAGCAATCAACAAATGGTTTGCATTTCCAACAACTAGCCTACATCAGCTCTATGTGTGTACAAAATAACAGCGATGACATTAACAGTTAAGAAAGAAATACATTTTTAAATTACATGATATTGCTCATAAGCTGAAAATTAGAACAACTATGGTTCGAACACTAAATGAACAATCAGCAAAAGGTTTGCATTTCCAACAACTAGCCTACATCAGCTCTATATGTATACAAAATAGCAGCGAAAACATTAACGGTTAAGAAACAAATAATTTTTTTAATTACATGATATTGCTCATAAGCTCAAATTTAAAACAACTGTTGTTTGAAAACTAAATGAGCAATCAACAAACGTTTTGCATTTCCTACAACTAGAATACATCAGGTCTATATGTATACACAATAGCAGCAATGACATTAACGGTTAAGAATCAAATACATTTTTAAATTACATGATATTGCCCATAAGCTGAAATTTAAAACAACTATGGTTCGAAAACTAAATGAGCAATCAACAAACGGTTTGCATTTCCTACAACTAGAATACATCAGCTCTATATGTATACACAATAGCAGCAATGACATTAACGGTTAAGAATCAAATACATTTTTAAATTACATGATATTGCCCATAAGCTGAAATTGAAAACAACTATGGGTCGAAAACTAAAAGAGCAATCAAGAATTAGTTTGCATTTCCAATAAGTATCCTTCATCAGATTTATACATATACATAGAAAAAAAGCTGATCTTAAAAGCTAAGCAGAAATACATTTTCAAATTTTACAATTTTGTACAAACACTTTAAATACATTAATTTGTAATTAAAGTATCACATTTGAAAACAAATATTAATTATTAATTGCGTATTATGCATAGAGTTACTCTTTTGTTAGCAACATTATCTATGGCTTAAGAAAACGCTGTCACCCCATCAAGATAGGCGTATCCATTGTATATGGTATAACCAGTAACATCTTCCTCAATGTAACATTTTTCTGAAGCAACATCGCAACATACTATTTCATAATCATCCCAGAACATCGAGTTTCTTAATGAGCTGACATTAATGCCCTAAAAGTAAAACACGATTAGCTCAGGTAACAAGTTACAAAAATAAGTTTAAAAGGCTCGTTTATGTTTAATACTCATCACTTAATAGCAACAGTAAATAGGTAAATAGGTAATAGGAAATTTTCTCTACTTTTTAAAAATGATCTTCCAATGATTGACTGACATATAGAGAAATTTATACGACCTGCTCATCTATATCATGAGACTATTGAAGAGAAGTAGCACTTAATTCAATGCTACTGCGGTACTTGTAATTATATAATCAACTCAAAGACTGAATTATTCTTAAGTAGTTTCCTGCAGGGAATAATATTAACATTAACATTAATTATTTACTTGATTTAAATACAGAAAATAGCAGGAAAAACTTAATAATACTGTATTGTACCGTTTTACCTTGCAGTTTCTTTTGTCTGGGGTTTGAATACGGTGACAGTTTTATGAGCTCTTCGACCGTTTGGGATACAGCATTGTGAAGCCTCTGGCCGATCAATGCAATCCTTACATCAGGACATTGTGCTACTGAATGGTGCTAAAAACATACATAGTATTAGGCGAGATACGGAGCAGCATAGTAAACCTCCAAATCTACAAAATCTAAGTTGTGGATTTGAAAGCAGGTTGAATAGGTTCATTGCAATAAGATCTGCAATGAAACGCTTCATGTGATGATTATGAACACATTCATAGTAACAGAAATAATAATTGATAGATATCTCGTCTCGTCGTAGATTATCTCGTCTAGAGCAAAAGTACTCTAAGTCAATTGGAAGTAAGTTTCACATAGACTATACTCTGTCCAATTTAAAGCCGTAGCTTATATAAGCATTGTTATATGCGTGATTGGCAAGTGAACAGTTCTATGCAAGCATATGATTTATCTTGCTGCAGGCTCTGGTCTAGCCGGACTAAGTGAATTTTGTTACTTCAAACGCTAGTGTTCGACCTGTGTTGTATAGAATCGACTATAATTTACCCTGTAAATTGTAGCCGTTCACATGAAGATTTTTATATTAACTTCGTCTTGAAATTGGACGGACTATAGTTAATCAACGATCTAAATTGAAAGGCGCCGGAGAATGTAATATAAACGATATCGTTATAAATGCCCCTAGGTACATTAAACTCAAGTTATTAGACACCTCTTTCGGTGGGAAACCGGTTTCAATGTGGAGGGTACTGTCCGTTCCTTTGCACCCTGAGAAGTTGCTCTAATTGAAAATCAGCACAACACTATACATTTACCAATAATGAATGTAGGTGGTTCGGCACAATTTGTTACATGAAAGTGGATTGATAGAAGCTGTTTCGTCCTTATAGAACTCATCAGCAACTTGAATCCGGCTCTGGCTCTTCAATGCATTCTTACATCAGGGGTTTTGTGCTATTGAGTGGTGCTAAAAACATACAGGCATAACTGCATATTCGTCGGAGTAATCTTCGAGGTTTTTGATAGTCTCTTTAAGGTTAGCCGGTGTATCACTGTCCACGCAGTAACATTTTTCAGGAGGACAAGATACCAATTGTTGTAACTGCGCCTTCCTGTTTACTGGAAACATGAATATTGTATCAGTCGGACTGAAAACCCACACGATGCAAACAAATATTGTTTCGTTAAAAAATAGTTAAGCAGTTCAATTTGTTGTTGTTCAGAAACATTATCAATAAATTTAATACTTATACAACTTACTATTAGTGCTCAAATTAATCTTTCCAGGGTATTTTAGAATCCTTAAGCTGTATTTTACTAGGGTTCATGCTATTATCTTGAAACTAGGTTAGACTTTAAATTTGAAAACTCATTTCACAAACAAAACACAAATTTCTGATTTAATATAGATAATTGATACTGCAGTCGCCTCTAATATTGTAAATGGATCAATTAAACTTGCTGAATAAATACACACTTTAATTCTAACGAAAATAAGGTATTAATTTTATATAGTAGGCAACCAACTGTATTCTTATTTGGTTACTTGGTTGCCTATGTAGTCAAGTGAGGGCGACGGCAGCGCCAAAACTGCTGAACTTTATACTTATGATTTTAACTTGAATATTTTAACAAGCCAATTGCATAGGGATTATGGGGCACATCTTTAACTACGTATAGCACTATTTCTAGTCTATAATATTGTGCGGATATCGATTTATAGGCCATTGAAAATTGCAAAATCTAGGCAACCAAATATACAGATGGTAAATGCAAGTTGGGATTAACACCGCTAGATGGCAGTAATAAATTTGAGTTACATTTTAATTTGCCCTTTATTAAGTTAATGTAGCACGTAGAACAAAACAAAGTACATATTCGTTTTTAGCAGGTCGCACTCTATAAATGTAGTGTATTAATATATCTGCAGCCATCCAAATAGTGCCTGGTTCGAAAATTGTTTTACGTTATATTTTACTTTTTACAACGTTATTAAGCAACGTATAGCAAAAATAATTGCAGATTCGGATTCAACAGAAAAAATTATATCGATTTGCTAATTTAGTTTCACCGAAAGAACAGAAATAAAAATTTTGAAAAGTGACGTGTTTTCGAAAATATTCATTTCTGACGTTATTATGCATTTCAGGTAAATATTTCGCGCAGATTCGGATTCAGGAGAGAAAAATCTATCGAACTGCTATCTTAGATCAATTTAAAAAAAAACACAAAAAACTTAGTGATTGTGTATATAAAGTTGCCTAGATTTTAACACATTTTTTAATTGCTTATAAAACGATATTCGCACAATACTTTTGATTACAAATTATGCTAAACGTAATTAAAAACATGCCCCCTAATCCCCACGCAGTCGGTTTCTCAAAACAATTAAGTTTAATTCATAGATATAAAGTTCGCCAGTTTCTGCGCTGGCATCGCCCTCCGCTTGAGTACGTAGGCAACCAAGTATACATTTATCAGTTCTATTTGAATTTCAAACACTTACAACTTTGTTAATATTACATTTATTTTATTATATTGACTATAGTTTCGACCAAAACCTGGTAATATTCAAACTACAAGTCACTATAGTGACTATAAATAAACAAATATGATATAAACAAAGTTGTAAATGTTCCTTATTTAAATATTTACCATGAATCTCGAAGATTAAACCTTACAATTAAAGTATTTGAATTAATACAGTACATTTTAATTCATATGTTTACTAGATTGAATTAGTGTTGTATCGGTTATAGATATTAAATGTGTTATTTATAGTGTTAATGCCAATTGTGCTATAAATTTAATAATACGATTACGTTATTCTCTACTCGTGTCATTACGTGTCTTCAAAACTTATGAATTACAATTTATAATTTAGTACAAATAGTATGCCTCTATTATTCACAATTATTCCATTCTCGTGTTTTTACATGTTTTCATGACTTATGAATTACAATTTACATTACTACAGACATAAAAAGAGAAGAGAACAGAAATATTTATAATTAGTAATTGTCAATTGTAATTCATAAGTTTTGAAAACATGTAAAGACATGAGAATAGAACAATTGTCAATAATAGAGGCATTATATTTGTATTAAATAATAGTTACATTTATAATACAATGTGGCTTTACATATTATAAAGACATCAAAAGAGAAGAAAACAGAATAGTTAATAATTAGTAATTGTAAATTGTAATTCATAAGTGTTGAAAACATGCAAACACACGAGAATAGAATAATTGTGAATAATAGAGGCATTATATTTGTATTAAATTATAGTTACATTCATAATACAATGTGTCTTTACATATTATAAAGGCATCAAAAGAGAAGAGAACAGAATAATTTACAATTAGTAATTGTAAGTTATAATTCATAAGTCTTGAAAACATGTAAAGACATGAGAAGAGAATCATTGTAAATTATAGAGGCATAATGTTTGTATTAAATTATGGTTACTTTTATAATTAAAAGACTTGTATTTCCATTTCCAATAACTAGCCTACATCAGCTCTATATGTATACAAAATTGCAGCGATGACATTAACAGTACAGAAATAAATACATTTTTAAATTACATGATATTGCTTATCCGCTTAAATTTAAAACAATTGTGGTTCGAAAACTAAATGAGCAATCAACAAACGGTTTGCATTTCCAACAACTAGAATACATCAGCTCTAGATGTATACACAATAGCAGCGATGACATTAACGGTTAAGAATCAAATACATTTTTAAATTACATGAAATTGCTTATAAGCTGAAATTTAAAACTATGGTTCGAAAACTAAATGAGCAATCAACAAAAGGTTTGCATTTCCAACAACTTGCCTATATCAGCTCTATATGTATACAAAATAGCAGCGATGACATTAACAGTTAAGAAACAAATACATTTTTAAATTACATGATATTGTTCATAAGCTCAAATTTAAAACAACTGTGGTTTGAAAACTAAATGAGAAATCAACAAACGGTTTGCATTTCAAACAACTAGCCTACATCACCTCTATATGTATACAAAATAGCAGCGATGACATTAACAGTTAAGAAACAAATAAATTTTTAAATTACATGAAATTGCTTATAAGCTGAAATTTAAAACAACTATGGTTCGAAAACTAAATGAGCAATCAACAAAAGGTTTGCATTTCCTACAACTTGCCTACATCAGCTCTATATGTATACAAAATAGCAGCGATGATATTAACGGTTAAGAAACAAATACAATTCTAAATTACATGTTATTGCTCATAAGCTGAAATTTAAAACAACTGTGGTTCGAAAACTAAATGAGCAATCAACAATTAGTTTGCATTTCCAACAACTATAGCTACATCAGCTCTATATGTATACAAAATAGTAGCGATGACATTAACGGTTAAGAAACACATTCATTTTTAAACTACATGATATTGCTCATAACCTGAAATTTAAAACAACTGTGGTTTAAAAACTAAATGAGAAATCAACAAATGGTTTGCATTTCCAACAACTTGCCTACATCAGCTCTATATGTATACAAAATAGCAGCTATGACTTTAACGGTTAAGAAACAAATCCATTTTTAAATCACATGATATTGCTCATAACACTAAATTTTAAACCACTGTGGTTCGAAAACTATAAGAGCAATCAACAAACGGTTTGCATTTCCAATAAGTATCCTTCATCAGATTTATACATATACATAGAAAAATAGCTGATCTTAATAGCTAAGCAGAAATACATTTTCAAATTTTACGATTTTGCACAAACACTTTAAATGCATTAATTTGTAATTAAAGTATCACATTTGAAAACTAATATTAATTATTAATTGCGTATTATGCATACAGTTACTCTTGTGTTAGCAACATTATCTATGGCTTTAGAAAACGCTGTCACCCCATCAAGATAAGCGTATCCGTTGTATATAGTATAACCAGTAAGATATTCCTCAATGAAGCAATTTCCTGAAGCAACATCGCAACATAGTAATTCATAATCATCCCAGAACATCGAGTTTCTTAATGAGCAGACATTAATGCCCTAAAAGTAAAACAAAATTAGCTCAGGTAACAAGTTACAAAATTAAGTTTAAAAGGCTCGTTTATGTTTAATACTCATCACTTAATAGCAATAGTAAATAGGTAAATAGGTAATAGTAAATCTTCTCTACTTTTTAAAAATGATCTTCCAATGATTGACTGACATATAGACAAATTTATACGACCTGCTCATCTATATCATGAGAGTATTGAAGAGATGTAGCACTTAACTCAATGCTACTGCGGTAATTGTAATTATATAATCAACTCAAAGACTGAATTATTCTTAAGTAGTTTCCTGCAGGGATTAATATTAACATTAACATTAATTATTCACTTGATTTAAATACATAAAATAGCAGGAAAAACTTAATAATACTGTAATGTACCATTTTACCTTGCAGTTTCTTTTGTCTGGGGTTCTGAATACGGTGACAGTTTTATGAGCTCTTCGACCGTTTGGTATACAGCATTGTGAAGCCTCTGACCGATCAATGCAATCCTTACGTCAGGATATTGTGCTACTGAATGGTGCTAAAAACATACATAGTATTAGGCGAGATACGGAGCAGCATAGTGAACCTCCAAATCTACAAAATCTAAGTTGTGGATTTGAAAGCAGGTTGAATACGTTCATTGCAATAAGATCTGCAATGAAAGGCTTCATGTGATGATTATGAACACATTCATAGTAACAGAAATAATAATTGATAGATATCTCGTCTCGTCGTAGATTATCTCGTCTAGAGCAAAAGTACTCTAAGTCAATTGGAAGTAAGTTTCACATAGACTATACTCTGTCCAATTTAAAGCAGTAGCTTATATAAGCATTGTTATATGTGTGATTGGCATGTGAACAGTTCTATGCAAGCATATGATTTATCTTGCTACAGGCTCTGGTCTAGCCGGACTAAGTGAATTTTGTAACTTCAAACGCTAGTGTTCGACCTGTGTTGTATAGAATCGACTACAATTTACCCTGTAAATTGTAGCCGTTCACATGAAGATTTTTATATTAACTTCGTCTTGAAATTGGACGGACTATAGTTAATCGACGATCTAAATTGAAAGGCGCCGGAGAATGTAATATAAACCATATCGTTATAAATGCCCCTAGGTACATTAAACTCAAGTTATTAGACACCTCTTTCAGTGGGAAACCGGTTTCAATGTGGAGGGTACTGTCCGTTCCTTTGCACCCTGAGAAGTTGCTCTAATTGAAAATCAGCACAACACTATACATTTACCAATAATGAATGTAGGTGGTTCGGCCCATTTTGTTACATGAAAGTGGATTGATAGAAGCTGTTTCGTCCTTATAGAACTCTTCAGCAACTTGAATCCGGCTCTGGCTCTTCAATGCATTCTTACATCAGGGGTTTTGTGCTATTGAGTGGTGCTAAAAACATACAGGCATAATCTTCGAGGTTTTTGATAGTCTCTTTAAGGTTAGCCGGTGTATCACTGTCCACGCAGTAACATTTTTCAGGAGGACAAGATACCAATTGTTGTAACTTCGCCTTCCTGTTTACTGGAAACATGAATATTGTATCAGTCGGACTGAAAACTCACACGATGCAAACAAATATTGTTTCGTTAAAAAATAGTTAAGCAGTTCAATTTGTTGTTGTTCAGAAACATTATCAATAAATTTAATACTTATACAACTTACTATTAGTGCTCAAATTAATCTTTCCAGGGTGTTTTAGAATTCTTAAGCTGTATTTTACTAGGGTTCATGCTAATATCTTGAAACTAGGTTAGATTTTAAATTTGCAAACTCTGACAAATTTCTCGTTTAATATAGATAATTGATACTGCAGTCGCCTCTAATATTGTAAATAGATCAATTAAACTTGCTGAATCAATACACACTTTAATTCTAACGAAAATAAGGTATTAATTTTATAAAGTAGGCAACCAACTGTATTCTTATTTGGTTACTTGGTTGCCTATGTAGTCAAGTGAGGGCGACGGCAGCGCCAAAACTGCTGAACTTTATACTTATGATTTTAACTTGAATATTTTAACAAGCCGATTGCATAGGGATTATGGGGCACATTTTTAACTACGTATAGCACTATTTCTAGTCTATAATATTGTGCGGATATCGATTTATAGGCAATTGAAAATTGCAAAATCTAGGCAACCAAATATACAGATGGTAAATGCAAGTTCGGATTAACACCGCTAGATGGCAGTAATAAATTTGAGTTACATTTTAATTTGCTTTTTATTAAGTAAATGTAGCACGTAGAACAAAACAAAGTACATATTCGTTTTCAGCAGGTCGCACTCTATTAATGTAGTGTATTAATATATCTGCAGCCATCCAAATAGTGCCTGGTTCGAAAATTGTTTTACGTTTTATTTTACTTTTTACAACGTTATTAAGCAACGTATAGCAAAAATAATTGCAGATTCGGATTCAACAGAAAAAATTCTATCGATTTGCTAATTTAGTTTCACCGAAAGATCAGAAATAAACATTTTGAAAAGTGATGTGTTTTCGAAAATATTCATTTCTGACGTTATTATGCATTTCAGGTAAATATTTCGCCTAGATTCGGATTCAGGAGAGAAAATGCTATCGAACTGCTATCTTAGATCAATTTAAAAAAATCACAAAAAACTTAGTAATTGTATATATAAAGTTGCCTAGATTTTAACACATTTTTTAATTGCTTATAAATCGATATTCGCACAATACTATTGATTACAAATGATGCTAAACGTAATTAAAAACGTGCCCCCTAATCCCCATGCAGTCGGTTTCTCAAAACAATTAAGTTTAATTCATAGATATAAAGTTCGCCAGTTTCTGCGCTGGCATCGCCCTCCGCTTGAGTACGTAGGCAACCAAGTATACATTTATCAGTTCTATTTGAATTTCAAACACTTACAACTTTGTTAATATTACATTTATTTTATTATATTGACTATAGTTTCGACCAAAACCTGGTAATATTTAAACTACAAGTCACTATAGTCACTATAAATAAACAAATATGATATAAACAAAGTTGTAAATGTTCCTTATTTAAATATTTACCATGAATCTCGAAGATTGACCTTACAATTAAAGTATTTGAATTAATACAGTACATTTTAATTCATATATTTACTAGATTGAATTAGTGTTGTATCGGTTATAGATATTAAATGTGTTATTTATAGTGTTAATGCCAATTGTGCTATAAATTTTATAATACGATTACGTTATTCTCTACTCGTGTCATTACGTGTCTTCAAAACTTATGAATTACAATTTATAATTTAGTACAAATAGTATGCCTCTATTATTCACAATTATTCCATTCTCTTGTTTTTACATGTTTTCATGACTTATGAATTACATTTTACATTACTACAGACATAAAAAGAGAAGAGAACACAAAAATTTGACAATGTATGTCTTAAAATGTTAAAAAGACATCAAAAGAGAACATATCAGAATAGTTTATAATTAGTAATTGTAAATTGTAATTCATAAGTCTTGAATACATCTAAAGACACGAGAATAGAATAATTGTGAATAATAGAGTCATAATATTTGTATGAAATTATAGTAACATTCATAAGACAATGTATGTCTTTATATATTATAAAGACATCAAAAGAGAAGAGAACAGAATAGTTAATAATTAGTAATTGTAAATTGTAATTCATAAGTGTTGAAAACATGCATTGACATCAGAATAGAATAATTGTGAATAATAGGGGCATAATATTTGTATTAAATTATAGTTAGTTTCATATGACATGAAGAGAGAACAGAACAGGATAGTTTATAATTAGTAATTGCAAATTTTAATTCATAAGTCTTGAATACATCTAAAGACACGAGAATAGAATAATTGTGATTAATAGTGTCATAATATTTGTATCAAATTATAATTACATTCATAAGAGAAGGTATGCCTTTACATCTTATAAACACATGAAAAGAGAAGAGAACACAATAATTTTTAATTAGTAATTGTAAATTGTAATTCAAAGTGTTGAAAACATGTATAGACCACGAGAATAGAATAGTTGTGAATTAGAGGTATAATATTTGTATTAAAGTATAGTTATTTTCATAAGACATGTAAAGAGAAGACAACAGAATAATTTATAATTAGTAAATGTAAATTGTAATTCATAAGTCTTGAAAACATGTAAACACACGAGAATAGAATAATTGTGAATAATAGAGGCATTATATTTGTATTAAATTATAGTTACATTCATAATACAATGTGTCTTTACATATTATAAAGGCATCAAAAGAGAAGAGAACAGAATAATTTACAATTAGTAATTGTAAGTTATAATTCATAAGTCTTGAAAATATGTAAAGACACGAGAATCATTGTTAATTATAGAGGCATAATGTTTGTATTAAATTATGGTTACTTTTATAATTATAAGACTTGTATTTCCATTTCCAATAACTAGCCTACATCAGCTCTATATGTATACAAAATTGCAGCGATGACATTAACAGTTAAGAAATAAGTACATGTTTAAATTACATGATATTGCTCATCCGCTTAAATTTAAAACAACTGTGGTTCGAAAACTAAATGAGCAATCAACAAAAGGTTTGCATTTCCAACAACTTGCCTACATCAGCTCTATATGTATACAAAATAGCAGCGATAACATTAACAGTTAAGAAACAAATACATTTTTAAATTACATGATATTGCTCATAAGCTCAAATTTAAAACAACTGTGGTTTGAAAACTAAATGAGAAATCAACAAACGGTTTGCATTTCAAACAACTAGCCTACATCACCTCTATATGTATACAAAATAGCAACGATGACATTAACGGTTAAGAAACAAATACAATTTTAAATTACATGTTATTGCCCATAAGCTCAAATTTAAAACAACTGTGGTTCGAAAACTAAATGAGCAATCAACAAAAGGTTTGCATTTCCAACAACTAGCTTACACCAGCTGTATATATATACAAAATAGCAGCGATGATATTAACGGTTAAGAAACAAATACAATTTTAAATTACATGTTATTGCTCATAAGCTAAAATTTAAAACAACTGTGGTTCGAAAACTAAATGAGCAATCAACAATTAGTTTGCATTTCCAACAACTAGCCTACATCAGCTCCATATGTATACAAAATAGTAGCGATGACATTAACGGTTAAGAAACACATTCATTTTTAAACTACATGATATTGCTCATAAGCTGAAATTTAAAACAACTGTGGTTTAAAAACTAAATGAGAAATCAACAAATGGTTTGCATTTCCAACAACAAGCATACATCAGCTCTATATGTATACAAAATAGCAGCTATGACTTTAACGATTAAGAAACAAATCAATTTTTAAATCACATGATATAGCTCATTACACTAAATTTTAAACCACTGTGGTTCGAAAACTATAAGAGCAATCAACAAACGGTTTGCATTTCCAATAAGTATCCTTCATCAGATTTATACATATACATAGAAAAATAGCTGATCTTAATAGCTAAGCAGAAATACATTTTCAAATTTTACGATTTTGTACAAACACTTTAAATGCAGTAATTTGTAATTAAAGAATCACATTTGAAAACTAATATTAATTATTAATTGCGTATTATGCATACAGTTACTCTTGTGTTAGCAACATTATCTATGGCTTTAGAAAACGCTGTCACCCCATCAAGATAAGCGTATCCGTTGTATATAGTATAACCAGTAAGATATTCCTCAATGAAGCAATTTCCTGAAGCAACATCGCAACATAGTAATTCATAATCATCCCAGAACATCGAGTTTCTTAATGAGCAGACATTAATGCCCTAAAAGTAAAACAAGATTAGCTCAGGTAACAAGTTACAAAATTAAGTTTAAAAGGCTCGTTTATGTTTAATACTCATCACTTAATAGCAATAGTAAATAGGTAAATAGGTAATAGGAAATCTTCTCTACTTTTTAAAAATGATCTTCCAATGATTGACTGACATATAGACAAATTTATACGACCTGCTCATCTATATCATGAGAGTATTGAAGAGATGTAGCACTTAACTCAATGCTACTGCGGTAATTGTAATTATATAATCAACTCAAAGACTGAATTATTCTTAAGTAGTTTCCTGCAGGGATTAATATTAACATTAATATTAATTATTCACTTGATATAAATACATAAAATAGCAGGAAAAACTTAATAATACTGTAATGTACCATTTTACCTTGCAGTTTCTTTTGTCTGGGGTTCTTAATACGGTGACAGTTTTATGAGCTCTTCGACCGTTTGGTATACAGCATTGTAAAGCCTCTGGCCGATCAATGCAATCCTTACGTCAGGATATTGTGCTACTGAATGGTGCTAAAAACATACATAGTATTAGGCGAGATACGGAGCAGCATAGTGAACCTCCAAATCTACAAAATCTAAGTTGTGGATTTGAAAGCAGGTTGAATACGTTGATTGCAATAAGATCTGCAATGAAAGGCTTCATGTGATGATTATGAACACATTCATAGTAACAGAAATAATAATTGATAGATATCTCGTCTCGTCGTAGATTATCTCGTCTAGAGCAAAAGTACTCGAAGTCAATTGGAAGTAAGTTTCACATAGACTATACTCTGTCCAATTTAAAGCCGTAGCTTATATAAGCATTGTTATATGTGTGATTGGCATGTGAACAGTTCTATGCAAGCATATGATTTTTCTTGCTGCAGGCTCTGGTCTAGCCGGACTAAGTGAATTTTGTTACTTCAAACGCTAGTGTTGTATAGAATCGACTATACTATATTCTATACAACTTGTGTTGTATAGAATCGACTACAATTTACAGGGTAAATTGTAGTCGATCACATGAAGATTTTTATATTAACTTCGTCTTGAAATTGGACGGACTATAGTTAATCGACGATCTAAATTGAAAGGCGCCGGAGAATGTAATATAAACCATATCGTTATAAATGCCCCTAGGTACATTAAACTCAAGTTATTAGACACCTCTTTCAGTGGGAAACCGGTTTCAATGTGGAGGGTACTGTCCGTTCCTTTTTGCACCCTCAGAAGTTGCTCTAATTGAAAATCAGCACAACACTATACATTTACCAATAATGAATGTAGGTGGTTCGGCACAATTTGTTACATTAAAGTGGATTGATAGAAGCTGTTTCGTCCTTATAGAACTCATCAGCAACTTGAATCCGGCTCTGGCTCTTCAATGCATTCTTACATCAGGGGTTTTGTGCTATTGAGTAGTGATAAAAACATACAGGCATAACTGCATATTCGTCGGAGTAATCTTCGAGGTTTTTGATAGTCTCTTTAAGGTTAGCCGGTGTATCACTGTCCACGCAGTAACATTTTTCAGGAGGACAAGATACCAATTGTTGTAACTTCGCCTTCCTGTTTACTGGAAACATGAATATTGTATCAGTCGGACTGAAAACTCACACGATGCAAACAAATATTGTTTCGTTAAAAAATAGTTAAGCAGTTCAATTTGTTGTTGTTCAGAAACATTATCAATAAATTTAATACCTATACAACTTACTATTAGTGCTCAAATTAATCTTTCCAGGGTATTTTAGAATCCTTAAGCTGTATTTTACTAGGGTTCATGCTAATATCTTGAAACTATGTTAGACTTTAAATTTGCAAACTCTGACAAATTTCTCATTTAATATAGATAATTGATACTGCAGTCGCCTCTAATATTGTAAATAGATCAATTAAACTTGCTGAATCAATACACACTTTAATTCTAACGAAAATAAGGTATTAATTTTATATAGTAGGCAACCAACTGTATTCTTATTTGGTTACTTGGTTGCCTATGTAGTCAAGTGAGGGCGACGGCAGCGCCAAAACTGCTGAACTTTATACTTATGATTTAAACTTGAATATTTTAACAGGCCAATTGCATAGGGATTATGGGGCACATTTTTAACTACGTATAGCACTATTTCTAGTCTATAATATTGTGCGGATATCGATTTATAAGCAATTGAAAATTGCAAAATCTAGGCAACCAAATATACAGATGGTAAATGCAAGTTCGGATTAACACCGCTAGATGGCAGTAATAAATTTGAGTTACATTTTAATTTGCCCTTTATTAAGTTAATGTAGCACGTAGAACAAAACAAAGTACATATTCGTTTTCAGCAGGTCGCGCTCTATAAATGTAGTGTATTAATATATCTGCAGCCATCCAAATAGTGCCTGGTTCGAAAATTGTTTTACGTTTTATTTTACTTTTTACAACGTTATTAAGCAACGTATAGCAAAAATAATTGCAGATTCGGATTCAACAGAAAAAATTCTATCGATTTGCTAATTTAGTTTCACCGAAAGAACAGAAATAAACATTTTGAAAAGTGATGTGTTTTCGAAAATATTCATTTCTGACGTTATTATGCATTTCAGGTAAATATTTCGCGCAGATTCGGATTCAGGAGAGAAAATGCTATCGAACTGCTATCTTAGATCAATTTAAAAAAATCACAAAAAACTTAGTAATTGTGTATATAAAGTTGCCTAGATTTTAACACATTTTTTAATTGCTTATAAATCGATATTCGCACAATACTATTGATTACAAATGATGCTAAACGTAATTAAAAACGTGCCCCCTAATCCCCACGCAGTCGGTTTTTCAAAACAATTAAGTTTAATTCATAGATATAAAGTTCGCCAGTTTCTGCGCTGGCATCGCCCTCCGCTTGAGTACGAAGGCAACCAAGTATACATTTATCAGTTCTATTTGAATTTCAAACACTTACAACTTTGTTAATATTACATTTATTTTATTATATTGACTATAGTTTCGACCAAAACCTGGTAATATTCAAACTACAAGTCACTATAGTCACTATAAATAAACAAATATGATATAAACAAAGTTGTAAATGTTCCTTATTTAAATATTTACCATGAATCTCGAAGATTAAACCTTACAATTAAAGTATTTGAATTAATACAGTACATTTTAATTCTTATATTTACTAGATTGAATTAGTGTTGTATCGGTTATAGATATTAAATGTGTTATTTATAGTGTTAATGCCAATTGTGCTATAAATTTAATAATACGATTACGTTATTCTCTACTCGTGTCATTACGTGTTTTCAAAACTTATGAATTACAATTTATAATTACCATTATAAATTATAAATTATTCTGTCCTCTTCTCTTTACATGTCTTATGGAAGTAACTATAATTCAATACAAATATTTTGCCTATATTATTAACAATAATTCTATTCTCGTGTGCTTACATGTTTTCAAGTATAATGAATTACAATTACAATTACAAATTATTCTCTTCTCTTCTCTTTGCGCGTTATGAAAGTAACTATAATTTAGTACAAATAGTATGCCTCTATTATTCACAATTATTCCATTCTCGTGGTTTTACATGTTTTCATGACTTATGAATTACAATTTACATTACTACAGACATAAAAGAGAAGAGAACACAAAAATTTATAATTAGTAATTGTCAATTGTAATTCATAAGTCTTGAAAACATGTAAAGACATGAGAATAGAACAATTGTCAATAATAGAGGCATTATATTTGTATTAAATAATTAAATATCTGACACGTGGCTATTACCTGTATATTACTCTATTAATATATAACACGTGCTATCTATTAATATATTACATTAATATTGTTGCGATAGTCTTCGATTTGTCAGCAACACATAATCTTAACATTGTGTAAACACGCCATAAGAACTGATTTGTGTAATTGCGAATGTTATCGCAATGATTCGCATGCATCAAAATTGTTAGGACTGTAGAACTGTTAAAAACCCAGCTGGTATTGCCAAAACTATGGCCAAAATAGTGTATTGCATATTAAGAGTGAACTGAAAACAACTCTGTAAATGTATTATTTATGGGTGTTTGAAAGTTTTTAGACAATTTACTCATTTTTCTTAAAACTATTCTACAAAACAGTTGGTGATTTATGAAAAAATATTTCTAACATAAAACATATTAGTGCAATAGCATTTCATTCGATGATCGAAATTTATTCATAAATTTAATGGATGATTGAAAGTTGTGTTGTAGAAAAAGTACTGTTATAGTAAAGAGACGTAGATTTTAGGGGGTGATTATTCTTGAGAGCACCCACCCACCCTCCAATTGTTCTCGAATATTGATTAACACTCGAACTACAATTGCTTTTCAAGGATGATTACTAAAATGCAGGTGGTTTCTGATAAACGAATCATCAAAGTTCCAGTCATTGCCATAAGTTGGACGTACATTGCTTTATTTTGCATGAAATTTGAAGTGGAGGGTGGGTGGGTGGGCACATTACAATCATCCTCCCAGTTGATCCAGTTACAATTTGAATCATCATTTTATTGATACGAAATCATAAATTTAATGGATAATTGAAAGTTGTGTTGTAGAAATGGTACAGTTATAGTCAAAAGACGTAGATTTTAGGGGGTGATTATACTTGTGCCCACCCACCCACCCTTAAGTTCAATTCTTAAACAATTGAAGTGAAAGCGATGTTTTAACTATTTTAATGTTAATGCGTATTGAAACTGAGAAGAAACATTATAATTACATATATGCTTATTAAGTTACATGTGGCTCAAAATTACTCAATAATTGAGAAAACTGAGTTCCTGTTTTCTGAAGGGACTGTGCATATAATCTATAAGTGGCACTTTTCATTTTGCTGTAGGAGGGTAGTAAATCATCCCCGAATATTTTCCAATTTCCTGTAGAAGGGTAGTACCTAAATATACCCTGAATATTTTCAAAATAATAGGGTTGTTAAATTCCTTATTTTAGGCAGCCAAATATACATATCGAAAATGGTTGCCTTAGCATGAGGAAATTATCACGATTAACCCTGATTAAACAGATTTTAAAACCATAATAAATAAATATAATGCCTGTACTAATGTTATCTGTATAATTAAACAATAATCGTGGCTATAAATAATATATTTGACAAATTATTCTTTATAACTCTTGTATGTGTTGCCCATCTTTCATACAAGCTACACCATTTATCATACAATAAATTAATTAGTCTAATCTGTATTTACATAAGATTAAATTAAGTACAATCAGTGTAATAATAGGGAGTTGTCCTTCCTGGCAGCTACTCGAACCATTCCCCTTCCCTGCGAAAGGCCCGATTTTTGCAGCATAACCTACAACGTAGGCTACGTACGTTTGCTCGTGAACTGAGTGGAATAAATGTGCCATTGGCCCTGAAAATCGTTCAATTTCAGAACAAGTAGTTTAACTTCCACAAGGTAAAATAAAAAGCATTTTATTAGACGTGATTAGATAGTAGTCGGCATGTGACAGTGGCGTATCATTCTATTGCCTAGAAAGGGTGCCTAGTAGTATTGCCTAGTATTGCAGTGGGTATATCCAGTGGGTATATCAGTGGGCAGTAGTAATGGGTACTGCCTAGTAGTATATCCGGGGATTATAGGTCTAACAATAACAATAACAATCTACCGAGTGATCCATTTAGGGTGAGACTTTTTTATGTTGGTAATACAATTAAGTTACCACTTCTCGGCTACCCTTTATCTCGTTACAATCAGATGTCTATGGACCCTATAGGGGGATCGCTTTTACAATTGTTACTAGTAAAATGCACCCGATTTATGTGAAATAGCTTTATAGAAATGGTGGCTTCGGTTTTGTCCACAAGCACATACACATAGATATTTATATAATCAAAAACACAGAGAAACAACTTGCTAGGTTTATACCACAGAATGTTTATTGATGTATAAAATAACTAGTTATTTTATTGTATAATAATAAGCTAGTTATTTTATTGAATAACTAGTTATTTTATTGTATAACAATAAGCTAGTTATTTATTGTATATGTCTATATATCAATAAACATTTTGTGTAGCTTATTGTTATACAATAAAATAACTAGTTTATTATTATACAATAAAATAACTAGTTATTAGTAGAATTAGTACATTAGTATTTAGTAAATACTTGCTAGGTTTTTACCACAAAATGTTTATTGATATATAGACATATACAATAAAATAACTAACTAGTTATTTTATTGTATTTTTTTTTATTGTATATGTAAAATAACTGTTTTATTGAATAACTAGTTATTTTATTGTATAACAATAAGCTAGTTATTTATTGTATATGTGTGTATATCAATAAACATTTTGTGGTAAATACTTAGCAAGTTGTTTCTCTGTTTTTTTAAAAACTAGTTATTTTATTGTATAACGATAAGCTAGTTATTTTATTGTATATGTCTATGTATCAATAAACATTTTGTGGTAAAAATATAGCAAGTTGTTTCTCTGTTTTTAATACGGATTACCATGTAGTAAAGGTCGAAACCATCCTCATGATTTATATAATCACGTTTTTAGAAATGATCCCAACTCTAACGGAGTGTTAGGACAAGTTTATGACTCCTATCACTTTATGATATAACTTTATGTATATATTGGTATATATATACCAGTGTATATACCGCTTAGTTTATAAATGTATGCCCTGAATGTGTGCAATTCAACATACCTTTGGCATACACCAAAACATCAGTGCCACTGTGAGATACTTCATCAGTCAATACGGCAGCTTGTTGGGCGTAATAGAAACTGTTGGTGTCCTCCTTCGAGGGATCCTCTCTAACAACGCTGCCGTTTACAACCGAATACTTGTAGTTATCTGGCCCTCCGGTACCATATAAAAGGGACGTGTAAGGGACATTATCCGCTCTGGAATTTTGAGCAACACCTGACAAACAATAGGACGTAGTAAAAACATTACCAATGGAAATAGATTTGGCGGATACTTGTTTAAACTCCATTATTATGACTGGGTAAATAACGCACGTTTTGAGTTTAAAAAAATATTATTATTAAATTATTAAATTAAATATTATATCAATATTAAATTATGTACATGTCTGCGACATGTTTCATTTCATCATTCATCTGCCCGATGAAGATACTGTGTGTCGAAACATGCCACAGACAATAAAATAATTTTTTTAACTCAAGACGTGTGTTTTTTACTCAGTCACATTACCAATGGTTTACCGGTAATTGGAGTAGCCCTGTCCGCATACCCGGCGAGGACCAAGGAATGCGAGTGGTCACTCGTGACTATAATGAGAGTTTCTTCTGCTTCGTGCTTGCTCAACTGCACAGCCCTTTCTATGGCCTTGTTGAAAGCCACGACCTCATTTATGGCTTGCCGGGCGTGTCCTCTGTGGTGAGCAAAGTCGATCAGGCCGCCCTCAACCTAAAACAGCGACAGCATAAGCAGGCAACTTTAATATTATTAAACCCCGACCATCAAGATGTACCCCTCGCGGTTGCGCTGCAGGGCTTTGATGGAAACCTCGGTCATCTGGGCCAGCGAGGGCATGCCCTTCGGACCGGCGTCCCTCTCGTTCTCCATCTTCAAGTGGCCGTTTGCGAAGATCCCCAGCACGTATTTCTCGTGGGTCACGTTCATCAGCTCCGCCGTGTTGCCGACGAAGGCGTGGGAGGCGCCAATCTCCTTTTTGTGTCTGACCCAGTCCGCTATTAGGTCGCGCCCGTCCCTGCTGTAGCACGCCCACGTGTCAATCGGGTCAGCCGAGCTGTTCGAGACGTCCGACTGGAGGCACTGTCTGCCTCCGCCCATTATAACCTAAATTAATATAGTTAATTAAAAGTAAAAGTTTACACCTACACTAATTGGTAGATAGACTAATTGGTAATAATAAATATATATATATATATATATATATATATATATATATATAATTAAAAGTAGATTAAAAATAAATAAAGGGAGATGTCAAAATGTCCACCAACAGCCATGTTTTATATTTGTTTTATATCGAGCGTTCAATAAAAATCGACGACATTGGTGTTGGCAATTTCAAGTCATGTCTGCACTGAGATTACCCGTGCTCGACATCTCTGTAGAGACCTGAATAGCTCTACAGAGCTGAGGATATGTCTGGAGATGCACCCCCACTCGACATCTCTATAGAGACCTGAATAGCTCTACAGAGCTGAGGATATGTCTGGAGATGCACCCCCACTCGACATCTCTATAGAGACCTGAATAGCTCTACAGAGCTGAGGATATGTCTGGAGATGCACCCCCACTCGACATCTCTATAGAGACCTGAATAGCTCTACAGAGCTGAGGATATGTCTGGAGATGCACCCCCAGTCGACATCTCTATAGAGACCTGAATAGCTCTACAGAGCTGAGGATATGTCTGGAGATGCACCCCCACTCGCATCTCTATAGAGACCTGAATAGCTCTACAGAGCTGAGGATATGTCTGGAGATGCACCCCCACTCGACATCTCTATAGAGACCTGAATAGCCGCTACATAGTTGAGGATATGTCTGGAGATGCAGATATTTTTGTGAAAAATAAATTTGAAAAAACAAAATCATAAATTGGTGATTTAGGCACTTCGTGAAGTAATCTTTTCGGACAAAAATGTTATTCTGCTATAAGTTAGATCAGCTGAGTCCCTTTAAAAAAATATTGATAAATACATTTATGAATTTCCCTGGAGATTCCTCGATAAGTTGTCTGGCAATGTCCGGACAGTGGGAGGCGTTCTCGGGCTTCTTCGCCTCGCACTCCCAGTTCCGGTTGGGCGTGTGGGCGTACAGGGCGCTCGGTGTGGCGTGGGTGACCCTCGTGTTGGTGACGAAGCCGGTGGCCTTTCCGGCGGCCTGTCCCCACTTGATGACGCTGCTCAGCCGGGACATGGGCCGGAGAGACGAGTCGCAGTTGTTCACCTCCACGGTGGCGTCCACCCCCGAGGTCTTCTGGTTCGCTTTCACCCCGCAAAAGAGGGCAGTCGCAGTGCTCGCTGAATCCGGTACTATCTTGTTCGCTGAGTACGTCTGAAAGTTAAGTTGGGGCATTGCGTTGCGTGAATAGTTTTCCTACGCACCTTGAGCACCCCGACGTTGGAGAACTCCTCGAAGACGAACTTGCCTCTTTCGGACTTGTCGAATATTCTGGCTGCTGTAATTGTGGTCAGACCAAGGCCATCACCAATAAATATTATCACGTTTTTGGCTTTTCCGGTGTTTTGTTTATAGTTGAGCGCGTCTTGCAGATCGTTCATGTTCAGATTGGACCAGTATTTGTGGTCTGAAATGGCGCAAATTACACAACTGGTTGGTCCTAAATGTACACTCACCTTCCACAACGGCTTCGCAAATATTTTCAGTGAGGTAATGAAGGCAGACGAGCGCAACTAAGATAATGTTGCTCACGCGAATCATATTTTCAAATAACGTGCGTGGACGGGACGCACAAGGCTTTATAAATGTTCAGCGGTGTACGTAATCTGAGTTTTTATTTCCTTTGTTGTTTATTTGTTCCTTCTATTTCAAATAATTGTTTAAATAATATCTCTAATTAACAATTTCGCTTTACAATGCGCAACTGTATCGCTGATCGCGTGCTCGGATAATGATTATTAATGAATACATTGCTAAACGTTTTACAACTCGCGGCTAGAACAGTTTTCATTCATCTGGTTGGACGTAATTACGAGCCACAGATTGGGTCAAATATTCTGAGCGCTTAATTGCAGGGCCGGAGCGACGATTTTAATGGTTTTGTTAAACAGGACCGTAATTATTGCATTTCTTTTATTGGTTGTGAATACTTTTATGGAGAGGATAGTCAACTTGGTTTTATAAAACTGCTATGTCATTAAAGTAATTAACATGCATTTACAACGGTTATGACTCACAACAGTAGAGTAAATAGTTACATTTAATTTCAAGAATAAGTAATAGGTACAGGATCCAGAAATTAAGAGAATATGAAATAGTTAATTGATTAAAGCTGGAAAATTATCATTTAGGAAAGGAAATTTATTTATTTTTAATTTTGTGCCACCTTATTATCGAAACATCTAGATTTGACTCAAGTTAAAAAATAACAAAGTTGTATGTGGAAGTACCAAATACATTCAGTGTTACTTAATTTTTTCTGCTCTTTTGAAATATGCAAACAAAATTTTAAAATATTGATATACGAGTTGTTTCGAGTCGAAACCTACTTATTAATTTTTTTAAGGCCGTACCTAGAATAAGATATTCATTTATTATGTTAATCGACACTACAGTGGACAAAGAAAATACGTACCAAATATTACAAAAATTTATAGGGTGGTTCGTAAGTTACGATTAATTGAAAAATCGGGCAATATTAATGAATCACCCTGTATGTTGGTTATAAAGAACGATAGACCCATGAAATATAGTTTAAATCTCCTCGGTGTGCCGCATCTACCATTACTGTATGCACATTTCCCAATGAATCACCCTGTATATAAGTTATTATTATTTGAAATTTAACATTAGAATTACATTATCACTTTTCGTTGATTTATTTTCTAAAACTTTTTAAATGTAAAATCCCATTTTTATTAAAATAGTTTTTGTATCAATCAGTCATAATTTCATTTATCTATGTAAATATGTATCATTTCTATGCTATGCTATCATTTTATTGTATAACACTAGCATAATAATGTGGCCTTGCAGTTATCTTCCAACAAATGAATTATATGTAGTTTGTATTCATATAAAAAGCCACATTTTATGTTCAAACTAAATTCTATTGGCAGTTCCTACAAAAAAATAAAATAGATGTACCAGAAATTTGATTACATAATGGCAAGATTAAAGTACGGGAAAAAACCACGACCTCGACAACGACCAAAACTTTTATTAACACAAATACATTCATCACAATATTTAATGCACCGATACCATATGTAGGTGGCTTATGCTATTCCTAGATACATTTATGCACGACCTCCTGTTCGTGTTGCTCGTTAGTATTTCGGACAGGGAGCTGCTCTGCGTGTTCATTTGGTTGGAGTAGTCCATCTTGGCCTTCTTCTTGCAAATCATCCACTTGAACGGCGGATAGCTGCTGCAAATTAACAACCCGCAAATTAATGCGCCCCAGATGGTGGCATCGGGGCTTGCTTACCACAAGAACTTGCAGAAGTGGGTGGAAAATATGCAGTATATGATGGGGTTGGCCGCCGAGTTCAACGGGGCCAGGCTCTGGATGAACGTCGCAATCGCTATGTTGGTCTGCGTGTTTGGGATGTGCCCGAACACTTGCAGCAGGTCGAATATTATATAGGGACTCCAGCACAATATAAAAACTGCAAGAATTAAATGCAGCATTTTTTTTAGTTCGTTCCAAATTTTTAATAGGGCTGTGATTTAAAAAAAAAAAACTCACCACTAACTATAACTAATGTTATCTTAACAGTCTTGACTTTGGCCCGGGGTATTAATCCTCTGGAACTCATCCTCCTCGCGTCGGGGTTTAAGTGGTGCTTGGCGTAACTCTTTGTTACGGTTATGGAACTCTTTGACCATATTGTGATTATGATAACCGTGTAGCACGCCGATATGATTCCCGCTGGAATTATGAACAATGTTACCGATACCAGACTCATGTAGAGCTTCCAGTGCCACTGCTCCGAAAAATCTATCCAGCATTGCAGTTGATCTGAAATTATATTGGAGTTACATTCATCTTATGGTCATGCTCACATAAATGTAGTACAAACAAATTGACATTGCTATATAAAATTACTGTTGTAACCTAATTTCATGTACTAGATTTATGTGAGCATGACTGTACATATTATTTGTATTTATAGTACATAATCTGTACCTGAGAAGCAGAAGGATGTATGTCCAAAAACTAAAATGCTGTGCTTATACAATCTACTGAATTGTAGATAACTTAAATAATAGTTCTTAATTACCTCCAATACTATTATAAAGTAAATTTAATAATTTTTTATTACTTTCAGCATTACATTTTATGTTATAACTATTTCATTACCTGTGTAAGACCTATTTGTCAATAGCACCAATAAAGATTATTATTATTATTATGTGGTAATGGAGTTTAAACGTGTATCAGGCTAAAACAAATATAGTAACAAACAGTTTGAGTTTAAATTATTGCAGAATGTTACATGTTTCGATTCACTGGCAAAGGAATACAAACTGATGCAGATGAGGTGTGTTCATAAATAAATTTAAACTCAAGTTATGGATTGCTCTATATGTTTCTATGTTCTATTTTATGACCTGTGTAAGACCTATTTGTCAATAGCACCAATAAATATTATTATTATTATTATGTGGTAATAGTGTTTAATCATTCAAAATATATGGTAACGTTTTCATTTATTTGCAGGCACTATCAGAACAAGCGAATTGTTGGTAAGTCATTAATATTATAGTAATGATAGTAATTAATAATATAAGTCAGTGATAACGATTATACTATATTAATAATATCCTTTGCTTCGTTAAATTCAGCATTAAATAATTTATAGACAATCAAACTATAATAAATGGTAACGTTTTCATTTATTTGCAGGCACTATCAGAACAAGCCAATTCTTGGCAAGTCATATTAATATTATAGTAATGATAGTAATTAATAATATTAGTCAGTGATGACGATTATACTACATTAATAAAATCCTTTACTTCGTTAAATTCTGCATTCTTATTAGCCTAAAATATGCTATCTAAATAATTGAATCATTTTAAATGAGGAATCTTAATCCAATAAATCATAATTATCTTATAAATTTAGTTCAATCCATAGGCAACCAAATGTACATATGAAGTAAAAATTAAAAAAAGAATGCATTAAATAATCAATAGACAAGTGGTCTATCTAATATCTGTGGTATTAAAAAAATCATCGTTCAATCAAATATAAATAAAATCGATTGTATCTATTGTTCATATTTTATGTCGATATGTAGAGACCTTAGCAAAGATTTCAATAGACAAAACTCCTTTGCGATTCTTAGCTGATAAAATTCAATAATATTTTGAGTTTTGAATTTTAATTTATGGAGTTTTGCCTTAGTGCCAGATATATTACAATCAATTGTACTACAAAAAACGTATCAAAGTTATAAATTTCATGTTTATTTATATACTGTGGCCAAGAAATAGACCAAATTTCATGTTTTGTATTATAGTATTGATAGTAATTAATAATATTAGTCAGTGATAACGATTATACTACATTAATAAAATACTTTACTTCGTTAAATTCTGCATTAAATAATCTATAGACAAGTGGTCTATTGTATATTTGTGGTACTAAAACCACGTATATCTGTGGTATTAAAAAAATCATCAATCAATCAAATACAAATAAAATCGATTGTATCTATTGTTCATATTTTATGTCGATATGTAGAGACCTTAGCAAAGATTTCATTAGACAAAACTCCTTTGCGATTCTTAGCTGACAAAATTCAATAACATTTTGAGTTTTGAATTTTAATTTATCGAGTTTTGCATTAGTGCCACAAATATTGCAATCAATTGTACTACAAAAAACCTATCAAAGTTATTAATTTCATGTTTATTTATATACTGTGGCCAAGAAATAGACCAAATTTCATGTTTTGTATTATAGTAATGATAGTAATTAATAATATTAGTCAGTGATAACGATTATACTACATTAATAAAATCCTTTACTTTGTTAAATTCTGCATTAAATGATCTATAGACGAAGTGGTATATTGTATATTTGTGGTACTAAAACCACGTATATTTGTGGTATTAAAGAAATCATCATTCAATCAAATACAAATAAAATCGATTGTATCTATTGTTCATATTTTATGTCAACATGTAGAGACCTTAGCAAAGATTTCAATAGACAAAACTCCTTTGCGATTCTTAGCTGACAAAATTCAATAATATTTTGAGTTTTGAATTTTAATTTATCGAGTTTTGCCTTAGTGCCACATATATTACAATCAATTGTACTACAAAAAACGTATCAAAGTTATTAATTTCATGTTTATTTATATACTGTGGCCAAGAAATAGACCAAATTTCATGTTTTGTATTATAGTAATGATAGTAATTAATAATATTAGTCAGTGATAAGGATTATACTACATTAATAAAATCCTTTACTTCGTTAAATTCTGCATTAAATAATCTATAGACAAGTGGTCTATAATATATCTGTGGTACTAAAACCATGTATATCTGTGGTATTAAATAATCATCAATCAATCAAATACCAATAAAATCGATTGTATTTATTGTTCATATTTTATGTCGATATGTAGAGACCTTAGCAAAGATTTCAATAGACAGAACTCATTTGCAATTCGTAGCTGACAAAATACAATAATATTTTGAGTTTTGAATTTTAATTTATCCAGTTTTGTCTTAGTGCCACATATATTACAATCAATTGTACTACAAAACACGTATCAAAGTTATTAATTTCATGTTTATTTATGTACTGTGGCCAAGAAATAGACCAAATTTCAGGTTTTGTATTATAGTAATGATAGTAATTAATAATATTAGTCAGTGATAACGATTATACTACATTAATAAAATCCTTTACTTCGTTAAATTCTGCATTAAATAATCTATAGACAAGTGGTCTATCATATATCTGTGGTAATAAAACCACGTATATCTGTGGTATTAAAAAAATCATCAATCAATCAAATACAAATAAAATCGATTGTATCTATGGTTCATATTTTATGTTGATATGTAGAGACCTTAACAAAGATTTCAATAGACAAAACTCCTTTGCCATTCGTAGCTGACAAAATTCAATAATATTTTGAGTTTTGAATTTTAATTTATCGAGTTTTGCCTTAGTGCCACATATATTACAATCAATTGTACTACAAAAAACGTATTAAAGTTATTAATTTCATGTTTATTTATATACTGTGGCCAAGAAATAGACCAAATTTCATGTTTTGTATTATAGTAATGATAGTAATTAATATTATTAGTCAGTGATAAGGATTATACTGCATTAATAAAATCCTTTACTTTGTTAAATTCTGCATTAAATAATCTATAGACAAGTGATCTATCGTATATCTGTGCTACTAAAATCACGTATATCTGTGTTATTAAAAAAGTCATCAATCAATCAAATACCAATAAAATCGATTGTATCTATTGTTCATATTTTATGTCGATATGTAGAGACCTTAGCAAAGATTTCAATAGACAAAACTCCTTTGCGATTCTTAGCTGACAAAATTCAATAATATTTTGAGTTTTGAATTTTAATTTATCGAGTTTTGCCTTAGTGCCTCATATATTACAATCAATTGTACTACAAAAAACGTATCAAAGTTATTAATTTCATGTTTATTTATATACTGTGGCCAAGAAATAGACCAAATTTCATGTTTTGTATTATAGTAATGATAGTAATTAATAATATTAGTAAGTGATAACGATTATACTGCATTAATAAAATCCTTTACTTCGTTAAATTCTGCATTAAATAATCTATAGACAAGTGGTCTATCATATGTCTGTGGTACTAAAACCATGTATATCTGTGGTATTAAAAAAATCATCAATCAATCAAATACAAATAAAATCGATTGTATCTATTGTTCATATTTTATGTCGATATGTAGAGATCTTAGCAAAGATTTCGATAGACAAAACTCCTTTGCGATTCTTAGGTGACAAAATTCAATAATATTTTGAGTTTTGAATTTTAATTTATCCAGTTTTGTCTTAGTGCCACATATATTACAATCAATTGTACTACAAAAAACGTATCAAAGTTATTAATTTCATGTTTATTTATATACTGTGGCCAAGAAATAGACCAAATTTCATGTTTTGTATTATAGTAATGATAGTAATTAATAATATTAGTCAATGATAAGGATTATACTGCATTAATAAAATCCTTTACTTCGTTAAATTCTGCATTAAATTTTCTATGGACAAGTGGTCTATTGTATATTTGTGGTACTAAAACCACGTATATCTGTGGTATTAAAAAAATCATCAATCAATCAAATACAAATAAAATCGATTGTATCTATTGTTCATATTTTATGTCGATATGTTGAGACCTTAGCAAAGATTTCAATAAACAAAACTCCTTTGCGATTCGTAGCTGACAAAATTCAATAATATTTTGAGTTTTGAATTTTAATTTATCGAGTTTTGCCTTAGTGCCACATATATTACAATCAATTGTACTACAAAAAACGTATCAAAGTTATTAATTTCATGTTCATTTATATACTGTGGCCAAGAAATAGACCAATTTTCATGTTTTGTATTATAGTAATGATAGTAATTAATAATATTAGTCAGTGATAACGATTATACTACATTAATAAAATCCTTTACTTCGTTAAAGTCTGCATTAAATAATCTATAGACAAGTGGTCTATCTTATATCTGTGCTACTAAAACCACGTATATCTGTGGTATTAAAAAAAATCATCAATCAATCAAATACAAATAAAATCGATTGTATCTATTGTTCATATTTTATGTCGATATGTAGAGACCTTAGCAAAGATTTCAATAGACTTAACTCCTTTGCGATTCTTAGCTGACAAAATTCAATAATATTTTGAGTTTTGAATTTTAATTTATCGAGTTTTGCCTTAGTGCCACATATATTGCAATCAATTGTACTACAAAAAACGTATCAAAGTTATTAATTTCATGTTTATTTATATACTGTGGCCAAGAAATAGACCAAATTTCATGTTTTGTATTATAGTAATTATAGTAATTAATAATATTAGTCAGTGGTAACGATTATAATACATTAATAAAATCCTTTACTTCGTTAAATTCTGCATTAAATAATCTATATACAAGTGATCTATCATATATCTGTGGTACTAAAACCACGTATATCTGTGGTATTAAAAAAATCATCAATCAATCAAATACAAATAAAATCGATTGTATCTATTGTTCATATTTTATGTCGATATGTAGAGACCTTAGCAAAGATTTCAATAGACTTAACTCCTTTGCGATTCTTAGCTGACAAAATTCAATAATATTTTGAGTTTTGAATTTTAATTTATCGAGTTTTGCCTTAGTGCCACATATATTGCAATCAATTGTACTACAAAAAACGTATCAAAGTTATTAATTTCATGTTTATTTATATACTGTGGCCAAGAAATAGACCAAATTTCATGTTTTGTATTATAGTAATTATAGTAATTAATAATATTAGTCAGTGATAACGATTATACTACATTAATAAAATCCTTTACTTCGTTAAATTCTGCATTAAATAATCTATAGACAAGTGGTCTATCGTATGTCTGTGGTACTAAAACCACATATATCTGTGGTATTAAAAAAATCATCAATCAATCAAATACAAATAAAATCTATTGTATCTATTGTTCATATTTTATGTCGATATGTAGAGACCTTAGCAAATATTTCAATAGACAAAACTCCTTTGCGATTCGTAGCTGATAAAATTCAATAATATTTTGAGTTTTGAATTTTAATTTATCGAGTTTTGCCTTAGTGCTACATATATTACAATCAATTGTACTACAAAACACGTATCAAAGTTATTAATTTCATGTTTATTTATATACTGTGGCCAAGAAATAGACCAAATTTCATGTTTTGTATTATAGTAATGATAGTAATTAATAATATTAATCAGTGATAATGATTATACTACATTAATAAAATCCTTTACTTCGTTAAATTCTGCATTAAATAATCTATAGACAAGTGGTCTATTGTATATTTGTTGTACTAAAACCACGAATATCTGTGGTATTAAAAAAATCATCAATCAATCAAATACAAATAAAATCGATTGTATCTATTGTTCAGATATAATGTCGACATGTAGAGACCTTAGCAAAGATTTTAATAGACAAAACTCCTTTGCGATTCTTAGCTGACAAAATTCAATAATATTTTGAGTTTTGAATTTTAATTTATCGAGTTTTGTCTTAGTGCCATATATATTACAATCAATTGTACTACAAAAAACGTATCAAAGTTATTAATTTCATGTTTATTTATATACTGTGGCCAAGAAATAGACCTAATTTCATGTTTTGTACGAGTGAAAGGCGTAATTTCAGTAAGTTATTTTAAATTTTTACTTCCTGTGTACATTTGGTTGCCTACGTATTGGACTAAATTTGTAAGATAATTATGATTTATTTAATTAAGATTACTCATTTAAAATGATTCAATTATTTAGATAGCATGTTTTAGGCCAATAAGAATGCTTTTAGATACGTGTAAATGCATTTAGGATTTATACTAATCTTATGATCGTGGTAGAAAATCGTTTTTGAGTCAGCTCGTTCGAAATGTGTAAATACTTGTTATTTTTTCATTACAGAAGCAAATGATTTCTAATAATTAATTGAATAACTTAGGTATATACAAGGTGTTTAATTTGTAATACCCTGTACGTTACTTATATGTGTAATCATGACAAATAATTAGCTTTATTACTTATTTAGATACATGTATCCTCAAAGTATCTTTTGTTTTATGGGATTAATCAGTTTCTTCAAGAAAAAAGGGCTGATATTTGTAAAAATTCAGCGTATTCATATAATATTCATTTAATAATAAATTTCGATTTATTTGGTTAATCTTACTTTTCAGTTTTAGTTCTGGAAACAGATTATTAACGCAATTTGACTTACTTTGTATTAATTTTTCTTCATACAAGATTAAAATAGGACTAGAAAATATAATGCTTAGGAGCCAGGCTGCAATTATCAAGCATTTTGCTCGTTTCCCTGAAACACAGATTAAAGCAGAACTGATGTAATTATGCCAAAATAAGTACTTACAGCTTCCTGAAAACTTCATGGGATGTCGTATTGCATCGTAACGATCGATGCTTAATGCCACCAAAACATACGTTGATGCATAAGTTACAACAACCTGGAATAGAGATAATTAGAGTAAATTTTACGATGCTCAATTTTATGCTACAATTTTAAATCAGTATCAAACCTGTAAAAATCTGATTATTTTGCACGCAGCATTTCCTGCATTCCAAGAGACGGTCATCCTCCATATAATGTCCGTCAAGACGCTTATCAATCCTACAGAGAGATCTGAAAGCATTTGGGTATAGTTAATTATAACAGCAACGAAATAATTAGTGAAGAATCTTTTGTTTGATCAAACTGTTCTTACAAATGCATACGTTAATTTTCATTAAACTAATTATAAACTTAAATAGGTTCTGGGTAAAAGTGTATACTCCCTTAGATAGTCCTCTCAGGATATAATTTTATTTAGGTCGTTTCGTAGGCGCTAAACGATTTAATTCGAATCACAAATTTATCACCTGCGAATGCCAGGTGGCTTATAAAAAAATTCATCCTGCTTTTCCTCGACTTGGTGCTGTAAAGTGTGACTAGAACACCGAAGTTTCCTGCGACTATGATTACAAGCAGCAACCACAATACTGTGAATTGTTCCACCTGAAAATAAACACCAATAATTATCACAACATTTGCAGAAAGTTGATTAATAAAATAAAACTTATAAAAGATGTTTTACATTTAACATTTGTAGAAAGTTGATTAATAAAATAAAACTTATAAAATATGTTTATTTTGGTTTGTTTTTAAATATTTGGACGGGAGATAAATAATGCGACTCCCTTAATTATGCCCTCTTTTGGCCCTCATCCACGGATTCGGCTAATAGCAATGGAGACGGAAGTTTGTACTTTAGTCGCTGGTCAGTTGGTTAAAGGGCTCCACACAACATTTAAATTTGTTGTTTATGTTGTTGTTTATATTTTATAATGGGAAACAATTTGCAATAGTTTTTGTTTAATTTTATGAACTAGTTTGTATCATACTTTCATCACAATCTTTGTCAATTGTGCTCCTGAATTTTGCACAAAATGCATTTTCTTAAACTATTTTTTCTATCGTGTTTCACATCAAACTTTTGATTTGCCCCAGAGAAGGACCATTTTATTTCAAATTTCCCACATTGAAGCCTCATCTAGACGTAACATGAAAAATCGCAAAAAATTTATGCTTAAACGCACAAAATTTATTTTGCATTCATTCATACATATTTGAGCACATTTGTTTAATGCGAATTCTAGACACGTTTCTCTTAATTAGCTGCACCTCATCTATTGCAAAGTAACGAGTTAATTAGCTTTTCGTGCTCCGCTTTGATCTAAGTGTTGTGTGCAAAGTATTTGAGCATCTGCACAAATAAGGTCGGCGGGGTTAAAAGGATTTAGCTGCTCTTGATATAATTAAAGTGCACAGATATGAATGAATGTAAATGCACAAAACGTAATCTACAGCAATTTGCATTTAAACTGCCCATAAACATAAATTACAGCACAACACAGGAATACAAATTAATAATAAAAATGCTTATTGCGTCCCGGTTAATAATGTAAAGAACTATTCTGATTATTATTTCAGTTTATTAATACTATATTCTTTCATTTAAATGACTAATAAGTGACATATTCTGAAAAATGTGCCCTCTTTATAGATTTCGACCCCCCAATTTTTCACTCTCGCTTATTCTGAGGATAAGATATTTAAAGACACATTAAGTTATACTTGCTGTGTGATTCTGGGATTATTTGATCGAGTAATAAGTGAAATATACACATGAGTGTTCTTTATTTACAATTTTATTAGAGGTTAATAAATTACGACCCCTAAATTTTTCAATCTCGCTTATTCTGAGTATAAGATGTTAAAAGACACATTTAGTTATACATGCTGTGTGTTTCTGGAATCATTTGAATGGCTAATAAGAGAAAAATTGACAAAAATGTACTTTTTTTACATTTTATAGATTTCGGCCCCCTAATTTTTGACTCTCGCTTATTCCGAGGATAAGATATTAAAAGACACATTAAGGTATACATGTTGTGTGATTCTGGTATTATTTGATGGAGTAACAAGTGAAATATACACATAAGTGTTCTTTATTTATTATTTTATTAGAGGTTAATAAATTTCGACCCCTAAATTTTTCAATCTCGCTTATTCTGAGTATAAGATGTTAAAAGACACATTTAGTTATACATGTTGTGTGATTCTGGAATCATTTGAATGTCTAATAAGAGAAAAAATGACAAAGATGTGCTTTTTTTACATTTTATAGATTTCGATCCCCTAATTTTTGACTCTCGCTTATTCTGAGGATAAGATATTAAAAGACACATTAAGTTATACTTGCTGTGTGATTCTGAGATTTTTTGAACGAGTATTAAGTGAAATATACACATAAGTGTTCTTTATTTACAATTTTATTAGAGGTTAATAAATTTCGACCCCTAAATTTTTCAAGCTCGCTTATTCTGAGTATAAGATGTTAAAAGACACATCCAGTTATACATGCTGTGTGATTCTGGAGTAATTTGAATAGCTAATAAGAGAAAAATTGACAAAAATGTACTTTTTTTACTTTTTATAGATTTCGACCCCTAATTTTTGACTCTCGCTTATTCTGAGGATAAGATATTTAAAGACACTTTAAGTTATACTTGCTGTGTGATTCTGGGATTTTTTGAACGAGCAATAAGTGAAATATTCACATAAGTGTTCTGTATTTACAATTTTATTAGATGTTAATAAATTTCGACCCCTAAATTTTTCAATCTCGCTTATTCTGAGTATAAGATGTTAAAAGACACATTTAGTTATACATGCTGTTTGATTCTGGAATCATTTGTATGGCTAATAAGAGAAAAATTGACAAAAATGTACTTTTTTTACTTTTTATAGATTTCGATCCCTAATTTTTGACTCTCGCTTATTCTGAGGATAAGATATTTAAAGACACTTTAAGTTATACTTGCTGTGTGATTCTGGGATTATTTGATCGAGTAATAAGTGAAATATACACATAAGTGTTCTTTATTTACAATTTTATTAGAGGTTAATAAATTTCCACCCCTAAATTTTTCAATCTCGCTTATTCTGCGTATAAGATGTTAAAAGACACATTTAGTTATACATGCTGTGTGTTTCTGGAATCATTCGAATGGCTAATAAGAGAAAAATTGACAAAAATGTACTTTTTTTACATTTTTATAGATTTCGACCCCCTAATTTTTGACTCTCGCCTATTCTGAAGATAAGATATTAAAAGACACATTTAGTTATACTTGCTGTGTGATTCTGGGATTATTTGATCGAGTAATAAGTGAAATATTCACATAAGTGTTCTTTATTTACAATTTTATTAGAGGTTAATAAATTTCGACCCCTAAATTTTTCAATCTCGCTTATTCTGAGTATAAAATGTTAAAAGACACATTTAGTTATACATGCTGTGTGTTTCTGGAATCATTTGAATGGCTAATAAGAGAAAAATTGCCAAATATGTATTTATTTTTACATTTTATAGATTTAGACCCCCTAATTTTTGACTCTCGCCTATTCTGAAGATAAGATATTAAAAGACATATTTAGTTATACTTGCTGTGTGATTCTGGGATTATTTGATCGAGTAATAAGTGAAATATTCACATAAGTGTTCTTTATTTACAATTTTATTAGAGGTTAATAAATTTCGACCCCTAAATTTTTCAATCTCGCTTATTCTGAGTATAAAATGTTAAAAGACACATTTAGTTATACATGCTGTGTGTTTCTGGAATCATTTGAATGGCTAATAAGAGAAAAATTGCCAAAAATGTATTTATTTTTACATTTTATAGATTTAGACCCCCTAATTTTTGACTCTCGCCTATTCTGAAGATAAGATATTAAAAGACACATTTAGTTATACTTGCTGAGTGATTCTGGGATTATTTGATCGAGTAATAAGTGAAATATTCACATAAGTGTTCTTTATTTACAATTTTATTAGAGGTTAATAAATTTCGACCCCTAAATTTTTCAATCTCGCTTATTCTGAGTATAAGATGTTAAAAGACACATTTAGTTATACATGCTGTGTGATTCTGGAATCATTTGAATGGCTAATAAGAGAAAAATTGACAAAAATGTACTTTTTTTACATTTTATAGATTTCGATCCCCTAATTTTGGACTCTCGCTTATTCTGAGGATAAGATGTTAAAAGACACATTAAGTTATACTTGCTGTGGGATTCTAGGATTTTCTGAACGAGTAATAAGTGAAATATTCACATAAGTGTTCTTTATTTTCAATTTTATTAGAGGTTAATAAATTTCGACCCCTAAATTTTTCAATCTCGCTTATTCTGAGTATAAAATGTTAAAAGACACATTTAGTTATACGTGCTGTGTGATTCTGGAATCATTTGAATGGCTAATAAGAGAAAAATTGACAAAAATGTACTTTTTTAATATTTTATAGATTTCAACCCCCTAAATTTTCACTCTCGCTTATTCTAAGGATAAGATGTTAAAAGACACATTTAGCTATATATGCTCTGCAATTCTACAATCATTTAAATGACTAATAAGGGATATATTCTGAAAAATGTGCCTTTTTTACATTTTATAAATTTCAGAGCCCCTAATTTTTACTCTCGCTTATTCTGAGGATAAGATATTAAAAGACACATTTAGTTATACTTGCTGTGTGATTGCTGTATGATATTTGTGTCCTTTGTTTAATAGTTTTAATTCTTTTTTGTCAAAGGATGTATTTGAAAGATTTGTTATTTTTGGTTGTGTTAGTGTATAATTGTTGGTATTGTTAATATAAGTATAATTGTTTATTAGTTTTTTATTGTTCTTGGTAAAAATAAAATGAAAATATATACATAGCAAAATACGTAAGTAAATAACTCTTAATATATACATATAAAATAACTAAAACGAATTGATTTTACTTTCTATTACCAAAATTAATACCCCAAAAAAAAATAGTTTCACACATTTTAATTTATATCAACACATAACAAATATTATTTTAAGTTATATTTAAACATTTTTATAACAAACTTAACGCTAATTTATAATTAACTTAATTATTGTATTTTTTGTAGACATATCATGCCTTTGATGATGGTTTGTTAGAAATTGAAACTAGTCAAGCAAAATAAAATAAATAAATAAAAAATAAAATAATAATTCTACCATAAGTACCCAATAATAATACCTTAAATTATTATTATTAATAGGCATAAAACTTCAAACTTGCAATATAATAGGCATAAAACTTCAAACTTGCAATATAATAGGCATAAAACTTCAAACTTGCAATATTGATATCAGGCAATACATATAATATAAAATTAAATCTTTATTAAAATAGCTTTACGCCTGTGATTTCATCAGAATGTAAATATGTAGCTCCACTTGTTTACAATGTATTTTTCATTCACCACGAAATTTTAATCGCCAATGTCCAATGTATACACTCAACAGGATTAATTTTGGAAAATGTACATTGAGATCTGCCCGATCAATCTAAAATGCCAAATCTGGTTCAACCTAATGATACAAACGGAACATTTTATCACGTCCCAGCTGGAGCAGCTTAATCACAATTATTCCTAAATGGGCGAATTCCTGGGCTTCTGTCCTGGAATCAGACGTAATTCCCAATCAATTAAACTTCAATGCCGAGGCCTGAGGGACTTCTGAGATTAACAGGCGATAATCTTGCAGGGCTGGAATTATTTTTCCGGGCGCAGATGTTGAAATTGATTAACGATGGGGATTCGGCAATTCGCGATATTTCATATTTTGTGCCGATACTTTTCAGAAGTAGGTAAATCATAGTTTGTAAACAGACGAGATTGGATGTTACATGAGTAAGTTGTTTAAACAAATAAATAATATACTTATGTCAGGTTCAAAATTGAACCTATAAATCTCGCTTTTCTTATTGGCTGCGAGAATAACTGCACTTATTTCTTATACAATTCTTATTTTATTAATACGTTTACCAAGTTGAATGCAACTAAAGATTAAAAAAAAAACGAATCACCTTGTAACGCTCCGATATATTTTATTATATTTATTTTATTATTCGTCGTTTTTATCGTGAAATTATTATATAATTTCTTGATTATTTTGGCTCATGATTTATGTTTTAATTATTTTTGGCTCGTGATTTATTATATAATGTTTTAATTATTTTTGGCTCGTGATTTGTGATCGTATTTAGTACTTACACGTCGTGACGTTTAATTTAACTACCGTGATTACTCTCAAGGTACTTTGCTATTGGTAATGTGTTAATTAACGTACACTAATAATGGATTAATACAAGAAAGCACCAAATTAAGGATTTGTTTTGTTTATTTAATAATAGACACGCTGAAATTGTAAGACACAGGGAAATAAAACACAGGTTGACGATGATGTAAATTAATTTATATAATTGTAACATACAGGAAAATAAAACACAGGTTGACGATTATGACATGAATTGATTTATTTTATATGTTTCGTTAACCTTTTAATGAATTTGTAAATTCTCTTATTTATTCAATTGATAGTTTGAAAATGGTTATGACTACGAAGTTTATTTACGAGTGTTTGTTATACATGCACGTGCTTCTCTAGTTTCTTAGACCATTTATTACCATGCTCTTTCACTCCATTTAACTACGGGAAAGTGATATGATCAAAAATAGAACTATTTAAAGATGTTGAAATATCCCCAATAATTCATGAATGATTACTAAAGGTATCTCGCGATCTTCCCGAATTTCATGGTTGTGTCGGTGTCCACACAATAATGTAATTATTGGAGCCCCATTGTTTACGTTGATTGAGATAAATTAGTAATTCTACCCACGACCACAGCAAGCACCAATGTCACAAGTAGTCATCACCGTCAGACATGTTACAAGTTGTGTCAAATAACAGTTCTGCTACCTCAATCGGAAATGTTTATGTAATGTTATAATATATTATTATTAGGAACATTGGAGGTTATTAATAACTTCTCTTGTGATTATACCAAGCTTCATTCTCTCGTTTATCATTTTCTCTGTTTATACGGGGTTTAAATAATTCCACTTATTTCTTGTTTACGATATTTAACCATAAATTGTCATTATGTCTTCAAATTATTGAGATTTAATCCAGCCTATTTTATCTGTTCGATTCTAAATTACCCTGCCCAATAATAGGTACGTTATGTGCTTGTTTTATGATTTGAAATAAAGAAACCAGTATTTTTATACATTATGTTTTTAAATTATTATGATTTAATCCAACTTATTTATTTATACAATTATAAATCACCCTGCCCAATAATATGCACGTTATGTGCTCATTTATGATTTAAAATGAAGAAGCCATCATTTTTATGAATTATTTTGATTTGAATATGATGATGTATGTCGGAGGGTAACACTGAATGCCTTGATTAGTTGTTATAGTTATGGTGAATACAGCCACGTTAGTTTGCGATCGCGGGCGCGATGTATGATGAGTTTATATGTTTAAATGTTATGATGCTGACGACGATTTGATTCTAGTGGAGGAGGTGATTCCACAATAACAGGTGTGTGAACGAAGTGCGCGGGTGGGCGTCAATTACACCTGTTATTGCTTCCTCTAGTGATTCGTAAACACGAATAGCGTTCGAGCCGCCTTTGTTTACTAATAGGATTAGGTAATCGGTATTTGGTATTTCTAGGTAACTTAGGGTTGATTGAAAGGAATAAGCACTCCCGTGATTTATAATGAGACTGGTTTAACAACTTTATATTATCGTTAATTATAAAAACATTAAATTTCTCTGTAACTAGAATTGTACGTGTTTCGATTTATTCAAATTTTTACTCTACTTTGCGCTTTTTACAACGTTATATGCAATCGTTAATTTAATTATAAACCAACGTGAATTTATATACTCAAAACCGCGAATGTCGTGTGCGTTGCCCGTGGCCGACGCAACTTTCTTACTCATCTCGCTCGTGTGTGGCTTGTGCTTAAATAGGTTTTTTCAGCTTCAAATCTCCACTCCCCTCACATATCTACTGCTAAATATTCGCCCCCATCCCTTAGTTATCATGGTGATTATTAATCTTGAGTGTGCGTGTGGTATTAATGCGTTTTTAGCGCAGAGTATTACACTTAACTTAAAGCGTTGCCATTCGAGGTGATTTTTACGTGCCTGGCGCTTGCTCGTTTCTAAGGGGCGCTGATACCCAAATTGTTTATGTGACACCACGACATGGAATCTTCCAGAACCGTGCATATGCAGGCCTCGGCTCTTGAGATATTTGGCGACGCTCTGGCGCGACTTGCGATGGCTATTTATCACATTTCACCCTGGGATTATTTGTAAATGAATTAATTTAATAATTTTGTTGTATTCATGATTTTTAAAATATGAGTCACTTTATTGCGTAAATGCGTATTATACTGGGCGTATATTTGGGCCTATTACAACCTAAACTCGTTTTAATAAAAATAAAGCTTAATCAAATAAACATTGCGAGCAAATAAAAGTTAATATAACCTCCCAACATCTGGGACAGCTTGCAAACCAGAAGTAGGTAATATTTTACACCTCCCCCATATAACACTGATGGCGAAGACAATAAAAAACAATAACACTGCGCGTGGTTTTAAGAACTGCAATTACCACCGTCGTTAGGCAATGCAAACGGTGTAATAACATGTCGCTTAATTTCTTTCAAAATTTAATTCGGAACCGCCCAGTCCACAGATTACTCCTCAACTGGCGAGCAATCTATTTCGTAAATTGCGAGTAACTGTCACCAAACTGTTGTGTAATTATTTACGGCCCAGGCTGGGGACCCCCACGAAAAATTCGTGGCCGGGAAAACAAAGATTACGTCCTAAATAAGTGAGATAATCGAATGTTTAACTTTCCGAGTTGACAGGTATCGGTCTATCAGTTACTGAACATTTATCTGACGGATAGTTTTAAAATTCAATGCCAGATTTGTATACAGTAAGCCTAAAGATAATTCCTTTGAAAATTTGATAAAGATTATGCTCTAAATGATGAGATAATCGAATGTTTAACTTTCCGAGTTGTCAGGTATCGGTCTATCAGTTACTGAGCATTTATCTGACGGATAGTTTTAAAATTCAATGCCAGATTTGTATACAGTATGCCTAGAGATAATCTCTATGAAAATTTGACAAAGAGTATGTCCTAAATAAGTAAGAAAATCGAATATTTAACTTTCCGAGTTGTCAGGTATCGGTCTTTAAGTTACTGAACATTTATCTGATGGATAGTTTTAAAATTCAATGCCAGATTTGTATACACTAAGCCTAAAGATAATTCCTGTGAAAATTTGATAAAGATTATGCCCTAAATAAGTAAGAAAATCGAATATTTAACTTCCCAAGCTGACAGGTATCGGTCTATCAGTTACTGAACATTTATCTGACGGATAGTTTTAAAATTCAAAGCCAGATTTGTATACAGTTAGCCTAAAGATAATTCCTCTGAAAATTTGATAAAGATTATGCTCTAAATAAGTGAGATAATCGAATGTTTAACTTTCCGAGTTGTCAGGTATCGGTCTATCAGTTACTGAACATTTATCTGACGGATAGTTTTAAAATTCAACGCCAGATTTGTACACAGTATGCCTATAGATAATCTCTATGAAAATTTGACAAAGAGTATGTCCTAAATAAGTGAGACAATCGAATGTTTAACTTTCCGAGTTGTCAGGTATCGGTCTATCAGTTACTGAACATTTATCTGACGGATAGTTTTAAAATTCAATGCGAGATTTGTATACAGTAAGCCTAAAGATAATTCCGCTGAAAATTTGATAAAGATTATGCTCTAAATAAGCGAGATAATCGAATATTTAACTTTCCGAGTTGTCAGGTATCGGTCTATCAGTTACTGAACATTTATCTGACGGATAGTTTTAAAATTCAATGCCAGATTTGTATACACTAAGCCTAAAGATAATTCCTCTGAAAATTTGATAAAGATTATGCTCTAAATAAGTGAGATAATCGAATGTTTAACTTTCCGAGTTGTCAGGTATTGGTCTGTCAGTTACTGAACATTTATCTGATGGATAGTTTAAAAATTCAATGCCAGATTTGTATACAGTATGCTTAAAGATAATACCTATGAAAATTTGACAACGATTATGCCCTAAATAAATAATAAAATCGAATATTTAACTTTCCGAGTTGGCAGGTATCGGTCTATCAGTTACTGAAAATTTATCTGAGGGATAGTTTTAAAATTAAATGCCAGATTTGTATACAGTATGCCTAAAGATAATTCCTCTTAAAATTTGGCGCATATTTGGTCCTCAATGAGTGAGAAAATTGTATGTTTAACTTTCAGAGTTGACAGGTATCGGTTTATCAGTTACTGAACATTTATCTGATGGATGGTTTTGAAATTCAATGCGAGATTTGTATATAGTATGCCTAAAGATAATTCTTCTGAAAATTTGACGAAGGTTATGTTCTAAATAAGTGAGAAAATCGAATATTTAACTTTCCGAGTTGACAGGTATCGGTCTATCAGTTACTGAACATTTATCTGACGGATAGTTTTAAAATTCAATGCCAGATTTGTATACAGTATGCTTAAAGATAATACCTATGAAAATTTGACAACGATTATGCCCTAAATAAATAATAAAATCGAATATTTAACTTTCCGAGTTGGCAGGTATCGGTCTATCAGTTACTGAAAATTTATCTGAGGGATAGTTTTAAAATTAAATGCCAGATTTGTATACAGTATGCCTAAAGATAATTCCTCTTAAAATTTGACGAATATTAGGTCCTCAATGAGTGAGAAAATTGAATGTTTAACTTTCCGAGTTGACAGGTATCGGTTTATCAGTTACTGAACATTTATCTGATGGATGGTTTTGAAATTCAATGCGAGATTTGTATACAGTATGCTTAAAGATAATACCTATGAAAATTTGACAACGATTATGCCCTAAATAAATAAGAAAATCGAATATTTAACTTCCCAAGCTGACAGGTATCGGTCTATCAGTTACTGAAAATTTATCTGACGGATAGTTTTAAAATTCAATACCAGATTTGTATACAGTAAGCCTAAAGATAATTCCTCTGAAAATTTGATAAAGATTATGCTCTAAATAAGTGAGATAATCGAATGTTTAACTTTCCGAGTTGTCAGGTATCGGTCTATCAGTTACTGAACATTTATCTGACGGATAGTTTTAAAATTCAATGCCAGATTTGTACACAGTATGCCTATAGATAATTTCTATGAAAATTTGACAAAGAGTATGTCCTAAATAAGTGAGAAAATCGAATATTTAACTTTCCGAGTTGACAGGTATCGGTCTATCAGTTACTGAACATTTATCTGACGGATAGTTTTAAAATTCAACGCCAGATTTGTACACAGTATGCCTATAGATAATTTCTATGAAAATTTGACAAAGAGTATGTCCTAAATAAGTGAGAAAATCGAATATTTAACTTTCCGAGTTGACAGGTATCGGTCTATCAGTTACTGAACATTTATCTGACGGATAGTTTTAAAATTCAATGCCAGATTTGTATACAGTAAGCCTAAAGATAATTCCTCTGAAAATTTGATAAAGATTATGCTCTAAATAAGTGAGATAATCGAATGTTTAACTGTCCGAGTTGGCAGGTATCGCTCTATCAGTTACTGAACATTTATCTGATGGATAGTTTAAAAATTCAATGCCAGATTTGTATACAGTAAGCCTAAAGATAATTCCTCTGAAAATTTGATAAAGATTATGCTCTAAATAAGTGAGATAATCGAATATTTAACTGTCCGATTTGGCAGGTATCGGTCTATCAGTTGCTGAACATTTATCTGATTGATAGTTTAAAAATTCAATGCCAGATTTGTATACAGTAAGCCTAAAGATAATTCCTCTGAAAATTTGATAAAGATTATGCTCTAAATAAGTGAGATAATCGAATGTTTAACTTTCCCAGTTGACAGGTATCGATATATCAGTTACTGAACATTTATCTGCCGGATAGTTTTAAAATTCAATGCCAGATTTGTATACAGTAAGCCTAAAGATAATTCCTCTGAAAATTTGATAAAGATTATGCTCTAAATAAGTGAGATAATCGAATGTTTAACTTTCCGAGTTGTCAGGTATCGGTCTATCAGTTACTGAACATTTATCTGATGGATATTTTTAAAATTGAATGCCAGATATGTATACAGTAAGCCTAAAGATAATTCCTCTGAAAATTTGATAAAGATTATGCTCTAAATAAGTGAGATAATCGAATGTTTAACTTTCCGAGTTGTCAGGTATCGGTCTATCAGTTACTGAACATTTATCTGATGGATTGTTTTAAAATTCAATTCCAGATTTGTATACAGTATGCCTAAAGATAATTACTCTAAAAGAGTATGTCCTAAATACGTAAGAATATCGCTTGTTTAACTTTCTGAGTAGACAGGTAACGGTTTATCAGTTACTGAAAATTCTGAAAATTAGGCGATCTCTAGAGATTTCTCATCTGTTCATGTTATGCAGAAGTGTATTTGATAATGTAAAATGGCCCTCTGCGAAAAATCTATTCCGCATTGAGAAGAAGCCCTTCATCGAGGGAAGTGAGTGGGGAAAGCGTTAAAAAGAAATTGTTCATTTACCAGGGGTTAGGCGCAAATCCTATTGGAGACCTCATGGAAATGGAAAGTGTTTAAACCGGGAAATTTTTGGGCTTAGCGTTGAAACGATGTGCCCCAAATTTAAAAGGCGATTTGGTTCAAGTGTAGCCATCATTATTATTAACGTAATGCGCGCTTTAAAATTGGCTTACATAAATTTGAACGCCGCAAAGACTTTTGTGGGTGACACAAAATGGGAAGTTATATTTTTTTTATACATAGAAAAAAATAATTTACTGTAGTGCAGCCTATTTTTGAGGCCTTTACTTTATTCAAACAAATTTCCTATCCTTATTATATACGGGGTGTCCAAAATAAGGATCAACAGCATGGGGATCTCGGAAACCGTAAAAGTTACACAGGCGCCTAAATAAAAAAAAAATGCGCAATTTAGTGGTCAGTAATATTCTGTTGAGAAAATCAGAAAAGTCCGCTTACTTCCGGAGATATGCGAGAAAATCCGAAACTTTGCAATGTCGTTTTTATGTTTTGCTGAAGTTATTTGAAAAGGTATAAAAAAACAAAAGGCACTTTCTCATTGCCACTTTTTTAGCTCTACAAGACAGCGTTTATAAATTTTCAGTACATCGTTTCGTTTCGGAGAAATCATCATCAACTTTATTTTTTGACACCCTGTATTGGTTGAATTGTAGTACAAGTAATAGTAGTTGAAATGCAAGATATTGTAGTAATTACATGAAGCAGAATCAGCCGGAAACTTTGCCGTTTGCAAGTTAACACAGGCACATTAATTAACCGACGAATTAAAAAGAAAAGACTTTAACACGGTTGTGAGCCTCAGTTTCAATTAAATTCTTCAGAAGCCGAGAGGGTGAAAAGCAAGTGGAACTCACTGCGTGCAATTTAAATTTAATATCGCTTCTACATCATTATTTCCGGAAAAAAGGGGAGTAAATGCTGAAGTTCTAAGGGAAGCTGCGAAGCTATCGCATCTCTTTAATTACCTTGGGGGGTGGGGGGACTTTGCGTATTCGCCGAAAGGACATGTTGAAGATATTTTTAGTAATTTATGATTTGCGGTAAGAGGATTTTGGTTATGCCACGTGCTCTTTCATTTCCTTCTTTTCAGGCAGTAATCCAAAGCGGCGCCTGAAAGGATGGAAAATGGAAAAACATCGCACCATAAGAGTGGTGAGTATTCAGCTCGATTCTAATTGATTCCGGTGACGAAAAGCCGGAAAAAATGCGGGCAATTGGGCGACCCGAAAATTGCGGTGTTTTACATGTAAATCACGGCAAGGGGTTGTTTTCGGGGGGAAAAGTTCGAATGGCCGGTCCAAAGTGGGCGCCGCTCATTCGATCGTGGAATTATTAGCCGCCCCCGATTTACATACTTCCCACTTCCGTGCATTTGCATGCGGAAGTCGAGATTTTATTAATATATTAATTGCCAGCCCTGAGTAATTTGCTTGAGCCTGTTACCCTCGTCAAGAGATTTAAGCTCAATTCAGATATTTGCCTAATAAATATTTACGCTGGGGGTCGATCAGTTCCCGGCTTAATGGAAATTGTTTCTGCTTTATTATTACATGGGGTGGAAACGCGGGGGCAAAAGCAACAACCCAATTACCATTTGTACCAAGGGTTTGTTGTCTGCGGCAAATGGGCCGCGAAGAACAGCAACGTTCCCGATTCTTCTTCCAATAAATTTTCCGATGCATTACAATGAATATTCATGCGAATTGGTTTCCAGAAACAGAACGTATTTTCGGGAAATTATACGCTCATGCCAAGAGAACAAATCAGTTTCCATGCGAAGTTGAAATGTTTACACATAAAAGAAATGCAAAAATTAAGAGACAAACGCAATAAAAAAACAATTCCTCTTAAACAGCTACAGAGAAATAAATATTTAAACATACTATGATCTAGTTTTTTTTAACGGAATGTTAGAAGATACCACCGTATTGCTTAAATCAAAATAAAATTCCTTTTCATTATGTGTAGAAGAACTCGCAAAAGACTCGGAAATAGTTTGCTGTGTACTGCTTGCAGATTGGAGTTTTTTTAAATTTTCCAGGTGAACTGTTGTTTTGATATGTTGTGTTATGTTAAATTTTGTCTCGCAGTTAATCTACAACATAATACATGCTTGTACCTAGGCCAATAGCAACACAAAACAAAACTTACCAGTTTGATACAAGCCCTGCAAATTAATTTGCAGTTCTCATATTTGTCCACGTATCCATTCATCGACGGAAGGTTTTACTTTCGGCATTTTATACAAGAAAACTTATAAACACGTAATACACACAAGGCACAAGCACAACGCACTGGAGATTGAGATAAATTGGACTGAATTGATAGCACACTTGCCCCAGATGCGTTCTGTGCACGTAAAAATAGGGTAATCCCCGAAATAATCAAGCTTTGTTTACCAAATATCACGTACGTAGGCTCGCTTTGTTGATGATTTTGTGATAAGCAAGCACTCTAGACGTAACGGAGTAATATTAATACTGAATTCTCATTACAATAATGTGCAACAAAATATATTCTTAACTAATATAAATAATATGCTATAAGCAACAATCGCATTCCCATCAATGCGAGTAATAATTGGGTTTAAGCCCCATCAAGTTCTACGTATCTTGAACTCGCACCACTAGCCTCATCTAATCTATTTTTCTCCAATAAACTCTGGCGGACAAAACGGTGATCTTTACGACGTATCGCCTTAAATGCGTTCCAATTTAACACTCAATTGGCGCAATTAAACGCCGATGGCCCAGTTTTTAAGTGGCCATAAAAAAATAAGAATGGAAACCCAATATTTCGATCCGAGCTTAAATTCTGCGGTATTTTTGGATTTTACTGGTCCATCCACCTCGACGTTGTTCCAATTGAAATGCGCGATTGCGTGGGCGTTAATGATTAATTAGCGCTAAATTTTCGCCGTCTGAACGAGACGGAATTGATCGCAGGTTCAAGGATGGACTAAGCAACGGAATTTAGAGTAAATATTAGGGTGGACAGGCGGAAAGAGCGAGCAAACATTTTCACGTGACGAACTTTTAATTGGGGTTAAATTCCAGACCCGAAATTGTCGCTTCTTGTTTATTGGCGAAAACAATTGGGGCTCCTGCTGAGAGGCCCCTAATGCTAATAGCCTCTCGGAGGCGTCCAGCGCTTTCATTTGAATGGACACTTGCTCGGGACGTAACATTTTTTTGTTGTGGACGAGTACCGGTTCGAATAATTTAGCGACAGATGCCCACTTATCGGTCTGAATTATGCATTGGGTATTACATGGATAGCAGACGAACAAATAATTTACCAACTGCAAAAAACCTCGTAGATCTTACAATTTATCAAACCTTCGACGTACAATTTCGCAGATTTAGCGAAGCTTATATATCTATAGAGACAGTAGAAGGAAAGTGGGAATAACTAAAGGAAGGAATGCTAATGACAACAAAGGAAAAATGTGGAGTCTATCAAACAAGGAGGAACAAGCAAACCAGCTGGTGGACAGAAGACATAAGAAAAGCCATACAAGAAAAGAAGAAAGTATGGCAAACATCTGCTTGTTTAAGAAAATTGCCAAAATCTCTGACTGAGATATTAAAAATCTAAAATTTCTAAGCTTTAGCTGTGAAAATCTGTCAATTTTTCCATAGATATCCCCTTCAAATTTCTTAATTTTGGATATCCCAGTATTAAAATGTAGAAATCTATCAGATTTTCAAGTGCAACTGTCTATATACGTAAAATTTCAATGAAAACCGTCGAAATCTGCCAAATTTTCAATTACAACTGTCCAAATTAGTAAAATTCTAAGCTTCAGTTGTGAAAATCTGTTAATTTTTCAATAAATATTGCCAAAATCTCTGACTGAGATATTCAAAATCTAAAATTTCTAAGCTTTCTGTGAAAATATGTCATTTTTTCAATAGATATCCCCTTAAAATTTGTTAATATTTGATATCCCAGTATTAAAATGTAAAAATCTATGAGATTTTTAAGTGCATCTGTCTATATACGTAAAATTTCAATGAAAACCGTCGAAATCTGTCATATTTTCAATTACAACTGTCCAAATTAGTAAAATTCTAAGCTTCAGTTGTGAAAATCTGTTAATTTTTCAATAAATATTGCCAAAATCTCTGACTGAGATATTCAAAATCTAAAATTTCTAAGCTTTCTGTGAAAATATGTCATTTTTTCAATAGATATCCCCTTAAAATTTGTTAATATTTGATATCCCAGTATTAAAATGTAAAAATCTATCAGATTTTTAAGTGCAGCCGTCTATATATGTAAAATTTCAATTAAAACCGTCGAAATCTGTCATATTTTCAATTACAACTGTCAAAATTTGTCACATTCTAAGCTTCAGTTGTGAAAATCTGTTAATTTTTTAATAGATATTGCCAAAATTTCTGACTGAGATATTCAAAATCTAAAATTTCTAAGGTTTAGCTATGAAAATCTGTCGATTTTTCAATAGATATCCCCTTTAAATTTGTTAGTTTTTGATATACCAGTATTAAAATGTAAAAATCTATCAGATTTTAAGTGAAACTGTCTATATACGTAAAATTTCAATTAAAACCGTCGAAATCTGTCAAATTTTCAATTACAACTGTCAAAATTTGTCAAATTCTACGCTTCAGTTGTGAAAATCCGTTAATTCTTCAATAGATATTGCCAAAATCTCTGACTGAGATATTCAAAATCTAAAATTTCTAAGCTTCAGCTGTGAAAATCTGTCAATTTTTCACTAGATATTCCCTTCAAATTTGTTAATTTTTGATATACCAGTATTAAAATGTAGAAATCTATCAGATTTTTAAGTGCAACTGTCTATATACGTAAAATTTCAGTCATATTTTTAAGTGCAACTGTCTATATACGTAAAATTTCAATTAAAACCGTCGAAATCTGTAAAATTTTGAATTACAACTGTCAAAATTTGTCAAAATTTAAGCTTTAGTTGTGAAAATCCGTTAATTTTTCAATAGATACTGCTAAAATCTCTGACTGAGATATTCAAAATCTAAAATTTCTTAGCTTTAGCTGTGAATAGATATCCCCTTCAAATATGTTAATTTTTGATATCCCAGTATTAAAATGTAGACATCTATCAGATTTTTAAGTGCAACTGTCTATTTACGTAAAATTTCAATTAAAACCGTCGAAATCTGTAAAATTTTCAATTACAACTGTACAATTTGTCAAATTCTAAGCTCCAGTTGTGAAAATCTGTTAATTTTTCAATAGATATTACCAAAATCTCTGACTGAGATATTCAAAATCTAAAATTTCTAAACTTTCTGTAAAAATCTGTCAATTTTTCAATAGATATCCCCTTCAAATTTGTTAATTTTTGATATCCCAGTATTAAAATGTAAAAATCTATCAGATTTTTAAGTGCAACTTACTATATACGTAAAATTTTAATTAAAACCGTCGAAACTGTCAAATGTTCAATTACAACTGTCAAAATTTGTCAAAATCTAAGCTTCAGTTGTAAAATCTGTTAAATTTTCAATAGATATAGCCAAAATTACTGATTGAGACATTCAAAATCTAAAATTTCTAAGCTTTGGCTGCGAAAATCTGTCAATTTTTCAATAGATTTCCCCTTCAAATTTGTTAATTTTTGATATCCCAATATTAAAATGTAGAAATGTATGAGATTTTTAAGTGCAACTGTCTATATACGTAAAATTTCAATTAAAACCGTCGAAATCTGTCAAATTTTTAATTACAACTGCCAAAACTTGTCAAATTCTAAGCTTCAGTTGTGAAAATCTGTTAATTTTTCAATAGATATTGCCAAAATCTCTGACTGAGATATACAAAATCTAAAATTTCTTAGCTTTAGCTATGAAAATCTGGCAATTTTTCAATAGATATCCCCTTCAAATTTGGTAATTTTTGATATCCCGGTATTAAAATGTAGAAATCTATCAGATATTTAAGTGCAACTGTCTATATACGTAAAATTTCTATTAAAACCGTCGAAAACTGTCAAATTTTCAATTACAACTGTCAAAATTTGTCAAATTCTAAGCTTCAGTTGTGAAAATCTGTTAATTTTTCAATAGATATTGCCAAAATCTCTTACCGAGACCTCAAAATCTAAAATTTCTAAGCTTCAGCTGTGAAAATCTGGCAATTTTTCAATAGATATCTCCTTCAAATTTGTTAATTTTTGATATCCCAGTATTAAAAAGTAGAAATCTATCAGATTTTTAAGTGCAACTGTCTATATACGTAAAATTTCAATTAAAACCTTCGAAATCTGTAAAATTTTCAATTAAACTGTTAAAATTTGTCAAATTCTAAGCTTCAGTTGTGAAAATCTGTTAATTTTTCAATAGATAGTGCCAAAATCTCTGACTGAGATATTCATTTTTCAAAGATATCAGCTTCAAATTTGTTAATTTTGGATATCCCAGTATTAAAATGTAGAAATCTATCAGATTTTCAAGTGCAACTGTCTATATACGTAAAATTTCTATTAAAACCGTTGAAATCTGTAAAATTTTCAATTAAACTGTTAAAATTTGTCAAATTCTAAGCTTCAGTTGTGAAAATCTGTTAATTTTTCAATAGATAGTGCCAAAATCTCTGACTGAGATATTCATTTTTCAAAGATATCAGCTTCAAATTTGTTAATTTTGGATATCCCAGTATTAAAATGTAGAAATCTATCAGATTTTCAAGTGCAACTGTCTATATACGTAAAATTTCTATTAAAACCGTTGAAATCTGTCAAATTTTCAATTAAACTGTTAAAATTTGGCAAATTCTAAGCTTCAGTTGTGAAAATCTGTTAATTTTTCAATAGATAGTGCCAAAATCTCTGACTGAGATATTCATTTTTCAAAGATATCAGCTTCAAATTTGTTAATTTTGGATATCCCAGTATTAAAATGTAGAAATCTATCAGATTTTCAAGTGCAACTGTCTATATACGTAAAATTTCTATTAAAACCGTTGAAATCTGTCAAATTTTCAAATACAACTGTGAAAATTTGTCAAATTCTAAGCTTCAGTTGTGAAAATCTGTAAATTTTTCAATAGATATTGCCAAAATCTCTGACTGAGATATTCAATATCTAAATAGTCTAAGCTTTAGCTGTGAAAATCTGTCAATTTTTCAATAGATATCCCCTTCAAATTTGTTAATTTTTGATATCCCAGTATTAAAATGTATAAATCTATCAGATTTTTAAGTGCAGCTGTCTGCAAACGTCAAATTTCAATTAAAACCGTCGAAGTGTGTTAAATTTTCAATTATAACTGTCAAAATTAGTCAAATTCTAAGCTTCAGTTGTGAAAATCCGTTAATTTTTCAATAGATTTTGCCAAAATCTCTGACTGAGATATTCAAAATCTAAAATTTCTAAGCTTCAGCTGTGGAAATCTGTCAATTTTTCAATAGATATACCCTTTAAATTTGTTAATTTTTGATATCCCAGTATTAAAATATAGAAATCTATCAGATTTTTAAGTGCTACTGTCTATATACGTAAAATCTCAATTAAAACCGTCGAAATCTGTCAAATTTTCAATTGTAACTGTCAAAATTTGTTATATTCTAAGCTTCAGTTGTGAAAATCCGTTAATTTTTCAATAGATATTGCCAAAATCTCTGACTGAGACATTCAAAATCTAAAATTTCTAAGCTTTCGCTGTGAAAATCTGTCAATTTTTCAATAGATTTCTCCTTCAAATTTGTTAATATTTGATATCCCAGTATTAAAATGTAGATATCTATCAGATTTTTAAGTGCAACTGTCTATATATGTAAAATTTGAATTAAAACCATCGAAATCTGCCAAATTTCAATTACAACTGTAAAATTTGTCAAATTCTAAGCTCCAGTTGTGAAAATCTGTTAATTTTTCAATGGATATTGCCAAAATCTCTGACTGAGCCATTCAAAATCTAAAATTTCTAAGCTTCAGCTGTAAAAATCTGTCAATATTTCAATAGATATCCCCTTCAAATTTGTTAATTTTTGAAATCCCAGTATTAAAATGTAGAAATCTATCAGATTTTTAAGTGCAACAGTCTATATACGTAAAATTTCAATAAAAACCGTCGAAACCGCCAAATTTTCAATTACAACTGTCCAAATTTGTCAAATTCTAAGTTTCAGTTGTGCATATCTGTTAATTTTTCAATAGATATTACCAAAATCTCTGACTGAGCCATTCAAAATCTAAAATTTCTAAGCTTCAGCTGTAAAAGTCTGTCAATATTTCAATAGATATCCCCTTCAATTTTGTTAATTTTTGATATCCCAGTATTAAAATGCAGAAATCTATCAGATTTGTAAGTGCAGCTGTCTACAAACGCCAAATTTCAATTAAAACCGTCGAAGTGTGTCAAATTTTCAATTACAACTGTCAAAATTAGTCAAAATCTAAGCTTCAGTTGTGAAAATCTGTTTATTTTTCAATAGATATTGCCAAAATCTCTGACTGAGATATTCAAAATCTAACATTTCTAAGCTTTGGTTGTGAAAATATGTCAATTTTTCAATAGATATCCCCTTTAAATTTATTAATTTTTGATATCCCAGTATTAAAATGTAGAAATCTATCAGATTTTTAAGTGCAACTGTCTATATACGTAAAATTTCAATTAAAGCCGTCGAAATCTGTCATATTTTCAATTACAGCTGTCAAAATTTGTCAAATTCTAAGCTTCAGTTGTGAAAATCGGTTAATTTTTCAATAGATATTGCCAAAATCTCTGACTGAGTTTTTCAAAATCTAAAATTTATAAACTTTAGCTGTGAAAATTTGTCAATTTTTCATTAGATATCCCCTTCAAATTTGTTAATTTTTGATATCCCAGTATTAAAATGTAGAAATCTATCAGATTTTTAAGTGCAACTATCTATATACGTAAAATTTCAATTAAAACCGTCGAAATCTGTCAAATTTTCAATTACAACTGTCAACATTTGTCAAATTCTAAGCTTCAGTTGTGAAAATCTGTTAATTGTTCAATAGATAGTGCCAAAATCTCTGACTGAGATATTCAATATCTAAAATTTCTAAGCTTTAGCTGTGAAAATCTGTCAATTTTTCAATAGATATCCCCTTCAAATTTGTTAATTTTTGATATCCCAGTATTAAAATGTAGAAATCTATCAGATTTTTAAGTGCAACTATCTATATACGTAAAATTTCAATTAAAACCGTTGAAATCTGTCAAATTTTCAATTACATCTGTCAAAATATGTCAAATTCTAAGCTTCAGTTGTGAAAATCCGTTAATTTTTCAATAGATATTGCCAAAATCACTGACTGAGATATTCAAAATCTAAAATTTCTAAGCTTTAGCTGTGAAAATCTGTCATTTTTTTTATTGATATCCCATTCAAATTTATTAATTTTTGTTATCCCAGTATTAAAATGTAGAAATCTATCAGATTTTCAAGTGCAACTATCTATATACGTAAAATTTCAATTAAAACCGTCGAAATCTGTCATATTTTCAATTACAACTGTCAAAATTTGTCAATATCTAAGCTTCAGTTGTGAAAATCTGTTAATTTTTCAATAGATATTGCCAAAATCTCTGACTGAGATATTCAAAATGTAAAATTTCTAAGCTTTAGTTGTGAAAATCTGTCAATTTTTCAATAGATATCCCCTTCAAATTTATTAATTTTTGATATCCCGGTATTAAAATGTAGAAATCCATCAGATTTTTAAGCGCAACTGTCTATATACGTAAAATTTTAATTAAAACCGTCAAAATCTGTCAAATTTTCAATTACAACTGTCAAAATTTGTCAAATTCTAAACTTCAATTGTGAAAATCTGTTAATTTTTCAATAGATATTGCCAAAATCTCTGACTGAGATATTCAAAATTTAAAATTTCTAAGCTTTAGCTGTGAAAATCTGTCAATTTTTCAATAGATATCCGCTTCAAATTTGTTAATTTTTGATATCCCAGTATTAAAATGTAGAAAACTATCAGTTTTTCAAGTCCAACTGTCTATATACGTAACATTTCAATTAAAACCGTCGAAATCTGTAAAATTTTCAATTACAACTGTCAAAATTAGTCAAAATTTAAGCTTTAGTTGTGAAAATCCGTTAATTTTTCAATAGATACTGCCAAAATCTCTGACTGAGACATTCAAAATCTAAAATTTCTAAGCTTCAGCTGTGAAAATCTCTCAATTTTTCAATAGATATCCCCTTCAAATTTGTTAATTTTTGATATCTCAGTATTTAAATGTAGAAATCTATCAGATTTTCAAGTGCAACTATCTATATACGTAAAATTTCAATCAAAACCGCCGAAATCTGTCAAATTTTCAATTACAACTGTTCATTTTGTCAAATTCTAAGCTTCAGTTGTGAAAATCTGTTATTTTTTTAATAGATATTGCCAAAATCTCTGACTGAGATTTTCAAAATCTAAAATTTCTAAGCTTTACATAAATCAGCTAGCTAAAAAGCTATCATCTAAAGATGATAACATGAGAAGAATGATAATTGTGGTGTATGGATCAAATGAAGATGAAAAAGGAGCAAACAACCCCTGTTGTATAATGACGTCTTAATACCACCCCTGTTGAATAATGAAGTGATTATACAACCCCTGTTGTATAATGAAGTACATTATTAGTTACGTACCATAGTTACCATAGTTACCATAGTACCATAGTTACTTCCATAATAAATGTATTATTTATGAGTCATAGATAAAAAATGTTACGTTACACACATATTATATTATACATCAGTTAATGTGAATATAACAATAACTACGAAACTAATCGTTAATCAAAATAAACGAAGTCGTAGATTATCAAGTTCAGTGTTATGATAACTCTTCATGTGAAGTTTCGTTTTCATTAACGCGCATTTAACGCATCATTTCCTTTCAGAACTGCGCTCCAAACATAATATTATTGCTGAGCAGTAGACTCGGCTGGTAGATGTAAAACCTTAAACAAGCAGCGACTGAAACTAGCTTAAGGAAGTGCTTAATTCTCTAAAAGTTTCGCAACGTTTGTAGAACATCCTGAGAAAACGGCAATGTGAGCCCTTAATCTGGATCTGGGGGATTCTATTAGTCTAAAACGTGCAACAGTCACATTAATTGTAAAGTGCCTGTCTTTGCACTTATATTGAGTGACATGGTTTGTAAAATTAAAAAAAAAACGCGACAGGAGATTTTTATGAGTGACAAAGTTTATAATTATAGCCAGTGCGGATTCAGAAGAAGAAGTCCTCAAGACCAAATCTTCATACTCAGACAACTAAGCTAGAAACTAATTAAGACGAACAGAGAAATGCACATATGCTTTACAATAAATAAATAAATAAATACATTTAATAAGATGGGATTTTTTGCACTCTCAGGCAAAAATATTTTTTACCTGAGAGTTACAATATATAAAGAAGATGGCCATAAAATAGTTGCAGAACTGAGCCATTAACGCGAAAACTTAGTAAACCTCTGGTATTAAACATCTCTATATTTGTGCTCCAAAATTATTACAAATGAATGCTGTAATCTATCATTGAGCGATGATTTTGCAGAATGTGTTAATTCCACGACGTTCAATCATTAGTGACCACTTTTCTAAGACTTCTGTCACCGTCTTATCACATTGCAGCTGCCAATTGGCGACGTTTGACGTTTATATAATGCGAATGTTCCCTCAGTTTTAAATGGGCAAAAGCAAACAAATATTAATTCACGGCGATATAAATAGCGCGTGTGGAAGCTCTAGAGCGCAGGAAAAAATAAGCCATAAATTTCCCGTATTTTTCTCAGTAATATTTTTAAGAAATGTAATAAAAATATATAAAAAATACTTCCCGGTGAAAGCAATTTATTTATTGTTGCGAGAATGAGGAGTCTGCAAAAATTATAACCACTCGATGGGCAAAAGGGGTCATTATTACTTCCTCAAACGTTTCCAGATTTCGAGCTTGATGAAAAATTTTATCAAAAAATAAATAGTATATTATTACAATTAATTGATTCTGCTATAGTTCAGTTTTCCTGCAGAGAATAATCGAGGTTCACAAAGCTGCAAAATCTGAATCTGCAGCAGGAAGATATTATTATTATTATATGTATTATTATTATTATAATGATTATTTAAATCTGAGATATAGTTGATAATTGATTGTTGTAGTGTTGTCTAAAATTGTTAATTTTTTGCGATTTTTTTATCTTTTTCAGTTGACACAATTTCATTTATGTTTGTAATAACACTGTTGTTTTTGTAAACATTTCTTGAGATAATAAACTATTATGATTATTATTATTATTATTATTAAGTTAATTTTGTTAATAACAAAATTAAGGCAGTACAGTTTTTTTAAAATTAAATTGACAACCTTAATTTGACTAAGATATTATTATTATTATTATTATTATTATTATTATTATTATTATATGTATATGGATGTATATTTTTAATAATTTTATTGCGATAATTATTTTTATTGATTTGCATTATGTGGATATAGTAATAATTACGTGCTCCAAATTAATTGCAAAAATCAATAACACATTTATTATACTTATCTAAATCAAGATATGGCGAAACATTCAATTCTGCAAAAATAAGACACAATCAATAACTACGTTTCTTGTTGGGTAAAACTTTTCTGTGTCGCAAAACTGTAAGGAAATGCGGTCCATTAAACAAATGTGTTCTTAATAATATGAATGTGGTGTTTTGCTAAAAGTCTGCGGTTGAGTTCAATTACCTCATACTTTTGTTAGAAGAGAAAATATCAGTCAATTAACTATTTTGCTGAAAGAAAAAATACTTCTCATCCTCGAGAATATAAAATCTAGTGCCAATCAAGACGTTCTAAGACGAAATGGTACGAAATTTGCAACAAAGATGCAACACTTGATTAAAAAAAAAAAATCAAATTAAGAAATTTCTATAAGAATTTTGATTATAGTTTCATCTGTTATTTATATAGCAGTTCTTTTATATTTCATATTGATTTTTTTCTTCTTCTTCTTTTGGAGTAGTACTCCAAAAACCTCTAGTTTTTTTGGCATTAGATGAGTTAACGTAGAAATCCTTCTGAACATTTTTTAGGTTTTTTAAGGTTTCAATTAACTATTTTTCTGAAAGAACATCTGAAAAAAAAGTGAATCAAGAGGTTCTAAGACATTAGACTCGCATTAGATTCCTGTTTTGAAATTTTTTAGGTTCTTTGAGGTTTTATAAGATTTTTTTATGAAATTTCGACAAAATTGTGTTGACGGTTTTATCAAGTTTGTCATTTTTGTCAACGTGTTTTAGCCTATGCCTATGTTCAGCGAATTAAAAAGCTCACTGTATATGTATACAGGGTGATTTAGTTAATCGATATAGGACCATGTCCATATCCCATGATGTCCATATCCATGTCCATATAACATTTATTTACTTAAAATTGCGGCCCCGGTGAGTTGCCGAAGTTTTTCCATGCCCATGTTCAGTGAAAAAAAACCTCACTGTATATGTCTACAGGGTGAGTTAGTTAATAGATATAGGATCATGTCTATATCCCATGATGTCCATGTCCATGTCTATATCCCATACCACTGCCATACCACTCCCATACCACTGTATATGTATACAGGGTGATTTAGTTAATAGATATAGGACCATGTCTATATCCCATGATGTCCATGTCCATGTCCATATAACATTTTTTACTTAAAATTGCGGCCCCGGTGAGTTGCCGAAGTTTTTCCATGCCCATGTTCAGTGAAAAAAAAACCTCACTGTATATGTCTACAGGGTGATTTAGTTAATAGATATAGGACCATGTCCATATCCCATGATGTCCATGTCCATGTCCATATCCCATGATGTCCATGCCCATGTCCATATCCCATGATGTCCATGCCCATATCCCATGATGTCCATGTCCATATAACATTTTTTACTTAAAATTGTGCCCCCGGTAAGTTGCCGAAGTTTTTCCACGGCCTTTATAAATCACTCTGTATATATGAGTACAATGTTATGTGAAACTGATTAAATTTTGTTGTTGTTTGTGTACGAGTGTCGATATTCGCGCCACAAACAATAATTGGGTTTTCATGCCGCAGAAAAACTTTTAAGGATTCCAGCGAAGTATTTTCTTTTCAACGATGCCTCGGTATAGCATGAAAAAGTTTCGATATTTTCTTTTAAAATTGAATGGGGTTGTAATTCTTCCGCTCTCCGTTGGAATACAATGCGTGGGGGCAGTGTTTGTGTATAATTTTCAACCCCTAAAGGCCTGTAATTGATATCCAATTGTATCATTTACAAGAGATGCTTTGAACTCATTTACTTCATGAGTAGTATACTATACTTTGTCCACGACCATATTTTAGAGCACTTGACAGATTAAGTTATATAGACGGTTAGCAATTGCTGCCATAGAATTGTCACGGTGGCGTAGAAGTCTAAACCGGCGTGTTTACGATACATGGCTCGAGTACCTGGTTTAAATAACGTAATGCGAAATTTAAACTCTTTTATAATTACAAGTCCGAATGATATTTCAGTAGTGAATAATTATATTAATCACTGCTGGTAGTGATTAATGAATCTGGGAGTGATTAATGGATAATATTACAATTGAGGTAACATAAGTAATTCTTTTATAATTACAAGTCCGAATGATATTTCAGTAGTGAATAATTATATTAATCACTGCTGGTAGCGATTAACGAATCTGGGAGTGATTAATGGATATTATTACAATTGAGGTAACATAAGTATAATACTTGTATTAATGAGATAGTCATGGATAAAATATTAGATTATTTAGCTGTTAGACATACGCACCAATTATTAATGAAGTTGGATGTGATGAAGTCTCTATGAAAAGCATGAAAATTAATTAAATATTTTTATAAATTTAATCAATATATGAGTACAAAAAATAATAATTTTACATGACATCACCAACAGATAATAAATAAATAATTGTCATTATCTAATCTCAATATATGGCTATTATTATGTACGATAGCCCAATAAATATTTAATATTGAGTATTCTTCGCCGGTACATGAAAGGCTTCAATTTATCTCGCATGTGAAGTGAATTATGATTGTACGAGACACGAACATCAATACTCGGCATAAACTCTAGCACAACAATGGCTGTGAAATGCCAATTTTTCGTACGGAATAGTTTCATATCCTGTCGCTATTTAATCTGCAGCAATTGAAATTCATAATGCATACGGCTGAAGCAACTGATTTTGTACCACACAAAATCTTTACAATCGAAAATTTCACGTCCATCCAGCAATAAGCAATTTTAAAAAAATTGGCAGCCTTTTACTGAAGAGTGGAAACTTTATAATTAATAAGCCTATCTAGTGGAGTGAGTTAAGGTTTCGACTGAGCAATTGTCACGGGTTTGATTGTCACTTACGGCTATATAAATGCATTATTTGAATTTCATGAAATATTTCTAAGTTATTAGGGCCCATATAGTCCGTACTTAAGCTTGAGTTCGACTCAAGTTGTATATTTGGTTGCGTATTTTCTATAAACGTTTATGGACTAAACGCAACCAAATATACGCAACAATACGACTTGAGTCGAACTCTTGCTCAAATACGGACTATAGATACGAGCCTAAGTGTACCTATAAGTCAAAAGAGTATATGCCAAAAAGTATAAGACAAAAAGTATAAGTCAAAAAGTATAAGTTATTGTTGTTGTTATGATTACATTATGATACAAGAATTGCGTGCTTTAAGCTAGAAATATTCAGCACTTATGAAAAAACATTATGATACAAGAAGTGCGTGCTTTAAGCTAGAAATATTCAGTGCTTATGAAAAAAAAAAACAAAAAGTGGAAATATAAAGTTTTAAAATTGTTTAGGCGCTTTCCTGAAAAGTAACTGTTTTTGACTTATACTTACACGTTAGTAACTTACACGTTAAATTTATGTACAAATATTATTTCTATTGTCATGTGTTTTCTTGTCAATACAATGTAGACAAAAATGTTGTCTTTAATTTGGTGTAGTCAGAATTTTGACAGCTGTCATTGCAAGTGTCAAATTGAACAAAAAACAAGAAAACCACGAAGAAATCACGTTTTAAATATTTATGAATAACGCTGTTAGAGTATAAGTCAAAAACAGTTACTTTTCAGGAGAGTGCCCAAACAATTTTAAAACTTCATATTTCTACTTTTTGATGTTTTATCTTACACGTTACTAACTTGCACGTTAAATATATGTACAAATATTATTTCTATTGTCATGTGTTTTCTTGTCAATACAATGTAGATAAAACAATTGTCTTTAATTTGGTATAGTCAGAATTTTGACAGCTGTCATTGCAAGTGTCAAATTGAACAAAAAACAAGAAAACCACGAAGAAATCACGTTTTAAATATTTATGAATAACGCTGTTAGAGTATAAGTCAAAAACAGTTACTTTTCAGGAGAGAGCCTAAACAATTTTAAAACTTCATATTTCCACTTTTTGATGTTTTAACTTACACGTTAGTAACTTACACGTTAAATTTATGTACAAATATTGTTTCTATGGTCATATGTTTTCTTGTCAATACAATGTAGATAAAACAATTGTCTTTAATTTGGTGTAGTCAGAATTTTGACAGCTGTCATTGCATGTGTCAAATTGAACAAAAAAACATGAAAACCACGAAGAAGTCACGTTTTAAATTTTTATGAATAACGCTGTTAGAATAAGTCAAAAACAGTTACTTTTCAGGAGAGCGCCCAAACAATTTTAAAACTTCATATTTCCATTGTTTGATGTTTTAACTTACACGTTAGTAACTTACACTTTAAATTTATGTACAAATATTACTTCTATTGTCATGTGTTTTCTTGTCAATACAATGTAGACAAAAATGTTGTCTTTAATTTGGTGAAGTCAGAATTTTGACAGCTGCCATTGCAAGTGTCAAATTGAACAAAAAACAAGAAAACCACGAAGAAAACACGTTTTAAATTTTTATGAATAACGCTGTTAGAGTATAAGTCAAAAACAGTTACTTTTCAGGAAAGCGCCCAAACAATTTTAAAACTTCATATTTCCACTTTTTGATGTTTTAACTTACACGTTAAATTTATGTACAAATATTATTTCTATTGTCATGTGTTTTCTTGTCAATACAATGTAGACAAAAATGTTGTCTTTAATTTGGTGTAGTCAGAATTTTGACAGCTGTCATTGCAAGTGTCAAATTGAACAAAAAAACAAGAAAACCACGAAGAAGTCACGTTTTAAATTTTTATGAATAACGCCGTTAGAGTATAAGTCAAATACAGTTACTTTTCAGGAGAGCGCCCAAACAATTTTAAAACTTCATATTTCCACTTTTTAATGTTTTAACTTACACGTTAAATTAATGAACAAATATTATTTCTATTGTCATGTGTTTTCTTGTCAATACAATGTAGACAAAAATGTTGTCTTTAATTTGGTGTAGTCAGAATTTTGACAGCTGTCATTGTAAGAGTCAAATTGAACAAAAAACAAGAAAACCACGAAGAAACCACGTTTTAAATTTTTATGAATAACGCTGTTACAGTATAAGTCAAAAACAGTTACTTTTCAGGAAAGCGCCCAAACAATTTTAAAACTTCATATTTCCACTTTTTGATGTTTTAACTTACACGTTAAATTTATGTACAAATATTATTTCTATTGTCATGTGTTTTCTTGTCAATACAATGTAGACAAAAATGTTGTCTTTAATTTGGTGTAGTCAGAATTTTGACAGCTGTCATTGCAAGTGTCAAATTGAACAAAAAACAAGAAAACCATGAAGAAACCACGTTTTAAATTATTATGACTAACGCTGGTAGAGTATAAGTCAAAAACAGTTACTTTTCAGGAGAAAGCCCAAACAATTTTAAAACTTCATATTTCCACTTTTTGATGTTTTATATTACACGTTAGTAACTTACACGTTAAATTTATGTACACATATTATTTCTATTGTCATGTGTTTTCTTGTCAATACAATGTAGACAAAAATGTTGTCTTTAATTTGATGTAGTCAGAATTTTGCCAGCTGCCATTGCAAGTGTCAAATTGATCAAAAAACAAGAAAACCACGAAGAAACCACGTTTTAAATTTTTATGAATAACGCTGTTAGAGTATAAGTCAAAAACAGTTACTTTTCAGGAGAGCGCCCAAATAATTTTAAAACTTCATATTTCCACTTTTTGATGTTTTAACTTACACGTTAGTTACTTACACGTTAAATTTATGTACAAATATGATTTCTATTGTCATGTGTTTTCTTGTCAATACAATGTAGATAAAATGTTGTCTTTAATTTGGTGTAGTCAGAATTTGGACAACTGTCATTGCAAGTGTCAAATTGAACAAAAAAACATGAAAACCACGAAGAAGTCACGTTTTAAATTTTTATGAATAACGCTGTTAGAATAAGTCAAAAACAGTTACTTTTCAGGAGAGCGCCCAAACAATTTTAAAACTTCATATTTCCACTTTTTGATGTTTTAACTTACACGTTAGTAACTTACACGTTAAATTGATGTACAAATATTATTTCTATTGTCATGTGTTTTCTTGTCAATACAACGTAGACAAAAAATTTGTCTTTAATTTGGTGTAGTCAGAATTTTGACAGCTGTCATTGCATATGTCAAATTGAACAAAAAAACATGAAAACCACGAAGAAACCACGTTTGAAATTTTTATGAATAACGCTGTTAGAGTATAAGTCAAAAACAGTTACTTTTCAGGAGAGCGCCTAAACAATTCTAAACTTCATATTACCACTTTTTGATGTTTTAACTTACACGTTAGTAACTTACACGTTAAATTTATGTACACATATTATTTCTATTGTCATGTGTTTTCTTGTCAATACAATGTAGACAAAAATGTTGTCTTTAATTTGGTGTAGTCAGAATTTTGACAGCTGTCATTGCAAGTGTCAAATTTAACAAAAAACAAGAAAACCACGAAGAAACTACGTTTTAAATTTTTATGAATAACGCTGTTAGAGTATAATTCAAAAACAGTTACTTTTCAGGAGAGAGCCTAAACAATTTTTGAACTTCATATTTCCACTTTTTGATGTTTGAACTTACACGTTAGTAACTTACACGTTAAATTTATGTACAAATATTACTTCTATTGTCATGTGTTTTCTTGTCAATGCAATGTAGACAAAAAAAATTCTTTAATTTCGTGTAGTCACAATTTTGACAGCTGTCATTGCAAGTGTCAAATTGAACACAAAACAGTAATAACGTGAATATTTCTGCCATTATAGCTCTGCCTTTGTAATATTGCATATTGCACATGCACTGAGTTCATCTTCAAGGATTCTCTTTCTATAACAGAAACAATATCGATATAAATTGTGCGTAACAGCATATACGTGAACGTTTAATAAGGAAGGATGTCGTCAGAATATTAACCGCTTTCGGTGCAAACCCTTTTAATTAATATTGTGATTAATAGTTTAATAAAGGTTTATTATTTATGTCAGTAACGTCGGCAGGTATTTAATCTCGTTTAATATCGTGTTTGATTCTCTCATTCAAACTTGCTGCACATGTCAAGAGCAGAGCAGAAAAGGGAGACATAAAAGATTGCTGCCATCAGGTAGAAATCTGGAATACCTACACGTATAGTGAAATGGAAATATCTGTGACCAAAGCCACGAATTTTCTCATTACATATAAAGACTGGAGATTAAATGTAATTTCGTTTTTTTCATTTGTTTTTATGAAAATACTTGTGTGCGCATAATTACGTGATCATGTGGAATTCAATTATTGTAGAGCCAATTACTTGTCTTGCAAAAACATTCAATTGGTGGTAGTCCATATATGAACAGATTGAAACATTTTTATACAATTCAAATGATGGCAAATATAAATAATGGGACTACAAAAAATGTTTATAGTGTATGCATAATTACGTGATTATGTAGAATTGAATTTTTGTAAAGCAATTATTTGTAGTGAAAAAAATCGAGTCCATATATCAACAAATTGGAATATTTGGTACAATTAACAAATTTAAAGATTTGTGCTTAAATAATGAGATGTCATATTTAATTTAGATTAGTTAAAATAAGTTAATGAATAATTTAAGTGAGTAATGTACAGTCATGCTATCATAAATCTAGAACAAGAAATTGGGCTACAATAGCAATTTTATATGGCAATGTCAATAATAATGTATAATAATATAATAATATAATGCAATGTATATGGAATTATATCTGGAAAAAGATGAGAGTAGATTGTAGCTATTTATGCACCAAGGGCGTTAAAAGGATGATTACGCCCGGAGAACGATGAAATTCAGCTCTAGGCTTTAGCCCGAGAGATGGTTATATGAGCATAGATCCAATATCGATTAGCTAAATCACCCTGTATATATATACATTGAGTTTTTTATTGCGCTGAACATAGGCTAAAATTCCTATGTCCAGTTTTAGAAAATACAGATCATTCTTAATAGAGTACATATGCAGCCCAACTAACATATGGCAGTAAATTTGTTTTATGGCATAACTTTATGCACCAAGGGCGTTACAAGGATGATTACGCCCGGAGAACGATGAAATCCAGCTCGAGGGCTTTAGCCCGAGATATGGATGTTGTTCAATGGATATTATCGATGTTCTATAATGAATTTATTACGCCGTCTTATCACGCTCCAGTTGTTATAGACATGTTTACATGAAAATACAGCCTAGGGCGTAATGAATTCATTACGCCCTCTTATTACGCCCCTATTGATATGAACATGTTTACATATCTAGTATCCAAGGAGTTATCATTTAATTATAGTAAAATGAACAATAAATATTTTAAAAAAACTAGATTCCTCTGCAACTATTATTATTTTTTGTGTTCATGTACTCTGGAAGTTGTAGCATATTCAACCTTTACAGTAGACGTAATGCACTAATCGTGTCGCCCGAGTTATGAGGAACTCGTCATAAAATGTGACAAATAAGCGTAAATTGTATGTCACACGCTCGCACTTATATGGCAAAGTTGTGAAACTTAGTATCTTGAAACATTTCCACGCCTTTCATTAAATGAGGAATAATTTTATTCAGTACAGAATACAGGATCAAAGAGGAGAATTAATGAATATTTTTGCAGCGGATTAATAATTTACATCCTCTGGATCCAGTGAAAATTAGCGACTTCAGCCTTAAATATATGCATCTATGTAGTTCTTAATAAAACAAAATGGGGGCACACTCAAGACTTCAAATCAGCAAACAAAAATTCTCGATGAGAACAAACTTGAAGAATCGATTCTCAACTGTTTTTTAGATTTCTCTATCTTAGTAAGCGTTAAAATTACTTATAGTTTGCTAATTTAAGCAATTTTGTATCTTTAATAATAACAAAGTTATTATTATATATTATAAGTTATATTATTATAATAACAATTGAACACATACAATTTGGACCACCCTGTATACAATCTTGGTAACGTAATTCATCTTAAAATTTAAAATTTGCACAATCTTTTTATAATCCATTGAGGCAGTCCAATTTTTCATGAGAATTTCTACGAGTTTTGGCCATTTTCCGAAATATTTAAACAATTCTCTGTGCTTTCATAAAATTAGAATTAGCTGAGGAAATTTTATTTTTATAGTTGTCACAATTTTTCCGTCTCCCAATTTTCCGAAATAATCAAGTATTTTTCGAGTAATTTTGATGGATTTTGAATATCAATTTTTTAATTGCAATTTTAGTGACTATAATTAAGAAGTAATAATAAAACAAAATGGGGACACACTCAAGACTTGGCTCAAATCAGCAAACAAAAATTCTCGATGAGAACAAACTTGAAGAATCGATGCTCAAATGTTTTTTTTCGATCTTAATAGGCGTTAAAATTACTAATAGTTTGCCAATTTAAGCAATATTATATTTTTAATAACAAGAAAGTTACAATTGAACACTTAATTTGGACCACCCTGTATACAATCTTGGTAACGTAATTCACCTGAAAATTGAAAATTTGCACAATGTTTTTATAATCCATTAAGGCAGTCCAATATTTCATCAGAATTTTTACAAGTTTTGGCCATTTTCCGAAATATTTAAACAATTTTCTGTGCTTTTGTAAAATCAGAATTAGCTAAGGATACTTTATTTTGATAATTGTGATAATTTTTCCATCTCCCAATTTTCCGAAATAATCAAGTATTTTTGAGTAATTTTGATGGATTTTGAATATCAATTTTTGAATTGCAATTTTAGTGAATATAATTAAGAAGTGATGTCCACAAATTACAAATTTTCTGAATTATTTTAGGCAAATTTTTCCGATTTATTTATGGAAGTCAATTTTCGGTTTAATCAAAATATTTGTTTTGCTAATTTCATAAATAGTTTTCAGTTCAGTTCAGTTGAATTCGGTTTATTAGTAGTATGACTCTTTGCAGAGTATTACATCGTCATTAAACATAAAATCATCATGTCAATTAAATGCAATAACAATATATAATATTGTTATTGGATAAATTAAATTAATTTTTATCTATATAAATAGAATAGAATAGAATAAATTGAATCATATTTAGTTTTTTTTATTGTACTAATATCATGCTATTTTGAATGGTCCATGGTGAATATCCCTTGAGGCAGTGCTATTTTTCATGAAAATATCTACAAGTTTGGGCCATTTTTCGAAATATTTGAACAATTTTCGGTGCATTTATAAAATTAGAATTAGCTGAGAATATTTTATTTGGCAGTTTGCTTTCTTGTACACGTTAAATTATGAATAAAACACATATTAACTTAGTTAATAACAGTTTTTTTTTATTGAAGCTATGAGTTTCGCCATTATTAATCAGTAATGGTAAATAACAAGTTACCAATATTGAACACTTAATTTGGACCACCCTGTATACAATCTTGGTAACGTAATTCACCTTAAAATTCAAAATTTCCACAATCTTTAACAATCCATTGTGGCTGTCCTATTTTTCATGAAAATATCAAAAATAATACAAATTACATTTATTACTGTACAAATTTCATTGATTACTGTATTTTTTTTATTGTTTCTCACAAATTTTCAATTATACAGTCAACCATTTATTGATCACTATTAAAATTTCATCGATTACAATCAAAATTTAATGCATTACTGTCAAATTTTCAATTATTTAATTTTAAGGGTAACCAATCATATTTTTATGGTTGCTATCGAAGTATGAAAGACTGCAGTCAAAATTGCAATGATTTTGTCAAAATTGCTAATAGTGCTGGCAAAATTTGTATGATTACCATTTTTTTAAATTGTTTCTCACAAATTTTCAATTATTCGTCAACATTTTATTGATCACTATCAAAATTTGATTGATTACTGTCAAATTTCCAATTATTTTATTATTTTAATGTCAACCAACAATATTTCAATGGTTGCTGTCGGAGTATGAAAGATTGCAGTCAAAATTTCAATTATTTCGTATAAATTGTTATTCTTGCTCCCAAAATTTGAATAATCAGTGCAATGTTTTTCATTATATCTCACAAATTTTTAATTATTATGTTAGAATTTCACATATTTTGCTGAAATTTCAATGATTCTTTGAATTTTCATCGATTACTGTCAAAATTTCAATGATTACCATCAAATTTTCATCATTTACTGTTAAAATTTCAATGATTACCATCAAATTTTTATTTATTTCAAATTTTATTATGGTAAATCAAAATATTTTAATGATTGCTGTAATGGTTTTTAAGATTGCTATCAAAATTCCAATTATAATGTATAAATTACAATTATTACTGTACAAATTTCATTGATTGCTGTAATTTTTTTTATTGTTTCTCACAAATTTTCAATTATACAGACAACAATGTATTGATTACTATCAAAATTTCATCGATTACTATCAAAATTTAATTGATTACTGTCAAATTTTCAATTATTTAATTTTAATGGTAACCAATCATATTTTTATGGTTGCTATCGAAGTATGAAAGACTGCAGTCAAAATTGCAATTATTTTGTCGAAATTGTTATTAGTGCTGGCAAAATTTCTATGATTACCGTATTTTTTAAATTTGTTTCTCACAAATTTTCAATTATTCGTCAACATTTTATTGATCACTATCAAAATTTGATTGATTACTGTCAAATTTCCAATTATTTCATTATTTTAATGTCAACCAACAATATTTCAATGGTTGCTGTCGGAGTATGAAAGATTGCAGTCAAAATTTCAATTATTTCGTATAAATTGTTATTCTTGCTCCCAAAATTTGAATAATCAGTGCAATGTTTTTCATTATATCTCACAAATTTTTAATTATTTTGTTAGAATTTCACATATTTTGCTGAAATTTCAATGATTCTTTGAATTTTCATCGATTACTGTCAAAATTTCAATGATTACCATCAAATTTTCATCATTTACTGTTAAAACTTCGATGATTACCATCAAATTTTTATTTATTTCAAATTTTATTATGGTAAATCAAAATATTTTAATGATTGCTGTAAAGGTTTTCAAGATTGCTATCAAAATTCCAATTATAATGTATAAATTACAATTATTACTGTACAAATTTCATTGATTGCTGTATTTTTTTTTATTGTTTCTCACAAATTTTCAATTATACAGACAACAATGTATTGATCACTATCAAAATTTCATCGATTACTATCAAAATTTAATTCATTACTGTCAAATTTTCAATTATTTAATTTTAATGGATACCAATCATATTTTTATGGTTGCTATCGAAGTATGAAAGGCTGCAGTCAAAATTGCAATTATTTTGTCGAAATTGTTATTAGTGCTGGCAAAATTTCTATGATTACCGTATTTTTTTTAATTGTTTCTCACAAATTTTCAATTATTCGTAAGGGTTTTTAAGATTGCTATCAAAATTCCAATTATAATGTATAAATTACAATTATTACTGTACAAATTTCATTGATTGCTGTAATTTTTTTTATTGTTTCTCACAAATTTTCAATTATACAGACAACAATGTATTGATCACTATCAAAATTTCATCGATTACTATCAAAATTTAATTCATTACTGTCAAATATTCAATTATTTAATTTTAATGGATACCAATCATATTTTTATGGTTGCTATCGAAGTATGAAAGGCTGCAGTCAAAATTGCAATTATTTTGTCGAAATTGCTATTAGTGCTGGCAAAATTTCTATGATTACCATTTTTTTAAATTGTTTCTCACAAATTTTCAATTATTCGTCAACATTTTATTGATCACTATCAAAATTTGATTGATTACTGTCAAATTTCCAATTATTTCATTATTTTAATGTCAACCAACAATATTTCAATGGTTGCTGACGGAGTATGAAAGATTGCAGTCAAAATTTCAATTATTTCGTATAAATTGTTATTCTTGCTCCCAAATATTTGAATAATCAGTGCAATGTTTTTCATTATATCTCACAAATTTTTAATTATTATGTTAGAATTTCACATATTTTGCTAAAATTTCAATGATGACCATTAAATTTTCATCATTTACTGTTAAAATTTCAATGATTACCATCAAACCCCATGAAACTACGTACAAATATTTGTTTTTACTTTCAACTTATTGCAATATAAAAATTAAACCATAAAACTAATTAAGTTTAATTTTTTTTAATTTCATTTATAATTCGAGTACGAGTGTTTTTTTTTAAATTTCATAATTAATATTAATAAATTGATCATCAAAATTTACAAATTTATAATTCGCAATTACTTTTAATAACTAATATTTTTGTGTTACATTGTATTACAAGTATCTACTGCACTTGTATGTTTAAATCCTGTTTGTTATGTGTAATCATTTCGAGCTATTTGCATGAAGCTGAAGCAACTATTTCAGAATTGTTCACGATGTGAGTCTCAGGGTGTGTAGGCGATGTGGAAAGCCAGCGGAATTTGGTTTGGAAGGCATTAGCCAATAGATGCCATATGTTCAAGTTTCGTAGTTTGCCTGTGGGGAACTTTGAACTAAGCATACGGTAAGCAGCAAATTGTAAGTGGGCGATTAAAACTTCGTATTGTTATAATTATACAGCGATAATTCTACGAAGCAAATGTTATTGAATAGTTTTCACTCAATAATGCGTACGAAAACTTTATAACTTGAGAAAAAATCAAGTTTCTGTGTTTTCAAGCAATAATGCATACGAACTTTAAGACTTTAAAAACTTAAAAAAATAAACAGTTTCTGTGTTTTCACGCAATAATGCGTACGAATTTTAAGACTTTACAAACTTTAAAAAAAATCCAGTTTCTCTGCATTTAAATAAAGATTGAAATCCATATACGTGCAATCTTGTAGGTGAACTGTGTCTACGTGGTAATATTAAATAATGTTTCCAGGGGCATGAGAGGAGTCATGAAACAATATAAGTTGGAACTAGTTTTAACGCTGGCCAAGAAACTTTGCGCGGATAATTGGAGCAAAAAGTACCCCACATAGAAACATCGCACAACTTATCTTCTAAACTAATACGGCTTCTGATGGATCAGCGATACCAAGTCCCAATATTTGTCAAACGTGCAGAGTATTTTTGCGGTCGGAGGTTTTAAATTAAGCCAACACGTGTGCACATGCGGATATTAGAATTCAGGAATGCTTTATGCCTGCTTTGAATATTGCCAGTTTTTGCTGGTAAAAATCTGCCGCGCGGATGGTAATAACAAAAAGTTGCGCGAAAAATTCTGGGCATCTGAATTTAGTTAGCTAAATAATATAAAACGCGGACGTTTTAATTAAATTGTATTTTCATTAAAAGCGAAGCCTTTCGCGTGGAAATTGAATCTATTGCAGCTTTCTTCTAATTTAAATCCTTAATCAAAGTGTAAGATCCATTTCGTCCCACTTAAACCCATCAATTGTTATACTGCACGCGTTAAAAATTGCAAGTTTATTGATGCTAAGTGTTTTTACTGTTCGTATATTTGCATTTGTACCACTGCAGGTTAATAGGTAATATAGGATTAAAAATACAAAAAATGTATAATCAGCTATTTTAATAATAAAAGTTAATGAATAATTTCTGTAACTTCTGTTAAGACAATATTCGTTTAACGTAACATTTTTTGTAGTTTTGCCTGAAGATGGTTATATAATGTAACCGAAACCGGTCGCAAATGAAAATTAATGAAACATTAAGGTAGTACAAGAGAACAATCTTTTCCCATATCATTAATGAATAATGTTTATATTTGATGCAAATTTATTTATTTTTCTATAAATATTAATAGATATTGGAATTTGTTTCCATTATAATTAATGTGTAATAAAGTGGCCACATGTTTAAATGCAAAAAAAAATAGCAAACCCTAAAAATACCGCCTTATTAATTTTTATATGCTCAATATCGCACGACTTTGTAGATTTAAATAGACCATTTCCTGCCCTGGAGGAACTCAAAATAAAAATGTATTTAAATCGATTCCGCGAAAATGTTGGTTTCATAAAATTTCAACTACACTATGCACAATGTAGTTACATTCAAGCTATTGTAATTATTAGCTCAGTTTTACTTTGAGCTTGTGTAAGGAGAAATAATTGAATGACACACTTTTTTCACAATTTTTTTTTGTGAAAAAGGATTAATGTGTCATTCAATTATTTTTATTAACAGTGAGTTATGAAAAATATGTAACCAAAGTATAATTGAAATAAAATTACGAAATAATTAGTTACATTCAAGCTATTGTAATTATTAGCTTAGTTTTACTTTGAGCTTGTGTAAGGAGAAATAATTGAATGACACACTTTTTTCGCATTTTTTTTTTGTGAAAAAGTGTTAATGTGTGTCATTCAATTATTTATCTTAATAGTGAGTGATCAAAAATATGTAACCAAAGTATAATTGAAATAAAATTACGAAAGGACATCACAAATATTTCGCACGAGAAAATATTATTGGATTATGACCCTTCACAGTTATAAACAGGACTAATATATTAATCAGAATACAAATAAGTGGCTTAAATATTTGGTAGAGAAATATTTTTTCCAATTCGCATTATTAAAATACTCATTATGTGTATTGAATATCATCGTTAAAACTACACTTTAATCGAATGGGCGAATAAAAAGGTTACATTTTCACTTTATTCTCTATAACCATTGACAACGTGAATAAAGTAAAAAATAGGTAAATTTCAAGGATAGTGCCACCCTTGAAATTTTCGTTGTCACCTAACAATGTGACAATTCACATCTAGAAATCTAAAACGGTATTGAAAAATCTTCGAAATGATTGATAAATTTCTAGAAATCTATGAAAGGCAAGTAAAGTAAAGGTAGTAGAGGTTCTAGGTAATAAAAAGATTGTGAAATTATGAAAAATATTGGAAAATCTCTCGAAATCTTGATACTGCTTAGAAATTACTAGATATTGTAAGAATTATCAAGAAATTTGGAAAATAAAAAATATATCTAATAATCGTGTCAATCGGCAATGTGTAAATCGTGTAAAACCAATTTTATTTGCATTTTCTGATTTTAATGATCTCAAAATTATTGAAAAATCTCTCGAAATCTTGATAATTAATGAGAAATCTAGAGAAATCAATAAAAAATATTTAGAATTTCAAAGGAATTTCCCACTTTAAGGAAAGGATAAATATTTTTGCAAAATAAAAAATATGTGACTGTACTTTGGTATACAGCGTACTTTGTAAGAGAATAAAGAAGTGTACAAAAGTTGTATAATAAAAAAAATTGAATTTCGTTTGAAAAAATTGTCATTTGTTGAAAAGTCTAAATTACTGCCGTTATAATTTTTCTGGGTGCGTCAAAAAATGCGGAATAAATAACACAAATGAACCTGTTCGAGGATTTTTTATTGTTTCGAGCTATCTCGGCAGGAGCGCTTTGGTTCCATATTTAAAAAAGACCCTGTATAATGTATCTTTTATTTGTCATACATTTCAACTATTTTCTGCCATATAATTCAGCTGCCTTCTGTCAAATGTCCAAAAATTCATCTTACATTTGTCAAATAAATGAACTCTCTGTTGTCATATAATTCACCTCTCATGTCAACTGTCATCTGTCATATGGTTCAGATGACTTTTGACAGGTAAATTAGCTGTCGTATGTCATAAAATTCAGTCGTGAACTGTCTTCTGTTGAATGTCATAACATTCAACTTACATTTGTCAAATAAATAAACTCTCTGTTGTCATTATAATACACCTCTTATGTTATCTGTCAACTGTCATCTGTCAGATGGATCGGATATCTTCTGATATCTAATTCAGCTGTCGTATGTCATAAACTTCAGTCACGGACTGTCTTTTGTCATATAAATGGACTCTTTTCTCATTAATTTAGCTGTCGTATATTATATAATGCTACTTTTATTTGTCATATAATTCCATTTTTCTGTCATATAAGGGCTGTCATATAAGGGCATTGTGCAGGCTTGTGTCGTATGTCATAAAATTCAGCATGAATTGTCAAAGAAATAAGTTTTCTGTTGTCATATAATTTACCTCTCATGTCATCTGTCAACTGTCATCTGTCGTATGGTCACATATTGTCTGCCATCTAATGTTTAGATGACAAATATATTTTGTCATGTAAATGGAGTCTTCTCTCATTAGTTTGTGTAAACGACACAAATGCTACTTTCATTTGTCATATAATTCAACTTACTTCTGTCATATAATTCAGCTGTCTTTTGTCATAAACTTCAGTCACGGACTGTCTTTTGTCATATAAATGGACTCTTTTCTCATTAATTTAGCTGGCGTATATTATATAATGCAACTTTCATTTGTCATATAATTCACATTTTTCTGTCATATAAGGGCATTGTGCTGCCTTCTGTCGTATGTCATAAAATTCAGCATGAATTGTCAAATAAATAAGTTTTCTGTTGTCATATAATTCTCATGTCATCTGTCAACTGTCATCTGTCGTATGGTCACATATTGTCTGCCATGTAATGTTTAGATGACAAATATCTTTTGTCATGTAAATGGAGTCTTCTCTCATTAATTTGTGTAAACGACACAAATGCTACTTTAATTTGTCATATAATTCAACTTATTTCTGTCATATAATTCAGCCGTCTTATGTCATTTGTCAAATAATAAGCTTTATGTTGTCATATGGTTCAGATGTCTTCTGAAATCTAATTCATCTGTCATAAAATTCAGCGATGGACTGTCTTTTGTCATGTAAATTGAGTCTTGTCTCATTAATTTGTGATTTGTCAACAGTCATCTGTCACATGGTTCAGATATCTTCTGACATCTATTTCAGCTGTCATATGTCATAAATTTCAGCTAATATTTGTCTAATAATTAGGTTCTCTGATGTTATATCATTCATCTCTCATGTCTTCTGTCAACTGTCATCTGTCATATGGTTCACATGTCTTCTGTCATATAATTCAACTGTCTTATGTCATAAAATTCAGTCATGGACTGTCTTTTGTCATACAAATGAAGTTTTCTCTCATCAATTTGTGTAAACAACACAGATGATTCTTTCATTTATCATATAATTTAACTTACTTGTGTCATATAATTCAGCTGTCTTTTGTCATAAAATTCAGCTGATATTTGTCAAATAATAAGCTCTATGTTGTCATATGGTTCAGATGTCTTCTGAAATCTAATTCAGCTGTCGTATGTCATAAAATTCAGCATGAATTGTCAAATAAATAAGTTTTCTGTTGTCATATAATTTACCTCTCATGTCATCTGTCAACTGTCATCTGTCGTATGGTCACATATCGTCTGTCATCTAATGTTTAGATGACAAATATCTTTTGTCATGTAAATGGAGTCTTCTCTGATTAATTTGTGTAAACGACACAAATGCTACTTTCATTTGTCATATAATTCAACTTACTTCTGTCATATAATTCAGCTGTCTTTTGTCATAAAATTCAGCTGATATTTGTCAAATAATAAGCTCTATGTTGTCATATGGTTCAGATGTCTGCTGAAATCTAATTCAGCTGTCGTATGTCATAAAATTCAGCGATGGACTGTCTTTTGTCATGTAAATTGAGTCTTCTCTTATTAATTTGTGATCTGTCACCAGTCATCTGTCATATGGTTCAGATGTCTTCTGACATCTAATTCAGCTGTCATATGTCATACAATTCAGCTTATATTTGTCTAATAATCAGGTTCTCTGTTGTCACGTCATTTATCTCTCATGTCATCTATCAACTGTCATCTGTCATATGGTTCACATGTTTTCTGTCATCTAATTCAACTGTCTTATGACATAAAATTCAGTCATGGACTGTCTTTTGTCATATAAATGGACTCTTTTCTTATTAATTTAGCTGTCGTATATTATATAATGCTACATTCATTTGTCATATAATTCACATTTTTCTGTCATATAAGGGCATTGTGCTGCCTTCTGTCGTATGTCATATCTTCTCTCATTAATTTGTATAAACGACACAAATGCTACTTTCATTTGTCATATAATTTAACTTACTTGTGTCATATAATTCAGCTGTTTTATGTCATCAAATAATTCAGCTGATATTTGTCAAATAATTAAGCTCTCTGTTGTCATATGGTTCAGATGTCTTCTGAAAACTAATTCAGCTGTTGTACGCCATAAAATTCAGTGAAGGGGACTGTCGTTTGTCATGTAAATGAAGTCTTCTCTCATTAATTTGTCATCTATCAACTGTTATTAGTCATATGGTTCAGATGTCTTCTGGTATCTAATTCAGCTGTCATATGTCATAAAATTCAGCTTATATTTGTCAAATAATTAAGTTTTCTGTTGTCATATAATTTACCTCTAATGGCGTGTGTCAACTATCAGCTGTCATATAGTTCACATGTCTTCTGTCTTCTAATTCAACTGTCTTATGTCATAAAATTCAGTCATGGATTGTCTTTTGTCATACAAATGAAGTTTTCTCACATTAATTTGTGTAAACAACACAGATGCTTCTTTCATTTGTCATATAATTCAACTTACTTGTGTCATATAATTCAGCTGTCTTTTGTAATAAAATTCAGCTGATATTTGTCAAATAATAAGCTCTATGTTGTCATATGGTTTAGATGTCTTCTGAAATCTAATTCAGCTGTCGTATCTAAAATTCAGCGATGGACTGTCTTTTGTCATGTAAATTGAGTCTTCTCTCATTAATTTGTCATCTATCAACTGTCATCAGTCATATGGTTCAGATGTCTTCTGATATCTAATTCAGCTGTCATATGTCATAAAATTTAGCTTATATTTGTCAAATAATTAAGTTTTCTGTTGTCATATAATTTACCTCTAATGGCATGTGTCAACTATCAGCTGTCATATAGTTCACATATCTTCTGTCATGTAATTCAACTGTCTTATGTCATAACATTTAGTCATGGACTGTCTTTTGTCATACAAATGAAGTCTTCTCTCATTAATTTGTGTAAACGACACAAATGCTACTTTCATTTGTCATATAATTCAACTTACTTGTGTAATATAATTCAGCTGTTTTAAAAAATATATGTGAACTAAATCCATTATAGATATAAATTGTCAAAGTGCCATTGGGTTGGCATTATTGATAAAGTTAATAGGAACGGTAATGGATATTTTAACTATTTAATTTTGGCGGCAATATTAAAGTGATTATTTCAAATTTTGCCAAGTCCTTTGTGTCATTTAATTTTCTAATGACGAATTGTCTAATTTTGAATGAATTTAAAACGTTTTTGTTTCTTTCTTATTTTATAATAATATAATAAAGAATTAGCAAAAAACGCTACATAATATACAAAATTTCAACAAAGCAACAAAAGAAAACACACAAATAGGAATTTTTTTTTTCACAATTTATTAACAAAAAAATGTAACGGTTCTTGTTATTAAACCAACTCAAATTATTAAAAACTAATAGGTCCCATAACCTCAAAACACATGTTGACATAAATGACATATTTTTACTAGTTTTTTTACAAGTGCACTTTCAAAATTATTATACAATGTGACATTTTGGCCGACCTTGATTTCAATTTGACCTGAAATTCATATCTATAATGGAGAATCTGTAGAGCTGTAAAACACGATATATGTCTATTAATAATTTTGAACATATTTGCAGTGATCAATAAAATTGTAGACCCTTCGATGCAGTCGTAGAGAATATGTACGTGTGGCAAACAAAATGAAATTTTAATATGTGTATAAAAGTTAGCATACAGCATACAGTTGCCAATAAAAAGGAGCACTTCTGTGCAGAACATTTAATAAAGTCGTGTTGCAATATTGTGCCCAGATATTTCCCCATAATTTAAGCAAATATGCGGATTAAAGCGCCAGACAGACATAAAAGGAAAACGTTCCGTTGAAAAAACTTGGTAGATCAACGTACAATTATTGATCATTTTACTACTACTACTACTACTACTACTACTGCTTCTAGTACTACTAATAATAAGAATAATAAATAATAATAATAATAACAACGAACGATATATATATATATATATATATATATATATATATATATATATATAATAATAATAATAAATTAAGGTTGTTATATTATTATTTGGTACTTACTGGTAAATATAATTATTTTTATTTTATTTTATTATTTATTTATTTTATTACCTCTGACCTGTTTCGGCTTTTTAAATAAACATCATCAGAGGCATGATATGTAGTTTAATATTTATATATCCTGATCTTATTTTTATGATAAATATTTGTTATTAATTTAAAATTTGATATGTGAAAGTTAATAAAATTCAAATCAATAACGAATATTTATCATGAGAATAATATTAGGATATATAAATTCAAGCAAAATAAAATAAATAATTATTTACCCGTAAGTACCAAATAATACTATAACAATATGTGGGAATAATAATTCACACATTATTTATAATAATATTCAATCGAATGCAATATAATTATTAAATTGCATCTTATGAGTAATAACAAAACCACAAAACAGTAGCACAAAATATGATAATTTCTTCGGCCTACTTTAAAAGGCGCAATATTATCAATTTGGTTCAGTTTATTATCATGGCATGATTGCACAAATTAATTCTACCTTCGATAAAATGGTAAATTGCTTACAATGATTACTACCTTCCTTGCTTTATAGTGGCTAAAATTTATGTCGAAACATAAAAATCAAGTGCAACCATTAAAATGTTAACAACTAAATTTAAAACACGAAATATTTTGCATTCCTAAATAAATGCGGATTTTGATTTATTACCTACTTATATTCTTTAAGCATTAAAATGTTGAATAAAAAAAATTCACATTCATAAAAAAAAAACAATGCGGAATTTGATTTATTATTACGTGCATTTCTAAACGTAAAATTTATTAGCTTGATTTGTAGAAAAAAAATCTATTGCTGCTAATTAAATTAAAGCACTCGCCGATTTTCATCGATGTTTTAATGACCCTCCATCAATCACTTAAGAATCTCTCACGCAATTAATGTTGTCAGCCGTTAGCGTCTGTTGAATATTAATTAGGCAGTAAAAAGTGTTAATTCCACTAGTCTGTATCTAATTATTATTGACTGTGAGTTACATTTATTTAGCTGAAAATAGCTCTTACATTGCTATGAAACAAACATCAACATTATTATATCCATTGTTATGACCATAAATAAATAGCGAAAATTTGCCTAAAAAAAATCTCAATTATTTATACGTTCCACTGTATACCTCTTTTTGCATAACTTGTGTAAACCTATTGGTAACATAAAAATATTATTTTAATATCTAATACAAATTTTAGAATAAAATTAAAAAAAGAACATTGTCTGTAGCTACTTTTGCCAAAATTAAATAGTTTTGGCGAAATTAGATTTCTTGAAAATTTTAATTATTTTGTATAAATTACAATTATTCCTGTAAAAATTTCAATGATACTGTACATTTTTTAATTATATCTAATAAATTTTTAATTATTCTGTCCATATTTCATTTACTAGGCTAAAATTTCAAAGATACTGTCAAAAATAATTTATTGCTGTTATTGTTTTAAAATTATTTCTGCTATATTTTCAATTGTGCTACCAACATTTCATTGATCACTCAGTTGTGTACAAATTTAGAACAAAATTTAAAAAGAAAATTGTCTATAGCTTCTTTTGGCCGAATTAAATAGTTTTGATTTAGGAATTGAATATATTGTTGCTCTTTTGAAATTCAAACTTAAGGGGACTACTCACTCTCGAACAAGATATAATAATTACAAAATGTATTTCCCTTTTTATATATAACAATATTTTTGGGCAAATTAAATAAAAACTGGTCCACCCCAGTTTTTATTTAATTTGCCCAAAAATGTTGTTCCAATTTGTTTATAACAAATATTCCTCAAGATTTCTCTCAGGATCGCCCTAGGGAAAACATTTTTGGGGATGTGTGCGAAATTTCGTGGGCAAATATTTTTTGAGTATTCTTCTTCAGTTTTCAGGGAGTTTTCAGTACCCTTAAATGCCCATCGTTTTTACTTTGTCGTGAGTTACGGCAAAATTCCTTCTTTAGCTACTTTCGTATTCATAGAATGGATTCTGTAGGCCAAAAATAGAACTGTGCAATGCACCTTTTCGGAAAATTCTGTACTATCCATTCCTGCAGCGGATTCATGTATAAGTTAATATTGAACCATTTTACGAGCAAATTGTCTCTTGAATCTTTCATATTCGGGGAAATTTAATAACAACGGGATTGTGCGGCCCTTCCTTTCATACACCGTATAAACACGCAATTTGCTAGCACACGAATTTGCTTAGAATAACTGTAGCAATAAGCAAGTCCACGAAAACAAGTTCAAATCAATTTAAGGCGTTTTCAATGTAACCCACTGTTTATGATCCCCAATTTCATTTGTCACCGTAAGAGGCTGTTTTCGAGTGTTCCTGGAACGCTCAGGCGATAAACAGATCTAAATTTTTCTTTTAGTGCTCGCAATTAACAGTTTAATTGCCGAAAGTTCGCGAAACCGTCGATATTTACGCGAATTTTTTATCGCTTCGCGGCCGGAATTGAGCGTCTCCGCTTGTTAACATCTGTCCCGTAAAATTACCAGCAGAAACAAACACTGGACTCGTCCCGGATGATTTCATTTTTAAACGTCCGCAACGTTTACGTTCAATTCATGCCAGCAGCAATCCGAGATTGTCTCAACACATGGCGAAGTTAAAAACGATAGCAATTTTTACAATTGCTACTATAACATTTAAAAATTTAGTGATTTATCAGATATTTGAGTGATTTTCCGTCTTGATTTATCAGATATTTGAGTGATTTTCCGTCTGAGAAACAATTGCAATACTTTCCAAAAGTCATGGTTTAAAAATAAACCATACCGATACAAAATATTTTCCACAAATTTCAATTTGCCTCCACAATTGTTTGCTTTACAAATATGTACCACTTTCAATTCCTCAGAATGCAAATTACTTGCTATAGACCCAACTTACGAGTTTGTATGATTACTAAAATTACACTGCGACGTTAAACATCTTTAAAAATGTAAATTAGTAATTTATCAGATATCTGCGTGATTTACCGTCTGAGAAAATATTCTATACTTTCCAATAATCGTGGCTTGAGAGTTAATCATACCGATACAAAATATTGTCCAAAAATTACAATATTTTCCACTGCTAGAAAAACTGGTCCACATCTTCGGGTATCCAATATTTAATATTTCTATAGGAGGGTTGAAAATATTCAATAAATAATATTCATAAGGCATTATATTCTCACCGGCTCCGATAAAATATAATCGAGTTAAATCGAAGCCCAAAGATTTTTTGCCTTTTGTTGGCATGTACATATTTATACCGCATTTATTTGGAGATATTTATATATATCTATATATATATATATATATATATATATATATATATATATATATATATATATATATATATATACACAGCGATATACAGTGTGTTCTATAAAAAGCGCCCAAGACTTGCCGAAGAGCAATTGTTATGTAACCCTCAACAAACATATACGTGTAGTGTTACGAAGTTAAAAATTTAGACTCTATTTGTTTCAGACCGAAATTTTCCCATTTTCACATTTGATATAAAACAAATGAGGGATTCGGATAGTAACTGCTGAAAATTTGACATGTTTTCTTAGTTGCAGCTTTGAATTTAACGAATTTCGACGTTTATTATTGAAATTTGAAGCATTTTGTAGGGATTTGAAGGTTTTTGAACACTTTACAAGGAGTGCCAATTAGTTATCTGCTGGTTATATATACCTACATAGGTACATGATTTGGGCAGTTGTAATTAAACATTTAACAGATTTTGACAGTTGCAATTGAACATTTCACAAAATATGACAGCTGCAATTCAAAAAATGATAGATTTGGTTGTTTGCAAATGAAATTTCATAGATTTAGACAGATTTATTAGAAAATATAACAAAAACAAATCGTTGCAATTAAAAATTTGACAGATTTGGACTATTTCAGTTGAAAGTTTGACAGATTTGGACAGTTGAAGTTAAAATTTTGACAGATTCTATTTGATTCAGACAGAAATTTGACAGATTTTCTTAATTTCACATTTGATATAGTACAAATGTGCGATTCGGGTAGTAACTGCTGAAAATTTCACATGTTTTCTTAGTTGCAGCTTTGAATTTAACAGATTGCGACGTTTATTATTGAAATTTGAAGCATTTTATAAGGATTTGAAGGTTTATTGAACACTTTACAAGGAGTGCCAATTAGTTATCTGCTAGTTAGATATACCTACATTGGTACATGATTTCGGAAGTTGTAATTAAATATTTGACAGATTTTGTCAGTTGCAATTGAACATTTCACAAAATATGACAGCTGCAATTCAAAAAATTACAGATTTGGATGTTTGCAAATGAAAATTTGATAGATTTAGACAGATTTACTAAAAATATAACAAAAACAGATCGCTGCAGTTAAAAATTTGACAGATTTGGACTATTTCAGTTGAAAGTTTGACAGATTTGGACAGTTGAAGTTAAAAATTCGACAGATACTATTTGTTTCAGACAAAAATTTAACAGATTTTCCCATTTTCACATTTGATACAGAACAAATGAGAGATTCGGGTAGTAACTGCTGAAAATTTGACATGTTTTCTTAGTTGCAGCTTTGAATTTGACAGATTTCGACGTTTATTATTGAAATTTGAAGCATTTTGTGGGGATTTGAAGGTTTTTTGAACATTTTACGAGGAGTGCCAATTAGTTTTTAGCAGGTTAGATATACCTACATTGGTACATGATTTAGGCAGTTGTAATTAAATATTTGACATATTTTGACAGTTGCAATTGAACATTTCACAAAATATGACAGCTGCAATTCACAATATGATAGATTTGGATATTTGCGAATGAAAATTTGATAGATTTAGACAGACTAACTAGAAAATATAACAAAAACAATCGTTGAAAATATTTTTTTTATCGATTTGGACAATTTCAGTTGAATGTTTGACAGATTTGGACAGTGGAAGTTAAATATTCGACAGATTCTATTTGTTTCACACAGAAATATGACATATTTTCCCATTTTCACATTTGATATAGTACAAATGAGCGATTCGGGTAGTAACTGCTGAAAATTTTACATGTTTTCTTAGTTGCATCTTTGAATTTGACAGATTTCGACCTATATTATTGAAATATGAAGCATTTTGTAGGGATTTGAAGGTTTTTTGAACATTCTACAAGGAGTGCCAATTAGTTATCTGCTGGTTAGATATACCTACATTGGTACATGATTTGGGCTGTTGCAATTAAATATTTGACAGATTTTGATAGTTGCAATTGAACATTTCACAAAATATCACAGCTGCAATTTAAAAAATTATATATTTGGATGTTTTCAAATAAAAATTTGATAGATTTAGACAGATTTACTAGAAAATATAACAAAAACCGATCGTTGCAATTCATTTTTTTACAGATTTGGACTATTTCAGTTAAAAAATTGACAGATTTCGACAGTGGAAGTTAAATATTCGACAGATTCTATATGTTTCAGACAAAAATTTGACAAAATTTCCCATTTTCACATTTAAAATAAAACAAGTGAGGGATTCGGGTAGTAACTGCTAAAATTTTGACAGTTTTTTTTAGTTGTAGCTTAGAATTTGACAGATTACTAAAATTTGAAGCATTTAGTGGGGATTTGAAGGCTTTCTTTACACTTTACAAGGAGTGCCAATTAATTATCTGCTGGTTATATATACCTACATTGGTATATGATTTAGGCAATTGTAATTAAACATTTGACAGATTTTGACAGCTGCAATTGAACATTTCACAAAATATGACAGCTGCAATTCAAAAAATGATAGATTTGGATGTATGCATATGAAAATTTGATAGATTTAGTCAGATTTACTAGAATATATAACAAAAACAGATCGTGGCAATTAAAAAGTTGACAGATTTGGACTATTTCAGTTGAAAGTTTGACAGATTTGGACAGTTGAAGTTAAAAATTCGACAGATTCTATTAATTTCAGACAGAAATTTGACAGATTTTCCCATTTTCACATTTGATATAGTACAAATGAGCGATTCGGGTAGTAACTGCTGAAAATTTAACATGTTTTCTTAGTTGCAGCTTTGAATTTGACAGATTTAGACGGTTATTATTGAAATTTTAAGCATTTTGTGTGGATTTGAAGGTTTTTTGAAAACTTTACAAGGAGTGCCAATAAGTTATCTGCTGGTTAGATATACCTACATAGGTACATGATTTAGGCAATTGTAATTAAACATTTGACAGATTTTGACAGTTGCAATTGAACATTTCACGAAATATGACAGCTGCAATTCAAAAATATATATATTTGGATGTTTGCAAATGAAAATTTGATAGATTTAGACTGATTAACTAGAAAAGTAAACAAAAACAAATCGTCGCAATTAAAAATTTGACAGTTTTTGACTATTTCAGTTGAAAGTTTGACAGATTTGGACAGTTGAAGTTAAAAATTCGACAGATTCTATTAGTTTCAGACAGAAATTTGACAGATTTTCCCATTTTCACATTTGATATAGTACAAATGAGCAATTCGGGTAGTACCTGCTGAAAATTTGACATGTGTTCTTAGTTGCAGCTTTGAATTTGGCAGATTTCGGCATTTATTACTGAAATTTGAAGCATTTTGTAGCGATTTGGAGGTTTTTTGAACACTTTACAAGGAGTGCCAAATAGTTATCTGCTGGTTAGATATACCTACATTGGTACATAATTTGGACAGTTGTAATTAAATATTTGACAGATTTTGACGGTTGCAATTGAACATTTCACAAAATATGACAGCTTCAATTCAAAAAATGATAGTATTGGATGTTTGCAAATGAAAATTTGATAGATTTAGACAGATTTACTAGAAAATATAACAAAAACAGATCGTTGCAATTAAAAATTTGACAGATTTGGACTATTTCAGTTGAAAATTTGACAGATTTGGACAGTGGAAGTTAAAAATTCGACAGATTCTATTTGTGTCAGATTGAAATTTGACAGATTTTCCCATTTTCACATTTGATATAAAACAAATGAGGGATTCGGGTAGTAAATGCTAAAATTTTGACAGGTTTTCTTAGTTGTAGCTTTGAATTTGACAGATTTCGACGTTTATTATTAAAATGTGAAGCATTTTGTAAGGATTTCAAGGTTTTTTGAACACTTTACAAGGAGTGCCAATTAATTATCTGCTGGTTAGATATACCTACATTGGTACATGATTTGGGCAGTTGTAATTAAACATTTGACAGGTTTTGACAGTGGCAATTAAACATTTCACAAAATATCACAGCTGAAATTGAAAAAATGATAGATTTAGATATTTGCATATAAAAATTTAATCGATTTAGACAGATTTACTAGAAAATATAACAAAAACAGATCGTTGCAATTAAAAATTTTACCGATTTAGACCATTTCAGTTGAATGTTTGGCAGATTTGGACAGTTGAAGTTAAAAATTCGACAAATTCTATTAGTTTCAGACAGAAATTTGACATATTTTCCCATTTTCACATTTAATATAAAACAAATGAGGGATTTGGGTAGTAACTGGTAAAATTTTTACAGGTTTTCTTAGTTGCAGCTTTGAATTTGACAGATTTCGACGTTTACTTTTTGAAATTTTAAGCATTTTGTAGGGAGTTGAAGGTTTTTTCAACGCCTTACAAGGAGTGCCAATTAGTTATCTGCTGGTTAGATATACCTACATTGGTACATGATTTGGGCGGTTGTAATTAAACATTTGACAGATTTTGACAGTTGCAATTAAACATTTCACAAAATATAACAGCTGCAATTCAAAAAATGATCGATTTGGATGTTTCCAAATGAAAATTTTATAGATTTAGACAGATTTACTAGAAAATATAACAAAAACAGATCGTTGCAATTAAAAATTTGACAGATTTGGACCATTTCAGTTGAATGTTTGACAGATTTGGACAGTGGAAGTAAAAAATTCGACAGATTCTATTAGTTTCAGACAGAAATTTGACAGATTTTCCCATTTTCACATTTGATGTAGTACAAATGAGAGATTCGGGTAGTAACTGCTGAAAATTTGACATGTGTTCATAGTTACATCTTTGAATTTGACAGATTTCGACGTTAATTACTGAAATTTGAAGCATTTTGTAGGGATTTGAAGGTTTTTTTTAACACTTTACAAGGAGTGCCAATGAGTTATCTGCTGGTTAGATATACCTACATTGGTACATGATTTGGGCAGTTGTAATTAAACATTTGACAGATTTTGACAGTTGCAATTGAACATTTCACAAAAATGACAGCTGCAATTAAAAAAATGATAGATTTGGAAGTTTGCATATGAAAATTTTATAGATTTAGACAGATTTACTAGAAAAGTTAACAAAAACAGAACGTTGCAATTAAAAATTTGACAGATTTGGACTCTTTCAGTTGAAAATTTGACAGATTTGGACAGTGGAAGTTAAAAATTTGACAGATTCTATTTGTTTTAAACAATAATTTGACAGATTTTCCCATTTTCATATTTGATATAGTACAAATGAGCGATTCGGGTAGTCACTGCTAAAATTCTGACAGGTTTTCTTATTCGTAGCTTTGAATTTGACAGATTTCGACGTTTATTACTGAAATTTGAAGCATTTTGTGGGGATTTGAAGGTTTTTTGAACACTTTACAAGGAGTGCCAATTAGTTATCTGCTGGTTAAATATACCTACATTGGTACATAATTTGGGCAGTTGTAATTAAACATTTGACAGATTTTGACAGCTGCAATTGAACATTTCACAAAATATGACAGCTGCAATTCAAAAAATGATAGATTTTGATGTTTGCATACGAAAATTTGATAGATTTAGATAGATTTACTAGAAAATATAATAAAAACAGATCGTTGCAATTAAAATGTTTGTGAAATATGAGGGATTCGGGTAGAACTGACAAATTTCGACGTATGTTACTAAAATTTGAAGCAATTATTATTATATTTTACATTGATTTTTACAAACACCTGATCTATTGAAAAATATAAAGATCTTTTCTGAGTTTATGGATTTAATAAGTATTATCATAGCAGCTCCACTTTATGAATACAAAATGTACATTTGGGAATTACGATTGTGACTATATTGGACTGATGAGATCTAATATGATCGAAACTAGTCTTCAATTGTCAGAGGAAATAATTCCCAAATGCACATTGAAAAATATGCGATTTATAGTTTACGTTTGCGAAAATTTAAATCGCTACATACTGAGAGTGCATAAAACAATATTTATTAAACCTAATCTATTGTTGTGCCATTCCTATCAGCAATTCCTATCCAGACTTGAAACCGAATCCAGTGCATTTCCAATGCTCCCGGATTCAATTCCGTCGATTGGCAGCTTGAAAAACGCACTCAATCCGTTTCAGCAGTTTTATTTCGGTGCAACAGATTCGGCGAGAGAAACAGGAGCATGCCCATTTTTTGCTACTTACTAAGAGTTACCTTTTAAGAGGTCGCTTTTAGAACTCCCCCAGTTTAAAAAGCAATCCGATAATGTTATTATTCGCTACAGCGAGAAACGCTCGTACAAAAGATTGCGATTTTAACAGGTGTTGAATTTTACACAATTCAGTACTTTACTCGTATTTCGTTGAAATTATTTTTGACACCACTTGGGAATCAGTGTAGAATTCTTATACAATAAGGTATTTCTAATTTACATCGTTTACGTATTTTTTTGGACCTTTGAGGACTTTGTGCAGACTCAGGAAGTATGGTACAACATTTGTCTATTGAATAATTATACCTGAGAAGCAGTCTAGAATTCTTATACAATAAGGTATTTCAAATTTACATCGTTTACGTCCTTTTTTTGGACCTTTGAGGACCTCGTGCAGACTCAGGAAGTATGGTACAACATTTGTCTATTAAGATTTACGACTTAGAATTTTATGAGCAACATTGCAATGTGTAGTTATTTCGCCTATTTACATACACCCTGTATAACGATCGAAATTGTGCACAATTCAAAACAAACCCAAACCGATTTGCTTTATTAACGTTATAAATATGAATGTAATGCCAAAACTGCGATATAAAAATGTTTTGATATGGTGGTTGAAATTACCATTCACACGATTTCTTTATTAATATTATAAATATGAATATAATGCTCATGTAAAATTGTTTTGATGTGATGGTTGAAATTACCATTCACATGAGTTTAATGCCGATGCGAAGAAGGGAAACGAAATGAGTGGTGAAAGGTCGAGACGCGAAAAATAACTGAAACATAATGTGGTATCGATTTTCTAATTCAGGCCCTGCACAACCCTATAAAAAATGTCCCCAGCAGGGAAGAGGTGTAATATTTGGTGATAGCGTTTCGCAATTTTAGACAAAATGTCACCGCCGAAGATAAATATGTGCGAGCAGATGGACGACAAATATAAATTTGTAAGATAGCTTAATATATGGGCGCTGATATGCAATACATTTTCAAACAAATACAAGCCACATTATTTTAAAGGCTAAAATTATAACCACCCACCAGTTAAATGTAGCTACATCATGCAATTTGTGTATATAGTTTGCTTTAAAGATTAATGATGGTGCTGAGATTCATGCAATTGTAAAGTGATATATAGTCCATTAAATACTCAACTGTAACATTTTTTTACAGTAATTTATTGTTTAGAAACGCGTTTGCATTTCAATTTTGTAATCAAAACTTAAAAAAAAAATAATTAAAATATCAATTATAATTAAAAAAAAAGCAGCAATAATAAATAATACACATAGATACGATTTTTTTTTTCATTTAGCAGTAATAAATGTACAGTTAGATATTTTTCTTAAAATCCAGAAACGTGAGCTTGATAGACATAAAATTACGAAATTCCCGCTTACTTTTAAGTGCAGCTCGCCTTAATCTTAACGTGGGATCACAACAATCTTCTTACTAACCTGCTGAAAGCGTAGAAGTGGGTTTTTAAGACTGCCCGTGAGAGATAACGTTTAAAATTGCGGGAGGAATGCGTAAAACCTAATTAATTGCCGGAAAACTAATTAGCCTAACCTTATCAAGCGCCGGATCATTTCTTACCTAGTAAACGCAGGCGAGTGTTTAATTTCCATCTCGGGCAATCATTTCTAATGGTCCATTCTGGTGCATTCGTGGATAATAAAATTATACTGCCGTCGTAAATGATGCAAAATACACGCGGAGTAATGAAAAACGCACGGCTGAATTTATCGCGGATCCTTCTGAAGGATTCGTGAGTAATGAAGTTGAAGTGCACTTGCGAAGAACTATAATGCTGGATAACGCCATGAAAAGTTATTATGTATAATTGTATTCGTGCTTGATTAATGAAACGAAATGTTTCCAGGATTAATGGAAATAATGCGAAGTGGCATTTGAAATGTGAATTTCTGAAATACGTATGACGCTGCATTTGGCCATCAATCATTTTGTGTTTACTGCATTGGTGTGGATATGACTGGTAGTAACCACACCATTGAAATAACAAATTGTGTGCAAAAATATTACGCATGGGGTATTATTTAGAATAATTCTCTGTAAGATACATATTTAATATATGTGTAGCAAAACAAGAAAGCAGGCGAGAAGTATTCACTACTGAGAGTTATAATACAAGGGAAGATTAATGGAAGCAGAAGTGTAGGGAAAAGAAGAATTTCCTGGCTGAGCAATTTAAGAAAATTGTTTGGCTGCACACCAAATAAACTGTTTATAAAGCGGCAGTTAATAAAATAAAGATAGCCCTGAAGATTTCCAACATCTGGTAGGAGAAAGAACGACAAGAAGAAGAAAACAAGGAAATGTGGAAACAAAAATAGAAATAGAAGAATAAGATATTAGGAGTTACGTAGAAAACTTAAATAAAGATACAGTTACTGAAAGCATATGAAGACGACAAGAAGTAGAAAACAATAAAACGTGGAAACTAAAATAGAAATGGTAGAATCAGGGATAAGGAGTTGCGTAGAAAAATTAAATAAAGATAAAGTTACTGAAGGCAAATGAAGACGACAAGAAGGAACAACAAGAAGAAGAAAACAAGGAAATGTGGAAACAAAAATAGAAATACAAGAATAAAGGATTATGAGTTACGTAGCAAACTTAAATAACGATACAGTTACTGAAGGCAAATGAAGACGACAAGAAGGAACGACAAGAAGAAAAAAACAAAATGAGTAAACAAAAATAGAAATAGAAGAATAAGGGATTAGGAGTAACGTAAAAAACTTAAATAGAGATACAGTTATTGAAGGCAAATGAAGGCGACAAGAAGGAACGACAAGAAGAAGAAAACAAGGAAATGTGGAAACAAAAATAGAAATACAAGAATAAAGGATTATGAGTTACGTAGCAAACTTAAATAACGATACAGTTACTGAAGGCAAATGAAGACGACAAGAAGGAACGACACGAAGAAAAAAACAAAATGTGGAAACAAAAATAGAAATAGAAGAATAAGGGATTAGCAGTAACGTAAAAAACTTAAATAGAGATACAGTTACTGAAGGCAAATGAAGACGACAAGAAGGAACAACAAGAAGAAGAAAACAAGGAAATGTGGAAACAAAAATAGAAATACAAGAATAAAGGATTATGAGTTACGTAGCAAACTTAAATAACGATACAGTTACTGAAGGCAAATGAAGACGACAAGAAGGAACGACAAGAAGAAAAAAACAAAATGAGGAAACAAAAATAGAAATAGAAGAATAAGGGATTAGGAGTATCGTAAAAAACTTAAATAGAGATACACTTACTGAAGGCAAATGAAGACGACAAGAAGGAACAACAAGAAGAAGAAAACAAGGAAATGTGGAAACAAAAATAGAAATACAAGAATAAAGGATTATGAGTTACGTAGCAAACTTAAATAACGATACAGTTACTGAAGGCAAATGAAGACGACAAGAAGGAACGACAAGAAGAAGAAAACAAGAAAATGTGGAAACAAAAAAAGAAATACAATAATAAATGATTAGGAGATACGTAGAAAACTTAAATAACGATACAGTTACTGAAGGCAAATGAAGACGACAAGAAGGAACGACAAGAAGAAGAAAACAAGAAATTGTGGAAACAAAAATAGAAATAGAAAAATAAGCGATTAAGAGTAACGTAAAAAACTCAAATAAAGATACAGTTACTGAAGACAAATGAAGACGACAAAAAAGAACGACAAGAAGAAGAAAACAAGAAAATGTGGAAGTCTAAATAGAAATAGAAGAATAAGGGATTAGGAGTAACGTAAAAAACTTAAATAGAGATACAGTTACTGAAGGCAAATAAAGACGACAAGAAGGAACGACAAGAAGAAGAAAACAAGAAAATGTGGAAACAAAAATAGAAATAGAAAAATATGCGATTAAGAGTAACGTAGAAAACTCAAATAAAGATACAGTTACTAAAGGCAAATAAAGACGACAAGGAGGAACGACAAGAAGAAGAAAACAAGAAAATGTGGAAATAGAAATAGAAGAATAAGGGATTAGGAGTTACGTAGAAAACTTAAGTAAAGATACAGTTACTGAAGGCAAATGAAGACGACAAGAAGAAGAAAACAAGAAAATGTGGAAACAAAAACAGAAGAATAAGGCATTATTTATTTAATACTGAAACTTTGTCAAATTTTCATGAGAATTAGCTTCAGGAATACTGAACAGATATCTGATAATTAATATGCAATACATAGATTTTCAGAAATTTCAGTATTGACAAATTCATCCTTGTCATTGCAAAAAGATATCCTGTTGATTTTCTGTCTTATTTAATACTGAAACTTTGTAAAATTTTCATGAGAATTAGCTTCAGGAATACTGAACAGATATCTGATAATTAATATGCAACACATAAATTTTCAGAAATTTCAGTATTCACTCATTCATACTTGTAAAAGCAGAAAGTTATACTGTAGATTTTCTCACTTATTTAATACTGAAACTTTGTCAAATTTTTATGAGAATTACATTAAGGAATACTGAACAGATATCTGATAAATAATATGCAATAAATAAATTTTCAGAAATTTCAGTATTGACTAATTCATATTTGGCAAAGCAGAAAGTTATAATGTTGATTTTCTCACTTATTTAATACTGAAACTTTGTCAAATTTTCATGAGAATTAGCCGCAGGAGTAATGAACAGATATCTGATAATTAATATGCATTACATAAATTTTCAGAAATTTCAGTATTGACTAATTCATACTTGTCATTGCAAAAAGTTATACTGTTGATTTTCTCACTTATTTAATACTGAAATATTGTCAAATATTCATGAGAATTAGCTTCAGGAAAGTGAACAGATATCTGATAATTAATATGTAATACATAAATTTTCAGAATATTCAGTATTGACTAATTCATACTTGTTATTGCAAAAATATATACTGTTGATTTTCTCACTTATTTAATACTGAAACTTTGTCAAATTTTCATGAGAATTAGCTTCAGGAAAACTGAACAGATATCTGATAATTAATATGCAATACAGAAATTTTCAGAAAATCAGTATTGACTAATTCATACTTGTCATTGCAAAAAGTTATACTGTTGATTTTCTCACTTATTTAATACTGAAACTTTGCCAAATTTTCATGAGAATTAGCTTCAGGAATACTGAACAGATATCTGATAATTAATATGCAATACATACATTTTCAGAAATTTCAGTACTGACTGATTCATACTTGTCGTTCCAAAAAGTTATACTGTAGATTTTCTCACTTATTTAGTACTGAAACTTTGCCAAATTTTTATGAGAATTAGCTTCAGGAATACTGAACAGATATCTGATAATTAATATGCAACAAATAAATTTTCAGAAATTTCAATACTGACTATTTCATACTTGTCATTGCATAAAGTTATACTGTTAATTTTCTCACTTATTTAATACTGAAACTTTGTCAAATTTTCATGACAATTAGCTTCAGGAATACTGAACAGATATCTGATAATTAATATGCAACAAATAAATTTTCAGAAATTTCAGTATTGACAAATTCATACCTGTCATTGCATAAAGTTATATTGTTGATTTTCTTACTTATTTAATACTGAAACTTTGGCAAATTTTCATGAGAATTAGCTTCAGGAATACTGAACAGATATCTGATAATTAATATGTAAGAAATAAAGTTTAATATGCAACAAATAAATTTTCAGAAATTTCAGTATTGACTAATTCATACTTGTCATTGCAAAAAGTTATACTGTTAAATTTCTCACTTATTTAATACTGAAGCTTTGTCAAATTTTCATGAGAATTAGCTTCAGGAATACTGAACAGATATCTGATAATTAATATGCAACAAATAAATTTTCAGAAATTTCAGTATTGACAAATTCATACCTGTCATTGCATAATAGTATATTATAATACGAGTGCATATGTAGGAGTTTATTGCACGAGGTTCGGGTTTCGCGAGCACGAGGCGCAGCCGAGTGCTCGTAACGACCCAAGTGCAATAAACCTATATGCACGAGTATTATACGCTATTTTTTTTAATGGTGGCATTATAAATTTGGAAATAACCAGAAGAAATAACATTAAATTCTGATTCGTCATTTTAAATAATATGACAAATTGTTTAGTAGCCATGGAAAATACAATTGATGTTTACAAAATATCCTAATGTCAGAAATGGAAGCGAGTATTTTTGAGATTGCTGCTGCGGCAGAATCTTCCTTATTACCTAAGAAATCGAGTGAAAGTTATTTTGCACTTTGAAATGCAATAAAATTGTGAATTTCATATTACAATTAATAAATGATGGGGTTGACAGTTGTCAGTGTCAGTGTTAAATTTGACATTTCCATGGCAATGTTTATAGCACGTACGTGCCATAAACGCACGTTTAAGCACGGTTTTGGTAACCATAACAAACTGTTTATAATGCCACCATTAAAAAAAGTTATATTGTTGATTTTCTTACTTATTTAATACTGAAACTTTGGCAAATTTTCATGAGAATTAGCTTCAGGAATACTGAACTGAGATCTGATAATTAATATGCAATTAATAAATTTTCATTAATATGAAATTTCAGTATTGACTAATTCATATTTGTCATTGCAAAAAGTTATACTGTTGATTTTCTCATGTATTTAATACTGACACTTTGTCAAATTTTCATGAGACTTAGCTTCAGGAAATCTGAATAGATATCTGATAATTAATATACAACAAATAAATTTTCAGAAATTTCAGTGTTCATTAATTCATACTTGTCATTGCATAAAGTTATTAAAGTTATAGTGTTGATTTTCTCACTTATTTAATACTGAAACTTGCTCAAAATTTCATGATAATTAGCTTCAGGAGTAATGAACAGATATCTGATAATTAATATGCATTACCTAAATTTTCAGAAATTTCAGTATTGACTAATTCATACTTGGCATTGCAAAGAGTTATAGTGTTGATTTTCTCACTTATTTAATACTGAAACTTTGTCAAATTTTCATGAGAATTAGCCTCAGGAATACTGAACAGATATCTGATAATTATTATGCAACAAATAAATTTTCAGAAATTTCAGTACTGACTAATTCATACTTGTCATTGCAAAAAGTTATACTGTTGATTTTATCACTTATTTAATACTGAAACTTTGCCAAATTTTCATGAGAATTAGCTTCAGGAATACTGAACAGATATCTGATAATTAATATGCAATAAATAAATTTTCAGAAATTTCCCAATTATTACTGTAGCATCGTGCTTACAAATATTACCTATTTTACTATAATGTGTACCTAATAATAATAAAGTAATAGTAATATAATATAACAATATAAAATAAAATAAATAGAAATAGAATAAATGAATAGAATAAAGTTCCATATATTTTATGTTTAGTGGGTAATAATTTTGTGTAATGTTAATTGTGATCAGGAAATGTTTTTGATTAGGGCTATTAACCTTGGCCCTGTGGTATAAACGTTACAACAATCGCATGGGAAAGTTGTGAGCGCTCGGGAAATTTAATTGGGGTTCCTTTGATGGGGGTGGTGGCGTTTCTAAATCTACAAAGAAAGCCACGGAAATGCCGGAAAATAATTAGGCGAATTAATTTTAGTGCGGAAGCTTTTTTCTTACCTCGTAGAAGTAAAAAGGATCCAGCAGGTCTCCTGTTGAGTTGCCGGTTTCATTCGCCTCGTCGAGGTCCTGATTTTCCTCAAAATCCATCCTGCAGCACTTTTCCTGCGGTGGTGATAAACTGCGAAATTTGCAGGAAAAATTTGCGAATTTCGCAAGTTTCGTGGGCCGGTTAACAGGTAAACATTGCTAATTGCGTGCGTGGGAGGGGGCACGGTGGAAATGCTGTCGTTTAAGGTGTTCCTGATGGAGGCGCCGGTATGTGCGAAACTGTTTAATAATACACTGTTGCAAAATCAAAGCGATTTTTTATTATATATATAGGAGACGCCGGTCGCTCGTATACCGGCACATCTACGCACGCACACATCCACCCGCTGCCGTAAACATGCGCTCTGATCTTCGGCGGCACGCGTTTTTCATCTTTTCCCCCGTTCAACTGTTCCGCCGCCGCCGCCGCTGCCGCGTCGCGACGCGCCGCGCCGCGCTGGCGCGCGCGGCAAAGAGCCGGCGCGGTTCCCGCGGAAAATCTGTGCGGAGAGCGCGCGAGACCGTCACGTCGCGACGTTCTTTTGTCATTGCGCGATGCGCGGGCAGACCGCGTCCTCCGCGGCCCGAAGAGTGCGCGGAGGAGCGGTCACTCCTCCGCGGATTTGCGTGCGAATCACTTCCTGTTCTTGCACGTCCGACTCCCGGGAGAACGAGGAGGACCAAGATTTGCATGATGTTTAGCTTTCCGAGTTGACAGGTATCGGTCTATCAAATACTGAACATTTATCTGATGGATAGTTTTAAAATTCAATGCCAGATTTGTATATAGTATGCCTAGTGATATTTCCTCTGAAAATTTGGCGAAGATTACGTCCTAAATAAGTGAGAAAAACGAATGTTTAACTTTCCCAGTTGACAGGTATCGGTCTATCAGTTACTGAACAATTATCTGATGGATAGTTTTAAAATTCAATGCCAGATTTGTATATAGTATGCCTAAAGATATTTCCTCTGAAAATTTGGCGAAGATTACGTCCTAAATAAGTAAGAAAATCGAATGTTTAACTTTCCGAGTTGACAGGCATCCGTCTATCAGTTACTGAACATTTATCTGATGGATAGTTTTAAAATCCAATGCCAGGTTTGTATATAGTATGCCTAAAGATATTTCCTCTGAAAATTTGGCGAAGATTACGTCCTAAATAAGTAAGAAAATCGAATGTTTAACTTTCCGAGTTGACAGGCATCCGTCTATCAGTTACTGAACATTTATCTGATGGATAGTTTTGAAATGCAATGAAAGATTTGTATACAGTATGCCTGAAGATAAGTTACCTGAAAATTTCGCAGATATTATGTAATAAATAAGTGAGAAAATCGAATATTTAACTTTCCGAGTTGACAGGTATAGGTCTATCAGTTACTGAACATTTATCTGATGGATAGTTTTAAAATTCAATGCCAGATTTGTATATAGTATGCCTAAAGATATTTCCTCTGAAAATTTGACAAAGATTACGTCCTAAATAAGTAAGAAAATCGAATGTTTAACTTTCCGAGTTGACAGGTATCGGTATATCAGTTACTGAACATTCATCTGATGGATAGTTTTAAAATTCAATGCCAGATTTGTATATAGTATGCCTAAAGATATTTCCTCTGAAAATTTGACAAAGATTACGTCCTAAATAAGTAAGAAAATCGAATGTTTAACTTTCCGAGTTGACAGGTATCGGTATATCAGTTACTGAACATTCATCTGATGGATAGTTTTAAAATTCAATGCCAGATTTGTATATAGTATGCCTAAAGATATTTCCTCTGAAAATTTGGCCAAGATTACGTCGTAAATAAGTAACAAAATCGAATGTTTAACTTTCCGAGTTGACAGGTATCGGTATATCAGTTACTGAACATTCATCTGATGGATAGTTTTAAAATTCAATGCCAGATTTGTATATAGTATGCCTAAAGATATTTCCTCTGAAAATTTGGCCAAGATTACGTCGTAAATAAGTAAGAAAATCGAATGTTTAACTTTCCGAGTTGACAGGTATCGGTATATCAGTTACTGAACATTCATCTGATGGATAGTTTTAAAATTCAATGCCAGATTTGTATATAGTATGCCTAAAGATATTTCCTCTGAAAATTTGACAAAGATTACGTCCTAAATAAGTAAGAAAATCGAATGTTTAACTTTCCGAGTTGACAGGTATCGGTCTATCAGTTACTGAACATTTATCTGATGGATAGTTTTAAAATTCAATGCCAGATTTGTATAGAGTATGCCTAAAGATATTTCCTCTGAAAATTTGACAAAGATTACGTCCTAAATAAGTAAGAAAATCGAATGTTTAACTTTCCGAGTTGACAGGTATCGGTCTATCAGTTACTGAACATTTATCTGATGGATAGTTTTAAAATTCAATGCCAGATTTGTATAGAGTATGCCTAAAGATATTTCCTCTGAAAATTTGGCGAAGACTACGTCCTAAATAAGTAAGAAAATCGAATGTTTAACTTTCCGAGTTGACAGGTATCGGTCTATCAGTTACTGAACATTTATCTGATGGATAGTTTTAAAATTCAATGCCAGATTTGTATATAGTATGCCTAAAGATATTTCCTCTGAAAATTTGGCGAAGATTACGTCCTAAATAAGTGAGAACATCGAATGTTTAACTTTCCGAGTTGACAGGTGTCGGTCTATCAGTTACTGAACATTTATCTGATGGATAGTTTTAAAATTCAATGCCAGATTTGTATATAGTATGCCTAAAGATATTTCCTCTGAAAATTTGGCGAAGATTACGTCCTAAATAAGTAAGAAAATAGAATGTTTAAATTTCCGAGTTGACAGGTATCGGTCTATCAGTTACTGAACATTTATCTGATGGATAGTTTTAAAATGCAATGCCAGATTTGTATATAGTATGCCAAAAGATATTTCCTCTGAAAATTAGGCGAAGATTACGTCCTAAATAAGTAAGAAAATCGAATGTTTAACTTTCCGAGTTGACAGGTATCGGTCTATCAGTTACTGAACATTTATCAGATGGATAGTTTTAAAATTCAATGCCAGATTGGTATATAGTATGCCTAAAGATATTTCCTCTGAAAATTTGGTGAAGATTACGTCCTAAATATGTAAGAAAATCGAATGTTTAACTTTCCGAGTTGACAAGTATCGGTCTATCAGTTACTGAACATTTATCTGATGGATAGTTTTAAAATTCAATGCCAAATTTGTATATAGTATGCCTAGTGATATTTACTCTGAAAATTTGGCGAAGATTACGTCCTAAATAAGTAAGAAAATCGAATGTTTAACTTTCCGAGTTGACAGGTATCGGTCTATCAGTTACTGAACATTTATCTGATGTATAGTTTTAAAATTCAATGCCAGATTTGTATATAGTATGCCTAGTGATATTTCCTCTGAAAATTTGGCGAAGATTACGTCCTAAATAAGTAAGAAAATCGAATGTTTAACTTTCCGAGTTGACAGGTATCGGTCTATCAGTTACTGAACATTTATCTGATGTATAGTTTTAAAATTCAATGCCAGATTTGTATATAGTATGCCTCAAGATATTTCCTCTGAAAATTTGGCGAAGATTACGTCCTAAATAAGTAAGAAAATCGAATATTTAACTTTCCAAGTTGACAGGTATCGGTCTATCAGTTACTGAACATTTATCTGATGGATAGTTTTAAAATTCAATGCCAGATTTGTATATAGTATGCCTAAAGATACTTCCTCTGAAAATTTGGCGAAGATTACGTCCTAAATAAGTAAGAAAATCGAATGTTTAACTTTCCGAGTTGACAGGTATCGGGCTATCAGTTACTGAACATTTATCAGATAGATAGTTTGAAAATTCAATGCAAGATTTGTAAACACTATGCCTGAAGATAATTCCTCTGAAACTTTGACAAAGATTACGTACTAAATAAGTGAAAAAATCGAATGTTTAACTTTACGAGTTGACAGGTATCGGTTTATCAGTTACTGAACATTTATCTGACGGATAGTTTTACAATTCAATACCATATTTGTACACAGTATGCTTAAAGATACTGCCTCTGAAAATTTGGCGAAGATTACGTCCTAAATAAGTAAGAAAATCGAATGTTTAACTTTCCGAGTTGACAGGTATCGGTCTATCAGTTACTGAACATTTATCTGATGTATAGTTTTAAAATTCAATGCCAGATTTGTATATAGTATGCCTAAAGATATTTCCTCTGAAAATTTGGCGAAGATTACGTCCTAAATAAGTAAGAAAATCGAATGTTTAACTTTCCGAGTTGACAGGTATCGGTCTATCAGTTACTGAACATTTATCTGATGTATAGTTTTAAAATTCAATGCCAGATTTGTATATAGTATGCCTCAAGATATTTCCTCTGAAAATTTGGCGAAGATTACGTCCTAAATAAGTAAGAAAATCGAATATTTAACTTTCCAAGTTGACAGGTATCGGTCTATCAGTTACTGAACATTTATCTGATGGATAGTTTTAAAATTCAATGCCAGATTTGTATATAGTATGCCTAAAGATATTTCCTCTGAAAATTTGGCGAAGATTACGTCCTAAATAAGTAAGAAAATCGAATGTTTAACTTTCCGAGTTGACAGGTATCGGTCTATCAGTTACTGAACATTTATCTGATGTATAGTTTTAAAATTCAATGCCAGATTTGTATATAGTATGCCTCAAGATATTTCCTCTGAAAATTTGGCGAAGATTACGTCCTAAATAAGTAAGAAAATCGAATATTTAACTTTCCAAGTTGACAGGTATCGGTCTATCAGTTACTGAACATTTATCTGATGGATAGTTTTAAAATTCAATGCCAGATTTGTATATAGTATGCCTAAAGATATTTCCTCTGAAAATTTGGCGAAGATTACGTCCTAAATAAGTAAGAAAATCGAATGTTTAACTTTCCGAGTTGACAGGTATCGGGCTATCAGTTACTGAACATTTATCAGATAGATAGTTTGAAAATTCAATGCAAGATTTGTAAACACTATGCCTGAAGATAATTCCTCTGAAACTTTGACAAAGATTACGTACTAAATAAGTGAAAAAATCGAATGTTTAACTTTACGAGTTGACAGGTATCGGTTTATCAGTTACTGAACATTTATCTGACGGATAGTTTTACAATTCAATACCATATTTGTACACAGTATGCTTAAAGATACTGCCTCTGAAAATTTGGCGAAGATTACGTCCTAAATAAGTAAGAAAATCGAATGTTTAACTTTCCGAGTTGACAGGTATCGGTCTATCAGTTACTGAACATTTATTTGATGGATAGTTTTAAAATTCAATGCCAGATTTGTATACAGTATGCCTGAAGAAAATTCCTCCGTAAATTTGACAAAGATTATGTCCTAAATAAGTGAGAAAATCGAATGTTTTACTTACCGAGTTGACAGGTATCGGTCTATCAGTTACTGAACATTTATCAGATGGATAGTTTTAAAATTCAATGCCAGATTTGTATATAGTATGCCTAAAGATATTTCCTCTGAAAATTTGGCGAAGATTACGTCCTAAATAAGTAAGAAAATCGAATGTTTAACTTTCCGAGTTGACAAGTATCGGTCTATCAGTTGCTGAACATTTATCTGATGGATAGTTTTAAAATTCAATGCCAGATTTGTATATAGTATGCCTAAAGATATTTCCTCTGAAAATTTGGCCAAGATTACGTCCTAAATAAGAAAGAAAATCGAATGTTTAACTTTCCGAGTTGACAAGTATCGGTCTATCAGTTACTGAACATTTATCTGATGGATAGTTTTAAAATTCAATGCCAGATTTGTATATAGTATGCCTAAAGATATTTCCTCTGAAAATTTGGCGAAGATTACGTCCTAAATAAGTAAGAAAATCGAATGTTTAACTTTCCGAGTTGACAAGTATCGGTCTATCAGTTACTGAACATTTATCTGATGGATAGTTTTAAAATGCAATGCCAGATTTGTATATAGTATGCCTAAAGATATTTCCTCTGAAAATTAGGCGAAGATTACGTCCTAAATAAGTAAGAAAATCGAATGTTTAACTTTCCGAGTTGACAGGTATCGGTCTATCAGTTACTGAACATTTATCAGATGGATAGTTTTAAAATTCAATGCCAAATTTGTATATAGTATGCCTAGTGATATTTACTCTGAAAATTTGGCGAAGATTACGTCCTAAATAAGTAAGAAAATCGAATGTTTAACTTTCCGAGTTGACAGGTATCGGTCTATCAGTTACTGAACATTTATCTGATGGATGTTTTAAAATTCAATGCCAGATTTGTATATAGTATGCCTAGTGATATTTCCTCTGAAAATTTGGCGAAGATTACGTCCTAAATAAGTAAGAAAATCGAATGTTTAACTTTCCGAGTTGACAGGTATCGGTCTATCAGTTACTGAACATTTATCTGATGGATAGTTTTAAAATGCAATGCCAGATTTGTATATAGTATGCCAAAAGATATTTCCTCTGAAAATTAGGCGAAGATTACGTCCTAAATAAGTAAGAAAATCGAATGTTTAACTTTCCGAGTTGACAGGTATCGGTCTATCAGTTACTGAACATTTATCAGATGGATAGTTTTAAAATTCAATGCCAGATTGGTATATAGTATGCCTAAAGATATTTCCTCTGAAAATTTGGTGAAGATTACGTCCTAAATATGTAAGAAAATCGAATGTTTAACTTTCCGAGTTGACAAGTATCGGTCTATCAGTTACTGAACATTTATCTGATGGATAGTTTTAAAATTCAATGCCAAATTTGTATATAGTATGCCTAGTGATATTTACTCTGAAAATTTGGCGAAGATTACGTCCTAAATAAGTAAGAAAATCGAATGTTTAACTTTCCGAGTTGACAGGTATCGGTCTATCAGTTACTGAACATTTATCTGATGTATAGTTTTAAAATTCAATGCCAGATTTGTATATAGTATGCCTAAAGATATTTCCTCTGAAAATTTGGCGAAGATTACGTCCTAAATAAGTAAGAAAATCGAATGTTTAACTTTCCGAGTTGACAGGTATCGGTCTATCAGTTACTGAACATTTATGTGATGGATAGTTTTAAAATTCAATGCCAGATATATATATAGTATACCTAAAGATATTTCCTCTGAAAATTTGGCGAAGATTACGTCCTAAATAAGTAAGAAAATCGAATGTTTAACTTTCCGAGTTGACAGGTATCGGTCTATCAGTTACTGAACATTTATCTGATGTATAGTTTTAAAATTCAATGCCAGATTTGTATATAGTATGCCTCAAGATATTTCCTCTGAAAATTTGGCGAAGATTACGTCCTAAATAAGTAAGAAAATCGAATATTTAACTTTCCAAGTTGACAGGTATCGGTCTATCAGTTACTGAACATTTATCTGATGGATAGTTTTAAAATTCAACGCCAGATTTGTATACAGTATGCCTAAAGATAGTCCCTCTGAAAATTTGATGAAGTTTACGTCCCAAATAAGTAAGAAAATGGAATGTTTAACTTTCCGAGTTGACAAGTATCGGTCTATCAGTAACTGAACATTTATCTGATGGATAGTTTTAAAATGCAATGCCAGATTTGTATATAGTATGCCTAAAGATATTTCCTCTGAAAATTAGGCGAAGATTACGTCCTAAATAAGTAAGAAAATCGAATGTTTAACTTTCCGAGATGAGAGGTATCGGTCTATCAGTTACTGAACATTTATCTGATGGATAGTTTTAAAATTCAATGCCAGATTTGTATATAGTATGCCTAGTGATATTTCCTCTGAAAATTTGGCGAAGATTACGTCCTAAATAAGTGAGAAAAACGAATGTTTAACTTTCCCAGTTGACAGGTATCGGTCTATCAGTTACTGAACATTTATGTGATGGATAGTTTTAAAATTCAATGCCAGATATATATATAGTATACCTAAAGATATTTCCTCTGAAAATTTGGCGAAGATTACGTCCTAAATAAGTAAGAAAATCGAATGTTTAACTTTCCGAGTTGACAGGTATCGGTCTATCAGTTACTGAACATTTATCTGATGTATAGTTTTAAAATTCAATGCCAGATTTGTATATAGTATGCCTAAAGATATTTCCTCTGAAAATTTGGCGAAGATTACGTCCTAAATAAGTAAGAAAATCGAATGTTTAACTTTCCGAGTTGACAGGTATCGGTCTATCAGTTACTGAACATTTATGTGATGGATAGTTTTAAAATTCAATGCCAGATATATATATAGTATACCTAAAGATATTTCCTCTGAAAATTTGGCGAAGATTACGTCCTAAATAAGTAAGAAAATCGAATGTTTAACTTTCCGAGTTGACAGGTATCGGTCTATCAGTTACTGAACATTTATCTGATGTATAGTTTTAAAATTCAATGCCAGATTTGTATATAGTATGCCTCAAGATATTTCCTCTGAAAATTTGGCGAAGATTACGTCCTAAATAAGTAAGAAAATCGAATATTTAACTTTCCAAGTTGACAGGTATCGGTCTATCAGTTACTGAACATTTATCTGATGGATAGTTTTAAAATTCAACGCCAGATTTGTATACAGTATGCCTAAAGATAGTCCCTCTGAAAATTTGATGAAGTTTACGTCCCAAATAAGTAAGAAAATGGAATGTTTAACTTTCCGAGTTGACAAGTATCGGTCTATCAGTAACTGAACATTTATCTGATGGATAGTTTTAAAATGCAATGCCAGATTTGTATATAGTATGCCTAAAGATATTTCCTCTGAAAATTAGGCGAAGATTACGTCCTAAATAAGTAAGAAAATCGAATGTTTAACTTTCCGAGATGAGAGGTATCGGTCTATCAGTTACTGAACATTTATCTGATGGATAGTTTTAAAATTCAATGCCAGATTTGTATATAGTATGCCTAAAGATATTTCCTCTGAAAATTTGGCGAAGATTACGCCCTAATTAAGTAAGAAAATCGAATGTTTAACTTTCCGAGTTAACAGGTATAGGTCTATCAGTTACTGAACATTTATCTGATGGATAGTTTTAAAATTCAATGCCAGATTTGTATATAGTATGCCTAAAGATATTTCCTCTGAAAATTTGGCGAAGATTACGTCCTAAATAAGTGAGAAAAACGAATGATTAACTTTCCGAGTTGACAGGTATCGGTCTATCAGTTACTGAACATTTATCTGATGGATAGTTTTAAAATTTAATGCCAGATTTGTATATAGTATGCCTAAAGATATTTCCTCTGAAAATTTGGCGAAGATTACGTCCTAAATAAGTAAGAAAAACGAATGTTTAACTTTCCAACTTGACAGGTATCGGTCTATCAGTTACTGATCATTTATCTGATGGATAGTTTTAAAATTCAATGCCAGATTTGTATATAGTATGCCTAAAGATATTTCCTCTGAAAATTTGGCGAAGATTACGTCCTAAATAAGTGAGAAAAACGAATGATTAACTTTCCGAGTTGACAGGTATCGGTCTATCAGTTACTGAACATTTATCTGATGGATAGTTTTAAAATTTAATGCCAGATTTGTATATAGTATGCCTAAAGATATTTCCTCTGAAAATTTGGCGAAGATTACGTCCTAAATAAGTGAGAAAAACGAATGATTAACTTTCCGAGTTGACAGGTATCGGTCTATCAGTTACTGAACATTTATCTGATGGATAGTTTTAAAATTTAATGCCAGATTTGTATATAGTATGCCTAAAGATATTTCCTCTGAAAATTTGGCGAAGATTACGTCCTAAATAAGTGAGAAAAACGAATGATTAACTTTCCGAGTTGACAGGTATCGGTCTATCAGTTACTGAACATTTATCTGATGGATAGTTTTAAAATTCAATGCCAGATTTGTATATAGTATGCCTAAAGATATTTCCTCTGAAAATTTGGCGAAGATTACGTCCTAAATAAGTGAGAAAAACGAATGATTAACTTTCCGAGTTGACAGGTATCGGTCTATCAGTTACTGAACATTTATCTGATGGATAGTTTTAAAATTTAATGCCAGATTTGTATATAGTATGCCTAAAGATATTTCCTCTGAAAATTTGGCGAAGATTACGTCCTAAATAAGTGAGAAAAACGAATGATTAACTTTCCGAGTTGACAGGTATCGGTCTCTCAGTTACTGAACATTTATCTGATGGTTAGTTTTAAAATTCAATGCCAGATTTGTATATAGTATGCCTAAAGATATTTCCTCTGAAAATTTGGCGAAGATTACGTCCTAAATAAGTAAGAAAAACGAATGTTTAACTTTCCAACTTGACAGGTATCGGTCTATCAGTTACTGATCATTTATCTGATGGATAGTTTTAAAATTCAATGCCAGATTTGTATACAGTATGCCTAAAGATATTTCCTCTGAAAATTTGGCGAAGATTACGTCCTAAATAAGTAAGAAAATCGAATGTTTAAGTTTCCGAGATGAGAGGTATCGGTCTATCAGTTACTGAACATTTATCTGATGGATAGTTTTAAAATTCAATGCCAGATTTGTATATAGTATGCCTAAAGATATTTCCTCTGAAAATTTGGCGAAGATTACGCCCTAATTAAGTAAGAAAATCGAATGTTTAACTTTCCGAGTTAACAGGTATAGGTCTATCAGTTACTGAACATTTATCTGATGGATAGTTTTAAAATTCAATGCCAGATTTGTATATAGTATGCCTAAAGATATTTCCTCTGAAAATTTGGCGAAGATTACGTCCTAAATAAGTAAGAAAATCGAATGTTTAACTTTCCGAGTTGACAGGTATCGGTCTATCAGTTACTGAACATTTATCTGATGGATAGTTTTAAAATTCAATGCCAGATTTGTATATAGTATGCCTAAAGATATTTCCTCTGAAAATTTGGCGAAGATTGCGTCCTAATTAAGTAAGAAAATCTAGTGTTTAACTTTCCGAGTTGACAGGTATCGGTCTATCAGTTACTGAACATTTATTTGATGGATAGTTTTAAAATTCAATGCCAGATTTGTATATAGTATGCCTAAAGATATTTCCTCTGAAAATTTGGCGAAGATTGCGTCCTAATTAAGTAAGAAAATCGAATGTTTAACTTTCCGAGTTGACAGGTATCGGTCTATCAGTTACTGAACATTTATTTGATGGATAGTTTTAAAATTCAATGCCAGATTTGTATATAGTATGCCTAAAGATATTTCCTCTGAAAATTTGGCGAAGATTACGTCCTAAATAAGTAAGAAAATCGAATGTTTAACTTTCCGAGTTGACAGGTATCGGTCAATCAGTTACTGAACATTTATCTGATGGATAGTTTTAAAATTCAATGCCAGATTTGTATATAGTATGCCTAAAGATATTTCCTCTGAAAATTTGGCGAAGATTACGTCCTAAATAAGTAAGAAAATCGAATGTTTAACTTTCCGAGTTGACAGGTATCGGTCAATCAGTTACTGAACATTTATCTGATGGATAGTTTTAAAATTTAATGCCAGATTTGTATATAGTATGCCTAAAGATATTTCCCCTGAAAATTTGGCCAAGATTACGTCCTAAATAAGTAATAAAATCGAATGTTTAACTTTTCGAGTTGACAGGTATCGGTTTATCAGTTACTGAACATTTATCTGATGGATATTTTTAAAATTCAAAGCCAGATTTGTATACAGTATGCCTAAAAATACTTCCTCTGAAAATTTGGCGAAGATTACGTCCTAAATAAGTAAGAAAATCGAATGTTTAACTTTCCGAGTTGACAGGTATCGGTCTATCAGTTACTGAACATTTATCTGATGGATAGTTTTAAAATTCAATGACAGATTTGTATATAGTATGCCTAAAGATATTTCCTCTGAAAATTTGGCGAAGATTACGTCCTAAATAAGTAAGAAAATCGAATATTTAACTTTCCGAGTTGACAGGTATCGGTCTATCAGTTACTGAACTTTTATCTGATGGATAGTTTTAAAATTCAATGCCAGATATGTATACAGTATGCCTAAAGATAATTCATCTGAAAATTTGACAAAGATTACGTCCTAAATAAGAGAGAAAATCGAATGTTTAACTTTCCGAGTTGGCAGGTATCAGTTTATCAGTTACTGAACATTTATCTGACGGATAGTTTTAAAATTCAATGCCTGATTTGTATACGGTATGCCTGAAGATAATTCCTCTGAAAATTTGTCAACATAATGTGCTAAATAAGTGAGAAAATGGATGTTTAACTTTCCCAGTTGACAGGTATCGGTTTATCAGTTACTGAACATTTATCTGATGGATAGTTTTAAAATTCCACGCCAGATTTGTATACAGTATGCTTGAAGATATTTCCTCTGAAATATGTGAGAAAAGCGAATATTGCCATCAGTCACTGAGATAATATCAGAGACTGATTCTAGTTAGCTCAACTGTAATCAGTGACACGAGAACAATAGGCATGGGATTAAATAAATCATATTTATGTGTATTACTATATATTCGTTGTGAAATTAATTCGCCATGAGTACCCCAGCGAAATATTAACGACCCCATTACATGTCCCGCATCATAATAGACCCGGGGTAAATGCGTTTCCCTCAGATTTCCTTTTAGGCCGCGAAAATCCGTTTTCCAGTCTCTCCCTCAGGTCGAATATCTGGAATCTTTTGTAGCCAGTCCTCGAATTTCCTCCTCGGGAACGCCTTTATGCCATCCGATGCATTTTAATACAGCCGTGGCTCGAGAAATCCACGGTTTTTTAGCTGCTCTCATTTTCCGGCATAGTCCCTGCGAAATTAACTTATGCAGTTCATTAACGAAGAGATGCGAGCTCTGCAATAATTTGCATGCCCTTGTGCCTTAAGAATTCTGAAAGCATTCTGCAGGTAATGTACATTGGTGCAGTGAGATAATAGTTTGTACAGCAAATCATATTCCTGGCGTAAGGGAAATTGTGGGTTTTTTTTCGAACCCTTTATTACTATGGAGCTTCTTTGTGTTGTATTTCTCTTTATTTACATTTTGGACGATGATCAGATTATGAAGCTAAACTGATGGCTCAACAATTGGCTATCAAATTAGCTAAAATTATATTTAAAAACATATTTGATTTATGATGGGGAGATACCGTTTGAAGTTTAGTAATCTAAATCAATCAGTTAAAAAGCTACACCAACTAAAACACAAATAACTAAAATTAATCTTGAAACAATTATTTATAATAAATCATGTACTCTGTAGAAGTTTCCTTGTATTATGTTACTATGAATATTTTTTTATTGTATTTGATTTTTTTAAATTACGAAAATAAAAGGTTTTGGAAGAAACAATTGTGTTTTGTACCATAAATGATAAATGGTAGATGGTTGGCTAGCAACGGGAGTAAAGGTCTGGTAATTTTAAATTATTCTCGCTTGCTTCTATATAATTATAATAAAATACTCCATGCAAAGCGAACGAAATTTTAATAACACAAGAAGTGTTGTAAGAACCTTAAAAACACATTCTATTGTATTTTTGCGGCGCTGTTGGTGGTCTTCAGGTCACAACAGAATCCGGTGGAGGCCTTGAAATCGCGACCGTGAATTTGGACCTACCCCCAGATGGAAGATGTGGAGGCAGTTGGTCTGTTTTGCTGCCGCCGTCTCCCCATTTTAACGACTGGAATTTAAAGCACAGCATCTGGCTCCAATTTAATTCGAATAAATTCCTTCCTCTCGGCGGATCAAACGCCGGAGTTTATTTAATGTGGCACAATTAGCCATAAACCCACCCCGAAAACTAACTAACAAAAGCAGTTCCATGTGTAGTGTACGTACAAATCTAGTAGTCATGTTCGGAACAAAAGACGATCCATACCGAAGTCGAAGTCGCAGTTAATAATTCGGTGAAATCATTTGAATGCTTATTAATTAACAGTAATTGGACTTGTACGCAGTATTCATCTACTCACCAATCTCGTGCTGCCAATTGTTATCAATTGTATGTGGAGGAAATAAATTATGATTTTGATTACCTTGGGTTTTTGCGTCTAATATGTGTTGTGTTTGCTAAATGTGGTAAAAAGGGGAAAAGAAAACGAAAAAGACGTCTTCCATATCTTCTTATGCGTATGTAGAAAGCTTAGGTAACTATTAACAGCTTTATCAGGGAATGGAAAGACTGGAAATAAACAGTATGTACAGTAATATAAGAAAATTGTTTTTTTTAGAGGCTACTTTTCTTAACGTTATCTCATTTTCAAAGGGTTTTTCGCCAATTGAAAAATGGCTTATGATGTCACTACTATGAAATAAAAGACTGCTACGAAAAGTCATTAACCGAAAATTATTGTTTTTTTTAATTGAGTTTGATGTGCCCGTAGACCAGAAGAAATTTTCAAAAATTGTTGTTGGATGTAATAGAATCATTTTCTGTGAAGCATGTAAGGTAAGGTTAGGTTGGGTTAGATAGACTACCATTAGACTACTTACCTACTTACTATTACTAAGGTCAAGTGTAAACAAATTTAAAATTATTTCTTAACTACTTAAGGTAAGGTTAGGTTAGGTTAATTAGACCTACCATCAACTACTTACCTACTTACTATTACCAAGGTCAAGTGCAAACAAATGTAAACTACTTTTCTAAACTACTTGAAATAAGCTTAGGTTAGGTTTGGTTAGGTAGACCTACCTTTAACTACTTACCTACTTACTATTACCAAGGTCAAGTGCAAACAAATGTAAACTACTTTTCCAGCAAGTACATTTAATTACATATTTTGTATTTATAAAAAATCAATAAATTTTCTTTTACTAACATCTTTCATTATTTCGCACAATTTTCCATTCGGTTTTCTACTCGAGGAATTGTTAGCAAATACATTTGAGCATTTTTCATTCCAGAAACTATTTTTCGAGCAATTGAATCACTGATTTCAGAAACAATCCAAGTCACACATAACTAGTTTAGGTTAGGTTAGGTAGACCTAGCATTAACTACTTACCTTCTTACTATTACCAAATTCTTGCGCGTACATAGAAAGCTTAGATAACTATTAGCAACTTTATCAGGGAATGGAAAAATCCGCAATAAATAGTATGTACTATAATATGTGAAGATTGATTTTTTTTTTAGGGACTACGTTTCTCAACGTAGTATTTGAAGGGTTTGTCGCCAATTAAAAAATTGTTGATGATGTCACTACTATGAAATAAAAAACTCCTACGAAAAGTCATTAACAGAAAAATGTTGTGTTTTTTAAATTATGGTGGATGTACTAGAATCATGTTATGTGAAGCATGGTAGGTAAGGTTAGGTTAGCTTAGGTTAGGTTAAGTATATCTTTTACTAACTTATTTCATTATTTCGCACAATCTTCCATTCGATTTTCCATTCGAGGAATTGTTAGCAATTCCATTCGAGCATTTTTCATTCGAGAAACCATTTTTTGAGCAATTGGATCACTAATTTCAGAAACAATGCATGTCACACACAACTAGTTTAGGTTAGGTTAGGTAGACCTACCATTAACTACTTACCTACTTACTATTACCAAGGTCAACTCTAAACAAATGTAAAGTACTTTTCCAGCAAGTACATGCATTTAATTACATATTTTGTATTTATATAAATTGAATAAATTTTCTTTTACTAACTTATTTCATTATTTCGCACTATTTTCCATTAGATTTTCCATTCGAGGAATTGTTTGCAATTCCATTCGAGCATTTTTCATTCGAAAAACCATTTTTCGAACAATTGAATCACTGATTTCAGAAACAATCCAAGTCACATATAACTAGTTTAGGTTAGGTTAGGTAGACCCACCATTAACTACTTACCTACTTACTACTACCTAGGTCTTGCGCGTACGTAGAAAGCTTAGATAACTATTAGCAACTTTATCAGGGAATGGAAAAACCCGCAATAAATAGTATGTACTATAATATGTGAAGATTGATTTTTTTTTAGAGATTTCGTTTCTCAACGTTATTTGGTTTTCGAAGGGTTTGTCGACAATTAAAAAATGGTTGATGATGTCACTACTACGAAATAAAAGACTCCAACGAAAAGGCATTAACAGAAAACTGTTTTTTTAATTAAGGTTGATATAGGCCAGTAGAATTTTTTCAAATTGTTGTTGGATGTACTAGAATCATGTTCTGTATGTTAGGTAAGGTTAGGTTAGGTAGGTCTATGTAGAAATCTTAGGTAACTATTAGCAGCTTTATCAGGGAATGGAAAGACCGGCAATAAAAGTATGTACTGTACTGTAATATGAGAAAATTGATTTTTTTTAGAGGCTACTTTTTCAACGTTATCCTGTTTTCAAAGACTTTGTCACCAATTAAAAAATGTTTGATGATTTCACTACTATAAATCAAAAGACTGCTACGAAAAGGCATTAACAGAAAAATGTTGTTTTTTTTAAATTAAGGTAAATTGTTGTTGGATGTACTAGAATCATGTGAAGCATATTAGATAAGATCAAGTTGGGTTAGGTTAGGTTAGGTAGACCTTTTACTAACTTATTTCATTATTTCACACAATCTTCCATTAAATTTTCCATTCGAGGAATTGTTAGCTATTCCATTCGAGCATTTTTCTTCAAGAAACCATTTTTCGAGCAATTGAATCACTGATTTCAGAAACAATCCAAGTCACACATAACTAGTTTAGGTTAGGTTAGGTAGACCTACCATTAACTACTTACCTACTTACTATTACCAAGGTCTTGCGCGTACGTAGAAAGCTTAGATAACTATTAGCAACTTTATCAAGGAATGGAAAAACCGGCAGAAAATAGTATGTACTGTAATATGTGAAGATTGATTTTTTTTAGAGACTACGTACGTTTCTCAACGTTATTTGGTTTTTGAAGAGTTTGTCGCCAATTAAAAAATTGTTGATGGTGTCACTACCATGAAATAAAAGACTGCTACGAAAAGGCATTAACAGGAAAAAAATATTTTTTTTAATTAAGGTTGATGAAGACCCGAATTGTTTGTTTAAATTGCTGATGGATGTACTAGAATCGTGTTCTGTGAACATGTTAGGTAAGGTCAGGTTAGGTTAGGTTAGGTTAGGTTAGGTAGACCTTTTATTAACTTATTTAATTATTTCGCCCAATTTTCCATTCGATTTTCCATTCGAGGAATTATTAGCAATTCCATTCGAGCATTTTTCATTCGAAAAACTATTTTTCGAGCAATTGAATCACTGATTTCAGAAACAATCCAAGTTACACATAACTAGTTTAGGTTAGGTTAGGTAGACCTACCATTAACTACTTACTTAGTTACTATTACCAAGGTCAAGTGAAAACAAATGTAAACTACGCTTCCAGTAGGTACATGCATTTAATAACATATTTTGTATTTATATAAATTCAATAATTTTTTATTTACTAACTTATTTCATGATTTCGCACAATTTTCCATTCGATTTTCCATTCGAGGAATTGTTAGCAATTCCATTCGAGCATTTTTCATTTGAGAAGTCATTTTTTGAGCAATTGAATCACTGATTTTAAAAACAATCCAAGTCACACATAACTACTTTTGAAATTATTAATAAATAAATAGGTTATTTTGTATTTATATAAATTTAATTTAAAAAAAAATTATTAACTTATTTCATTATTTCGCACAATCTCCCATTCGATTTTCCATTCGAGGAATTGTTAGCAATTCCATTCGAGTATTTTTCATTCGAGAAACCATTTTCGAGCAAATGAATCACTGATTTCAGAAACAATCCACGTAACATATAACTAATTTAGAAATAATTAATGGAAAAATAGGTATATGCATTTAATTACATATTTTGTATTTATATAAATTTAGTAAATTTTCGTTTACTAACTTATTTCATTATCTCCCACAATATTCCATTCGATTTTCCATTCGAGGAATTGTTAGCAATTTCTTTCGAACATTTTTTATTCGAGAAACCATTTTTCGAGCAATTAAATCACTGATTTCAGAAATAATCCAAGTCACACATAACTAGTTTATTATGAACTATTAATTATTAATGAATTATTAATTAAAATAATAATTAGTCACGCACTAAGGTAGTTTCTGCCATCAGTTTATATTTTCAGAGCATCTAATGCACCTCTAATATCTTAGAATAAGGTTGTTTTTGAGCTTAATCGAAAGAACTACATCTTTTAACTTATCCCATTTGAGTATTCCCATTTTAAATTTTAATCTAATGTGCCATCCCATGAATATCTCAAATATATCCAAAAGTGGACTTTTCTGATTCACTGACTTCTGAAAAGAGGTATCTGAAATCACTGATTCAATTGATTTCGAGCAATTTTCTTTTGAGCAATTGTTTTCGAGCAATCCCCATTTGTGTATTCCCATTTTACATTATAATGTAATGTGCCATCCCATGTATAACTCAAATATAACCAAAAGTGGACTTTTCTGATTCACTGATTTCAGAAAGGAGGTATCTGGAATCACTGATTCAACTGATTTCGAGCAATTTTATTTTGAGCAATTGTTTTCGATCAATCGTTTTCGAGCAATTTACACCAAACTACAGTGTAAATCTCACTGTATAATTCTTGTTCCGAAAAGTGCTATCGATCGCAGTCCTTGACATATTTTTTTCGAAATTTGCAAAATGAAATTCCAGACACACAAAAAAAAATTACTAATGATCTGGTTATTTGCTGTCTCTGGTCATTGGCATTCAGCACAGGAAAAAGAGAATTTGATAGGAATTTGAGATTATTCCTTGAATTGTAAGAACAAAATGCGGAAATACTTTACTTTGGACATAATAGGCAATTATTCCCAACAAACGTGAGTTTCTGTATAATTACAGACTAGTTTTTGTTTTCTCGAGATCTGCTTATGGCTCATTTATCAAAATATATCATATTTATCAGGCCATCTGTAAAAAAATTACAGTACTGCTTCCTTTACAGTACCTTTCCTTATTATAACTTTCATATATTTTAAAATTTATATATCGATAACGAGTTTTAACTTGTTATAACTTTTATGGTATATCAAAGTACAAAAATAGTTTCATAAGTTTCGCCATGATTTTTTGCTTACATAACAATTGAAACTCAATTAACCCATATAATATCTCAATATGTCTGAAGATTATGTTACTAATTTGACACACCTCACACGGTGCACTAACAGGTGCGTGTTCTTTTTGACTGACGGTAATTAGCCCTGACAAGAATAATGGGTCGACTTTAAAAAGCAATTATGAAAACACAATTCGAAATCTATTTTGGATCGCGCGCATTTCGTAGAACGAAAGATTAAAAAAAACAAAACTGACGGACTAAAAATATAAACTGCATTCGACTTCTCCTACCTTAACAAGTAAAAGGCAGATTTTTTCTCTGAACATGTAAATCTCATTGAGCGAATTTAACTAGTTATTACTTCAGAACTATCAAAAATGCACTTAAACCATTTTACTTCTAGACCTCTCAATTATAAGTATATGTATATTTTAATAGCATCATTGTTGTATAAATTTGGCAATAACTGTATTTACACAAACTAATGTGGTAATGTGTAATGTGATAAATTTATCCAACACAGTGGTGTACAAAACGAGCGAGTGCCTGATTTATATTAAATTGAATGCTAAAACTACATGCAACAAGCGTCGATTTGCATACTCAATTGGTTCAATAATAAATACTTACTGAAATATGAATGCAGGAAACTAATTTAAATAACAGAATAGCATCGCCGTGCATAGCAATAGTATAAATATGCAATTAATTAATTATCCAACATTCGCATTCCTTGCACATACATTTGGACGGCAATTTAAAATGGATGAGTTTACAGGTGTGCGAGTTTTTTTTACGTAAAACTGTACACGCTGATTAAACTGATTAATAATAATGGAAGTTTAAAAAAATAGCAAAAAAGGGCTGTTAAGATTAAACTTCTAAACGAACGGTCCAATCTCGATGCCGATAGTCTCATTCGATTCAGGGGAGTCATACGGTTCATACCAGACCACATTTGATATACTTTGGAAGACGTTTTAATTTTCGAAATTTTCGAAAATGTCGCGTTTTTTGCCATCTCGATGAAATTCCATTTCGAGAACGCCTTAACCGATTTGGACGAAATTTTGAGGGGTCATAGAGGGCCCCATTACAAGCACAATGAGCCATAGTGGGCACGTGTGGGCGATCGCATTTGTACAGGGGGGCCTTAAGAAGAGGGAAATATTTGTCAAAAATACGTACTTTTTTCACGAAAAGCGTAATAACTCGGGAAGTTGTGGGAGTACGAGAATGGACGAGGGCTCAAAATATGCGCCACATATGGGGCTTCGTCCCCATAAAATGATTTGAAAATGTGCCGCTTGGTAGAGCACCCAGTTGACAAAACGTAAAATCGATGATTTTCCGACCAAATCGACTAAAAAAAAAATCCGAAAAAACCCGATTTTTCGAGTTGCTCCAAATGACCTTAGAGGCACATGCCTAGACTAATTGGACCCTCTTGATTCCAATGAGCACACATTCAGCCTCCTAGCCCCAGCGGTTCTCGAGATATCCGCCCTCAAAGTTGGGAAATTTAAAAAAATAGCCAAAAAGGCTGTTAAAATTAAACTTCTAAACGAACGGTCTAATCTCGATGCCGATAGTCTCATTCGATTCAGGGGAGTCATACGGTTCATACCAGACCACACTTGATATACTTTGGAAGACGTTTTAACTTTCGAATTTTTCGAAATTGTCGCGTTTTTTGCCATCTCGATGAAATTCCATTTCGAGAACGCCTTAACCGATTCGGACGAAATTTGGAGGGGTCATAGAGGGCCCACATACAAGCACAGTGAGCCATAGTAGCCCCCCTTAGGCGATCGCGTTTGTACAGGGTGGCCTTAACAAGAGAGAAATATTTTGAAAAAATACGTACTTTTTTCACGAAAAGCGAGATAACTCGGGGAGTTGTGGGAGTACGAGAATGGACGAGAGCTCAAAATATGCCCCACATATGGGGCTTCGTCCCCTTAAAATTATTTGAAAATGTGCCGCTTGGGAGAGCACCCAGTTGACAAAACGTAAAATCGATGATTTTCCGATCAAATCGATTAAAAAAAAAATCCGAAAAATCCCGATTTTTCGAGTTGCTCCAAATGACCTTAGAGGCACATGCCTAGACTAATTGGACCCTCTTGATTCCAATGAGCACACATTCAGCCTCCTAGCCCCAGCGGTTCTCGCGATATCCGCCGTCAAAGTTGCGAAATTTAAAAAAATAGCAAAAAAGGGCTATTAAAATTAAACTTCTAAACGAACGGTCCAATCTCGATGCCGATAGTCTCATTCGATTTAGGGGAGTCATACGATTCATACCAGACCACACTTGATATACTTTGGAAGACGTTTTAATTTTCGAAATTTTCGAAAATGTCGCGTTTTTTGCCATCTCGATGAAATTCCATTTCGAGAACGCCTCAACCGATTCGGACGAAATTTTGAGGGGTCATAGAGGGCCTAAATACAAGCACAATGAGCCATAGTAGGCCCCCTTAGGCGATCGCGTTTGTACAGGGTGGCCTTAACAAGAGAGAAATATTTTTTTTTAAACGTACTTTTTTCACGAAAAGCGAGATAACTCGGGGAGTTGTGGGAGTACGAGAATGGACGAGAGCTCAAAATATGCGCCACATATGGGGCTAAGTCCCCATAAAATGATTTGAAAATGTGCCGCTTGGTAGAGCACCCAGTTGACAAAACGTAAAATCGATGATTTTCCGATCAAATCGACTAAAAAAAAAATCCGAAAAATCCCGATTTTTCGAGTTGCTCCAAATGACCTTAGAGGTACATGCCAAGATTAATTGGACCCTCTTGATTCCAATGAGCACACATTCAGCCTCCTAGCCCCAGCGGTTCTCGAGATATCCGCCCTCAAAGTTGGGAAATTTAAAAAAAATAGCAAAAAAGGGCTATTAAAATTAAACTTCTAAACGAACGGTCCAATCTCGATGCCGATAGTCTCATTCGATTCAGGGGAGTCATACGGTTCGTACCAGACCACACTTGACATACTTTGGAAGACGTTTTAATTTTCGAAATTTTCGAAAATGTCGCGTTTTTTGCCATCTCGATGAAATTCCATTTCGAGAACGCCTCTACCGATTCGGACGAAATTTGGAGGGGTCATAGAGGGCCCCAATACAAGCCAACGAGCCATAGTGGGCCCATGTGGGCGATCGCATTTGTACAGGGGGGCCTTACGAAGAGGGAAATATTTTTTAAAAAAACGTACTTTTATCACGAAAAGCGAGATAACTCGGGGAGTTGTGGGAGTACGAGAATGGACGAGAGCTCAAACTACGCGCCACATATGGAGCTTCGTCCTCGTAACTACTAAAAAAAAAAATCCGAAAAATCCCGATTTTTCGAGTTGCTCCAAATGACCTTAGATGCACAAGCCTAGACTAATTGGACCCTCATGATTCCAATGAGCACACATTCAGCCTCCTAGCCCCAGCGGTTCTCGAGATATCCGCCCTTAAAGTTGGGAAATTTAAAAAAAATAGCAAAAAAGGGCTATTAAAATGAAACTTCTAAACGAACGGTCCAATCTCGATGCCGATAGTCTCATTCGATTCAGAGGAGTCATACGGTTCGTACCAGACCACACTTGATATACTTTGGAAGACGTTTTAATTTTCGAAATTTTCGAAAATGTCGCGTTTTTTGCCATCTCGATGAAATTCCATTTCGAGAACGCCTCAACCGATTCGGACGATATTTGGAGGGGTCATAGAGGGCCCAAATACAAGCACAATGAGCCATAGTGGGCCCCCTTAGGCGATCGCGTTTGTACAGGGTGGCCTTAACAAGAGAGAAATATTTTTAAAAAAACGTACTTTTTTCACGAAAAGCGAGATAACTCGGGGAGTTGTGGGAGTACGAGAATGGACGAGAGCTCAAAATATGCGCCACATATGGGGCTAAGTCCCCATAAAATGATTTGAAAATGTGCCGCTTGGTAGAGCACCCAGTTGACAAAACGTAAAATCGATGATTTTCCGATCAAATCGACTAAAAAAAAAATCCGAAAAATCCCGATTTTTCGAGTTGCTCCAAATGACCTTAGAGGTACATTCCAAGACTAATTGGACCCTCTTGATTCCAATGAGCACACATTCAGCCTCCTAGCCCCAGTGGTTCTCGAGATATCCGCCCTCAAATTTGGGAAATTTAAAAAAATAGCATAAAAGGGCTATTAAAATTAAACTTCTAAACGAACGGTCCAATCTCGATGCCGATAGTCTCATTCGATTCAGGGGAGTCATACGGTTCGTACCAGACCACACTTGACATACTTTGGAAGACGTTTTAATTTTCGAAATTTTCGAAAATGTCGCGTTTTTTGCCATCTCGATGAAATTTCATTTCGAGAACGCCTCAACCGATTCGGACGAAATTTTGAGGGGTCATAGAGGGCCTAAATGCAAGCACAATGAGCCATAGTAGGCCCCCTTAGGCGATCGCGTTTGTACAGGGTGGCCTTAACAAGAGAGAAATATTTTGAAAAAATACGTACTTTTTTCACGAAAAGCGAGATAACTCGGGGAGTTGTGGGAGTACGAGAATGGACGAGAGCTCAAAATATGCGCCACATATGGGGCTTCGTCCCCATAGAATTATTTGAAAATGTGCCGCTTGGTAGAGCACCCAGTTGACAAAACGTAAAATCGATGATTTTCCGATCAAATCGACTAAAAAAAAAAATCCGAAAAATCCCGATTTTTCGAGTTGCTCCAAATGACCTTAGAGGTACATTCCAAGACTAATTGGACCCTCTTGATTCCAATGAGCACACATTCAGCCTCCTAGCCCCAGTGGTTCTCGAGATATCCGCCCTCAAATTTGGGAAATTTAAAAAAATAGCATAAAAGGGCTATTAAAATTAAACTTCTAAACGAACGGTCCAATCTCGATGCCGATAGTCTCATTCGATTCAGGGGAGTCATACGGTTCGTACCAGACCACACTTGACATACTTTGGAAGACGTTTTAATTTTCGAAATTTTCGAAAATGTCGCGTTTTTTGCCATCTCGATGAAATTTCATTTCGAGAACGCCTCAACCGATTCGGACGAAATTTTGAGGGGTCATAGAGGGCCTAAATGCAAGCACAATGAGCCATAGTAGGCCCCCTTAGGCGATCGCGTTTGTACAGGGTGGCCTTAACAAGAGGGAAATATTTTGAAAAAATACGTACTTTTTTCACGAAAAGCGAGATAACTCGGGGAGTTGTGGGAGTACGAGAATGGACGAGAGCTCAAAATATGCGCCACATATGGGGCTTCGTCCCCATAGAATTATTTGAAAATGTGCCGCTTGGTAGAGCACCCAGTTGACAAAACGTAAAATCGATGATTTTCCGATCAAATCGACTAAAAAAAAAATCCGAAAAATCCCGATTTTTCGAGTTGCTCCAAATGACCTTAGAGGTACATTCCAAGACTAATTGGACCCTCTTGATTCCAATGAGCACACATTCAGCCTCCTAGCCCCAGTGGTTCTCGAGATATCCGCCCTCAAATTTGGGAAATTTAAAAAAATAGCATAAAAGGGCTATTAAAATTAAACTTCTAAACGAACGGTCCAATCTCGATGCCGATAGTCTCATTCGATTCAGGGGAGTCATACGGTTCGTACCAGACCACACTTGACATACTTTGGAAGACGTTTTAATTTTCGAAATTTTCGAAAATGTCGCGTTTTTTGCCATCTCGATGAAATTTCATTTCGAGAACGCCTCAACAGATTCGGACGAAGTTTTAAGGGGTCATAGAGGGCCTAAATGCAAGCACAATGAGCCATAGTAGGCCCCCTTAGGCGATCGCGTTTGTACAGGGTGGCCTTAACAAGAGAGAAATATTTTGAAAAAATACGTACTTTTTTCACGAAAAGCGAGATAACTCGGGGAGTTGTGGGAGTACGAGAATGGACGAGAGCTCAAAATATGCGCCACATATGGGGCTTCGTCCCCATAGAATTATTTGAAAATGTGCCGCTTGGTAGAGCACCCAGTTGACAAAACGTAAAATCGATGATTTTCCGATCAAATCGACTAAAAAAAAAATCCGAAAAATCCCGATTTTTCGAGTTGCTCCAAATGACCTTAGAGGCACATGCCTAGACTAATTGGACCCTCTTGATTCCAATGAGCACACATTCAGCCTCCTAGCCCCAGCGGTTCTCGAGATATCCGCCCTCAAAATTGGGAAAATTAAAAAAGTAGCATAAAAGGGCTATTAAAATTAAACTTCTAAACGAACGGTCCAATCACGATGCCGTTAGTCTCATTCGATTCAGGGGAGTCATACGGTTCATACCAGACCGCACTTGATATACTTTGGAAGACGTTTTAATTTTCGAAATTTACGAAAATGTCGCGTTTTTTGCCATCTCGATGATATTCCATTTCGAGAACGCCTCAGCCGATTCTGACGAAATTTGGAGGGGTCATAGAGGGCCCAAATACAAGCACAATGAGCCATAGTGCCCCCCCTTAGGCGATCGCGTTTGTACAGGGTGGCCTTAACAAGAGAGAAATATTTTGAAAAAATACGTACTTTTTTCACGAAAAGCGAGATAACTCGGGGAGTTGTGGGAGTACGAGAATGAACGAGAGCTCAAAATATGCGCCACATATGGGGCTTCGTCCCCATAGAATTATTTGAAAATGTGCCGCTTGGTAGAGCACCCAGTTGACAAAACGTAAAATCGATGATTTTCCGATCAAATCGACTAAAAAAAAAATCCGAAAAATCCCGATTTTTCGAGTTGCTCCAAATGACCTTAGAGGCACATGCCTAGACTAATTGGACCCTCTTGATTCCAGTGAGCACACATTCAGCCTCCTAGCCCCAGCGGTTCTCGAGATATCCGCCCTCAAAATTGGGAAATTTAAAAAAGTAGCATAAAAGGGCTATTAAAATTAAACTTCTAAACGAACGGTCCAATCACGATGCCGTTAGTCTCATTCGATTCAGGGGAGTCATACGGTTCGTACCAGACCACACTTGATATACTTTGGAAGACGTTTTAATTTTCGAAATTTTCGAAAATGTCGCGTTTTTTGCCATCTCGATGAAATTTCATTTCGAGAACGCCTCAACCGATTCGGACGAAATTTTGAGGGGTCATAGAGGGCCTAAATGCAAGCACAATGAGCCATAGTAGGCCCCCTTAGGCGATCGCGTTTGTACAGGGTGGCCTTAACAAGAGAGAAATATTTTGAAAAAATACGTACTTTTTTCACGAAAAGCGAGATAACTCGGGGAGTTGTGGGAGTACGAGAATGGACGAGAGCTCAAAATATGCGCCACATATGGGGCTTCGTCCCCATAGAATTATTTGAAAATGTGCCGCTTGGTAGAGCACCCAGTTGACAAAACGTAAAATCGATGATTTTCCGATCAAATCGACTAAAAAAAAAATCCGAAAAATCCCGATTTTTCGAGTTGCTCCAAATGACCTTAGAGGTACATTCCAAGACTAATTGGACCCTCTTGATTCCAATGAGCACACATTCAGCCTCCTAGCCCCAGTGGTTCTCGAGATATCCGCCCTCAAATTTGGGAAATTTAAAAAAATAGCATAAAAGGGCTATTAAAATTAAACTTCTAAACGAACGGTCCAATCTCGATGCCGATAGTCTCATTAGATTCAGGGGAGTCATACGGTTCGTACCAGACCACACTTGACATACTTTGGAAGACGTTTTAATTTTCGAAATTTTCGAAAATGTCGCGTTTTTTGCCATCTCGATGAAATTTCATTTCGAGAACGCCTCAACCGATTCGGACGAAATTTTGAGGGGTCATAGAGGGCCTAAATGCAAGCACAATGAGCCATAGTAGGCCCCCTTAGGCGATCGCGTTTGTACAGGGTGGCCTTAACAAGAGGGAAATATTTTGAAAAAATACGTACTTTTTTCACGAAAAGCGAGATAACTCGGGGAGTTGTGGGAGTACGAGAATGGACGAGAGCTCAAAATATGCGCCACATATGGGGCTTCGTCCCCATAGAATTATTTGAAAATGTGCCGCTTGGTAGAGCACCCAGTTGACAAAACGTAAAATCGATGATTTTCGGATCAAATCGACTAAAAAAAAAATCCGAAAAATCCCGATTTTTCGAGTTGCTCCAAATGACCTTAGAGGCACATGCCTAGACTAATTGGACCCTCTTGATTCCAGTGAGCACACATTCAGCCTAGTAGCCCGAGTGGTTCTCGAGATATCCGCCCTCAAAATTGGGAAATTTAAAAAAGTAGCATAAAAGGGCTATTAAAATTAAACTTCTAAACGAACGGTCCAATCATGATGCCGTTAGTCTCATTCGATTCAGGGGAGTCATACGGTTCGTACCAGACCACACTTGATATACTTTGGAAGACGTTTTAATTTTCGAAATTTTCGAAAATGTCGCGTTTTTTGCCATCTCGATGAAATTCCATTTCGAGAACGCCTCAACCGATTCGGACGAAATTTGGAGGGGTCATAGAGGGCCCAAATACAAGCACAATGAGCCACTGTGGCCCCCCTTAGGCGGTCCCGTTTGTACAGGGTGGCCTTAACAAGAGAGAAATATTTTTTAAAAAAACGTACTTTTTTCACGAAAAGCGAGATAACTCGGGGAGTTGCGGGAGTACGAGAATGGACGAGAGCTCAAAATATGCGCCACATATGGGGGTAAGTCCCCATAAAATGATTTGAAAATGTGCCGCTTGGTAGAGCACCCAGTTGACAAAACGTAAAATCGATGATTTTCCAATCAAATCGACTAAAATAAAAATCCGAAAAATCCCGATTTTTCGAGTTGCTCCAAATGACCTTAGAGGTACATTCCAAGACTAATTGGACCCTCTTGATTCCAATGAGCACACATTCAGCCTCCTAGCCCCAGTGGTTCTCGAGATATCCGCCCTCAAATTTGGGAAATTTAAAAAAATAGCATAAAAGGGCTATTAAAATTAAACTTCTAAACGAACGGTCCAATCTCGATGCCGATAGTCTCATTCGATTCAGGGGAGTCATACGGTTCGTACCAGACCACACTTGACATACTTTGGAAGACGTTTTAATTTTCGAAATTTTCGAAAATGTCGCGTTTTTTGCCATCTCGATGAAATTTCATTTCGAGAACGCCTCAACCGATTCGGACGAAATTTTGAGGGGTCATAGAGGGCCTAAATGCAAGCACAATGAGCCATAGTAGGCCCCCTTAGGCGATCGCGTTTGTACAGGGTGGCCTTAACAAGAGAGAAATATTTTGAAAAAATACGTACTTTTTTCACGAAAAGCGAGATAACTCGGGGAGTTGTGGGAGTACGAGAATGGACGAGAGCTCAAAATATGCGCCACATATGGGGCTTCGTCCCCATAGAATTATTTGAAAATGTGCCGCTTGGTAGAGCACCCAGTTGACAAAACGTAAAATCGATGATTTTCCGATCAAATCGACTAAAAAAAAAATCCGAAAAATCCCGATTTTTCGAGTTGCTCCAAATGACCTTAGAGGCACATGCCTAGACTAATTGGACCCTCTTGATTCCAATGAGCACACATTCAACCCCCTAGCCCCAGCGGTTCTGGAGATATCCGCCCTCAAAGTTGGGAAATTTTAAATAATAGCAAAAGAGGGCTATTAAAATTAAACTTCTAAACGAACGGTCCAATCTCGATGCCGATAGTCTCATTCGATTCAGGGGAGTCTTACGATTCATACCAGACCACACTTGATATACTTTGGAAGACGTTTTAATTTTCGAAATTTTCGAAAATGTCGCGTTTTTTGCCATCTCGATGAAATTCCATTTCGAGAACGCCTCAACCGATTCGGACGAAATTTGGAGGGGTCATAGAGGGCCCAAATACAAGCACAATGAGCCACTGTGGCCCCCCTTAGGCGGTCCCGTTTGTACAGGGTGGCCTTAACAAGAGAGTAATATTTTTTAAAAAAACGTACTTTTTTCACGAAAAGCGAGATAACTCGGGGAGTTGCGGGAGTACGAGAATGGACGAGAGCTCAAAATATGCGCCACATATGGGGGTAAGTCCCCATAAAATGATTTGAAAATGTGCCGCTTGGTAGAGCACCCAGTTGACAAAACGTAAAATCGATGATTTTCCAATCAAATCGACTAAAATAAAAATCCGAAAAATCCCGATTTTTCGAGTTGCTACAAATGACCTTAGAGGCACATGCTTAGACTAATTGGACCCTCTTGATTCCAGTGAGCACACATTCAGCCTCCTAGCCCCAGCGGTTCTCGAGATATCCGCCCTCAAAATTGGGAAAATTAAAAAAGTAGCATAAAAGGGCTATTAAAATTAAACTTCTAAACGAACGGTCCAATCTCGATGCCGATAGTCTCATTCGATTCAGGGGAGTCATACGGTTCGTACCAGACCACACTTGACATACTTTGGAAGACGTTTTAATTTTCGAAATTTACGAAAATGTCGCGTTTTTTGCCATCTCGATGAAATTTCATTTCGAGAACGCCTCAGCCGATTCTGACGAAATTTGGAGGGGTCATAGAGGGCCCAAATACAAGCACAATGAGCCATAGTACCCCCCCTTAGGCGATCGCGTTTGTACAGGGTGGCCTTAACAAGAGAGAAATATTTTGAAAAAATACGTACTTTTTTCACGAAAAGCGAGATAACTCGGGGAGTTGTGGGAGTACGAGAATGAACGAGAGCTCAAAATATGCGCCACATATGGGGCTTCGTCCCCATAGAATTATTTTAAAATGTGCCGCTTGGTAGAGCACCCAGTTGACAAAACGTAAAATCGATGATTTTCCGATCAAATCGACTAAAAAAAAAATCCGAAAAATCCCGATTTTTCGAGTTGCTCCAAATGACCTTAGAGGCACATGCCTAGACTAATTGGACCCTCTTGATTCCAGTGAGCACACATTCAGCCTCCTAGCCCCAGCGGTTCTCGAGATATCCGCCCTCAAAGTTGGGAAATTTAAAAAAGTAGCATAAAAGGGCTATTAAAATTAAACTTCTAAACGAACGGTCCAATCACGATGCCGTTAGTCTCATTCGATTCAGGGGAGTCATACGGTTCGTACCAGACCACACTTGATATACTTTAGAAGACGTTTTAATTTTCGAAATTTTCGAAAATGTCGCGTTTTTTGCCATCTCGATGAAATTCCATTTCGAGAACGCCTCAACCGATTCGGACGAAATTTTGAGGGGTCATAGAGGGCCTAAATACAAGCACAACGAGCCATAGTAGGCCCCCTTAGGCGATCGCGTTTGTACAGGGTGGCCTTAACAAGAGAGAAATATTTTGAAAAAATACGTACTTTTTTCACGAAAAGCGAGATAACTCGGGGAGTTGCGGGAGTACGAGAATGGACGAGAGCTCAAAATATGCGCCACATATGGGGCTTCGTCCCCATAGAATTATTTGAAAATGTGCCGCTTGGTAGAGCACCCAGTTGACAAAACGTAAAATCGATGATTTTCCGATCAAATCGACTAAAAAAAAAATCCGAAAAATCCCGATTTTTCGAGTTGCTCCAAATGACCTTAGAGGCACATGCCTAGACTAATTGGACCCTCTTGATTCCAGTGAGCACACATTCAGCCTCCTAGCCCCAGCGGTTCTCGAGATATCCGCCCTCAAAGTTGGGAAATTTAAAAAAGTAGCATAAAAGGGCTATTAAAATTAAACTTCTAAACGAACTGTCCAATCACGATGCCGTTAGTCTCATTCGTTTCAGGGGAGTCATGCGGTTCATACCAGACCACACTTGATATACTTTGGAAGACGTTTTAATTTTCGAAATTTTCGAAAATGTCGCGTTTTTTGCCATCTCGATGAAATTCCATTTCGAGAACGCCTCAACCGATTCGGACGAAATTTTGAGGGGTCATAGAGGGCCTAAATACAAGCACAACGAGCCATAGTAGGCCCCCTTAGGCGATCGCGTTTGTACAGGGTGGCCTTAACAAGAGAGAAATATTTTGAAAAAATACGTACTTTTTTCACGAAAAGCGAGATAACTCGGGGAGTTGCGGGAGTACGAGAATGGACGAGAGCTCAAAATATGCGCCACATATGGGGCTTCGTCCCCATAGAATTATTTGAAAATGTGCCGCTTGGTAGAGCACCCAGTTGACAAAACGTAAAATCGATGATTTTCGGATCAAATCGACTAAAAAAAAAATCCGAAAAATCCCGATTTTTCGAGTTGCTCCAAATGACCTTAGAGGCACATGCCTAGACTAATTGGACCCTCTTGATTCCAGTGAGCACACATTCAGCCTCCTAGCCCCAGCGGTTCTCGAGATATCCGCCCTCAAAATTGGGAAATTTAAAAAAGTAGCATAAAAGGGCTATTAAAATTAAACTTCTAAACGAACGGTCCAATCATGATGCCGTTAGTCTCATTCGATTCAGGGGAGTCATACGGTTCGTACCAGACCACACTTGATATACTTTGGAAGACGTTTTAATTTTCGAAATTTTCGAAAATGTCGCGTTTTTTGCCATCTCGATGATATTCCATTTCGAGAACGCCTCAGCCGATTCGGACGAAATTTGGAGGGGTCATAGAGGGCCCAAATACAAGCACAATGAGCCATAGTGCCCCCCCTTAGGCGATCGCGTTTGTACAGGGTGGCCTTAACAAGAGAGAAATATTTTGAAAAAATACGTACTTTTTTCACGAAAAGCGAGATAACTCGGGGAGTTGTGGGAGTACGAGAATGAACGAGAGCTCAAAATATGCGCCACATATGGGGCTAAGTCCCCTTAAAATTATTTGAAAATGTGCCGCTTGGTAGAGCACCCATTGGACAAAACGTAAAATCGATGATTTTCCGATCAAATCGACTAAAAAAAAAATCCGAAAAATCCCGATTTTTCGAGTTGCTCCAAATGACCTTAGGGGCGCATGTCTAGACTAATTGGACTCTCTTGATTCCAATGAGCACACATTCAGCCTCCTAGCCCCAGCGGTTCTCGAGATATCCGCCCTCAAAGTTGGGAAATTTAAAAAAATAGCAATAAAGGGCTATTAAAATTAAACTTCTAAACGAACGGTCCAATCTCGATGCGGATAGTCTCATTCGATTCAGGGGAGTCATACGGTTCATACCAGACCGCACTTGATATACTTTGGAAGACGTTTTAATTTTCGAAATTTTCGAAAATGTCGCGTTTTTTGCCATCTCGATGAAATTCCATTTCGAGAACGCCTCAACCAATTCGGACGAAATTTGGAGGGGTCATAGAGGGCCCTAATACAAGCACAATGAGCCATAGTGGCCCCCCTTAGGCGATCGCGTTTGTACAGGGTGGCCTTAACAAGAGAGAAATATTTAAAAAAAAACGTACTCTTTTCACGAAAAGCGAGATAACTCGGGGAGTTGTGGGAGTAAGAGAATGAACGAGAGCTCAAAATATGCGCCACATATGGGGCTAAGTCCCCTTAAAATGATTTGAAAATGTGCCGCTTGGTAGAGCACCCAGTTGACAAAACGTAAAATCGATGATTTTCCGATCAAATCGACTAAAAAAAAAATCCGAAAAATCCCGATTTTTCGAGTTGCTCCAAATGACCTTAGAGGCACAAGCCTAGACTAATTGGACCCTCTTGATTCCAATGAGCACACATTCAGCCTCCTAGCCCCCGCGGTTCTCGAGATATCCGCCTTCAAAGTTGGGAATTTAAAAAAAATAGCAAAAAAGGGCTATTAAAGTTAAACTTCTAAACGAACGGTCCAATCTCGATGCCGATAGTCTCATTCGATTCAGGGGAGTCATACGGTTCATACCAGACCACACTTGATATACTTTGGAAGACGTTTTAATTTTCGAAATTTTCGAAAATGTCTCGTTTTTTGCCATCTCGATGAAATTCCATTTCGAGAACGCCTCAACCGAATCTCTAAATTGCTCTAATTGACCTTAGATGCATATTTGAAGCCCCCCCTCGGAGGGGGCGCTCTGAAACAGCCGAAACTACATAACACTGTGGTGTAATTTGTTACCGTCATTATTTGACATATACATCTCTTATGTTTGCCACAGGCATTCCCGAATCACCCTGTATAATTTAATAGCGTTAAAGACCAAAACTCATTTGAATAATCGTACGCCAGTTGATCACCAATAAATTGAATCACCCGTAAAAATGTGAGGCCCGCGGTCTGAATACGCAATTTACATTGTACGTCTTCAGGAATCGTGACCGCGTCTAATCTGTCGGGGAGCGCTATAAATCAAATTTAACCGCTTCCATATAAAACCGAAACAATGGAATATAATTACGTTAAACTGCTTCTAATTTCGGCTTTCTCAAAATTGGGAGGAAATTGCATTAAAGACCGACTCGAGAGAGAGTCTGCATTGCCAGCGATGGAGATTTATCTGCGAGTGCAAAGAGGCCTCCTGGAAGTGGATAAAGTGGTCGGCATTAACAGGACTATTATCGAAAACGCTGTTTGCACGAGCTGAGGCCGTAAATTCGTGATCTTTGTGTTTGTGGGAATAGAATGGCAGTTGCATTAAGGCAGGGGAGAGCCTGATGAATGGCATGATATTCAAAACAGGTTCGGGAACAGAATAGGGGAGCAAAGTATTAGACTAATGACATAAATATTAATAAAAGACGCGAGGGTCTCTCAGTTTATCTAAAAGTTTCTATAATGTGTCTTGGATAACTTTTTTGTGGACACGGCGAGTCAAAAATTACCCCCAACTCAATAATGTCCATCAAGGGGAAGATTTACATCCACCTATGGACAGATGACATATAACAAACATGTCCACCTTTTGACAAATGACGTATAATACGTGTTTATTATACGTCATTTGTCAAAAAGTTGACATGTTTATTGTATGTCATCTGTCAATAGGTGGATGTGTTTGTTGTACGTCATCTGTCAAAAGGTGGATGTGTTTGTTGTACGTCATCTGTCAAAAGGTGGACATGTTTGTTGTATGTCATCTGTCAAAAGGTGGACATGTTTGTTGTATGTCAAACATTTCCACCTTTTGACAAAAGACGTACAATAAACACATCCATCTCTTGACAGATGACATACAACAAACACGTCCACCTTTTGACAGATGATATATAATAAACACGTCCACCTTTTGGCAGATGACGTACAACAAACACGTGCACCTTTTGACAGATAATCTGTGAAACATATTAGATAAAGTAAGATAAAGATAAACACATTTAACTGTAGGGAAGTGAAAACTCCTATAAAATAATGAATGAAAGTAGAAGATCGATATCTGTATTCTTTTAAATGTCGCTTGGCCTATTCAGCCGTATTTAAAATGATCGGGCACAACTTCTGATTGAAATGGGAAATCTTGCAGGCTCGGCTCGGCGGATTCCAATTTATCTTTAATCCGAAATTTACTTGATCATTTCTGAAATGGAAGTGACCAGTTAAAACTCTTCCAAATTGATGTAGGCAAAAGACTAATCTAAACCCAATTGCACCGTTTCAATTAACGAATGAAGATCATTTCAGATTTTAATTGTATTATTGAATTGTATTGTATTGGTATTGTTTCAATTAACGAATGAAAATCATTTCAAATTTTAATTGTAAGTATTATTGCATTGTATTGTATTGTATTATTATTGTTTCAATTAACGAATGAAGATCATTTCAGATTTTAATTACAAGCACCTTAATTGACTCAATTATGTACAGGGTGTTTCAAATTATGCCTCCCAAATCGCCATTTCCATCCACCTGATGGCGCTTATTCAGGGTAAAATAAAAATAAGCAAACCTGGCAACTAAGCCTAAATTTGGAATAGGTATCTGTAATATCGATCGATTGTCATGTCATTACTGTCAATGTCATCAGTTAAGTTTCAAGGTTTATAATAAATCAGTGCTATTTGTGTATCTTACTTGGAATTGATGCAACCGCTTCACAATTGAAACTCGTTTCTATAAACTAATTCAATATGTAATTAGTAAATATATGAAATTGTTTTAAACTGACAGTGACAGCTGTCACTTTTGCAATAATTAAAAATGTGTGTAGTTGCCAGTTGTTTTTTTTGTTGTTTTTGCCTGTTTTTGTTTTACTTCTTTCTACAGAAAGGGAAGAAATAAAACAATTACCAAAAATAAGAGGAAGTGGAGAGACTACTATAAAAATTAGTAATGTAGGCCTTATACCGAGGGGTAGAAGGCAAAGGAATAAATAAATAAATAAAATTAGCAGGTCACCCCCCAATTTTGTACGGTGTGTACAAAAAAACACAAAACAAGAATATCAGATCATTTCACGAAGATATAGAGGTTGCCAAAAAGCCAAAACTAAAACAAATAAATACTACTAAAAAATACTTGCCATCTGGTAGATGGAAATATCGAATTGGACGGTTGAATTTGAAACGTACTGTATATACAGAGTGTCTCAAAATTGACGTCCGTCCATTTGGGATTTGATTCAAGTTACTAAAACAACTTAATGATCGTCATGTTAAGTATTTCCTGTTTTTCTTATTTTTTCATCTATTTCTTTATCGATTCTCTCATCGTTCTGTATGTATGTCCCCAGATATGCGACTTGTTCCACCTGTTCTGTTGGTTTTCATTTAATCCAGATTTTGTGTGTCTTGTTTTTCCCTAATATTATCAAACCTCTTTGTTGTGTCTTTGTTTGTTTTCATATATATCTTCTCTATACCTTCCCTCAAGTTTAAATTGAGACCAATCAAGTTCAAATTGAGACCAATCAATTTCAAATTGAGGCCAATCAAGAACAAATTGATACCAATCAATTTCAAATTGAGACGAAACAAGATCAAGTTGACACTAAACAATATCAAGTTGTTAGTAAACAAATAAAATTTATTATGACAACTGATATTGTCAAGTGTCAACTTGATTTTGTTTAGTCTCAATTTGAAATTGATTGGTCTCAATTTGAACTTGTTTTGCCTTAATTTGAAATTGATTGGTCTCAATTTGAACTTGATTGGTCTCAATTTGAACTTTAAAAGGTTTAGTTGTTTATTGAGTATGTCCATGTTTATGGACATACTGCATGGTACTGTACTGTATGATACTGTATGGTTTGCGCTACTATTGCCATGTCATGTTTTCATGTAGAAAAAATGCCTTTTCTAGTACTTTCATTCTTTCCATTTTCCAGAATTCTGTGTTTTTAGGTTTCAATTTTTTTTTTCCTTTATTGGAAGTATTATAAGCAGTAGGCTTGTTATACATCCTTGTTTCACTACTTTTTTTGTTGTATTCTCTTCTGACTCTTCATAGTTTGTTCTATATTCTTATTATTTTTGTACGTTGATTTTATCATTCTTATTGTTCTGATTTTCACTTCTCTACTTGTCAGTTCTTTGCAAATGTCCTCTTTTCTTATTCTATCGAATGTTTTTTATTCGTTTTTTCCATTTTTCAGAATTCGATGTTTGAGGTTTCATAGATTTTTTTGCCTTCTTTATTGGATGTATAATAAGCAGTGAGCTTATTATACATTCCTGTTTCACTACTGTTTTTGTTGTATTCTCTTCTAACTCTTCATGGTTTGTTCTATGTACCTATTATTTTTGTACGTTGATTTTATCATTCTTATTGTTCTGAGTTTCACCTCTCTACTTGTCAGTTCTTTGCAAATGTCCTCTCTTCTTATTCTATCGAATGTTTTTTTTGTTCTTTCTATTTTCCAGAATTCGATGTTTTGAGGTTTCACAGTACTGTTTTTGTTGTATTTTCTTCTGACTCTTCATTGTTTGTTCTATGTTCTTGTTATTTTTGTACGTTGAAATCGATGTTTTGAAGTTTTATAGTTTTTCTTGCCTTCTTTATTGGATGTATAATAAGCAGTGAGCTTATTATACATTCCTGTTTCACTACTGTTTTTGTTGTATTCTCTTCTAACTCTTCATGGTTTGTTCTTTGTACCTATTATTTTTGTACGTTGATTTTATCATTCTTTTTGTTCTGATTTTCACCTCTTTTACTTGTCAGTTCTTTGCAAATGTCCTCTCTTCTTATTCTATCGACTGCTCTTTTTAAGTCCACAAAGCATATGTGTATTTCTCTCATTTTTTTTATTATTTTCTGTCTTATTTGCGTGATGGAGATTATTAGGTTCTGTGTGTTCCTTCCTCTTCGGAATTGGCCTTGAGTGTCTTCTAATGTGCTGCCCACTTTTTTTTTCATCCTTTTAGCTATGATTCTCGTTAATATTGTTCCTGGGACACTTGTAATTGTTATCCCTCTATAGTTACGGAATTCTCTTTTGTCTTCTGATTTACATATTGGCTGTACAATCCCTATATTCCATTCTTTTGGTGTTATTTCTTCTTTCATGATTTCATCTAGTATTCTGTCAGTTTCTCGATTCCTTCTTCTTCTAGGTTCTTCACCATTTCTGTTGTCTAGCGTCTATTACTGCTGCCTTTCCATTTTTCATGTTTCTTATTGCTTTTACTACCTATTTTTTTTGTAATTCGTCTTTGATTCCTGGTTCTTCCTCTTCCTCTTTTTCTTATTGCTTCTACTACCTATTCTTTTTGTAATACGTCTCTGATTCCCGGTTCTTCCTCTTCCTCTTTTTCTTCTTCTATTCTATTTGGCTCTGTTTTTGTTGATTCTTCAAAGTATTTTTTCATCTTCGCGTTATTTTCGTTTCGTCTCTGGTTTATGGTTTGTTTTTTATGCCTTCGTCACGCCCTTCTATTCCTGGCTCTTCTTTTTTCTTATTCTTCTTCTATTCCATTTGGGTTTATTTTCGTTAATATTTCCAAGTATTTTTTCCATCTTCGCATTATTTTCGATTCATCTCTGGTTATGTTTTCTTTTTTATGCCTTCGTCACGCCATTTTATTCCTGGTTCTTCTTTTTTCTTATTCTTCTTCTATTCCATTTGGCTCTGTTTTCGTAAATTCTTCAAAATATTATTTCCATCTTCGCATTATTTTCGTTTCGTCTCTGATTATGTTTCCTTTTATGTCTCTTATGTTCATCACGGTATGTTCGTTGTTCTGTCTGAGCTGTTTCGCTGTTTCATAGATTAGTTTTTGGGTTTCCTTTAGTTCTCATTCTTGTTTTGTCCAAAATTTACCCAGGATATTTTTTAATTTCTTTTCCTCTTGCTTAAGGAATAAAGCAAGAGGAACAGACACGTACACAAAAGATCTTGCTTGTTGACATTCTTCATAGACTTATTGCACTGACATTCTGTCAGTTTTTCGATTCCTTCTTCTCCTAGGTTCTTCACCATTTCTGTTATCTCGTTTATTCCCGCTGCCTTTCCATTTTTAATTTTTCTCATTGCTTCCACTACCTATTATTTTTGTATTTCGTCTCTGATTCCTGGTTCTTCCTCTTCCTCTTTTTCTTCTTCTATTCTATTTGGCTCTGTTTTTGTTGATTCTTCAAAATATTCTTTCTATCTTCGCATTATTTTCGTTTCGTCTCTGGTTATGTTTTCTGTTTTATTCCTTCACCACGCCCTTGTATTCCTGGTTCTTCTTTTTTCTTATTCTTCTTCTATTCCATTTGGCTCTGTTTTCGTTAATCCTTCAAAGTATTCTTTCCATCTTCACATTATTTTCGTTTCGTCTCTGATTATGTTTCCTTTTATGTCTCTTATGTTCATCACGGTATGTTCCTTATTCTGTCTGAGCTGTTTCGTTGTTTCATAGAATAGTTTTTGGTTTTCCTTTAGTACTCATTAATTTTTTGTCCCGAAATTTAGCCAGGATTTTTTTAATTTCTTTTCCTCTTGCTTTACTTCCTTCCTTGCCTTTTGATATTCTTCGTAGACGTTTTTATTTTTTGTGCTTAGATATTTTTGCCACTTTACTTTTTTATCTCGAATTTTGCTCTTTTGCTCCTCGATCCACCATTTTGTCCTTTTCCCGAGTTTGTTAATAATTTTGTTCGTTCGGTAGCTTATTTTACACATATATGTCGGATTATGTTTCTGTTTATGCCCCTTGTGTTCATCATGGTATGTTCCTTCTTCTGTCTGAGCTGTTTCATTGTTCCATTAAGAAAAAAAAAAACGTGCAACTCGTCTAAACTAAATATTGATTACCTTAACAAAGCACTATAGTTACATCTATATATGCACATAATCATACAATAATATCGTACTTTAGTGCCGATTTTGGCTCACTTTAGCTTCGCTGTACCTACATTATTGTCGATTTGAGAAAAATGTATTCGGATCACCAAAATATTTTGTTTCTAATTTCTACGTAGCTATAGTATTGTATATGACATTATGTTTGAACTTCCGTGCAAATCCACGTAATCTTTCGTGCACATCCATCATCTTGTTAACACCGTTCAGAAAGCACGCAAGAAGACAGATACGATATCGAGAACCGAAAATGGAACCATACGCTCAATAAAGTTTTACACAAAGACATAAACTTAATTTTCGCCGAATAAATACACCGGGGGGCTCGTTTTCTATCGGTCAACGATACGATAATTTCATTATCTGCCCGATGCTGGTGGTTTTTTTCGTGCAAAACGATCGGCGTTTGAATGGGCCGAGTGAAAGGTCGTCGGTTATTAATGTGAGTATTGATTTATCCCGCGGTATATAATTTGCATTCATTTAGAAATTGGTGGTAATTTTAATTGTTTAATTATCGATTTATTGGCACTAAACGTGGTGATTTAGAAGCGTAATGGGTGGTGTTAAAGTAGGCGATGGCGTTAAGGAAATATGCAATTTGCATAATTTTGCAATCGAAACAATTACGCATAAAATCCCATCCGGATTGTTTATTTATGTCGCTCTTTTTTTAAGGGGCAGATCATCATCAGGGTAATGCTGTTAGTATCAAGTAGAGTCATGGGGGTTAATATGGCAATTGGCATGTATCATGTATCAGAAAATGTAACGATCCACAATCGTCGAGTGTAAGTGCTAACGTGGTGCTTCCTGGAGTGATTTAGATAACCAAAATGCGTACCTGCATGAAGTGATCGGAGACACTTTGCATTTCGCGTGGGCACTTTGGTGGGCTATTAGTTTATGCCGAACGATTATAAATTAATCTAAACGACCCCAAATGAAGTGATTCCGTATTCAGCGATAAAGCAGACGCGGCCAAACGTTCGCTTCGTGCCACACGTGACGGAGTTTTCAATCAACGTTGCTCAGAGAAGATTCCCACTGAAACTTTACTTTTTCTAGAAAAATATACATATAAAACTGATTAGATTTATGCAGCCTGCGGGTGATGCATAGAAATTGGCCGTATCGTGTGACGTATTTATGGGTTATTGTATGAGCATCGATGGTCATAGGGAAGTCGCTGTTCGTGACTCTTGCCAAATTTGTTTATTGTCTCATTAACAGTGTCCACTTCCAAGTCCCTGTGGAGGTCACTGTTCCGGAAATACCAAGGTCCATTGACAATACTCCTTAGTACTTTGTTTTGGTATCGCTGGATTATTTCTATATTGTTCTTTTTGGCACAACCCCACAGCTAGATGCCATTTATTCATACAGGCTTAAGCGATTTGTTTATACAGAAGTATTTTATAATAGCTTTAGTGCTATGTTCGAGCCTTCTTATACGTTCATCCATTTTTGTTAATTTCTCCATCATTTGCTGAAGAGAGTTTTGAATGAAAGCGTTTTGATCTTGCTTTTGGGTTTCATTTTTATTATTATTTTCGGATCTGTGTCCACAAATACAGGAAAAAATGTTACCATTCCTTGACCCTTTAATATATAAAGTGCAAATGCAGATTAAAAATGTATCCATCTTACCATCGCCTCCCAATAACCAAGCAATTCAGTAATGCTTCGAGATGAATATAATTTACGACGTGCCATTTAATTCCTGATGGAATTTTCCAGACGATTTGCAACTCCGGCATTGCCGTGGCGGGAAATATTGGGGGATTATTGTTATTTTTCTGCGAGGACGAGCCCCCGGTCACTGCGCCCATCCCTCAGGATTATTCCTGAATTATCGGCCGCCGCCTTTCTTGACCTATCCGATCCTTGCCTGCTCCTGCTTTACGGCATAGTAATTCCTGCTCTACGTCGTCTTAGCCATCCATTGTCCCATTGCGCGAGGAAAGTCCCGACTTCTTCGGCGACGAGGAGGATCGTGCTTATTCTCAGGCCGTAGCTCGGATTTACGGGGCCGATAAAAAAACGTTTCTTTTTCTCTTTCCCATCGGAAATTAATGCGAAACTTATTTCTAGCAATAAATTTCGGATTGCGAAAGGAGGCTGTCGCGCAATGGCTAAGCATTCAGGCTTCACGCCATTACGCACGCAGACGACTCGCAAACGAATTATCAACTTTGGTACTCTATTGCAGCAATAAAAACTTCACAACCTTGAGACGAAGTTTAGCAATAATTATAACTTTGATTGATATTCATGAAAACTTTTAATCTTGGGGTGGGGAAACATATAAGTGAAATTTATGAGTGAACTATGGATGTCATCAATCAGATTTTCATATTTTCTTGAAGAGTAGATTCCAATTAAGTGTTGAGTACATTTTTATCAAAATGTGTCCTGTAATTTTAAAGCAAAAAAAAGTCTTGAAGAGAGCATCTGCCTGTATATGGATATTTCAACTCTTAGCCAAATTTTAACTTTGGCAGCCCATGAAGGCTGCAATTATGATTTCAAATACTCCTTAATTTTTTTACTAGTAAAAAAAATATCAGGCTTTCATCTGATTATTGGTTTATTACGATTGGTTCAAATACTTTCGACTTATGATTTTTTAAAGATGACGAGAGCTTCTGCGTGTATCTGGATATTTCAACTCTTTGACAAATTTTGACTTTGGCAGCCCATGAAAGCTGCAATAATGATTTCTAATATCCCTTGATTTTTTTACTAGTAAAATATGTATCTGGCTTTCATCTGATTACTGGTTTATCATTATTCGTTCAAAGATTTTCGACTTATGATTTTTTAAAGATGACGAATGCATCTGCCTGTATCTTAATATTTCAACTCCTAAGCAAATTTTAACTTTGGCAGCCCATGAAGGCGGTAATTATGATTTCTAATACTCCTTGATTTTTTTACTGGTAAATAAATTATCTGGCTTTCATTTGATTACTGGTTTATTACAATTCGCTCAAATACTTTCGACTTCTGATTTTTTAAAGATGAAGAGAGCATTTGTCTGTATGTGTATATTTCAACTCCTAGGCACATTTTAACTTAGGCAGCCCATGAAGGCTGTAGTTATGATTTCTAATGCTCCTTGATTTTTTTACTTGTAAATAAATTATCTGGCTTTCATATGATTACTGGTTTATTACGATTCGTTCAAAGATTTTCGACTTATGATTATTTTTAAATGACGAAAGCATCTGCCTGTATCTTGATATTTCAACTACCAGGCAAATTTTGACTTTGGCAGCCCATGAAGGCTGTAGTTATGATTTCTAATACTCCTTGATTTTTTTACTAGTAAATAAATTATCTGGCTTTCATTTGATTACTGGTTTATTACAATTCGCTCAAATACTTTCGACTTATGATTTTTTAAAGATGAAGAGAGCATTTGTCTGTATGTGTATATTTCAACTCCTAGGCAAATTTTAACTTTGGCAGCCCATGAAGGCTGTAATTATGATTTCTAATACTCCTTGATTTTTCTACTAGTAAAATATGTATCTGGCTTTCATCTGATTACTGTTTTATTATGATTCGTTCAAAGATTTTCGAGAGCAAGATGACGAGAGCATTTGTCTGTATCTGTATATTTCAACTCCTAGGCAAATTTTGACTTTGGCAGCCCATGAAGGCTGTAATTATGATTTCTAATACTCCTTGATTTTTTTACTAGTAAAAAAATTATCTGGCTTTCATCTGGTTACTGGTTTATTTCAATTCGTTCAAAGATTTTCGACTTATGATTTTTTAAAGATGACGAATGCATCTGCCTGTATCTTAATATTTCAACTCCCAAGCAAATTTTAACTTTGGCAGCCCATGAAGGCGGTAATTATGATTTCTAATACTCCTTGATTTTTTTACTAGTAAAGAAATTATCTGGCTTTCATCTGATTACTGGTTTATTACGATTGGTTCAAATACTTTGGACTTATGATTTTTTAAAGATGACGAATGCATCTGCCTGTATCTTAATATTTCAACTCCCAAGCAAATTTTAACTTTGGCAGCCCATGAAGGCGGTAATTATGATTTCTAATACTCCTTGATTTTTTTACTGGTAAATAAATTATCTGGCTTTCATTTGATTACTGGTTTATTACAATTCGCTCAAATACTTTCGACTTCTGATTTTTTAAAGATGAAGAGAGCATTTGTCTGTATGTGTATATTTCAACTCCTAGGCAAATTTTAACTTAGGCAGCCCATGAAGGCTGTAGTTATGATTTCTAATGCTCCTTGATTTTTTTACTTGTAAATAAATTATCTGGCTTTCATATGATTACTGGTTTATTACGATTCGTTCAAAGATTTTCGACTTATGATTATTTTTAAATGACGAAAGCATCTGCCTGTATCTGTATATTTCAACTCCTAGGCAAATTTTGACTTTGGCCGCCCATAAAGGCTGTAATTATGATTTCTAATACCCCTTGATTTTTTTACTTGTAAAAAAATTATCTGGCTTTCATATGATTATGGTTTTTTTGCGATTTGTCTAGAGATTTTCGACTTATGATTTTTTAAAGATGACGAGAGCATTTGCCTGTATCTGGATATTTCAACTCCTAGGCAAAATTTGACTTTGGCAGCCCATGAAGGCTGTAATTTTGATTTCTAATACTCCTTGATTTTTTTACTAATAAAAAAAATATCTGGCTTTCATATGATCACTGGTTTATTACGATTCGTTCAAATACTTTCGACTTATGATTTTTTAAAGATGACGAGAGCATTTTTATATATCTGGATATTTCAACTCCAAGGCAAATTTTGACTTTGACATCCCATCAATGCTGTAATTATGATTTCTAATACTCCTTGATTTTTTTACTAGTAACAAAATTATCTGGCTTTCATATGATTACTGGTTTATTACGATTCGTTCAAATACTTTCGACTTATGATTTTTTAAAGATGACGAGAGCATCTGCCTGTATCTTGATATTTCAACTACTAGGCGAATTTTGACTTTGGCAGCCCATGAAGGCTGTAATTATGATTTCTAATACTCCTTGATTTTTTTACTAGTAAAAAAATTATCAGGCTTTCATCTGATTACTGTTTTGTTGCGATTCGTTCAAATACTTTCGACTTATGATTTTTTAAAGATGACGAGTGCGGCTGCCTGTATATGGATATTTCAACTCTTAAGCAAATTTTGATTTTAGCAGCCCATAAAGGCCTTAATTATGATTTCTAATACTCCTTGATTTTTTTACTAGTAAAAAAATTATCTGGGTTTCATCTGATTACAGGTTTATTACGATTCGTTCAAATACTTTTGACTTATGATTTTTTAAAGATAACGAGAGCATCTGCCTGTATCTGGATATTTCAACTCCTAGGCAAATTTTGACTTTGGCTGCCCATGAAGGCTGTAATTATGATTTCTAATACTCCTTGATTTTTTTACTAGTAAAATATGTACCTGGCTTTCATCTTATTACTGGTTTATTATGATTTGTTCAAAAACTTTCGACTTATGATTTTTTAAAGATGACGAGAGCATTTGCCTTGTATATGGATATTCCAACTCCTAGGCAAATTTTGATTTTGGCAGCCCATGAAGGCTGTAATTATAATTTCTAATACTCCGTGATTTTTTTACTAGTAAAACAATTATCTGGCTTTCATCTGATTACTGGTTTATTACGATTGGTTCAAATACTTTCGACTTATGAATTTTTTAAGATGACGAGTGCATTTCTTTGAATCTGGATATTTAAACTTCTAGGCAAATTTTAACTTTGGCAGCCCATGAAGGCTGTAATTATGATTTCTAATACCCCTTGATTTTTTTACTAGTAAAAGAATTATCTGGCTTTCATCTGATTACTGGTTTATTAGGATTCGTTCAAAAACTTTCGACTTATGATTTTTTAAAGATGACGAGTGCATCTGCCTGTATATGGATATTTCAACTCCTTGACAAATTTTGACTTTGGAAGCCCATAAAGGCTGCAATTATGATTTCTAATACTCCTTGATTTTTTTACTACTTAATAATGTATTTGGCTTTCATCTGATTACTGGTTTATTACGATTGGTTCAAATACTTTCGACTTATTATTTTTTAAAGATGACGAGAGCATCTGCCTGTATCTGTATATTTCAACTCCTAGGCAAATTTTGACTTTGGCAGCCCATGAAGGCTGTAATTATAATTTCTAATACTCCTTGATTTTTTACTAGTAAAATATGTATCTGGCTTTCATCTGATTACAGGTTTATTACGATTCGTTCAAAGATTCTTTCGACTTATGATTTTTTAAAGATGACGACTGCATCTGCCTGTATCAGGATATTTCAACACAGAGGCAAATTTTGACTTTGGCAGCCCATGAAGGCTGTAATTATGATTTCTAATACTCCTTGATTTTTTTACTAGAAAAAAATATATCTGGCTTTCATGTAATTATTGGTTTATTGCGATTCGTTCAAAAACTTTTGACTTATGATTTTTTAAAGATGACGAGAGCATCTGCCTGTATATGGATGTTTCAACTCCTTGACAAATTTTGACTTTGGCAGCCCATGAAGGCTGCAATTATGATTTCTAATACTCCTTGATTTTTTTACTAGTAAAAAAATTATCTGGCTTTCATCTAATTACTGGTTTATTACGATTCGTTCAAATACTTTCGACTTATGATTTTTTTTTAAAGATGACGAGAGCATCTGCCTTTATCTTGATATTTCAACTACTTTTTAAATTTTGATTTTGGTAGCCAATGAAGGCTGTAATTATGATTTCTAATACTCCTTGATTTTTTCGCTACTAAAAAAATGTACTGGCTTTCATCTGATTAATGGTTTATTACGATTCGTTCAAATACTTTCGATTTATGATTTTTTAAATATGACAAAACCATTTGTCTCTTTCTGGATATTTCAACTCCTAGGCAAATTTTGACTTTGGCAGCCCATGAAGGCAGTAATTATGATTTATAATACTCCTTGATTTTTTTACTAGTAAAAAAATTATCTGGCTTTCATCTTATTATGGGTTTATTACGATTCGTTCAAAGACTTATGACTTATGATTTTTTAAAGATGACGAGAGCATTTGCCTGTATCTGTATATTTCAACTACCAGGCAAATTTTGACTTTGGCAGCCCCTGAAGACTGCAATTATAATTTCTAATACTCCTTGATTTTTTAACTTATAAAATATTCATCTGGCTTTCATCTGATTACTGGTTTATTACGATTGGTTGAAAGGTTTTCGACTTATGATTTTTTAAAGGTGACGAGTGCATCTCTCTGAATCTGGATATTTCAACTTCTAGGCAAATTTTAACTTTGGCAGCCTATGAAGGCTACAATTATGATTTCTAATACTCCTTGATTTTTTTACCAGGAAATAAAATATCTGGCTTTCATATGACTACAGGTTTATTACGATTTGTTCAAAAATTTTCGACTTATGATTTTTTAAAGCTAACGAGAACCTCTGCCAGTATACGAATATTTCAACTTCTAGGCAAATTTTGACTTTGGCAGCCCATGAAGGTTGTAATTATAATTTCTATTACTCCTTGATTTTTGTACTAGTAAAAAAATTATCTGGCTTTCATCTGATTACTGGTTTATTACGATTCGTTCAAATACTTTCGCTTTATGATTTTTTAAAGATGACGAGAGCATCTGCCTGTATCTGGATATTTCAACTCCTAGACAAATTTTGACTTTGGCAGCCCATGAAGACTGTAATTATGATTTCTAATACCCCTTGATTTTTTTACTAGTCAAATATGTATCTGGCTTTCATCTGATTACTGGTTTATTACGATTCGTTCAAAGATTTACGATATATGATTTTTTAAAGATGACGAGTGCATCTCTCTAAATCTGGATATTTCAACTTCTAGGCAAACATTGGCAGCTCATGAAAGCTGTAATTATGATTTCTACTACTACTTGATTTTTTTACTAGTAAAATATGTATCTGCCTTTCATATGATTACTGTTTTATTATAATTTGTCTGCATATTTTTTACTTATGATGTTTTAAAGATGACGATAGCATCTGCCTGTATCTATATATTTCAACTCCTAGGCAAATTTTAACTTTGGCAGCCCATGAAGGCTGTAATTATGATTTCTAATACTCCTTGATTTTTTGACTAGTAAAAAAATTATCTCGCTTTCATCTGATTACTAGTTTATTACGATTTGTTCAAAGATTTTCGACTTATGATTTTTTAAAGATGACGAGTGCATCTGCCTGTATATGGATATTTCAACTCCTAGGCAAATTTGGACTTTGGCAGCCCATAAAGGCTGTAATTATGATTTCTAATACTCGTTGATTTTATTTCTAGTGAAAACATTATCGGGCTTTCATCTGATTACTGGTTTATTAAGTTTCGTTCAAATAGTTTCGACTTATGATTTTTTACTGATGACGAGAGCATCTGCCTTTATCTGGATATTTCAACTCCTAGGCAAATTTTGACTTTGGCAGCCCATGGAGGCTGTAATTTTGATTTCTAATACTCCTTGATTTTTTTACTAGTAAAATATGTATCTGGCTTTCATCTGATTACTGGTTTATTACAATTGGTTCAAATACTTTCGACTTATGATTTTTTTAAGATTTTTGAATTTTTCTAGTAATTTAAAAAAAGTGATAGCACGAGCTTCCAATTTTGAAAATGCACTTGATAACCTTGTTCACATACAGTGATCCATCGAACTGAGCGCCACGTTTGCACTGAAGACAATGTATGGGTATAAAAGTCGTAGCACATATTTTTATGCAAATGCCGATTCCTGCTGTGTAATTTCGTCAATTAATTATTTTTAGCCTCTCCCAGGCCACAATTATTCATTTCTGACTTCGCCTATCATCGATCAGGCCAATAATGACCAGATTCACACCGCGAAGGTGTCTATTGCCCGATTATTTACTGCCTGCCGCCTGTATTTCTTCAAGCCGAGTGTGGCAAGATGTGTTGCAGTTCGGTTTCAGGCCCCAGGTGACGTCCGGTGATCCACAATAACCGACAATTATTGAAAGATTTAATGCAACCCAATTACAGTCGCCGCTTTGGGCCCTGATAAATTTATAGACGCCAGAGGCATGCTCTAGGACACACGCCTCATAGTTACGAGACTATGCAGGTTTGGAAAGCTTTGTACACCCAGTTAAGGCTCCGATCGCTAAAAAGTCATATATAATAGTTATTGAATAATGAAGTTATTATACAATCCCTGTTGTATAATGTAGTCATAATATAACCAGTGTTGAATAATGAAGTCGTTATATAACCCCTGTTGTACAACCCCTGTTGTATAATGTAGTCATAATATAACCCCTGTTGAATAATGAAGTCATTATACAACCCCTGTTGTATAATGTAGCCATAATATAACCTCTGTTGAATAATGAAGTTATTATACAACCCCTGTTGCATAATGTAGTCATACTATAACCCCAGTTGAATAATGAAGTTATTATACAACCCCTGTCATATAATGAAGTACATTATGTTACCATAGGTACATACTGAATGTATTATTTATGAGTCATAGATAAATGTAATATTATAATTATATTTTTATAATAAACTACGTACTTTATGTACTTATTATTATGTTATGTACTTATTACTATTATGTACTACGTACTTATTATGTACTTATGTAGATTTACGTATACAATTACGTACATTTCTCGACATTTCTCGAGACGAGGTTTCTCTTGAGTAATTACAAACAAATTTACAATGAAACGTATATTTGGTTTCCTTATCCATTATCTTTATCGCGTCGAGATTCTGTGCATCAACAACCACATGATTAAAACATGTAACCGAGACTGTACATGTTATTTCTTCCACTCCAACCGCACTTCTGTTTGTTCCCAGATTCTGATTGTCAAGGATGTCGTACAGAAATGCTTCTTACGGGGAGGAGCATCCGAGGAATTTAATCCCCGAATTGTGCAGGCAGTTCTACAATTTAGGATGGGTCACAGGAACAGGTAATTATGAATGTTATTATTATCCAAGAATTATAATTGCTAAGAACCCACTAATCATAAAAATACGTTCATTAAATATTTATGAATTGCCTTGTAAGTAACCAAGAATTATAATTGCTAAGAACCCACTAATCATAAAAATACATTCATTAAATATTTATGAATTGTCTTGAAAGAAATTGCTTGCAAAAGTAATAAGCTTGTTGCAGCAATGTAAATTGCTGCAACATCCTCACTACAAACTTTGATATATGAAAGTGCATAATCGTTGGCTTACAAGTGAAATACACTACGTCAATTTTTGACTGCTTATTGTTAAGTTTTATTTTGATGGTTTACTCAATTGTAACAAATCTCAGGCTCAGTAGTCGTATAGTAAAGAGTCCTGTAGCCCAACTTTCAAATTCTTAACTCATTAAATGACTGACTAGGAATGGTAACAGCAGAATATAAAACTTTAATTGCAGCTTCTTACATTTTATAGTTTTTGACTTGAGTGATTTCACTTATAAGCCAACGATATACGCAATTCTAAAAAAAAAAAATATTTAACAACCGACTTTATCTTTTCATTTAAAAGTTATAGCGCTTGAAAGTTATTTTTAGTGAGCATGCTGTTTCTATAATTAGAAATTATATCAAATTAATCATTACCTCTCTTTGGTTTTAAATCAAATTTTCGTCCAAATTTCGTCCAAATTCGTTCAAATTTCGTCCAAATTCGTCCAAATTTTCGTACAAATTTTCCTTTCGTCCAAATTCGTCCAAAGCATTCGTCCATATTTTGTGTAGTAATTCCAGTTAATTTTATGGCTTACGCCGATCGCAAATTCTATAGTTGGGGCCAAATAAATTTGGGTTAATTGGGCAAAGCTGACTGCAGCAATAATAAAATGCATGTGTGTATGCAAACATCTAAAATATTTCAGGCGGTGGAATTAGCATCAAGCACGAAGACAAGATATACATTGCTCCCTCAGGCGTGCAAAAGGAGCGCATTCTACCAGAAGACATCTTCGTGCAGGACATAAATGGGGTAGATTTGGAACTGCCACCACCAGAGAAGACGCTCAAGAAGAGCCAATGCACACCCCTATTCATGTGTGCTTTCACTGCAAGAAACGCAGGTGCTGTAATCCACACGCATTCCAAATGTAAGTGAATCAAAATTTTGTATAGTCAAGGCCAGATTAACTTGAGCGAGAAACATAAACATAAGAAGAACCAAACAGCTTCATATTAAATGTTTCATTACTGAAATTTCTGAAAATTTATTAATTGCATATTTATTATTAGATTTGTGTTTACTACACCTGAAGCTAATTCTCCTGAAATTTTGACAAAGTTTTAAATAAGTGAGAAAATCAAATGTATAACGTTCTGCATTGATTAGTATGCCAAAGTCAAAATTTTGCTCTGAGTTGAAATATCCAGATAGAGGCAGATGCTCTCGTCATCTTTAAAAGATTATAAGTCGAAAATTTCTAAACGAATCATAAAAACACAAATCATTTGAAAGTCAGATAAATATTTTACTAGTAAAAAAATCAAGGAGTATTAGAAATCATAATTGCAGCCTTCATGGGCTGCCAAAAATAAAATTTGCCTAGGAGTTGAAATATACAGATACAGACAGATGATTTAGTCATCTATAAAAAATCATAAGTCAAATATCTCTAAATGAATCACAACAAAAAAGTAATCATATGAAAGCGAGATGAATATTTTACCAGGAAACAAATTAAGAAGTTTCGAAATCATAATTGCAGCCTTCATGAGCTGCCTAAGTCAAAATTTGCTTAGGAGTTGAAATATACAGATACAGGCAGATGCTCTCGTCATCTTTAAAAAATCATAAGTCGAAAATCTTTGAACGAATCATAATAAACCAGTAATCAGATGAAAGCCAGATAGATATTTTACTACTAAAAAAATCAAGGAGTATTAGAAATCATAATTACAGCCTTCATGGGCTGTCAAAGTCAAAATTTGCCTACGAGTTGAAATATATAGAAACAGGCAGATGCTCTCGTCATCTTTAAAAAATCATAAGTCGAAAATCTTTGAACGAATCGTAATAAACCAGTAATCAGATGAAAGCCAGATACATATTTTACCAGTAAAAAAATCAAGGAGTATTAGAAGTAATAATTACGGCCTTCATGGGCTGCCAAAGTCAAAATTTGCCTCGAAGTTGAAATATCCAGATTCAGAGAGATACACTCGTCATCTTTAAAAAATCATAAGTCGAAAATCTTTGAACGAATCGTAATAAACCAGTAATCAGATGAAAGCCAGATACATATTTTACTAGTAAAAAAATCATGGAGTATTAGAAGTAATAATTACAGCCTTCATGGGTTGCCAAAGTCAAAATTTGCCTAGGAGTTGAAGTATACAGATACAGGCAGATGCTCTCGTCATCTTTAAAGAATCATAAGTCGAAAGAATTTGGACGAATCGTAATAAACCAGCAATCAGATGAAAGCCAGATAATTTTATTACTAGTAAAAAAATCAAGGAGTATTAGAAATCATAATTACAGCCTTCATGGGCTGCCAAAGTCAAAATTTGCCTAGTAGTTGAAATATTAAGATACAGGCAGATGCTCTCGTTATCTTTAAAAAATCATAAGTCCAAAAATTTCTAAATGAATTACAATAAAACATCAATCATATGAAAGCCAGATGAATATTTTACTAGTAAAAAAATCAAGGGGTATTAAAAATCATAATTGCAGCCTTCATGGACTGCCAAAGTTAAAATTTTCCTAGATGTTGAAATATACAGATACAGGCAGATGCTCTCGTCATCTTTAAAAAATCATGAGTCGAAAGTGTTTTAACGAATCGCAATAAACCAGTAATCAGATGAAAGCCAGATAATGTTTTTACTAGTAAAATAATCAAGGAGTATTAAAAACCATAATTACAGCCTTCATGGGCTGCCAAAGTCAAAATTTGCCTAGGAGTTGAAATATTAAGATACAGACAGATGCTCTCGTCATCTTTAAAAAATCATAAGTCGAAAGTGTTTGAACGAATCGTAATAAACCAGTAATCAGATGAAAGCCAGATACATATTTTACTAGTAAAAAAATCAAGGAGTATTAGAAGTAATAATTACAGCCTTCATGGGCTACCAAAGTCAAAATTTGCCTAGGAGTTGAAATATACAGATACAGGCAGATGCTCTCGTCATCTTTAAAAAATCATAAGTCGAAAGAATTTGAACGAATCGTAATAAACCAGTAATCAGATGAAAGCCAGATAGATATTTTACTAGTAAAAAAATCAAGGAGTATTATAAATCATAATTACAGCCTTCATGGGCTGCCAAAGTTAAAATTTGCGTAGGAGTTGAAATATATCACATACAGGCAGTTACTGTCGTCATCATTAAAAAATCATAAGTCGAAAGTATTTGAACGAATGGTAATAAACCAGTAATCAGATGAAAGCCAGATAGATATTTTACTAGTAAAAAAATCAAGGAGTATTAGAAATCATAATTACAGCCTTCATGGGCTGTCAAAGTCAAAATTTGCCTAGGAGTTGAAATATCCAGATACAGGCAGATGCTCTCGTCATCTTTAAAAAATCATAAGTCGAAAATCTTTGAACGAATCGTAATAAACCAGTAATCAGATGAAAGCCAGATACATATTTTACCAGTAAAAAAATCAAGGAGTATTAGAAGTAATAATTACAGCCTTCATGGGCTACCAAAGTCAAAGTTTGCCTAGGAGTTGAAATATACAGATACAGGCAGATGCTCCCGTCATCTTTAAAAAATCATAAGTCGAAAATCTTTGAACGAATCGTAATAAACCAGTAATCAGATGAAAGCCAGATACATATTTTACCAGTAAAAAAATCAAGGAGTATTAGAAGTAATAATTACAGCCTTCATGGGCTACCAAAGTCAAAATTTGCCTGGTAGTTGATATATCCTGATACAGGCAGATGCTCTCGTCATCTTTAAAAAATCATAAGTCGAAAGAATTTGAACGAATCGTAATAAACCAGTTATCAGATGAAAGCCAGATACATATATTACTAGTAAAAAAATCAAGGGGTATTAGAAATCATAATTGCCGCCTTCATGGGCTGCCAAAGTCAAAATTTGCCTAGGAGTTGAAATATTAAGATACAGGCAGATGCTCTCGTTATCTTTAAAAAAATCATAAGTCGAAAGTGTTAGAACGAATCGTAATAAACCAGTAATCAGATGAAAGCCAGATAATGTTTTTACTAGTAAAAAAATCAAGGAGTATTAAAAACCATAATTACAGCCTTCATGGGCTGCCAAAGTCAAAATTTGCCTAGGAGTTGAAATATACAGATACAGGCAGATGCTCTCGTCATCTTTAAAAAAATCATAAGTCGAAAGAATTCGAACGAATCGTAATAAACCAGCAATCAGATGAAAGCCAGATATTGTTTTTACTAGTAAAAAAATCAAGGAGTATTAAAAACCATAATTACAGCCTTCATGGGCTGCCAAAGTCAAAATTTGCCTAGTAGATGAAATATCCTGATACAGGCAGATGCTCTCGTTATCTTTAAAAAATCATAAGTCGAAAGTGTTTGAACGAATCGTAATAAACCAGTAATCAGATGAAAGCCAGATAATGATTTTACTAGTAAAAAAATCAAGGAGTATTAAAAACCATAATTACAGCCTTCATGGGCTGCCAAAGTCAAAATTTGCCTAGGAGTTGAAATATACAGATACAGGCAGATGCTCTCGTCATCTTTAAAAAAATCATAAGTCGAAAATCTTTGAACGAATCGTAATAAACCAGTAATCAGATGAAAGCCAGATACATATTTTACTAGTAAAAAAATCAAGGGGTATTAGAAGTAATAATTACAGCCTTCATGGGCTACCAAAGTCAAAACTTGCCTGGGAGCTGAAATATACAGATATAGGCCGATGCTCTCGTTATCTTTAAAAAAATCATAAGTCGAAAGTATTTGAACGAATCGTAATAAACCAGTAATCAGATGAAAGCCAGATAATGTTTTTACTAGTAAAAAAATCAAGGAGTATTAAAAACCATAATTACAGCCTTTATGGGCTGCCAAAGTCAAAATTTGCCTAGGAGATGAAATATCCAGACACATGCAAATGCTCTAGTCATCTTTAAAAAATCATAAGTCGAAAATCTTTAGACGAATCATAATAAAACAGTAATCATATGAAAGCCAGCTAAATATTTTACCAGTATAAAAATTAAGGAGTATTAGAAATCATAATTACAGCCCTTATAAGCTGCCAAAGTCAAAATTTGCCTCTGAGTTAAAATATCCAAATACAGGCTCTCTAAACGAATCATATGTCGAAAATTTTTAAATGAATCATAATAAAACAGTAATCATATGAAAGCCAGATAGTTATTTTACTAGTAAAAAAATCATGGAGTATTACAAATCATAATTACAGCCTTCATGGGCTGCCAGAGTTAAAATTTGTCTCAGAGTAGAAATATCCAGATACAGGCAGGTGCTCTTATGCAGATATAAATTACTGACAACCCCAAAAAATAGCTAACGAAGTAATTATAACATCGTACTTATATGTAGTCAAAGCCTCACATGTGCAAAACTATTATTTTATCACTCATATTAACTGATATATTATTATTATTAAGTATGTGTTATTTAGTTAGTGCTCAACGTGACATTTATTTGCAAATATCTTTTTAGTAATAATTAGTAAAGCAGACAATTATTTAGTCGTACAAGAACAATATAAATGAATGTAACATTTATACAAGCTACTGTTGGTGCTTGAAGTCTTCTCTCCAGGGTATTTGGAGGTTCATAAGCCATTTTACACTAAAAACTTCATGTTATTATTTGAAATTTGGCACATATTTGTATACTTGGCTGCCTACATAGTCAATGGAAGGCGACGACAGCGCAGAAAGTGGTGAACTTTATACCTATGATTTAAACTGTAATATTTTGGCAAATCAATGTACTGGGGAGTGTGGGGCACGTTTTTTAGTACCCCTGGTATCATTTTTAGTCAATAATATTGTGCGGATATTGATTTATACGGCATTTAAAAGTGCGCTTAAAAGTAGGCAGCCAAGTGTACATATTCCATCGACTTTGTTTTTGTACAAGCACATTTGGTTGCCTATAATAAGCGAAATTTGAATCGTCCTTATTCCTGCATAATAGTTTGTCAATTAATTACACATCATTGCAACAATTTCATCCCCAAAGCAGTTCCCATGCCCTGTTGAGGTCAATCATACAGTTGATACATACAATAAATACCTGCTGGTGTGCTAACGCCATAGAAATTGTTGCTAATAATAAAATAATGCGGAAAATTTCCTATGGCAATTGATATAGGGCAAATATGTAAGACTTTTCTCAAAAAAGTTCGATGCAATTCCTTCTAGTTTTTGCGTGAGAGTGAAGTTAATGTTCAATATTAAGTTTCTTTTATAATTTTTATCTCAGTAACTAAACATAATATAGCATTGCGGTTTGCATTTTCGGATTCAGCATTGACTGCTCTGTCGTGCTGTGCACTCAGTTTAAATCGAAATTTTCCAGTTAATTCGTGAAAAGTTCCAAGAGGTTAACCTTATGGAATTTTCGTGAAAAAAATGGATTTGAAAATTTCCTAGGGCAATCGATAGAGGGTCATTGTGTAAGACTTTTCCCGAAACAGTTTGATGCAATTCCTTCTAGTTTTTGCGTGAGAGTGAAGTTAATGTTCAATATTTAATTTCTTTCATAATTATTATCTCAGTAACTAAGTATCACACAGCATTACGGTTTGCATTTTCGGATTCAGCATTGACTGCTCTGTCGTGCTGTGCACTCAGTTTAAATCGAAATTTTCCAGTTAATTCGTGAAAAGTTCCAAGGGGTTAACCTTATGGAATTTTGGGGGAAAAAATTGATTTGAAAATTTCCTATGGCAATCGATAGAGGGTCATTGTGTAAGGCTTTTCCCAAAACAGTTCGATGCAATTCCTTCTAGTTTTTGCGTGAGGGTGAAGTTAATGTTTAATATTGAGTTTCTTTTATAATTTTTATCTCAGTTACTAGGCATCTCATAGCATTGCCATTTGCATTTTCGCATTCAGCATTCACTGCTCTAACGTGCTGTGTACTCATAGTTAAAATATCCAGATACAGGCCGATGCTCTAGCATCTTTAAATAATCATAAGTCCAAAATCGATACACAAATCATAATAAAACTGTAATCATATGAAATCCAGATAAATATTTGACAAGTAAAAAAAATCAAAAACTATCAAGTAGTATCAGACCTTCATGGGCTGCCTAATACAAAATGTACCTATTAGTATGCTGGTGTTTGTGTTTGAGATACTAATTTAGTTTCAAACACCATTGGTTCAGCATTATAATTAGCAATAATTTCTATGGCTCTAGCAGGTATCTATTGAATGTGTCAACTGTATGATTGACCTCTGCAGGGTATCTAAGGTGAAACACGGTGCTGGTTAAGGGATGAAATTGTCGCAGTGATGTGTATTTTAATGTAAATTGAAATACTCATCCTTTTGTCGATTCAAATTTCGCTTCTAGCTAGGCAACCAAATGTGCTTGTGCAAAAACAAAGTCGATGAATATGTATACTTGGCTGCCTAGTTTTAAGCGCACTTTTAAATGCCTTATAAATCAATATCTGTACATTATTATTGACTAAAAATGATACCGGGGGTACTAAAAAACGTGCCCCATACTCCCCAGTATATTGATTTGCCGAAATATTACAGTTGAAATCGTAAGTATAAAGTTCACCACTTTCTGCGCTGTCGTCGCCTTCCATTGACTATATAGGCAACCAAGTGTACATATTCATCGTATTGATTTTTCACCAGCACATTTGGTTGCCTAGCTATAAGCGAAATTTGAATCGAAGAAATGGATGAGTATTTCAATTTACATTAAAATTCACATCAGCGCGACAATTTCATCCCTTAACCAGCACCCTGCTACACCTTAGATACCCTGCAGAGGTAAATCATACAGTTGATACATTCAATAGATACCTGCTAACGCCATAGAAATTATTGCTAATAATAATGCTGAACAAATGGTGTTTGAAACTAATTTATTATCTCAAACACCAGCATATAAATATTAAAGGTTTTTTTGCAGACATTGAGTGATATGTTAATGATAATTGCATGTCATTAACTTACTATGTAATGCAATCACATAGAAATATCCAGTTATTGGAAATTATTATTATTAATTGATAAGCAAATTGTAACATTTCTGTTAGCGACCTTCCATCTGTAATGCACAACAGAGGCATTCAAATTATATTACAATCTCTGACCTTGTCATAATTAGCCGCTCTCCTGGCGACGATGCTCTTCCCCGGCAAAGAGTTCCGCTGCACACACCTTGAGATGATTAAGGGCATCAAGAACCAGAAACTGGCAAGGAACATGAGGTACGATGAGGAACTGATCGTACCAATTATTGAGAACACCCCCTTCGAGGAGGACCTCAAGGACCGCCTGGCCGAAACCATCGCCCAGTATCCAGAAACGTGTGCCGTTCTTGTTCGCCGCCATGGAGTAAGTAAATCAATTAAAGCCAGTAGGATGATCAATGCGGGAATATGTTATTACATTGATTAAATAGCAGGCATTAACCGTTAATTAGAGGGATATCACAGTTAAATTATTCCTGCCATTATAATGGAGTCACTAATGTCGCACATTATTACATGTTTATTTTTTTAGGTGTACGTGTGGGGAGATACGTGGCAGCAGGCCAAAACCATGACGGAGTGCTACGATTATCTCTTCGATGTGGTCGTGCAGATGAAGCAACTTGGATTAAACTCCAGTCTGACTCCCGAGCAATACGAGTTAAAGTACCAGAAAAAGAATCAGTTGTAATTTAGATTTTAGAATTTAAAGTTGTAATTGAAATTTTGTCGTTTAAATTTTAACTTTCAATAGTAATTGCAGTATTCATTAATAAAATTCCGATTAAAATTTTGTTACTATTGTTTTTTTTATGGTTTCATTAACAAATGTGATTCAAATTTTAATTCGTCGTTTCTTTTAATTGCAATAATGAAAATATAATTTAAGGTTGTTATATTATTTAATAATGAAAATATAATTCATGCCCAAAGTTTTAAAACGGATAATTATGTGATGTAAAACAAACGCATTAAGCACCACATCCTTTGTATAAATTATTAAGCAACTGTTACATTTTACATGAAACAGAATGATTGTAAACAGGTCATATCCACTTTGAGAACGAAATTAAGTTTTAGTGTACAAAAATTTAAATAAATTCTTAATATAAACAATTACCTCAAATGTCGTCGTATTTACAATGACTCAATGAAACGAAATCAAGATGCGATAGTATGGTGCAAAATCGGAGATCAATTGGCGATAAGCAGAATTCATATGCTATAGTTGAACAGACACGGATTGCAACCATTATAAAATGCGATACTTATACCAGTAAGAATTTGTCAATTTACGCAAACATTATTAGGTGAAACGAGAATTCATGCTCGTTCAAATTGAAAAATTTTAATTCAAACTAAGTCCACAGCACGATAGAGTGATAAATGCTGAATCCAAAAATGCAAACCGCATTTCTGTGCGATGCTTAGTTATCGAGATTAAAAATAAACGATCTCCTGCACCTTCTGTGTTCCTGGTACGAAATCCGGAACTGACGAAATATGTAGTTGGAGAATTTTGATTCAAACTGAGTGCGTACTATGATAGATCAGTGAATGCTGAATCCAAACATGCAAACCGCATTGCTGTGAGGTTCTTAGTTTTTGAAGATTTTGAAGATGAGGAGAGCTTCTGCCTTCATCTGGATATTTCAAGTCTGAGATAAATATTAACTTTGGCCGCCCTAGACAGCTGTAACTGTGATTTCTAATACTCCTCGATTGTTTTACTAGTAAAATATTTATCTGGTTTTCATTTGATTACTGTTTTATTATGATTCGTTTAGAGATTTTTGACTTAGGAATAATCCATCATATCTCATAAATCACTAACTGTTTTGTAGCATAGTTTTAAGAAATATGAGTAAAATGTGTAAAAACTTTCAAACACCCATAAATAATACATTTACCGTTTTGTTTTCAGATCACTCTTAATATGCAATACACGATTTTGGCCATAGTTTTGGCAATACCAGCTGGGTTTTTAACAGTTCTACAGTCCTAACAATTTTGATGCATGCGAATCATTGCGATAACATTCGCAATTACACAACTCGGTTCTTATGGCAGGTTTACACAATGTTTAGATTATGTGTTGTTGACAAATCGAAAAGTATCGCATCAATATTAATATAATATATTAATAGATAGCACGTGTTATATATTATTAGAGTAATATATAGGTAATAGACACGTGTCAGATAATTAATATCCAATCCGCGCTTAATAACAACTACATTAGCCTACATTTGCTCTATACGTATACAAAATAGCAGCGATAACATTAACGGTTAAGAAACAAATATTTTTTTAAATTACATGATATTGCTCATAAGCTGAAATTTAAAACAACTATGGTTCAAAAACTAAATGAGCAATCAACAAAGGGTTTGCATTTCCAACAACTAGAATACATCAGCTCTAGATGTATACACAATAGCAGCGATGACATTAACGGTTAAGAATCAAATACATTTTTAAATTACATGATATTGCTCATAAGCTGAAATTTAAGACAACTATGGTTCGAAAACTAAATGAGCAATCAACAAAAGGTTTGCATTTCCAACAACTTGCCTACATCAGCTCTATATGTATACAAAATAGTAGCGATGACATTAACGGATAAGAAACACATTCATTTTTAAACTACATGATATTGCTCATAAGCTGAAATTTAAAACAACTGTGGTTTAAAAACTAAATGAGAAATCAACAAATGGTTTGCATTTCCAACAACTAGCCTACATCAGCTCTATATGTATACAAAATAGCAGCTATGACTTTAACGGTTAAGAAACAAATCAATTTTTAAATCACATGATATTGCTCATAACGCTAAATTTTAAACCACTGTGGTTCGAAAACTATAAGAGCAATCAACAAACGGTTTGCATTTCCAATAAGTATCCTTCATCAGATTTATACATATACATAGAAAAATAGCTGATCTTAATAGCTAAACAGAAATACATTTTCAAATTTTACGATTTTGCACAAACACTTTAAATGCATTAATTTGTAATTACAGTATCACATTTGAAAACTAATATTAATTATTAATTACGTATTATGCATACAGTTACTCTTGTGTTAGCAACATTATCTATGGCTTTAAAAAACGCTGTCACCCAATCAAGATAAGCGTATCCGTTGTATATAGTATAACCAGTAACATATTCCTCAATGGAGCAATTTCCTGAAGCAACATCGCAACATAGTAATTCATAATCATCCCAGAACATCGAGTTTCTTAATGAGCAGACATTAATGCCCTAAAAGTAAAACAAGATTAGCTCAGGTAACTACTTACAAAAATAAGTTTAAAAGGCTCGTTTATGTTTAATACTCATCACTTAATAGCAATAGTAAATAGGTAAATAGGTAATAGTAAATCTTCTCTACTTTTTAAAAATGATCTTCCAATGATTGACTGACATATAGACAAATTTATACGACCTGCTCATCTATATCATGAGAGTATTGAAGAGATGTAGCACTTAACTCAATGCTACTGCGGTAATTGTAATTATATAATCAACTCAAAGACTGAATTATTCTTAAGTAGTTTCCTGCAGGGAATAATATTAACATTAACATTAATTATTCACTTGATTGAAATACATAAAATAGCAGGAAAAACTTAATAAAACTGTAATGTACCATTTTACCTTGCAGTTTCTTTTGTCTGGGGTTGTGAATACGGTGACAGTTTTATGAGCTCTTCGACCGTTTGGTATACAGCATTGTAAAGCCTCTGGCCGATCAATGCAATCCTTACGTCAGGATATTGTGCTACTGAATGGTGCTAAAAACATACATAGTATTAGGCGAGATACGGAGCAGCATAGTGAACCTCCAAATCTACAAAATCTAAGTTGTGGATTTGAAAGCAGGTTGAATACGTTCATTGCAATAAGATCTGCAATGAAAGGCTTCATGTGATGATTATGAACACATTCATAGTAACAGAAATAATAATTGATAGATATCTCGTCTCGTCGTAGATTATCTCGTCTAGAGCAAAAGTACTCTAAGTCAATTGGAAGTAAGTTTCACATAGACTATACTCTGTCCAATTTAAAGCCGTAGCTTATATAAGCATTGTTATATGTGTGATTGGCATGTGAACAGTTCTATGCAAGCATATGATTTCTCTTGCTGCAGGCTCTGTTATAGCCGTACTAAGTGAATTTTGTTACTTCAAACGCTAGTGTTCGACTTGTGTTGTATAGAATCGACTACAATTTACCCTGTAAATTGTAATATAAACCATATCGTTATAAATGCCCCTAGGTACATTAAACTCAAGTTATTAGACACCTCTTTCAGTGGGAAACCGGTTTCAATGTGGAGGGTACTGTCCGTTCCTTTGCACCCTGAGAAGTTGCTCTAATTGAAAATCAGCACAACACTATACATTTACCAATAATGAATGTAGGTGGTTCGGCACAATTTGTTACATGAAAGTGGATTGATAGAAGCTGTTTCGTCCTTATAGAACTCATCAGCAACTTGAATCCGGCTCTGGCTCTTCAATGCATTCTTACATCAGGGGTTTTGTGCTATTGAGTGGTGCTAAAAACATACAGGCATAACTGCATATTCGTCGGAGTAATCTTCGAGGTTTTTCATAGTCTCTTTAAGGTTAGCCGGTGTATCACTGTCCACGCAGTAACATTTTTCAGGAGAACATTTAACTTCGCCTTCCTGTTTACTGGAAACATGAATATTGTATCAGTCGGACTGAAAACTCACACGATGCAAACAAATATTGTTTCGTTAAAAAATAGTTAAGCAGTTCAATTTGTTGTTGTTCAGAAACATTATCAATAAATTTAATACTTATACAACTTACTATTAGTGCTCAAATTAATCTTTCCAGGGTATTTTAGAATTCTTAAGCTGTATTTTACTAGGGTTCATGCTATTATTTTGAAACTAGGTTAGATTTTAAATTTGCAAACTCTGACAAATTTCTCATTTAATATAGATAATTGATACTGCAGTCGCCTCTAATATTGTAAATAGATCAATTAAACTTGCTGAATCAATACACACTTTAATTCTAACGAAAATAAGGTATTAATTTTATATAGTAGGCAACCAACTGTATTCTTATTTGGTTACTTGGTTGCCTATGTAGTCAAGTGAGGGCGACGGCAGCGCCAAAACTGCTGAACTTTATACTTATGATTTTAACTTGAATATTTTGACAAGCCAATTGCATAGGGATTATGGGGCACATTTTTAACTACGTATAGCACCGTTTCTAGTCTATAATATTGTGCGGATATCGATTTATAGGCAATTGAAAATTGCAAAATCTAGGCAACCAAATATACAGATGGTAAATGCAAGTTCGGATTAACACCGCTAGATGGCAGTAATAAATTTGAGTTACATTTTAATTTGCCCTTTATTAAGTTAATGTAGCACGTAGAACAAAACAAAGTACATATTCGTTTTCAGCAGGTAGCACTCTATAAATGTAGTGTATTAATATATCTGCAGCCATCCAAATAGTGCCTGGTTCGAAAATTGTTTTACGTTTTATTTTACTTTTTACTACGTTATTAAGCAACGTATAGCAAAAATAATTGCAGATTCGGCTTCAACAGAAAAAATTCTATCGAATTGCTAATTTAGTTTCACCGAAAGAACAGAAACAAACATTTTGAAAAGTGATGCGTTTTCGAAAATATTCATTTCTGACGTTATTATGCGTTTCAGGTAAATATTTCGCGCAGATTCGGATTCAGGAGAGAAAAATCTATCGCACTGCTATCTTAGATCAATTTAAAAAAATCACAAAAAACTTATTAATTGTGTATATAAAGTTGCCTAGATTTTAACACATTTTTTAATTGCTTATAAATCGATATTCTCACAATACTTTTGATTACAAATGATGCTAATTAAAAACGTGCCCCCTAATCCCCACGCAGTCGGTTTCTCAAAACAATTAAGTTTAATTCATAGATATAAAGTTCGCCAGATTCTGCGCTGGCATCGCCCTCCGCTTGAGTACGTAGGCAACCAAGTATACATTTATCAGTTCTATTTGAATTTCAAACACTTACAACTCTGTTAATATTACATTTATTTTATTATATTGACTATAGTTTCGACCGAAACCTGGTAATATTCAAACTACAGGTCACTATAGTCACTATAAATAAACAAATATGATATAAACAAAGTTGTAAATGTTCCTTATATAAATATTTACCATGAATCTCGAAGATTGACCTTACAATTAAAGTATTTGAATTAATACAGAACATTTTAATTCATATATTTACTAGATTGAATTAGTGTTGTATCGCTTATAGATATTAAATGTGTTATTTATAGTGTTAATGCCAAATGTGCTATAAATTTAATAATACGATTACGGTATTCTCTACTCGTGTCATTACGTGTCTTCAAAACTTATTAATTACAATTTATAATTACCATTATAAATTATAAATTATTCTGTTCTCTTCTCTTTATATGTCTTATGAAAGTAACTATAATTCAATACAAATATTTTGCCTATATTATTAACAATAATTCTATTCTTGTGAGCTTACATGTTTTCAAGACTAATGAATTACAATTACAATTACAAATTATTCTCTTCTCTTCTCTTTGCGCGTTATGAAAGTAACTATAATTTAGTACAAATAGTATGCCTCTATTATTCACAATTATTCCATTCTCGTGTTTTTACATGTTTTCATGACTTATGAATTACAGTTTACATTACTACAGACATAAAAAGAGAAGAGAACACAAAAATTTATAATTAGTAATTGTCAATTGTAATTCATAAGTCTTGAAAACATGTAAAGACATGAGAATAGAACAATTGTCAATAATAGAGGCATTATATTTGTATTAAATAATAGTTACATTTATAATACAATGTGGCTTTACATATTATAAAGACATCAAAAGAGAAGAGAACAGAACAGTTTATAATTAGTAATTGTAAATTGTAATTCATAAGTCTTGAAAACATGTAAAGACACGAGAATAGAATAATTCTGAATAATAGAGGCATAATGGTTGTACTAAATTATAGTTACATTCATAAGACAATGTATGTCTTAATATGTTATAAAGACATCAAAAGAGAACATAACAGAATAGTTTATAATTAGTAATTGCAAATTGTAATTCATAAGTCTTGAATACATCTAAAGACACGAGAATAGAATAATTGTGAATAATAGAGTCATAATATTTGTATGAAATTATAGTCACATTCATAAGACAAGGTATGTCTTTACATATTATAAAGACATCAAAAGAGAAGAGAACAGAATAGTTAATAATTAGTAATTGTAAATTGTAATTCATAAGTGTTGTAAACATGCATAGACATGAGAATAGAATAATTGTGAATAATAGGGGCATAATATTTGTATTAGATTATAGTTAGTTTCATATGACATGAAGAGAGATCAGAACGGAATAGTTTATAATTAGTAATTGCAAATTTTAATTCATAAGTCTTGAATACATCTAAAGACACGAGAATAGAATAATTGTGAATAATAGAGTCATAATATTTGTATCAAATTATAGTTACATTCATAAGACACGGTATGCCTTTACATCTTATAGACACATGAAAAGAGAAGAGAACACAATAATTTTTAATTAGTAATTGTAAATTGTAATTCATACAGTTGAAAACATGTATAGACACGAGAATAGAATAATTGTGAATTAGAGGTATAATATTTGTATTAAAGTATAGTTATTTTCATAAGACATGTAAAGAGAAGAGAACAGAATATTATAATTAGTAAATGTAAATTGTAATTCATAAGTCTTGAAAACATGTAAACACACGAGAATAGAAAAATTGTGAATAATAGAGGCATTATATTTGTATTAAATTATAGTTACATTCATAATACATTGTGTCTTTACATATTATAAAGGCATCAAAAGAGAAGAGAACAGAATAATTTACAATTAGTAATTGTAAATTATAATTCATAAGTCTTGAAAACATGTAAAGACACGAGAAGAGAATCATTGTTAATTATAGAGGCATAATGTTTGTATTAAATTATGGTTACTTTTATAATTATAAGACATGTATTTCCATTTCCAATAACTAGCCTACATCAGCTCTATATGTATACAAAATTGCAGCGATGACATTAACAGTTAAGAAATAAATACATTTTTAAATTACATGATATTGCTCATCCACTTAAATTTAAAACAACTATGGTTCGAAAACTAATCGTGCATTAAACAAATGGTTTGCATTTCCAATAACTAGCCTACATCAGCTCTATATGTATACAAAATAGCAGCGATGACATTAACAGTTAAGAAACAAATACATTTTTAAATTACACGATATTGCTCATAAGCTGAAATTTAAAACAACTATGGTTCGAAAAATAAAAGAGGAATCAACAAATTGTTTACATTTCCAATAACTAGCCTTCATCAGCTCTATATGTATACAAAATAGCAGGGATGACATTAACGGTTACGAAACAAATACATTTTTAAAGTACACGTTATTGGTCATAAGCTGAAATTTAAAACAACTGTGGTTCGAAAACTAAATGAGCAATCGACAAATGGTTTGCATTTCCAATAACCAGAATACATCAGCTCTATATGTATACAAAATAGCAGCGATGACAATAACGGTTAAGAAACAAATACATTTTTAAATGACATGATATTGCTCATAAGCTGAAATTTAAAACAACTATGGTTCGAAAACTAAATGAGCAATCAACATTTACTTTGCATTTCCAACAACTAGCCTACATCAGCTCTATATGTATACAAAATAGCAGCGATGACAATAACGGTTAAGAAACAAACACATTTTTAAATCACATGATATTGCTCATAAGCTGAAATTTTAAACAACCGTGGTTCGAAAACTAAATGAGCAATCAACAAATGGTTTGCGTTTTCAACAACTAGCCTACATCAGCTCTATATGTATACAAAATAGCAGCGATTACATTACCCGTTAAGAAACAATTAAATTTTTAAATTACATGATATTGCTCATAAGCTGAAATTTAAAACAACTATGGTTCGAAAACTAAATGAGCAATCAACAATTAGTTTGCATTTCCAACAACTAGCCTACATTAGATCTATACATATACAAAGAAAAAAGCTAATCTTAATAGCTAAGCAGAAAAATATTTTCAAATTTCATTATTTTGCACAAACACTTTATGTATATGCAATAATTTGTAATTAAAGCATCACATTTGAAAACAAATATTGATTATTAATTGCGTATTATGCATATAGTTACATATTGTTAGCAACATTATCTATGGCTTTAGAAAATGCTGTCACCACATAAAGATAAGCGTATCCGTTGTATATAGTATAACCAGTAACATCTTCCTCAATAGAGCATCTTCCTGAAGCAACATCGCAACATAGTAATTCATAGTCATCCCAGAACATCGAGTTTCTTAATGAGCCAACATTAATGCCCTAAAAGTAAAACAAGATTAGCTCAGGTAACTACTTACAAAAATAAGTTTAAAAGGCTCGTTTATGTTTAATACTCATCACTTAATAGCAATAGTAAATATGTAAATAGGTAATAGTAAATTTTCTATACTTTTTAAAAATGATCTTCCAATGATTGACTGACATATAGACAAATTTATACGACCTGCTCATCAATATCATGAGTATATTGAAGAGAAGTAGCACTTAACTCAATGCTACTGCGGTAATTGTAATTATATAATCAACTCAAAGACTGAATTATTCTTAAGTAGTTTCCTGCAGGGAATAATATTAACACTAACATTAATTATTCACTTGATTTAAATACAGAAAATAGCAGGAAAAACTTAATAATACTGTAATGAACCGTTTTACCTTGCAGTTTCTTTTGTCTGGAGTTGTGAATACAGTGACAGTTTTATGAACTCTTCGACCATTTGGAATACAGCATTGTGAAGCCGGCTCTGGCCGATCAATGCAATCCTTACGTCAGGACATTGCGCTACTGAATGGTGCTAAAAACATACATAGTATTAGGCAAGATATGGAGCAGCATACTGAACCTCCAAATCTACAAAATCTAAGTTGTGGATTTGAAAACAGGTTGAATACGTTCATTGCAATAAGATCTCCAATGAAAGGCTTCATGTGATGATTATGAACACATTCATTGTAACACAAATAATTATTGATAGATATCTCGTCTCGTTGTAGATTATCTCGTCTAGAGCAGAAGTACTCTAACTGATTGGCACGTGAACAGTTCTATGCAAGCATATGATCCATCTTGCTGCAGGCTCTGGTCTAGCCGGACTAAGTGAATCTGTTATTTTAACGCTACGCTAGTGTTGGACCTGTGTTGCATAGAATCTATACAATTTACCCTGTAAATTGTAGTCGTTCACATGAAGATTTTTATATTAACTTCGTCTTTAAATTGGAGGGGACTATAGTTAATCGACGATCTAAATTGAAAGAAGCCAGAGTATGTAATATAAACAATATCGTTATAAATGCCCCTAGGTAAATTAAACTCAAGTTATTAGCACACCGAGCACACCTCTTTCAGTGGGCGACCGGTTTCAATGTGAAGGGTATTGTCCGTTCCTTTGCACCCGGAGAAGTTGCTCAATTTGAAAATCAACACTACATTATACATTTACCAATAATGAATGTAGAATGTAACTGCTGTTTGCATTAATGAATCATTGCTTACCTTCGTCTCTCGATGGTTTCGTCCTTGTACCTCGTCCCAGTTCGATATTAGCTGTGTGAAAGTTTCCCTGTCATTCAGAAACCATCGCAAAAATTATCGCTAAATACCCTTGCAAGGCCTTTTCCCCGAAGAAGTCGCCCTTATTGAGTGTCCTTATATATTTCTCCTCGATGGTGTCTGGCTGCTTCTACTAGGTTAGACTTTCACTGTGCAAGTCGATGACAGACTACTCTTTTAATATAAATAACTGATACTGCACTCAAGTGTAATGTAGTAAATAGATCAATAAAACTAACTGAGCTCATCAAAATACTTTAATTCTAAGGTAAATCTTAAAGAATAGAATAACAATATAATCATAGGCAACCTACATCATCACATGTGTTTACTTGGTTGCCTACGTATCGAGCGGAAGGCGATCCCAGCGCAGAAACTGGTGAACTTTATACCTATGATTTAAACTTCAATATTTTGACAAACTGATTGCCTGGGAATTATGGGGCATGTTTATTACTACGTATGGCATCATTTGTAGTCAATAATATTGTGCGGATATTGATTTATAAGCAGTTAAAGTTTCTAAAATCTAGGCAACCAAATGTACACAATGCTAAATGCTAGTTCATCCATTTTACCGGTAGATGTCTCTAAATTTTGGGTTATATTTTAATTTTCGGATTAATAAGTTACTGTATTAAGTACAACAAAACGAAGCGCATATTCAGCTACAGCAGATTGCGTTCTATTATTGTGGTATATTAATTTATCCGCAGCCGTCAAAACAGTGCCTGGTTTGCAAAATATTTTACGTTTTATTTTAGTTGTTTCGACGTTATTAAGCATCGTATAGCAAAAGTAATTACAGATTTATATTTAGAAGACAACAATCCATCGTAATACAGTAACTTATTAATCTGAAAATAAAAATATAACTCAAAATTTAGAGACATCTACCGGTAAAATGGATGAACTAGCATTTAGCATTGTGTACATTTGGTTGCCTAGATTTTAGAAACTTTAACTGCTTATAAATCAATATCCGCACAATATTATTGACTACAAATGATACCATACGTAGTAATAAACATGCCCCATAATTCCCAGGCAATCAGTTTGTCAAAATATTGAAGTTTAAATCATAGGTATAAAGTTCACCAGTTTCTGCGCTGGCATCGCCATCAGCTCGATACGTAGGCAACCAAGTAAACACATGTGATGATGTAGGTTGCCTATGATTATAATATTATTCTATTCTTTAAGATTTACGTTAGAATTAAAGTATTTTGATGAGCTCAGTTAGTTTTATTGATCTATTTACTACATTACAGTTGAGTGCAGTATCAGTTATTTATATTAAAAGAGTAGTCTGTCATCGACTTGCACAGTGAAAGTCTAACCTAGTAGAAGCAGCCAGACACCATCGAGGAGAAATATATAAGGACACTCAATAAGGGCGACTTCTTCGGGGAAAAGGCCTTGCAAGGGTATTTAGCGATAATTTTTGCGATGGTTTCTGAATGACAGGGAAACTTTCACACAGCTAATATCGAACTGGGACGAGGTACAAGGACGAAACCATCGAGAGACGAAGGTAAGCAATGATTCATTAATGCAAACAGCAGTTACATTCTACATTCATTATTGGTAAATGTATAATGTAGTGTTGATTTTCAAATTGAGCAACTTCTCCGGGTGCAAAGGAACGGACAATACCCTTCACATTGAAACCGGTCGCCCACTGAAAGAGGTGTGCTCGGTGTGCTAATAACTTGAGTTTAATTTACCTAGGGGCATTTATAACGATATTGTTTATATTACATACTCTGGCTTCTTTCAATTTAGATCGTCGATTAACTATAGTCCCCTCCAATTTCAAGACGAAGTTAATATAAAAATCTTCATGTGAACGACTACAATTTACAGGGTAAATTGTAGTAGATTCTATGCAACACAGGTCCAACATTAGCGTAGCGTTTAAAGTAACAGATTCACTTAGTCCGGCTAGACAAGAGCCTGCAGCAAGATGGATCATATGCTTGCATAGAACTGTTCACGTGCCAATCAGTTAGAGTACTTCTGCTCTAAATGAGATCATCTACAACGAGACGAGATATCTATCAATAATTATTTGTGATACAATGAATGTGTTCATAATCATCACATGAAGCCTTTCATTGCAGATCTTATTGCAATGAACGTATTCAACCTGCTTTCAAATCCACAACTTAGATTTTGTAGATTTGAAGGTTCAGTATGCTGCTCCATATCTTGCCTAATACTATGTATGTTTTTAGCACCATTCAGTAGCGCAATGTCCTGACGTAAGGATTGCATTGATCGGCCAGAGCCGGCTTCACAATGCTGTATTCCAAACGGTCGAGGAGTTCATAAAACTGTCACTGTATTCACAACCCCAGACAAAAGAAACTGCAAGGTAAAACGGTTCATTACAGTATTATTACGTTTTTCCTGCTATTTTCTGTATTTAAATCAAGTGAATAATTAATGTTAGTGTTAATATTATTCAATGCAGGAAACTACTTAAGAATAATTCAGTCTTTGAGTTGATTATATAATTACAATTACCGCAGTAGCATTGAGTTAAGTGCTACTTCTCTTCAATATACTCATGATATTGATGAGCAGGTCGTATAAATTTGTCTATATGTCAGTCAATCATTGGAAGATCATTTTTAAAAAGTATAGAAAATTTACTATTACCTATTTACATATTTACTATTGCTATTAAGTGATGAGTATTAAACATAAACGAGCCTTTTAAACTTATTTTTGTAAGTAGTTACCTGAGCTAATCTTGTTTTACTTTTAGGGCATTAATGTTGGCTCATTAAGAAACTCGATGTTCTGGGATGACTATGAATTACTATGTTGCGATGTTGCTTCAGGAAGATGCTCTATTGAGGAAGATGTTACTGGTTATACTATATACAACGGATACGCTTATCTTTATGTGGTGACAGCATTTTCTAAAGCCATAGATAATGTTGCTAACAATATGTAACTATATGCATAATACGCAATTAATAATCAATATTTGTTTTCAAATGTGATGCTTTAATTACAAATTATTGCATATACATAAAGTGTTTGTGCAAAATAATGAAATTTGAAAATATTTTTCTGCTTAGCTATTAAGATTAGCTTTTTTCTTTGTATATGTATAGATCTGATGTAGGCTAGTTGTTGGAAATGCAAACTAATTGTTGATTGCTCATTTAGTTTTCGAACCATAGTTGTTTTAAATTTCAGCTTATGAGCAATATCATGTAATTTAAAAATTTAATTGTTTCTTAACCGTTAATGTAATCGCTGCTATTTTGTATACATATAGAGCTGATGTTGGCTAGTTGTTGGAAACGCAAACCATTTGTTGATTGCTCATTGAGTTTTCGAACCACAGTTGTTTTAAAATTCAGCTTATGAGATATATCATGTCATTTAAAAATGTATGTGTTTCTTAACCGTTAATGTCATCGCTGCTATTTTGTATACATATAGAGCTGTTGTAGGCTAGTTGTTGGAAACGCAAACCATTTGTTGATTGCTCATTTAGTTTTCGAACCACGGTTGTTTTAAATTTCAGCTTATGAGCAATATCATGTGATTTAAAAATGTATTTGTTTCTTAACCGTTATTGTCATCGCTGCTATTTTGTATACATATAGAGCTGATGTAGGCTGGTTGTTGGAAATGCAAAGTAATTGTTGATTGCTCATTTAGTTTGGAACCATAGTTGTTTTAAATTTCAGCTTATGAGCAATATCATGTAATTTAAAAATGTATTTGTTTCTTAACCGTTATTGTCATCGCTGCTATTTTGTATACATATAGAGCTGATGTATTCTGGTTATTGGAAATGCAAACCATTTGTCGATTGCTCATTTAGTTTTCGAACCACAGTTGTTTTAAATTTCAGCTTATGACCAATAACGTGTACTTTAAAAATTTATTTGTTTCGTAACCGTTAATGTCATCCCTGCTATTTTGTATACATATAGAGCTGATATAGGCTAGTTGTTTCAAATGCAAACCTTTTGTTGTTTGCTCATTTAGTTTTCGAACCATAGTTGTTTTAAATTTCAGCTTATGAGCAATATCATGTAATTTAAAAATGTATTTGTTTCTTAACTGTTAATGTCATCGCTGCTATTTTGTATACATATAGAGCTGATGTAGGCTAGTTATTGGAAATGGAAATACATGTCTTATAATTATAAAAGTAACAATAATTTAATACAAACATTATGCCTCTATAATTGACAATGATTCTCTTCTCGTGTCTTTACATGTTTTCACTTATGAATTATAATTTACAATTACTAATTGTAAATTATTCTGTTCTCTTCTCTTTTGATGCCTTTATAATATGTAAAGACACATTGTATTATGAATGTAACTATAATTTAATACAAATATAATGCCTCTATTATTCACAATTTTTCTATTCTCGTGTGTTTACATGTATTCAAGACTTATGAATTACAATTTACATTTACTAATTATAAATTATTCTGTTCTCTTCTCTTTACATGTCTTATGAAAATAACTATTCTTTAATACAAATATTATACCTCTCATTTACAATTATTCTATTCTCGTGTCTATACATGTTTTCAACACTATAAATTACAATTTACAATTAATAATTTAAAATTATTGTGTTCTCTTCTCTTTTCATGTGTTTATAAGATGTAAAGGCATACCTTGTCTTATGAATGTAACTATAATTTGATACAAATATTATGACACTATTATTCACAATTATTCTATTCTCGTGTCTTTAGATGTATTCAAGACTTATGAATTAAAATTTGCAATTACTAATTATAAACTATTCTGTTCTGATCTCTCTTCATGTCATATGAAACTAACTATAATTTAATACAAATATTATGCCCCTATTATTCACAATTATTCTATTCTCATGTCTATGCATGTTTACAACACTTATGAATTACAGTTTACAATTACTAATTATTAACTATTCTGTTCTCTTCTCTTTTGATGTCTTTAAAATATGTAAAGACATACCTTGTCTTATGAATGTAACTATAATTTCATACAAATATTATGACTCTATTATTCACAATTATTCTATTCTCGTGTCTTTAGATGTATTCAAGACTTATGAATTACAATTTACAATTACTAATTATAAACTATTCTGTTCTCTTCTCTTTTGCTGTCTTTATAATATGTTAAGCCACATTGTATTATAAATGTAACTATTATTTAATACAAATATAATGCCTCTATTATTGACAATTGTTCTATTCTCATGTCTTTACATGTTTTCAAGACTTATGAATTACAATTGACAATTACTAATTATAAATTTTTGTGTTCTCTTCTCTTTTTATGTCTGTAGTAATGTAAATTGTAATTCATAAGTCATGAAAACATGTAAAAACACGAGAATGGAATAATTGTGAATAATAGAGGCATACTATTTGTACTAAATTATAGTTACTTTCATAACGCGCAAAGAGAAGAGAAGAGAATAATTTGTAATTGTAATTGTAATTCATTAGTCTTGAAAACTTGTAAGCTCACGAGAATAGAATTATTGTTTATAATATAGGCAAAATATTTGTATTGAATTATAGTTACTTTCATAAGACATGTAAAGAGAAGAGAACAGAATAATTTCTAATTTATAATGGTAATTATAAATTGTAATTCATAAGTTTTGAAGACACGTAATGACACGAGTAGAGAATAACGTAATCGTATTATTAAATTTATAGCACAATTGGCATTAACACTATAAATAACACATTTAATATCTATAAGCGATACAACACTAATTCAATCTAGTAAATATATGAATTAAAATGTACTGTATTCATTCAAATACTTTAATTGTAAGGTCAATCTTCGAGATTCATGGTAAATATTTAAATAAGGAACATTTACAACTTTGTTTATATCATATTTGTTTATTTATAGTGAGTATAGTGACTTGTAGTTTGAATATTACCTGGTTTTGGTCGAAACTATAGTCAATATAATAAAATAAATGTAATATTAACAGAGTTGTAAGTGTTTGAAATTCAAATAGAACTGATAAATGTATACTTGGTTGCCTACGTACTCAAGCGGAGGGCGATGCCAGCGCAGAAACTGGCAAACTTTATATCTATGAATTAAACTTAATTGTTTTGAGAAACCGACTGCGTGGGGATTAGGGGGCACGTTTTTAATTACGTTTAGCATAATTTGTAATCAAAAGTATTGTGCGAATATCGTTTTATAAGCAATTAAAAAATGTGTTAAAATCCAGGCAACTTTATATACACAAATACTAAGTTTTTTGTGATTTTTTTAAATTGATCTAAGATAGCAGTTCGATAGATTTTTCTCTCCTGAATCCGAATCTGCGCGAAATATTTACCTGAACTGCATAATAATGTGAGAAATGAATATTTTCGAAAACACGTCACTTTTCAAAATTTTTATTTATGTTCTTTCGGTGAAACTAAATTAGCAAATCGATAGAATTTTTTCTGTTGAATCCGAATCTGCAATTATTTTTGCTATACGTTGCTTAATAACGTTGTAAAAAGTAAAATATAACGTAAAACAATTTTCGAACCAGGCACTATTTGGATGGCTGCAGATATATTAATACTCTACATTTATAGAGTGCGACCTGCTGAAAACGAATATGTACTTTGTTTTGTTCTACGTGCTACATTAACTTAATAAAGGGCAAATTAAAATGTAACTCAAATTTATTACTGCCATCTAGCGGTGTTAATCCGAACTTGAATTTACCATCTGTATATTTGGTTGCCTAGATTTTGCAATTTTCAATCGCCTATAAATCGATATCCGCACAATATTATAGACTAGAAATAGTGCTATACGTAGTTAAAAATGTGCCCCATAATCCCTATGCAATTGGCTTGTTAAAATATTCAAGTTTAAATCATAAGTATAAAGTTCAGCAGTTTTGGCGCTGCCGTCGCCCTCACTTGACTACATAGGCAACCAAGTAACCAAATAAGAATACAGTTGGTTGCCTACTATTTAAAATTTATACCTTATTTTCGTTAGAATTAAAGTGTGTATTGATTCAGCAAGTTTAATTGATCTATTTACAATATTAGAGGGGACTGCAGTATCAATTATCTATATTAAATGAGATATTTGTCAGAGTTTGCAAATTTAAAATCTAACCTAGTTTCAAGATAATAGCATGAACCCTAGTAAAATACAGCTTAAGAATTCTAAAATACCCTGGAAAGATTAATTTGAGCACTAATAGTAAGTTGTATAAGTATTAAATTTATTGATAATGTTTCTGAACAACAACAAATTGAACTGCTTAACTATTTTTTAACGAAACAATATTTGTTTGCATCGTGTGACTTTTCAGTCCGACTGATACAATATTCATGTTTCCAGTAAACAGGAAGGCGAAGTTAAATGTTCTAGTGAAAAATGTTACTGCGTGGACAGTGATACACCGGCTAACCTTAAAGAGACTATCAAAAACCTCGAAGATTACTCCGACGAATATGCAGTTATGCCTGTATGTTTTTAGCACCACTCAATAGCACAAAACCCCTGATGTAAGAATACATTGAAGAGCCAGAGCCGGATTCAAGTTGCTGATGAGTTCTATAAGGACGAAACAGCTTCTATCAATCCACTTTCATGTAACAAATTGTGCCGAACCACCTACATTCATTATTGGTAAATGTATAGTGTTGTGCTGATTTTCAATTAGAGCAACTTCTCAGGGTGCAAAGGAACGGACAGTACCCTCCACATTGAAACCGGTTTCCCACTGAAAGAGGTGTCTAATAACTTGAGTTTAATGTACCTAGGGGCATTTATAACGATATGGTTTATATTACAATTTACAGGGTAAATTGTAGTCGATTCTATACAACACAAGTCGAACACTAGCGTTTGAAGTAACAAAATTCACTTAGTACGGCTATAACAGAGCCTGCAGCAAGAGAAATCATATGCTTGCATAGAACTGTTCACATGCCAATCACACATATAACAATGCTTATATAAGCTACGGCTTTAAATTGGACAGAGTATAGTCTATGTGAAACTTACTTCCAATTGACTTAGAGTACTTTTGCTCTAGACGAGATAATCTACAACGAGACGAGATATCTATCAATTATTATATCTGTTACTATGAATGTGTTCATAATCATCACATGAAGCCTTTCATTGCAGATCTTATTACATTGAACGTATTCAACCTGCTTTCAAATCCACAACTTAGATTTAGTAGATTTGGAGGTTCACTATGCTGCTCCGTATCTTGCCTAATACTATGTATGTTTTTAGCACCATTCAGTAGCACAATATCCTGACGTAAGGATTGCATTGATCGGCCAGAGGCTTCACAATGCTGTATACCAAACGGTCGAAGAGCTCATAAAACTGTCACCGTATTCACAACCCCAGGCAAAAGAAACTGCAAGGTAAAACGATTCATTACAGTATTACTAAGTTTTTCCTGCTATTTTCTGTATTTAAATTAAGTGGATCGTTAATGTTAGTGTTAGTATTATTCCCTGCAGGAAACTACTTTAGAATAATTCAGTCTTTGAGTTGATTATATAATTACAATTACCGCAGTAGCATTGAGTTAAGTGCTACTTCTCTTCAATACTCTCATGATATAGATGAGCAGGTCGTATAAATTTGTCTATATGTCAGTCAATCATTGGAAGATCATTTTTTAAAAGTAGAGAAAATTTACTATTACCTTTTTACCTATTTACTATTAAGTGATGAGTATTAAACATAAACGAGCCTTTTAAACTTAATTTTGTAATTTGTTACCTGAGCTAATCTTGTTTTACTTTTAGGGCATTAATGTTTCCTCATTAAGAAACTCGATGTTCTGGGATGCTTATGAATTATTATATTGCGATGTTGCTTCAGGAAAATGCTCCATTGAGGAATATGTTACTGGTTATACTATATACAACGGATACGCTTATCTTGATGGGGTGACAGCGTTTTCTAAAGCCATAGCTAATGTTGTTAACAAACGAGTCACTATTTGCATAATACGCAATTAATAATTAATATTTGTTTTCAAATGTGATACTTTAATTACAAATGATTGCATTTAAAGTGTTGGTGCAAAATCATAACATTTGAAAATGTTTTTCTGTTTAGCTATTAAGATCAGGTTTTTTTTTTTGTATGAATATGTATAGATCTGATGAAGGATAGTTATTGGAAATGCAAAGCATTTGTTGATTGCTCTTATAGATTTCGAACCACAGTGGTTTTAAATTTAGTGTTATGATCAATATCATGTAATTATAAAATTGATTTGTTTCTTAATCGTTAATGTCATCGCTGCTATGTTGTCTACATATAGAGATAATGTAGGCTAGTTGTTGGAAATGCAAATTATTTATTGATTGCTCATTTACTTTTTGAAACACGGTTGTTTTAAATTTCATCTTATGAGCAATATCATGTAGTTTAAAAAATTATTTGTTTCTTAACCGTTAATGTCATCGCTTCTATTTTGTATACACATAGAGCTGATGTAGGCTAGTTGTTGGAAATCCAAACCATTTGTTGATTGCTCATTTAGTTTTCGAAACATAGTTTTAAATTTCAGCTTATGAGTAATATCATGTAATTTAAAAATGTATTTGTTTCTTAACTGTTAATGTCATCGCTGTTATTTTGTACACACGTAGAACTGATATAGGCTAGTTGTTGGAAATGCAAACCTTTTGTTGATTGCTCATTTAGTTTTCGAACCATAGTTGTTTTAAATTTCAGCATATGAGCAATATTATGTAATTTAAAACTTTCTTTGTGTCTTAACCGTTATTGTCATCGCTGCTATTTTGTATACATATAGAGCTGATGTAGGCTGTAGGCTCATTTAGTGTTCGAACCATAGTTGTTTTAATTTTTAGCTTATGACCAATATCATGTAATTTAAAAATGTATTTGTTTTTCAACTGTTAATTTCATCGCTGCTATTTTGTATACATATAGAGCTGATGTAGGCTAGTTGTTGGAAATGCAAACTAATTGTTCATTGCTCATTTAGTTTTCGAACCCTGGTTGTTTTAAATTACAGCTTATGAGCAATATCATGTAATTTAAAAAAGTATTTGTTTCTTAACCATTAATGTCATCTCTACTATTTTGTATACATATAGAGCTGATGTAGGCAAGTTGTTGGAAATGCAAACTAATTGTTCATTGCTCATTTGGTTTTCGAACCATAGTTGTTTTAAATTTCAGCTTATGAGCAATATCAACTAATTTAAAAATGTATTTGTTTCTTAACTGTTAATGTCATCGCTGCTATTTTGTATACATATAGAGCTGATGTAGGCTAGATGGAAATGCAAACTAATTGTTCATTGCTCATTTAGTTTTCGAACCATAGTTGTTTTAAATTTCAGCTTATGAGCAATATCATGTAATTTAAAAATATATTTGATTCTTAATCGTTAATGTCATCGCTGCGATTGTGTATACATATAGTGCTGATGTATTCTAGTTGTTGGAAATGCAAACCGTCTGTTGATTGCTCATTTAGTTTTCAAACCATAGTTGTTTTAAATTTAAGCATATGAGCAATATCATGTATTTTAAAAATGTATTTGTTACTTAACCATTAATGTCATCGCTGCTATTTTGTATACAAATAGAGCTGATGAATATTAGTTATTCGAAATGCAAACCATTTGTTGATTCCTCTTTTAACTTTCCGACCACAAATGCTTTAAATTTAAGCGATTGAGCAATATCATGTATTTTAAAGATTAATTTGTGTGTTAACCGTTTATGTCAGCGCTGCTATTTTGTATACATGTAGAGCTGATGAAAGCTAGTTATTGGAAATGCAAACCTTTTGTTGATTGTTGTTATAGTTTTTCGACCACAGTTGTTTGAAATTTAAGCATATGAGCAATATCATGTATGTATTTAAATAATTGATTTGTGTGTTATCAACGAATTGTTGTAACATCGCTTTCCTGTTCAGTGGCAACCCCTGGAATCATGAATATTATATCAGTTGGACTGAAAACTGATACGACGAAGACAAATATCGTTTGGTTAATGAATAATAAAGCAGATAATTTTGTTAAACGCAGAAACATTTAAGAAAAATTTAATACCTATACAATTTATTATTAGTGCTTAAAGTCATCTATTCCGGGAATTTCAGGATTCTTAAGCTGCTTTTCACTAGAATTCATGTGATTATTTTGAAAGAAGGTTAGACTTTCACTGTGCAAGTCGATGACAGACTACTCTTTTTATATAAATAACTGATACTGCACTCAACTCTAATGTAGTAAATAGATCAATAAAACTAACTGAACTCATCAAAATACTTTAATTCTAACGTAAATCTTAAAGAATAGAATAATATTATAATCATAGGCAACCTACATCATCACATGTGTTTACTTGGTTGCCTACGTATCGAGCAGAAGGCGATGCCAGCGCAGAAACTGGTGAACTTTATACCTATGATTTAAACTTTAATATTTTGACAAACTGATTGCGTGGGAATTATGGGGCATATTTATTACTACGTATGGCATCATTTGTAGTCAATAATATTGTGCGGATATTGATTTATAAGCAGTTAAAGTTTCTAAAATCTAGGCAACCAAATGTACACAATGCTAAATGCTAGTTCATCCATTTTACCGGTAGATGTCTCTAAATTTTGAGTTATATTTTTATTTTCAGATTAATAAGTTACTGTATTACGATGGATTGTTGTCTTCTAAATATAAATCTGTAATTACTTTTGCTATACGATGCTTAATAACGTCGAAACAACTAAAATAAAACGTAAAATATCTTGCAAACCAGGCACTGTTTTGACGGCTGCGGATAAATTAATATACCACAATAATAGAACGCAATCTGCTGAAGCTGAATATGCGCTTCGTTTTGTTGTACTTAATACAGTAACTTATTAATCCGAAAATTAAAATATAACCCAAAATTTAGAGACATCTACCGGTAAAATGGATGAACTAGCATTTAGCATTGTGTACATTTGGTTGCCTAGATTTTAGAAAGTTTAACTGCTTATAAATCAATATCCGCACAATATTGTTGACTACAAATGATGCCATACGTAGTAATAAACATGCCCCATAATTCCCACGCAATCAGTTTGTCAAAATATTAAAGTTTAAATCATAGGTATAAAGTTCAGCAGTTTCTGCGCTGTCGTCGCCTTCCGCTCGATACGTAGGCAACCAAGTAAACACATGTGATGATGTAGGTTGCCTATGATTATATTGTTATTCTATTCTTTAAGATTTACGTCAGAATTAAAGTATTTTGATGAGTTAAGTTAGTTTTATTGATCTATTTACTACATTAGAGTTGAGTGCAGTATCAGTTATTTATATAAAAAGAGTAGTCTGTCATCGACTTGCACAGTGAAAGTCGAACCTTGTTTCAAAATTATCACATGAACTCTAGTGAAAGGCAGCTTAAGAATCCTGAAATACCCGGAATAGATGACTTTAAGCACTAATAGTAAATTGTATAAGTATTAAATTCATTGATAATGTTTCTGCGTATAACAAAATGATCTGCTTTATTATTCATTAACAAAACGATATTTGTCTTCGTCGTGTCAGTTTTCAGTCCAAGTGATATAATATTTATGATTCCAGGTGTTGCCACTGAACAGGAAAGCGATGTTACAACAATTCGTTGATAACACACAAATCAATTGTTAAAATACATGATATTGCTCATACGTTTAAATTTAAAACAACTGTGGTCGGAAAAATATAAGAGGAATCAACAAATTGTTTACATTTCCAATAACAAGCCTTCATCAGCTCTATATGTATACAAAATAGAGGCACAGACATTAACGGCTTACACACAAATACATTTTTAATATACATTATATTGCTCATACGCTTCAATTTAAACCAACTGTGGTCGTAAAACTAAAAGGGCAATCAAGAAATGGTTTGCATTTCCAATTACTAGCCATCATCAGCTCTATATGTATACAAAATAGCAGCAATGACATTAACGGATAACACACAAATAATTTTTTTAAATACATGATATTGCTCATATGCTTAAATTTCAAACAACTGTGGTCGAAAAACTATAACAACAATCAACAAAAGGTTTGCATTTCCAATAACTAGCTTTCATCAGCTCTACATGTATACAAAATAGCAGCGCTGACATAAACGGTTAACACACAAATAAATCTTTAAAATACATGATATTGCTCAATCGCTTAAATTTAAAGCATTTGTGGTCGGAAAGTTAAAAGAGGAATCAACAAATGGTTTGCATTTCTAATAACTAATATTCATCAGCTCTATGTGTATACAAAATAGCAGCGATGACATTAATGGTTAAGTAACAAATACATTTTTAAAATACATGATATTGCTCATATGCTTAAATTTAAAATAACTATGGTTTGAAAACTAAATGAGCAATCAACAGACAGTTTGCATTTCCAACAACTAGAATACATCAGCACTATATGTATACACAATCGCAGCGATGACATTAACGATTAAGAATCAAATATATTTTTAAATTACATGATATTGCTCATAGACTGAAATTTAAAACAACTATGGTTCGAAAACTAAATGAGCAATGAACAATTAGTTTGCATTTCCAACAAGTAGCCTACATCAGCTCTATAAGTATACAAAATAGTAGCGATGACATTAATGGTTAAGAAACAAATACATTTTTAAATTACATGATATTGCTCATAAGCTGTAATTTAAAACAACTAGGGTTCGAAAACTAAATGAGCAATCAACAATTAGTTTGCATTTCCAACAACTAGCCTACATCAGCTATATATGTATACAAAATAGCAGCGATGACATCAACGGTTAAGAAACAAATACATTTTTAAATTACATGATATTGCTTATAAGCTGAAATTTAAAACAACTATGGTTCGAAAACTAAATGAGCAATCAACAAAAGGTTTGCATTTCCAACAACTAGAAGACATCAGCCCCGTATGTATACAAAATAGCAGCGATGACATTAACAGTTGAAAAACAAATACATTTTTAAATAACATGATATTGCTCATAAGCTGAAATTTAAAACAACTATGGTTCGAAAGCTAAATCAGCAATCAACAAATGGTTTGCATTTCCAACACCTAGCCTACATCAGCTCTGTGTGTACAAAATAACAGCAATGACATTAACAGCTGAAAAACAAATACATTTTTAAATTACATGATATTGGTCATAAGCTAAAAATTAAAACAACTATGGTTCGAACTCTAAATGAGCAATCAGCAAAAGGTTTGCATTTCCAACCACCAGCCTACATCAGCTCTATATGTATACAAAATAGCAGCGATGACAATAACGGTTAAGACACAAAGAAAGTTTTAAATTACATAATATTGCTCATATGCTGAAATTTAAAACAACTATGGTACGAAAACTAAATGAGCAATCAACAAAAGGTTTGCATTTCCAACAACTAGCCTATATCAGCTCTACGTGTGTACAAAATAACAGCGATGACATTAACAGTTAAGAAACAAATACATTTTTAAATTACATGATATTACTCATAAGCTGAAATTTAAAACAACTATGGTTCGAAAACTAAATGAGCAATCAACAAAAGGTTTGCATTTCCAACAACTAGAAGACATCAGCCCCGTATGTATACAAAATAGCAGCGATGACATTAACAGTTGAAAAACAAATACATTTTTAAATAACATGATATTGCTCATAAGCTGAAATTTAAAACAACTATGGTTCGAAAGCTAAATCAGCAATCAACAAATGGTTTGCATTTCCAACCACTAGCCTACATCAGCTCTATATGTATACAAAATAGCAGCGATGACAATAACGGTTAAGACACAAAGAAAGTTTTAAATTACATAATATTGCTCATATGCTGAAATTTAAAACAACTATGGTACGAAAACTAAATGAGCAATCAACAAAAGGTTTGCATTTCCAACAACTAGCCTATATCAGCTCTACGTGTGTACAAAATAACAGCGATGACATTAACAGTTAAGAAACAAATACATTTTTAAATTACATGATATTACTCATAAGCTGAAATTTAAAACAACTATGGTTCGAAAACTAAATGAGCAATCAACAAATGGTTTGGATTTCCAACAACTAGCCTACATCAGCTCTATGTGTATACAAAATAGAAGCGATGACATTAATGGTTAAGAAACAAATAAATTTTTAAACTACATGATATTGTTCATAAGATGAAATTTAAAACAACCGTGTTTCAAAAAGTAAATGAGCAATCAATAAATAATTTGCATTTCCAACAACTAGCCTACATCATCTCTATATGTATACAACATAGCAGCGATGACATTAACGATTAAGAAACAAATCAATTTTTAAATTACATGATATTGATCATAACACTAAATTTAAAACTACTGTGGTTCGAAAACTATAAGAGCAATCAACAAATGCTTTGCATTTCCAATAACTATCCTTCATCAGATCTATACATATACATACAAAAAAAAATGCTGATCTTAATAGCTAAACAGAAAAACATTTTCAAATGTTATGATTTTGCACCAACACTTTAAATGCAATAATTTGTAATTAAAGTATCACATTTGAAAACAAATATTAATTATTAATTGCGTATTATGCAAATAGGGACTCGTTTGTTAACAACATTAGCTATGGCTTTAGAAAACGCTGTCACCCCATCAAGATAAGCGTATCCGTTGTATATAGTATAACCAGTAACATCTTCCTCAATGGAGCATTTTCCTGAAGCAACATCACAATATAATAATTCATAAGCATCCCAGAACATCGAGTTTCTTAATGAGGAAACATGAATGCCCTAAAAGTAAAACAAGATTAGCTCAGGTAACAAATTACAAAATTAAGTTTAAAAGGCTCGTTTATGTTTAATACTCATCACTTAATAGTAAATAGGTAAAAAGGTAATATACTCTGATTTTTCTAAACTGGCGTGCACGTCATCAAACAGCTGTGCGATGAGGTTTTTTCGTACCAACGTGATTGTTTTCGATAATATGCATAACAATAGTTTAAGAATCGAAATTAATCTGAGGATCATTTGTTACATAACACTGATCACCGGTGGTTATAAATAGGTAATCGGTGTATTAACCGCGGACACAATTTTCGCCTGCCAATCATGTAATAAATCATGTTATGTTGGCATTTGCGATATGTTTTCGGCGACGATGCCACTTCTTTTTCATTAACGCATGCCCAACTTCTTTGACGTCTAACTTGTTACATTTGATCGATTATTACAATGCATATTTTGCCATTGTAGATGTTAAACCATAACCACAAGATTGATATCTGTACGATAAACGGCAGAGAAGTCGACGAATTTGATACGAACCGCGCACTGTCGCACAAGATTACACGGACGCAACAGCTGATTGCAGCGATTTTTAAATACCCAGGACAGCTGGCAACCTTCTAAAATTGTGCCATCATTATTATGATTATTATTTTGATGACGTGCACGCCAGTTTAGAAAAATCAGAGTATAGTAAATTTTCTCTACTTTTAAAAAATGATCTTCCAATGATCGACTGACATATAGACAAATTTATACGACCTGCTCATCCATATCATGAGAGTATTGAAGAGAATCAGCACTTAACTCAATGCTACTGTGGTAATTGTAATTATATAATCAACTCAAAGACTGAATTATTCTTAAGTAGTTTCCTGCAGGGAATAATACTAACACTAACATTAACGATCCACTTAATTTAAATACAGAAAATAGCAGGAAAAACTTAATAATACTGTAATGAATCGTTTTACCTTGCACTTTCTTTTGTCTGGGGTTGTGAATACGGTGACAGTTTTATGAGCTCTTGGACCATTTGGGATACAGCATTGTGAAGCCTCTGGCCGATCAATGCAATCCTTATGTCAGGACATTGTGCTATTGAATGGTGCTAAAAACATACATAGTATTAGGCGAGATATATATATATATATAGTTAATCGACGATCTAAATTGAAAGACGCCAGAGAATGTAATATAAACAACATCGTTATAAATGCCCCTAGGTATATTAAACTCAAGTTATTAGCACACCTCTTTCAGTGGGCAACCGGTTTCAATGTGCAGGGTATTGTCCGTTCCTTTGCACCCGGAGAAGTTGCTGAAATAGAAAATCAACACAACATTATACATTTACCAATAATGAATGTAGGTAGTCATTTTAACTGTTGCACATCTTTTGCTCAAGGAGTGGACAGCAAATAACTGCTACTAACTCCAGAATTACTAGTAAAAATGATCATTTAACCTACAATAACTGGGTACTCACCTGTTTTGAAACCAATATAAACCATTATAACACTAACCCAGAAGACCTACCGACTAAACTGTAGTCGAGGTTTCTTTAAAATATTCTTGTTAACTAAAATATTAGTTAAAACTTGTAATTAATTAAATTTATGAAACTATGGTACGCAACCCATTTCATGAGGGGTATGTTTGGTTGCAGTAATGTAAGGGGCAATAAGCGTAAAAGTTTCGCTGTCATCCGATAGATGTCCAAATGTCACAAAATTTGAATTTGTTTTGTTGAAATATACATTTAATTTGCTTTTAATTACACAATTATGCACTGTATATGAGTGCAGAGGTACTTAGGTTTGATTTTATACACTACAGAACTTGATTTAAGTAGTTTTAAAAATTGTTTAAAAACCGGGACTAACGAGTTCAGCCAATTGCCGCTTGATGGCGCTAAACTTGGAAAAAAATAGAATTTTGCTTTTTATTCAGTTAATATACAACTTGAAGCAAAACTAATTACAGATTCGGATTCAGCGGACCGTACTCTATAATCCCATCATGTTAAATTATCCGTGCCGGTCCCAATAGTGTCAGGTTCGAAAAGAGTGCACTGTTTTAATTTTGCAATTATTTACGTTATTAAGCGACCTAGGTCAAAAATAATTGCAGATTCGGATTCAGGAGGCGGAAATCTATCGATTTCATGTATTGGTTTTGCCTGAAACAGCGTTTTTGAAAATTTTCTAAAATTTTGCGCCTCCGAAAATATTTTTTTCTGACGTTATTAAGCGTCTGCGCCAATTTTTTCTTGCAGATTCGGACTCAGGAGGCAAAAATCAATTGAACTGCTATCTCAGCTCAAAAAAAATTTTGTCAAAATTTCCGTAAAAACCGCAAGGGGTTAACCTTCAGAAATTTTGGGACAAAAACATCAACTTTCGAATTTTGACAAAATTTTTGCACCATTCGATTCGTCAAGCTAATGCAAATTTCGGGTCCAAAAAGTTCCCCGAAAAAAAAATTAGTTTTCGAGAAATTTTGTAAAATAAGGTGAAAAATGGTGTTTCTTATTATCTGATTTTCTCGGTTATTTAATTGGCTGGGTGAAAAATAACTACAGATTTAGATTCGTGAGGACGAGGGCTATCGATTTTATTTGACGATAATTTTGATTGGATGCTTAATTAAAATAATAGCACAAAAATTCTTGCAAGGTTAGTTGAAGCGCTTGCCGCCAGATGACGCCCGAGGTAAAAATCATTTGTAATTTAAATCGCGAATTTCACTCCGACGGTTTGGAGCAAATATTTTGGGAATGGCGCATTGAAAGATAACTAAATTGTGTATTCTTAATACCAATATGCTAGTTAATGTCAGGGATAAATCTAATTAATATTGATACGCCAGTTTTTGAGTAATTGTCGTTCAAATATGAGCAACTTTTGAGCCTACACGAGGATGCGCATAAATTCATGTTTGCAAGAAAAAAATATTATCGGAAAAATCCTACATCAAATATTAATTAAATTACGTACAGTCATTACTAACATGTTCTTCGTTGTCAGTAATAATATGTGTTGACTTTCATACGCTAGAGTTAGAGATGTAGTAATTTAAATATTCGATGTAGCATACAAAGTCACATATGCCCGCACCAATTGTTATTAAGCGCGCATTGGATATTAATTATCTGACACGTGTCTATTACCTGTATATTACTCTAATAATATATAACACGTGCTATCTATTAATGTATTACATTAATATTGATGCGATACTTTTCGATTTGTCAGCAACACATAATCTAAACATTGTGTAAACCTGCCATAAGAACAGAGTTGTGTAATTGCGAATGTTATCGCAATGATTCGCATGCATCAAAATTGTTAGGACTGTAGAGCTGTTAAAAACCCAGCTGTTATTGCCAAAACTATGGCCAAAATCTTCGATGTAGTCGTGCAGATGAAGCAACGTGGATTGAAGTCCAGTCTGACTCCCGAGCAATACGAGTTGAAGTACCAGAAAAAGAATCAGTTGTAATTTACATTTTCGAATATAAATTTGTAATTGAAATTTTGTTGTTTCAATTTTCACTTTCAATAGTAATTGCACTCTTCAAGTTTTTTTTATATTCATAACATTTCATTAACAAAAATGCATTCTAATTTTAATTCGTCGTTTCTTTTAGTTGCAATAATGTAAATATAATTTAAGGTTGTTATATTATTTAATAATGAAAATACAATTCATGCCTAAAGTTTTAAAACGGAGAATTATGTGATATAAAACTAAAACAAACGCATTAGGCACCTCATTCTTTGTATAATTTATTAAGCAACTGTTACATTTTACATGAAATTGAATGATTGCCAACAGGTCATATCCACTTTGAGAACGAAATTAAGTTTTAGTGTACAAAAATATAAATAAATTCTAAATATAAACAAATACCTCAACGTCGTCGTATTTACAATGACTCAATGAAACGAAATCAAGATGCGATAGTATGGTGCAAAATCGGAGATCAATTGGCGATAAGCAGAATTCATATGCTATAGTTGAACAGACACGGATTGCAACCATTATTGAATGCGAGACTTAAACCAGTAATAAATCGTCCATTTAAGCAAAATTGTTTAGGTGAAACAAGAATTCACGCTCGGTCAAATTGAACCGAACTGTTCCAAAGACTGCTAAAGGTACGTGCAAATCAGGTAATTCCAGGATTAAATATATTAATTACAATAATAAGTTAAATCACGACATCTTCCAACACCAGGACCAGGCATTCAAGATACCTTCACAATCCAATCAAAGGCCATCGAGGCCTGACATTATTTACCAGAAATTATTTGGAACTGTACCCTTTAAAATACGCTACTCATGTTCGTAGTTTTCTCATAAAACAGCATGTATGCCGTGCTCTGCAAAACCTCGTCCATGCTGACTTCTCTTATCTCTACATCGGAAGTATAAAACCACCTGAAAATATATTATTAACACCTGTTACAATTTAAAACAAAATGACGAATTTATTGGTCTGCAATAAATACCAGCAGAACATGTTCGTTTGTTAAAATATAAAATGATATGACATTGACTGGCAAAATCATTTCAATTCTAATTTCTAACGGTTTGCGGCAGCAAATCACCAAAACAAGGCAACCAAATTGTAAAAAACTTACTTAGAAGACTGATTCCCTCGCCTGTATGTTACAAAATGCCCCGAATAGGCATCTCCTGTATGAACGACCACTGCGGCCAGCTGATATACGTTTCTCCATTCCTGGCTCATGTCGCTGAGCGATCCCGCATTCCACGAGTGCGGCATGCTATTAGAAAGCGGACTGCCTCCTTCACTGGTGCTTGTGTACAACTAAAACATGTTGTAAGAGTTAAAAAAATTATTGGAACTTTATTTAAAAATAAACTTTGTTTAAATGTTCCCCCTCAATGATACACCGGAGAATTCAACGTACGAAGTATGTAAATAATTCTTACATTATTCGAAACTCTGCGTTGGTACTGGGCTTGAATGAATGTGTAAGCAGCTAATGAGAGGCGCATCGGGAACTGCACGTAATCCTGCCTCTTGGATATGCCACTGGAGTTCCACGTGTTCCTAGATATGTGCAGGCACAAGCAAATTGGCAGCTGAAAAAAATCGTTATTCAAATAACACTAGTCACAGAAAACTCACATCCTCCGATCAACCATAACAGTGACCAGCAATACCTTGCATAGTCAGGGCAATCAGTTTACTGATATCCAGACTGTTTGAAACCGGATTAATTGAGGAAATAACTTGCCGAGTCTAGGTACATACATATACAATGGGGAAATCCCCAAAACTAATGAAATAATGTATAATGCACATAAGCTGCGCAAGAGAATTAACCACTAATTTTTAGGGGGTTTAAACCAGACTGATCGAAGCCAGACTGTGTAATCAGGCCAGTATCTATAGTCTGTACTTGAGCATGAGTTCGACCCAAGTCATATATTTGTGTATATTTGGTTGCGTTTGGTACATAAACGTTTATAGAGAATACGCAACAAAATATAAGACTTGAGTCGAACTCATGCTCCAGTACGGGCTATAGATACGGGCCTCAGAGCTACCTACCTTGCCGAAGTTTAAAATTTTAATCTGCTTGGAGAGCATGGGGCGGTCCGTCGGGTCTCTGTCCTTGTTGCAGTGCTCGCACAGCACGTCGGGGATCATCTCCGGAGTGACGAAGTTCGTCAGCAGCTGGTGCAGTTTGTGCCTGCCGTAACCCAGGTCGCCGATGCCGGACGGTAGTGCCAGTGACAGGCTTTCAAATTTATCGTAGCGCACGCTAGACTGGAACACAAACAACAAAATTATTAATGCATAATTTATAAGAAGAGTAACGCTTGGCAGCTCTACTTAATTAGCATAATTTATAATTCCGCCGCTGCACAAGTACCTTGTGGCCGCATTCGGTGCATCTTAACTGACTAGTGAGGGTCCCGCTGAAGGGATGGGATATAGGCTGCGGAGGAGGACCAGCTATCTGCAGGGACCGGCAGGACCTTGATATCCATCTGTAGCGGTGGCCGCCGGCGAAATTCAAGCTGAGGGGCCTGCCGAAGTCGTTCAGGGACATCACGCTGCCCCTCGGATCGTAGTCGGACGGCGCGGGGCTGCACGATCTGTCGTCGAACGGGGTGAGCAACAAGTCATTTAGTCCCAAAGCGTCAGACAAGCAGCCAGCCTAAAATCACAATTATGTTATAGAATTAGTTAAATTGCGGGCCAATGTTGACTAAGATTTTTTGTTTTTTCCATCTGTTTCTACTATAGTTGGATAAAATATCCGAACATATACTTTAAACATATCTTGTATAATACAACATTTAATACACATTTAAATGATTAAAAACTTTAAGTGAATATAGAAATAAATTAGAACCAAAATAACGTGAGCAATTAATGCATGTAAATCTGGTTAAAGATGTTAAAAAACCGCAGTATATAAAAAATAATTGCCGGGGCAAAAGTCCCATAAATAAATTATAAATTTATAGGTGGTAATTAATCAGTACCATAACGGCTCCTTTAAGGATGGTGTAATTACTTACTTTCCTGACCATTTTGGTGCTTTCCTCATCTAAAGTAGTTAATATAACATTCAATAATTCATGAGCGTCTTGTTCATCGGATGGAATAACCCAGCCAAGTCTCTTTAAAGCGTTTATAACAGCCGCCGGGGCATACGTCTCCTGTACGGACCTATGAGTGCCATTGACCACTGCAAAGAAAAACTGGGTAACATAAACACTGCGCACCGCCACGGTGGTATTTACCCGACAGAACTGTAGCCAACGTCGATCGCAGGCTGGTCTCCTTGGCGAGCCGGTCGCGCTCCAGCCATGCAATGAATTGCGGGCAGGCGGCCAAGGCGTGCAGTATAGCGTTCAAGAAGCACGTCTTGCCCAGGTTGACCAGGCCGGCGAGCCGCCCCCTTCCACTGCTGCCCGTTGATGGGCCCCAGAACACGAAGGCACCCACGACTGCTGCGGCTGTCAGACCTGCTGCGACCAGCAGCCGCTCGGACTCCATCATTAGGGCAGTCGGTGTTTGGTGTAAACTACATTAATTCGATTAGATATGTGAGCCTGTTGGTAGCAGGCACTGCAGCTGCATAACCTCACTGTTCGATTTTTGTCCGGATCTACCTGCAATTGCGGATCGAACATTAGTGCACGCAAGGGGATCCCCAGGCCAGATAACGGCTGGATTATCCGAATTATTTATATTCCTACCTTTTGCAGAAAACATCGCTGGCAGCTCTAATAATTTTCATAATTCCGTTGACATGAACTGACTGTCTTTTTTGAGATGTCAATTTACAACTGACTAGAAGCTGTCCAAATAATTATTTGAAAAACGAGGCACTAAAATAACGATGGATGATAATGATACAGACCCCAGCGTTTATAATTTAATTACAAGACTGTGTGAAAAGACCCTCAGTTTGAAAAACATTGGAACTACGAATCGAAACGTTAAGCGCTTGAGGAGTAAAGCCTTCGACATTTTATTGGGCAAGCGAATCGTTAGTCAAGGTACTTGCATTGTATTTATGGTGATTACCTTCAAATGCCATATATTTAATTGTTACATCTTTAATAACGGTGACCTATAAGACACGGTTTAATAATGTACTGGCCGGTTACTTTCCGAGTCCATTTCATCATCATAGAGCCTTTCAATCCAGTCAGATTATGGCTAACGCTGTGGCGATTGTATCCATTTATTGAGGTGGATAAACCCTCTTCCTCGTTGGTTTAGAGTTTGTTGTGAGTCTCGGCTATGCCTTTTATTTTCTTCCACTCATTTCAGTCTCTGCATATCATTTTCCTGGACTGGAAGGGTGGACTCCCTTGAGGACTATCCTTGTCTAACTTTAGCGTGAACTATGATTGACTCTTACATCGTTATTCATAAAAATTTGAACCTTGGTTTAGCGGTGGTTTAGTGGTGTTTTACAAACGGTTACCAAGGTTACTAAGATTAAACCACTGTTAAGCCACGGCTTAAATTTTTATGAATAACACTGTAAATTTCATCCTGGGTTGCTTTCGAGTAGCCCCATGAACTTTAAAAAATAACAAGGGCATGGTTTCAGTGGGTACAATCCTTGTATAAATAATAATAAAATAATAATGTATAAATTATGGCACAATATTTTTCTATTACAGATACAATTATTTGCCTGGAAGGCACAAACGATCCGTACTGCCATATTTTAGCATGGCAATATGTGTTAATTAAAGACCTCAACCTACGCAAACACGCAGCTGGCATTGAATCGTGTCTGGAGGCTTTAAAGAAATCTACGATCGAAGAAAAAGTGCTGCGGAATGTTCTGCATGTGTTATTGCAACTTAAAAATCCACCTCCAGCTGATACGACTTTTGTGGTATGTATTTTAATAAGTAAAAATATAATTATCTGTGTTTGAAAGAGACTAGATAATTACTGGGGTGTGTAAAAGCAAATCACGCCTTGAGATAGTTTCAAGACTATATCATCTTCTCATCCTTGATAATCAATGCATGTATTGCTTGTACAAGCCTCACCTATGGAAGCAATTTTTTTTTTCGGATATTCATTAACAACCTACTAAAATTTCAATGTGATTGTTCAACACCCTAATTTGTTGTAGTTGTTGAATGTCTACGAGCACGTGAAATGTTTCAGACACCATCCATAGACGATGTGAACACAAAGTTTTTCAAGTACTACGAGCCGAACAAATTCAAACTGCCGAACTCGTTTATCTGCACCAAGGCTAAATACAAGAACGACTCGTTCTGCCTGCAAAGAAAATTGAGCAGGAAGAGCTTCATACAGAGCTTGACCTCGCTGAAAAGTAAACAATCGTCTGGCTCGTTATCATGCCGGCAATCGTGCTCCACGCAGGACGACAATTTGAAGCACGACGAAGGTTACGAGTCCGCCAGGAAAAGTAAGTTAAGACTGAATGTGTAAGAATATAAGCTTTATTATTGCAGTCCAACTTGAGTACTGTTTATGCTGGCACGTACTGTATTTAAAGTGAATTTTCACATGTATTTTAAAATGTGAACCGTCCAAATTTCCTGATGCCCTGTAAATATTTCAAAATTAAAAAGTTTCAGATTTCACGTCTGATATATGGCACATTGTTTCCCAAACAAAATTTACGAACCGCAGAACATGGGAAACGATCAGAGACCCGACACCAGAGAAAGAGTTACCGTTCGCATCGGAGTGCCCAGCGGAGGTCTGCTCTGCCCTCTTCGACTGGCAAATGCTCCAGTACAGCAGTTTATTAACGGACGGAGAAGTGTACTGCACGACCATCATCAGCAAGGAGCAGTTCATCGTAGACATGAAGAACATATTGGGTAGCGTCTTCTTAAGAATTTTAATTAAAAATTTGTGGAACATTGTAAATGAATTATTTAAATAAAACAACTTTGTTTGATAATGACTAGACATTAGTCGAAACTGCAGTCATTAAATATTTTCAAATATAAAAGTGTGAGTGTAAATAACAAAGTTGTTTTATTTAATTTATTAATGAAAAATCTTTAATTGAAAATCTTAATGATGTTTGTAATTGCAGTTGGCGTTGCTTCTCGTACGTTCACGTATGATGGTTCTAATAACATAGTTATGGTACCCAACGTTTCGGTGCAAGGCATTTCTCATCTGGCGTTGAAGTCGTTTAGTAATGAAGTTATATTTTGCGGCACTTGTTATAAGGCACTGAGTGAGATGGTCGCCATCGATCCGTATAGTGGGGAACGGAAACAAAAGGGGTACATATTTTTGGTAAGAATAATTATTAGGTACCAATATTAATATCAGTTATATCGCACTAATGCCCGTAGACTTTGTGCTTTCGCCACCAAAATATAACTATATTTCTTGGCATCTGCCAGATGTTAATTATTTAAATTATTAACACCAGAAAATGCCGGCATTTTGTATTCTCGTCTGTTACTGGCCTAATAGCTACATTTATTATTTTAGGAGCTGTGCAAGAGTATTGAGCAATACTTACTATACTACAGGATAGCGGCTCTTTCACTGCCCGATACCAAGGGCTTGCTTCAACACCACAACCACATACGGAAGCTGTCCGCTCATTTACACGTACTTTCATCGGTGTGCAGAGTGGGGCCCTTCAGTAAATCCAAGCAAATACCGCACGGCGTGGCCTTGCTGAATTATCTGTACGAAAAAGTTTTGGGGCTGCTCAACAAAGATGTCACCATGGTCTTGTATTCCATATTATACCCGTGCCTTCAGATCTATTTCAAGTACGCTCAACCTTCATCGTTCGTACGTGAATATTTATTTAAATATTTTTAGTTTGTTCCTACGGCAGTGGATATTGGAAGGTTACGTGGTCGATCCGTACAATGAGTTCTTCATTACTGTTTCACACAAATATGTATCAACAAGAGGCAGGACGTATTGGACCAGGAGTTACACAGTGGTTGAGGATATCGTTCCGCAATTCCTGATGGGCCTGCGCACGCAAATTCTCAAGTGCGGAAAAACTATGAATCTCCTAAAACTATGCGTTCCCAACGTAAATATATTATAAACCTGGCAATTTCTTTATTCCAACTTAAGTCAACCTAAACGATGGTCACAATAAACTGTCATGTTTTGTTAAGTACATTGACTGTTCTATTCGTTTATTGATTTATTGGTTTATTTTATCAAATCTTAGCAACTGTTTATATTAGTACAAGATGTTCTGCAATCCTTTGAATGCAAGTAATTAATTAATTTATGAATTTTTAGTCACCCACTTGCAAGTATTTAATGGGAAAAAAACCAAAGCTGCTGCAGTGTTGTTTGACTTACGAGCAGCTAAAACTATTAGAAAACAACGTACGATGCTATTACTTGGAGGTAATTGCGGAGAGCGGGCCTAGATTCTCCATGAAAAATTTATTAAAGATGTCACGTGAACAGGAGGAGATATTTTTTACCATGATTGCAAAGCAACGGGCGCAAACTGTCATGAGAATAGAAAGTAAGTAGGTCCCCAAAATGTTTCGAATCGGTAACCCACAAATGATTGTTTCAGTGGAGAAATTACAGGACGCCAAAATATTAGCCGACAAGAAGCAGGAAAAAACTAGGCTGCTGCGGGAACAATATGAGCTCGCAATCCACCAAAAAGAAATCGCCAAGCTCGCGGAATTGGAGCAGGAGTTGCAAATCAATGAGAGCCTAACGAAGATGAAGAAGTTGGAGGAAAAGATTATTAAAGAAGAAGCGTAAGTTTGTTTACAATGCTTATTGCTGGTTTGAATGTAGGAGAGAAAATATTCATGCTTACTGTTTTTGCAGAGAGAACTTGATCAAATATTACGATAACTTATTCGAGGAGTCCGACAAGCGTAAGCTATCGATTACCAAACACATGGAAACAATTCAAAAGTACCAACTTGTTGCTGACGTACAAAATTCATCCAGCAGCGAAACTTTTTTTACAGTAAACGATGAACCTATAGCAAACCCCAGCAATACGCTTGAAACGATAGTATCACTGGATATGATCAACGCTAACGAAGAAAGTACCCCCGGTGTATTTGAATTACCTCATAAAAATAAAGAGAAGATTATGGGATCTGATATACACGCAAGCGATGATGCGCCTCTTCATGAACAAAAATTGAATTCCGGTGTGCCTCTGACAGAGGCTCAGAGGAACAAAAAGAAAGTAATGAGTGTGGAAATGGGGATTGGCTGTGAATACGTGCAACCGAAGGTTTGCCATTTAACCGAAGCCATGATGGAAGCCAGGAGAAACAAAACAAAAGTACTGAATGTAGAAATGGGGATCGACGTGAGCATCATCGAACCCCCGTTCATTAAAACCGAAGTTGAGTTAACTGAGGGGCAAAAAAATAAATTAAAGGTGTTGTCTGAAGAATTTGGTATAAGTTCTACGCCGTTAACGAATTTAGAAATCAACAGGAACCGAAACACGGTGAGCAATGAATGCTTCTTTGGTGTTACGCAACACATTAAATGCGATAACGAAAACTTCATCAATGAAAACTTAGTAGAAGAAGAGACCATAACCGAACAAGAAGATACATTAACAGAATCACACCAAAACGATCAGTTGAACGATAATTATATAATACCACCGGAACAACCATATAAAAAACATGCAAATTTAAAATTAGATTTCGAACAAATAAAAAAGCCGGCGAACGAGAACATCAACAAACTTCGCCAACCAATTTCGTTATTTGGGAATATTAAAAGTCCGAACTTTGAGTTCCCCAAACCAATGTCCGTAGATACCACCCCTTTATTTGAATTCTCGCCGTTGCCAAGATTCCCCGAGCGGTTAACCTTGGAAACACTATCAACGGCCGCTAGTAATTTTACGGACGAAGGTTTTAATTTCCAAATGGAAAAAGGGGCCCCTTTTACGAAAATTGTTGATGTAGATCCGATAAACAGATTTTCAAAAGACAAAGTCGATAACCTTTCGGTCAACTGTTTAAACTACTTCATCCAGCAGAGTGTTGGGGTGCCACTGAAAGCGCAATCAAATTTGCTGCAGAACGAGTTATTAAAGTACTTCATTAAAGATTTAAATTATGTAAATCATTTGATTAGTTTGCGCAGCTACTTTTTCCTATTGGACGGCGAGTTCGCTAGGAATATTACCGAAGGGCTCTTTGAAAAACTGTATGAAGTCGATTGTCCCAAAGATTTGATTAACGTGAACACGTTGAAGCATTTGGTATTTAACGCCATCGATTTCAGCTCCAAGTGTAACGACAACTCAGACTGTTTGAGCTTCAAAATCAACACGATACCGAAACGGTTCGATTTGGGCGACATTTCAGTTTTGGACTGTCTCTCGTTAAGTTATAAAGTACAGTGGCCGCTCAACATTCTTCTGCCGTCCGATACAATTGCAAAGTACGATGAAATTTTCAAATTCCTATTGAAATTACATCGAGTGTCGTGGGTTTTAAAGAAAATTTTTATGGTAATCATTACTGCTTAATAATATTCTTGATTAATTAATAATTTGTAATTTTTTTAGGAGATGAAATTGCTGACGAAGCAGGTTGGTAAAAATGCGCCGTATCTACTGTTATCACCGCAGTATCAAGCACTGCATCACTATCGCCATATAATGACACATTTCGTGCAAACACTGCAGACGTACATGATAGGAGAAGTCGTTCAAAGCAGTTGGGTCAATTTCGAGGACAATCTTGAGTCCGTTACTAATTTAGATCAACTATATTATTTACACACGGCCTACATTAAAAACATACTTTTTATGTGAGTTATTTAGAATTAATATTGCATTGATAATAATTTGTTGCTTTCCTGGACGGTGATAATACATATAAATTTTTAGGTGTCTCTTAAACCAAAGGTCAGCACCCATAAGGAAAGTCGTAAACAACATCTTCATTATAATATTGAAGTTCTACGACTATTTGAGGTCTCGCCTCTGGGAGTTCGATGAAGACGTTTATGTGCACCCGAACTACAGGAAGCTCGAGGGGATTTTCAACAACTTCATCGAATTCGTTCAGTTCCTGTTTAGGACGGGCCGGAAGGTTGCTAGGGTCGGGTATCAGCCTCAGTTGTTCCAGCTGGTCGATATGTTGGATATCAACGAGTTTTACTCCAAGAATAACGTTCACCAGAGTGTTACTTAAATATTGCTAGTTGAGTCTATTTATTGTTATTTATTTTTATCTCCTGTAAGATTTACTAACGACGTTAATTTGTTAATACTCGCCAATACTGTGCCATTTTCTATTTTAACATGTTAATGTTATTAAAACCGCACTTTTATTTTGTATATGTAATAAAATATGGATATATCTATGCAATTGAGTTGTAATTTATTGGGGCAAGACTAAATAATGTATTGGTTTGTTTAACAATGTGCAACTTTTGTTGGTATAGCTAATAACGATACTTGAGAATTGTTAATCTTGAATATATTTATTTGATTAGGTTTAACATAGTTATTATACCGGTATAATAACTAGTTATTATAGTATAGACCTAATAGACCTAGTATAGATAATATAATAGACCTAATCATTTATTTTGTGCAAATTAGTACTCGAGGAGGTAGTATGTATGCAACCAGTCGTACATCTATGAAATTGTAGTTGCCGAGCTTATATTATCATAATCTATAAAAATATATCATTAAATTGTCAATAAATGTGTTATCCCTGCTGATGAAAGGTATTAATAATTGATTTTACTTAAATTTTGGACAAGAAATAACTACGAATTTAGATAATATCGTGGTATGTATTTATAATTAATATTCTGGATCATCAAAATCAGTTTAAACATTATTCTGATCCTGCTGATTACCATTTATCTTTGTAGCTACATCTTGTATCTTTGTAACTCTGCTGGTATTTACTTCAAGATCTCATATGCAGAATGTTATCTTCGACCTATACCCCCGGGTAATGATAATATTTTTGAGGTTATCATGACTACCGTTAGATACTCAAAGTTTATGCTACGATTCAAAGCAATTGTTTTGCTGCTACTGTATCTAATGTTCTAAACAAAGTTCAAAGAATTGGTGTTCAAAATTGTATTGCTAAGAATCGGCAAAACATTTGAATTTGTTTACGTCAACTTCCACGCTCATAGCTAACGTCTTATTTCAGTCGAACTGGAAACTACTTGATCCAGAGATCAACTTCGAATATGCTGAAGCCCAAAGCACTTTCTCAGGTCCTCGGCCAGGCCAATACAGGAGGCGTGGAAAATACCATGTAAGTGCAAGGCGTTAATACTAAATAATTATGCTTGCGAATCGAAATTTTCTGAGAAGAAGATTTCGATATGTATGATGCTAGTAATCCTACTGCTCCTCTATCCGTGGTATAATACTAGTATGTATTTATTATAGAAACTATTTCATAAATTGATCAAATTGTATGTCCATCACGGCTTTGGCCTGTAATAATAATAATAATAATAATAGTTTATTGGTGCGAATGATATAAAATCTTACACAAGTCAATACATGAAATTAAATAATTGAGTAGCTGAAATAGCATGACCATTCACATACAGGCAGCAGGTACATAACAATCTTAGTAGAGCCCTACTGTGCTTATCTTAATATCATGCCTTATTCCATTATCAATTTGAAATTATTTTCCGTTTAAAATCCGTCATCGAATCCCTGCTAAACTTTCCGTTTTCCCTCCTGTAGGTTGCTCAACCCCGAGGGTTCGCTGCTGGCATACAGCGGCTACGGGGACAACGATGCCCGCGTGACGGCGGCCATCGCCAGCAACATCTGGTGCGCCTACGAGCGCAGCGGCTCCAGCACGTTCCACGAGGACAGGCCGCAGGTGATCCTCATGGAGTGCGCCGAGGGCCGCATCGCCATCACCCAGGTGGCCCACCTGCTGCTTTGCCTGTACGCCCGCAACAACGTCGGCTTCGGGATGCTCAAGGAGAAGGCAAACACGCTCGCGCTGTACCTCGAGGGGCCACTCAAGCAGATCGTGTCGTCTTGACGATGAGACCGGCGACGATGTATTATAGGAAATTCCAGTTCGGACTCAATTTATCAATTTATGCTTCAATATGTTCCTCATATTTATGTAAGATCAGTATTTGACTGTGTTTATGTATGTAACAAGATGTATGTAGAATAAAATTTCTGGTCAAGTTTGCGCTGGTTTTTGTAAGCATTGCAAATCATATACCTGCAAGAAATTTATGACAGTTCCGAAACGCACAGTGTGTTTAGGCAGGTATGGGTTTAATTCACATGACTTAGGTATATTATACGTGAGAATGATAAACCGATAATGAGTTCAAGTAATGAGAAACCTTCATTCTAAAAACTGTTACAAATTACATATCAACTCAAACGTGATTGTTAATTTGATTGCACATGTCATAAATAACTAGTGGTAGTGATTAAATGAAACAAGTAAAACTTATTGTATTCTATGTTATTTTTATTTTCTATTCAAGTCCTTTTTTAATACACAAACATTTAGTTACTTAATAAAAATGGCTTATAGTTAGAAAATCACAAAAATTATAGCGCATAGTCTCTATAACTCACCTAAGAGACGTGAAATAATATATGAACATAATATGAAGTAGAAGAAGAGGAATCACTTTCTCTTGCTACAAATTCACTAAAATGTCACCTTTTTACATACTTTGTTAATTTCTGGATCGGATCATAATGACATAAACTTATTGTAACTGGTTTATTCATTTTTTGAATGCATAATCCGAGTGCCGTTTAATTGCATTCGGTATTCAATACGTGGAAAAGAATTCTTTACAGATTCGGTTAAACGGCAGACTGATTACGTCAAGTTTTACGCTACCCCTATATCATTTATATATATGATTATATCCTCTAATCTAAGATTATTTTTTTAATTTCTATAACACTAGAAATAATCGTACTTAACTGCAAAACGTAATTTAACTTGTATGTGCACATCTTTGTACTTCTCCCAATTAAAGCACCGGGTGTTTTGAATATAAATATACAAAATGCAAGTTTACAGATCCACAATTGAATCGATAATTTATATAAATCACCCAGTGATTACAATCAAAGACGTTACACATTTGAATGACTACCACATCTTAAAATTTGACATTTCTAGATTAACTTGCAGAAGCTTTTGGCCAGTTTCATTTATGAAAATTGGATAATGCTTAAAATAAGGCCTTTGTGTTGATTATCACTAATGAAGGTAGAAATTTCAATGAAGTCATTATGATGTGGCACTCTAATGCAAAAGAACGTACTAACGAACGAATTTAATTTAGGAATATATAATCTTTATACTGTAGACTGAAGAGTCGGGTAATAAATGAGGAGATACGTTACTAATAGTGGGTACCTCTATAAATATTGCACCATAAAATTGATTAAACGTAGAATTTTGTAACATTTGTCCTTACCATAAAAATATTGCTTTTTAGCGTTTCTCTTGCTAATAAATTAACTAAAAAAATTTAAATCATGATAAAATATAATCGTCACTAAAACTAATTAATTATTATTACACATTCAGTACTGGAACTGTATTTTAACGTTTAAAAATTTCGTGCGTGTATTATATCTCATTAGTCTCGGACTGCTGCACGTAGCTTTTAAAACATAAAATACAGTTTGCAGTAAAATTATTCATTATATCACACATACGGATTAAGAATGTTTTTTTTTTATCGGTTCATTAAAAAAGGGACCCGTGTATTAATTTTTCTTTAAAGTCATTTTCACTTAAATAAAACACAATGTAGTCCTATGGTTTGGGTAGGTAAACTAAGGTAGCTTCTCGCTTGCATTTTATCGTACAAGATTACTGTTTCTGTTTAGACTAGTTGTAATTGCAGCTTGTGCTCAGAAGATCAGACCCTAAAACAAGAAAAAACAAATGAATCTCGCCCTGTAAACCGGGCACGGTAATGTTACCTGGTCTACCGTAATGAATCTGTGCCGTTAGGCTCAGAGCCTGAAGCGGGACTGGCCTGCGAAGAAGAAGAGGCCCTAGTGTTGTGTGAACTTTCGTATTCCATGACCTCCTGATAGATCAGCTCCTTCCATTGCTCGACCGTGTGCTCACGCTCGTCGACGCTATGATCGTACGGACCGGGGGCCGGCTGCACCGAGAACAACGACAATTCAGCACCGGAAATCACCCGGGCCGGCTTCAAACTTACAGCGTTAACCTCGCCCTCATCGTACCAAACGTTTATGTAAGGATGGAGCAAAGCGTCGTCGACGGATATTCTCCTGGCCGGATCGATCACTAGCATCCGCGACAGCAGGTCCCTGGCCTGGCTCGCCTTCAGCCTGTTGTGCTCGTTGCTGTCCGACGGGAACAGCAGGTCCGGGAACAGCTTGTCGAACGAGAAACCGGGGTATCGAGGCCTGTTTTCCACGTAGTTGCGCACGGTCGGCTGCAGCTTCACCATAAACTGGGACGAGGGCGTCCCCAATTGTTCTGAAAAATTCAAACAATCAATACTCCAGTTAAATTACAAAATGTTCAAAAAATTCACAGCACAGAAATTTTACATTTGGTCTTGTTTCATGTAATAGATTTCCAGTGACCACAAGTGATATTAACTCAATTTTTATGTAAAGTCGCCGCCTGTGTAAGATTTATGAATGTGTTTTAATTATAAGAATTAATGATAATTAATGCTTATTAATGATAAGCATACGTATGGCATCTTTTACGGTAACTTTAATCTAAACGTCATGTAACTAAATAACTGTTCAAAAAACTTAAATAATCAGGTGTATTACATATCAAAAAATGTTAGCAGTAACGTGCATGTTACTTGACAGAATCATATTCGAATGTAAGATGCATTTATGGCATCAATACATCAAGTAAAATTAATTGATTATATGTAATATAAGCATTAATTTATTCAAAATCGATATTTGAGTGGTAAATGATGTAGGCAACCAGTTGTACGCTGGAGTAACAACAGGTTGCCTAGGTGTAATTGCCAAAAGTAGGAATGGCGCCAAATAAAGTTGGTTTAAAAGTGCGCACATATTTGCTAATAAAAAGGATTAATAATTGTGTTTTGTAGCATTTATGAAGAGAGGTAACTGCAAAATAACATCAATATTGCGGTATGTATGAATTTGAATTGAAGAATTATACTCGCTACCCCCTCAGCATAAATACTCCGACAGAAGACTTTGATTGATTGCAATTACATGAATTTGAATTCACTGCAATTACATGAAATTAAATTAATTGCCGTTATACGACATTAAATTAATTACGATTCAAGTTAACTATACATAGAACATTTTAAGCAAATTAAATATAACAATTAGAAATAAAACTCATTACTTTGTTAGTATCACTTAAAATTATTTATTGATCTGTTACTAGTTTCGACTATACTCTCGAGTATACTCTGTTTGAAAATGACTACTCAAGTAGTCGAAACAGTAACAGATCAATAAATAATTTTATGTGATACTAAGAAAGTAATGAGTTTTATTTATAATTGTTTTATTTGTTTGCTTAATTTGCTTACTCTCGAGTATACTCTGTTTGAAAATGACTACTTAAGTAGTCGAAACTAGTAACAGATCAATAAATAATTTCATGCGATACTAAGAAAGTAATAAGTTTTATTTATAATTGTTTTATTTGTTTGCTTAATTTGCTTACTCTCGAGTATACTCTGTTTGAAAATGACTACTTAAGTAGTCGAAATTAGTAACAGATCAATAAATAATTTTATGTGATACTAAGAAAGTAAGTATGAGCTTTATTTATAATTGTTTTATTTAATTTGCTTACTCTTGCGTATACTCTGTTTGAAAATGACTACTTAAGTAGTCGAAACTAGTAACAGATCAATAAATAATTTCATGCGATACTTAGAAAGTAATGAGTTTTATTTATAATTGTTTTATTTAATTTGTTTAATTTGTTTACTCTCGAGTATACTATGTTTGAAAATGACTACTTAAGTAGTCGATACTTGTAATATATCAATAAATAATTTTATGTGATACTAAGAAAGTAATGAGTTTTATTTATAATTGTTTTATTTAATTTGCTTAATTTGCTTACTCTTGAGTATACTCTGTTTGAAAATAACTACTTAAGTAGTCGAAACTAGTAACAGATCAATAAATAATTTTATGTGATACTAAGAAGAGTGTTATTTATAATTGTTTTATTTAATTTGCTTAATTTGCTTACTCTCGAGTATACTCTGTTTGAAAATAACTACTTAAGTAGTCGAAACTACTAACAGATCTATAAATAATTTCATGTGATACTAAGAAAGTAACGAGTTTTATTTATAATTGTTTTATTTAATTTGCTTAATTTGCTTACTCTCGAGTATACTCTGTTTGAAAATGACTACTTAAGTAGTCGAAACTAGTAACAGATCAATAAATAATTTTATGTGATACTAAGAAAGTAAGTATGAGTTTTATTTATAATTGTTTTATTTAATTTGCTTACTCTTGAGTATACTCTGTTTGAAGATGACTACTTAAGTAGTCGAAACTAGTAACAGATCAATAAATAATTTCATGTGATACTAAGAAAGTAATGAGTTTTATTTATAATTAATAAAATGTATACCATTCAAAATATAAATAAAACAACTTTGTTATTAAGATTCACACTTTTATTTTTGAAAAATATTTAGTGACTGCAGTTTTGACTAAGGTCTAGTCATGATCAAACTAAGTACGTTAAATAATGTATCCAAAATATTCAATTGCATTTACTTTCTGTTATATTATATGTTATATTACTTTCTGTTATATTATATTATTATAAAAAAAGTTACAATGCCGCAAGGTAAAATGGCAATTGATTAAGTAAAATATATAAAAAAAAGTCCCAGAATGCATACGAGTTCTTAGACTTCCGGAATGTAATTCTGGCCCCGATTCACTTATAAAAGTACTTCAGCCACTGCAAAGTCACTAATACACCATGCATTTAATTGCAAAAATAAAAGCTACAGTAATTATTTTAAGCGACGTACCTATGATTTTGTTCCACTGGTCGATGTGATCTGTCCCTGGGAACAGGACACCGCCGCGGATCATCTCCCCCATTATGCAGCCAACCGACCAAATGTCCACGTTCTCGGTGTACCCCATGCCCAGGATGACCTCTGGTGCTCTGTAGTATCTTGTCACCACGTAGGGTGTCATCATAAAAGTGGTTCCGGCGGTTCTTGCCAAACCAAAATCTAATATCTTTAGTGTACAATCTGATTTAACTACTATATTGCTTGGTTTCAAATCCTGAAAAGAAAAACAGTGTGTTAATGCTTTGCTAAGTTGGATTATCTGTGAAGTAATGAGAGGCGGTCTGAATTCAAAACCCACTATAAATGTTTGAGGAAACATATTTTTATCTCTACTCAGTAAAACATACATTTATCTCTACTGAGAAAACTCAGTAAAACATATTTTTAAGCCTACTGGGAAAACTTAGTAGAGGTAAAAGTATGTTTCTACTACAAAGCCTTATGAAAGTATTAAACAAATATTAACAATTTTTGAGAGCGCTGCTCTTGTAAACAACAAATTAGAGGTAACTCAGTAGAGGTAAAAGTATGTTTCCACTACAAAGCCTCACGAAAGTATTAAAAAAATATTAACAATTTTGAGAGTGCAAAACGTATTTTAACTTCTACTGAGAAAACTCAGTAGAGGTAAAAGTATGTTTCTACTACAAAGCCTTATGAAAGTGTTAAAAAAATATTAACAATTTTGAGAGTGCTGCTCTTGTAAACAACAAATTAGAAGTAACTCAGTAGAGGTAAAAGTATGTTTCTACTACAAAGCCTTATGAAAGTATTAAACAAATATTAACAATTTTGAGAGTGCAAAACATATGTTTACTTCTACTGAGAAAACTCAGTAGAGGTAAAAGTATGTTTCTACTACAAAGCCTTATGAAAGTATTAAACAAATATTAACAATTTTGAGAGTACAAAACATATGTTTACTTCTACTGAGAAAACTCAGTAGAGGTAAAAGTATGTTTCTACTACAAAGCCTTATGAAAGTATTAAACAAATATTAACAATTTTTGAGAGCGCTGCTCTTGTAAACAACAAATTAGAGGTAACTCAGTAGAGGTAAAAGTATGTTTCCACTACAAAGCCTCATGAAAGTATTAAAAAAATATTAACAATTTTGAGAGTGCAAAACATATTTTTACTTCTACTGAGAAAACTCAGTAGAGGTAAAAGTATGTTTCTACTACAAAGCCTTTTGAAATTGTTAAAAAAATATTAACAATTTTGAAAGTGCAAAACATATTTTTACTTCTACTGAGAAAACTCAGTAGAGGTAAAAGTATGTTTCTACTACAAAGCCTTATGAAAGTATTAAACAAATATTAACAATTTTGAGAGTGCAAAACATACGTTTACTTCTACTGAGAAAACTCAGTAGAGGTAAAAGTATGTTTCTACTACAAAGCCTTATGAAAGTATTAAACAAATATTAACAATTTTTGAGAGCGCTGCTCTTGTAAACAACAAATTAGAGGTAACTCAGTAGAGGTAAAAGTATGTTTCCACTACAAAGCCTCATGAAAGTATTAAAAAAATATTAACAATTTTGAGAGTGCAAAACATATTTTTACTTCTACTGAGAAAACTCAGTAGAGGTAAAAGTATGTTTCTACTACAAAGCCTTTTGAAATTGTTAAAAAAATATTAAGAATTTTGAGAGTGCTGCTTTTGTAAACAACAAATTAGAGGTAACTGAGTAGAGGTAAAAGTATGTTTCTACTACAAATCCTTACGAAAGTATTAAAAAAATATTAACAATTTTGAGAGTGCAAAACATATGTTTACTTCTACTGAGAAAACTCAGTAGAGGTAAAAGTATGTTTCTACTACAAAGCTTTATGAAAGTATTAAACAAATATTAACAATTTTGAGAGTGCAAAACATATGTTTACTTCTACTGAGAAAACTCAGTAGAGGTAAAAGTATGTTTCTACTACAAAGCCTTATGAAAGTATTAAACAAATATTAACAATTTTGAGAGTGCAAAACATATGTTTACTTCTACTGAGAAAACTCAGTAGAGGTAAAAGTATGTTTCTACTACAAAGCTTTATGAAAGTATTAAACAAATATTAACAATTTTGAGAGTGCAAAACATATGTTTACTTCTACTGAGAAAACTCAGTAGAGGTAAAAGTATGTTTCTACTACAAAGCCTTATGAAAGTATTAAACAAATATTAACAATTTTTGAGAGCGCTGCTCTTGTAAACAACAAATTAGAGGTAACTCAGTAGAGGTAAAAGTATGTCTCCACTACAAAGCCTCATGAAAGTATTAAAAAAATATTAACAATTTTGAGAGTACAAAACATATTTTTACTTCTACTGAGAAAACTCAGTAGAGGTAAAAGTATGTTTCTACTACAAAGCCTTTTGAAATTGTTAAAAAAATATTAAGAATTTTGAGAGTGCTGCTTTTGTAAACAACAAATCAGAGGTAACTGAGTAGAGGTAAAAGTATGTTTCTACTACAAATCCTTACGAAAGTATTAAAAAAATATTAACAATTTTGAGAGTGCAAAACATATGTTTACTTCTACTGAGAAAACTCAGTAGAGGTAAAAGTATGTTTCTACTACAACGCCTTATGAAAGTATTAAACAAATATTAACAATTTTGAGAGTGCAAAACATATGTTTACTTCTACTGAGAAAACTCAGTAGAGGTAAAAGTATGTTTCTACTACAAAGCCTTATGAAAGTATTAAACAAATATTAACAATTTTTGAGAGCGCTGCTCTTGTAAACAACAAATTAGAGGTAACTCAGTAGAGGTAAAAGTATGTTTCCACTACAAAGCCTCATGAAAGTATTAAAAAAATATTAACAATTTTGAGAGTGCAAAACATATTTTTACTTCTACTGAGAAAACTCAGTAGAGGTAAAAGTATGTTTCTACTACAAAGCCTTTTGAAATTGTTAAAAAAATATTAAGAATTTTGAGAGTGCTGCTTTTGTAAACAACAAATTAGAGGTAACTGAGTAGAGGTAAAAGTATGTTTCTACTACAAATCCTTACGAAAGTATTAAAAAAATATTAACAATTTTGAGAGTGCAAAACATATGTTTACTTCTACTGAGAAAACTCAGTAGAGGTAAAAGTATGTTTCTACTACAAAGCCTTATGAAAGTATTAAACAAATATTAACAATTTTTGAGAGCGCTGCTCTAGTAAACAACAAATTAGAGGTTACTCAGTAGAGGTAAAAGTATGTTTCCACTACAAAGCCTCATGAAAGTATTAAAAAAAATATTAACAATTTTGAGAGTGCAAAACATATTTTTACTTCTACTGAGAAAACTCAGTAGAGGTAAAAGTATGTTTCTACTACAAAGCCTTATGAAAGTATTAAAAAAATGTAACAATTCTGAGGTGCAAAACATATTTTTACCTCTACTGAGAAAACTTAGTAGAGGTAAAAGTATGTTTCTACTACAAAGCCTTATGAAAGTATTAAAAAAATATTAACAATTTTGAGAGTGCAAAACATATTTTTACGTCTACTGAGAAAACTCAGTAGAGGTAAAAGTATGTTTCTACTACAAAGCCTTATGAAAGTATTACAAAAATATTAACAATTTTGAGAGTGCTGCTCTTGTAAACTCTTGGTAAGTTGTTTTTGTCTTAAGAGTTGGTAAATTAACCAAAAATCATGCACATACCGATATTTGGCACTAGACTACGTTTATTGTGGCTTTTTGAAACAAGTCGTATTTTTCATAGTGGGTTTAGACTTTAGAGACTTTTTGTATGGATTTTTGAAGTCCATTCTTTTATCAGTCACATATGCCTTTGCATATATTTGCTTTCCTTAGTTATTACTTATGCCAAATTCACACACTAGTTGAGATAATTATTGGAGATATTTATATGGTGGCAGATGTAAATGTAACAGCTAAGAGAGCAATTTTGATGATGATATTATCAGAGATTCGCTTTGAAATTTCCTTTGATATTACGCTTTGGCGTTAATACACCTTTGAGACAATAAAGTTACTCCGGAGTACTGTATTAATAATTCGCTTACCCTATGTATTATGCCGGCCGAATGCAAATGCTTGATTCCACAAAGCATTTGGTACAGCAGATAGCTCATCCTCTCGTGATCCAGATCCATCTGGATGACTTGACAGAGGTTGGCGTCCATCAGCTCCATAACTAAATATACATCTTGGAATTCTTCTAGAGATTTTTGGGGTGTGAATGCGTTTAATAGTCCGATAATCTGCGAAAATTGGTCGTGTTTAGTGCACGAAAGCGGAAAACGAAGGACAGAAGTGTGGAGCTATTTTTGGACAAATCGATGGAGCGCGATATTTCGCTGCATTGTTCAGATCTATTGCCAAATACCGACGATCCCTTTCACACTCGATAAATCTGATGGCCGTGTAGTTCACGAATCAATTAATAATCGCGTGTATTTCGGGAATTCCTGTTTAAAAGAGCAAAACGGCGCGGAAATATAGGAAATTGTAAATATAGGCGCATTTTGTGATCCACTGGGCCGGAATATCACCGTCTATTCCATTATCCTGTTTACCGGGGCTGAATCTGAATGGTTATGGTTTTGCAGGCATTATGCCGCCCTCATGAATTGCAAAAGTCCTGTTTGCCGTATAAATTTGCACGTGCCTGCAAGAAAAATTGCACGGGAAAATCGCTTAAATGAATATTCAAAGGAAAACCGTGTCGAGGGCGGGATTCCAGCAATTTTTAATAAAGCATACAGACGGAAATGCCAAGAATTTCTAGTGGAATTATATTATTAATAATAATATTAAATTCCGTGATTATTTAAGGTACAGGGCATTCCTTAAGTGGAGCGACGAACTTCGCGACGCAATAAAGACGCAATTTATGACCATAAACCCATTAGCCGTTTTGGTACGAACACAAGATCGTGCATCAAAAATCAGGTTTTATTAAATCACTGTATGAAAAAATAACATAAATTTAGAAAGCCAAAAATTATTGCCACTTTTGGTAACTGTAATTAGCCTGCAGATATATAGTGTGATATAAAGTATTATATCACAATAATGATATAAAGTATTATATTACAATAACGAAATAAAGTGTTATATCACAATACTCACAATGCTGGAACATTGTGATGTTCAAGCATATTGTGATATGCTTGAACATAATTAGCTCATTTATGCATTTTTTTATCTTATTTTTCTTATATTACAATAACGATATAAAGTATTATATCACAATGCTATCAATGCTCAAACATTGTGATGTTCAAGCATATTGTGATATGCTTGAACATAATTAGCTCATTTATGCATTTTTTGATCTTATTTTTCTTATATTACAATAACGATATAAAGTATTATATCACAATACTCACAATGCTCGAACATTGTGATGTTCAAGCATATTGTGATATGCTCGAACATAAACAGCTCATCTACGCATGTTTGGATCATATTTTTCTAATTCTAAACACAGAAATAATATTTTCATTTAAATACTTACATTTTTGTGATTAACTAATTTCATAAGCTTAAACTCTCTGTACGCCCTCTTCGCGTGCGTCACATTTTGGAATGGTCGGCTCAATTTTTTAATAGCTACATTTTGTTGAGTCACTGTATCAACAGCAGCACTAAAAATCAAAAACAGAACATGTAGCAACTGCAATGCAGGACATAATTTCTAAATAATATAATTGAAGGAAATAATCAGGTATTTCGAGCATCAAAAAACGTTACTAGTACAGACTAGTTACTAGTTACTAATACTAGTACTATACATTTTCAAGTTCAAATTGAAACCAATCAAGTTCAAATTGAGACCAATCAATTGCAAATTGAGGCCTATCAAGTTCATATTGATACAAATCAATTTCAAATTGAGACCAATCAATTTCAAATTGAGACTAAACAAAATCAAGTTGACACTAAACAATATCAAGTTGAGAGTAATCAAATCAAATTTATCATGACAACTTGATATTGTTGAGTGTCAACTTGATTTTGTTTAGTCTCAATTTGAAATTGATTGGTCTCAATTTGAAAAGGATTGATCTCAATTTGAAATTGATTGGTCTCAATTTGAACTTGATTGGTCTCAATTTGAAATTGATTGGTCTCAATTTGAACTTGAAAAGGTATAGTACAAACGTTGACAATCAGGTGCATATAAAAAAACGTTAGCAGTAACGTGAAACAGTATCACATTGAAATGTCAAAAGCATTTAAGACATAGATGCATTTGATATTCGAATGTGATGCTGCAAGTAATGTACACCTTACTGCGTTTTTTGATACGCAATATACTTGAATATCACATTCAAATATCAAATTCAATTATGATATAATAGCATTTGATATTTGAATGGGATGCTGTCAAATAACGTACGCTCATTCCATATATCATGTATCACATCGTATATCATAAATCTATCAATCTATCATCAATATTATGTCATTATATGTATCAAGTATGCTGCAGATGTGTAATTGTATATGGAATAAATGTGCATACTACTAACGTACAGTCATGCTCACATAAATCTAGTACAAGAAATTAGGTTACAATAACAATTTTATATAGCAATGTCAAATTTCTTGTACTAGATTTATGTGAGCATGTCTGTACATGTTACTGTCAACGTTTTCTGATACGCAATTCACCTGAATTTCTATTAAAGTGTACAACATCTACGTTACTTTTTCGCATGAAGAGAAATGGTTTCTATGTAAACGCAAATAGAATTAATCATTGAATGGAAAATACTTGCGTTAATATACGGTATTAGGCAATAGGTGCATATTTTAAGAGATGTGTCTAAAATTGTGTAGTATCGAGTGACTAAGGTACAATTTTGCGGGAGATTATTTATATTCGATTTAAATTAGTACTTTTGATTTTAAATTTAAAGACAATTTGGTCTAAAAGGCGATGGATACCATAAAAGAAAAAAAAAGAAAATTTGACAAAGTTTCAGTACTAAATAAGGGAGAAAATCAAACACTTAACTTTCTGCATTGACAAATGTAGGTTAGCTACTACTGAAATTTCTGAAAATTTATCATTTGCAAATTTGATATTAGATTCGTGTACAGTATGCCTGAAACTAATTCTCCTGAAAATTTGATAAAGTTTGAGTACTAAATAAGGGAGAAATCAAACACTTAACTTTCTGCATTGACAAATATAGGTTAGCTATTACTGAAATTTCTGAAAATTTATTATTTGCAAATTTGATATTAGATTCCTGTACAGTATGCCTGAAACTAATGCTCCTGAAAATTTGATAAAGTTTGAGAACTAAATAAGGGAGAAATCAAACACTTAACTTTCTGCATTGACAAATGTAGGTTAGCTATTACTGAAATTTCTGAAACTTTATTATTTGCAAATTTGCTATTAGCATCGTGTACAGTACACCTGAAACTAATTCTCCTGAAAATTTGACAAAGTTTTAGTACTAAATAAGGGAGAAAATCAAACACTTAACTTTCTGCATTGACAAATGTAGGTTAGCTATTACTGAAATTTCTGAAAATTTATTATTTGCAAATTTGATATTAGGTTCGTGTACAGTACACCTGAAACTAATTCTCCTCAAAATTTGACAAAGTTTCAGTACTAAATAAGGGAGAAAATCTAACACTTAACTTTCTGCATTGACAAATGTAGGTCAGCTATTACTGAAATTTCTGAAAATTTATCATTTGCAAATTTGATATTAGATTCGTGTACAGTATGCCTGCAACTAATTCTCCTGAAAATTTGACAAAGTTTCAGCACTAAAAAAGAGCGAAAATCAAAGATATAACTTTCTGCATTGCCTAATATGTTTCCACTATTACTGAAATTTCTGAAAATTTATTATTTACAAATTTGATATTAGATTCGTGTACAGTACACCTGAAACTAATTCTCCTGAAAATTTGACAAAGTTTCAGTACTAAATAAAAGAGAAAATCAAACACTCAACTCTCTGCATTGACAAATATAGGTTAGCTATTACTGAAATTTCTGAAAATTTATTATTTGCAAATTTGATATTAGATTCGTGTACAGTACACCTGAAACTAATTCTCCTCAAAATTTGACAAAGTTTCAGTAGTAAATAAGGGAGAAAATCAAACACTTAACTTTCTGCATTGACAAATATAGGTTAGCTATTACTGAAATTTCTGAAAATTTATTATTTGCAAATTTGATATTAGATTCGTGTACAGTATGCCTGAAACTAATTCTCCTGAAAATTTGATAAAGTTTGAGTACTAAATAAGGGAGAAATCAAACACTTAACTTTCTGCATTGACAAATGTAGGTTAGCTATTACTGAAATTTCTGAAAATTTATTATTTGAAAATTTGATATTAGATTCGTGTATAGTATGCCTGAAACTAATTCTCCTGAAAATTTGATAAAGTTTGAGTACTAAATAAGGGAGAAATCAAACACTTAACTTTCTGCATTGACAAATATAGGTTAGCTATTACTGAAATTTCTGAAAATTTATTATTTGCAAATTTGATATTAGCTTCGTGTACCATACACCTGAAACTAATTCTCCTGAAAATTTGACAAAGTTTCAGTACTAAATAAGGGAGAAAATCAAACACTCAACTCTCTGCATTGACAAATGTAGGTTAGCTATTACTGAAATTTCTGGAAATTTATTATTTGCAAATTTGATATTAGATTCGTGTACAGTACACCTGAAACTAATTCTCCTGAAAATTTGACAAAGTTTCAGTACTAAATAAGGGAGAAAATCAAACACTCAACTCTCTGCATTGACAAATATAGGTTAGCTATTACTGAAATTTCTGAAAATTTATTATTTGCAAATTTAATATTAGATTCGTGTACAGTATGCCTGAAACTAATTCCCCTGAAAATTTGATAAAGTTTGAGAACTAAATAAGGGAGAAATCCAACTCTTCTGCATTGACAAATATAGGTTAGCTATTACTGAAATTTCTGAAAATTTATTATATGCAAATTTGATATTAGATTCGTGTACAGTACACCTGAAACTAATTCTCCATCAAATTTGACAAAGTTTCAGTACTAAATAAGGGAGAAAATCAAACACATAACTTTCTGCATTCACAAATATAGGTTAGCTATTACTGAAATATCTGATAATTTATTATTTGAAAATTTGATATTAGATTCGTGTACAGTATGCCTGAAACTAATTCTCCTGAAAATTTGATAAAGTTTGAGTACTAAATAAGGGAGAAATCAAACACTTAACTTTCTGCATTGACAAATATAGGTTAGCTATTACTGAAATTTCTGAAAATTTATTATTTGCAAATTTTATATTAGATTCGTGTACAGTATGCCAGAAACTAATTCTCCTGAAAATTTGATAAAGTTTCAGTACTAAATAAGGGAGAAAATCAAACACTCAACTCTCTGCATTGACAATGCATTGGCTATTACTAAAATTTCTGAAAATTTATTATTTGCAAATTTGATATTAGATTCGTGTACAGTATGCTTGAAACTAATTCTCCTGAAAATTTGATAATGTTTGAGTACTAAATAAGGGAGAAATCAAACACTTAACTTTCTGCATTGACAAATATAGGTTAGCTATTACTGAATATTCTGAAAATTTATTATTTGCAAATTTGATATTAGATTCGTGTACAGTACACCTGAAACTAATTCTCCTCAAAATTTGACAAAGTTTCAGTACTAAATAAGGGAGAAAATCAAACACTTAACTTTCTGCATTCACAAATATAGGTTAGCTATTACTGAAATATCTGATAATTTATTATTTGAAAATTTGATATTAGATTCGTGTACAGTATGCCTGAAACTAATTCTCCTGAAAATTTGATAAAGTTTGAGTACTAAATAAGGGAGAAATCAAACACTTAACTTTCTGCATTGACAAATATAGGTTAGCTATTACTGAAATTTCTGATTATTTATTATTTGCAAATTTGATATTAGATTCGTGTACAGTACACCTGAAACTAATTCTCCTCAAAATTTGACAAAGTTTCAGTACTAAATAAGGGAGAAAATCAAACACTTAACTTTCTGCATTCACAAATATAGGTTAGCTATTACTGAAATATCTGATAATTTATTATTTGAAAATTTGATATTAGATTCGTGTACAGTATGCCTGAAACTAATTCTCCTGAAAATTTGATAAAGTTTGAGTACTAAATAAGGGAGAAATCAAACACTTAACTTTCTGCATTGACAAATATAGGTTAGCTATTACTGAAATTTCTGAAAATTTATTATTTGCAAATTTGATATTAGATTCGTGTACAGTACACCTGAAACTAATTCTCCTCAAAATTTGACAAAGTTTGAGTACTAAATAAGGGAGAAAATCAAACACTTAACTTTCTGCATTGACAAATGTATTGAAGTGCTATAGTAACAATTGAAGTGCTATAGTCCTGGGCGCTTTTTATAGAACACACTGTATAATAATAATATTTATGAATGTTACTACAAAGTTTAGTATAGACTCACTCGTTAACACGTAAAATTTTAGACACACCTGATATGATTAAGTAACAGTTTAGTGCAATGTTATCACTTGCAATTGAAAGAAACACGTTTCATGCAATGCATAGTGACCGTATGTCACTGTTTCGAAGTTGTAGTTATCGATATGGAACAATAAGAATGAGGGTTATTACGTAAGATGAGTCTAAGGAGGTCCCCACTTACCAAACTAACCCTTGAGCCCCGATACCTTTGGGTTCCAAGTTTGTGTACCTTTCGGGAACCCAAAACTCAGCATCCTTAAACACATGCCGAACAAATCTAGGCCTCATCGTGACAATTTACCTCGCCAATCAATCAACCAAAATAACACAAAATAACTATGAAATGAGCACACACCACACTTTTAACTAAAATCGGAGAGAAACAAAATAATAGCAATTAAAAAAAATAAACACAAATGTTTCATATCCTGTGGGGGGAGGGTCATACTTACGTAAGATGCAATGTGCAATTTCATTCCGGTTACTAATTACATGATTTGCATTCGTGTGTGGGACTACGGATTACTATACGTCTGGCATTCGTCAGGGGATTGCGTTAAAGGGATGGCAAAAGTGTTAATAAAATGCAACAACTCACAAAACGAAAAGGGGCCGGGAAACTACTACGGGAGGTGCCAATGCCTTTTTTCTGCAGATCTGCATCTGAGGACTCACCAGACTATCCCCTGCGCTCCTGAACCAATGGGCTTTAAGTTTTGGTATCTCTTTAAGATTGTGAACTTGGTGTCTCCTACCTCAACGGTATAAAATAGTTGAGATAATCGGGACATTTTAATCCGTGAGTCCCGAAAATTCCACACCGTCGTCTGGAAAAGAGAGAAAAACAAAGATTAGTAAACACAACCATTCGATTTTTTTGCATGAATTTGCAAAAATGTCAAAATTTGTAAAAGAAGTAGTATTTTTCGAAATATTCTATATGCTTCCAGGTATTTCATATAGAACAGAGAAAAAAATATGCAGGACAGCAAAATACCATTACGTTAAATTGCATTTTCCTACATTTGGCACACAAAGTTGGCTAATGCGAGCTTTGTCGCGCGTTGCTATTGACAACAAGCGTAAAGTCCGCGTAAACACTTTGTCGCGCGTTGCTATTGACAACAAGCGCAAAGTTCGCGTAAATACTTTGTCGCGCGTTGGTATTGACAACAAGCGTAAAGTTCGCGTAAACACTTTGTCGCGCGTTGCTATTGGCAACAAGCGCAAAGTTCGGGTAAAGACTGTGTCGTGTGCTATAAAAAACACCGTGAAATAAAATAATGACCAAATAAATTTGTGACAAATTCCGATGTTCCATCAGGTTCAGCAATTATTATCAAGTATTGGAAGAATTGTACAATTTTTGCAATGCTTGATCACTGGCTTATATCCCCCAATCTCATGGATTTAAAAAAAAAAACTTCGTTTGTGCGAATGTAAAATTTGATGGGGACAATCTGGCCCCATATTGATTCCGCCCTGCAATAAATCCCAGGGAATAAAATGCACTCGGCTCCGTTATTTTATGGAAAGTGCAGAGGAAACTTGGCGATATATATAATTTAGTGAGGAGTGCTCTCGAGATGAATAAATAACTCGGCTGCATTTCCCCCAACGATCCGTTTTTTCTTCTTGCACAGAGCGTATTCAAGGCGGAAATTCTCGATGGACCTCCACATTGTTCGCCAGAGGGGCCCCCAGGATCGGAAACAAAAAGTGTCGCTCAGGGAAAGGTTCACAATTAACACGCAGCAGGATTGCTGGTTCTTAACGGCGGGAATATAATGGTGGAAAACGGAAAAATGCCTTTTCTCTCACCATCCACTTTCCAGATAAATCAGCGTGAAGTGGTGCTCGTAATCCAACAATGTGAAAATATAATCTCATATTTTAGTCATTAAATTCAATACGATTACAGTATATAACGATACAAGTGCATAAGAGAGGCTTTCAAGCACGCCCGGGTTTAAGAGCACGACACGAAGCGGCGCAGTCCTTTATGCACGGGTATCATACGTGATTTATTATACACGCACCTCAAAGTGGAAATAAAGAGAAAATACGAAACATTTAGATTCATTTGGCATGATAGGTATGCCTGGATGTAATTTTGAATCGTTAACATGGAGAGAGTTGGCATTTGTTGCATATAGATGTCATCAACGAAATTCTGAAGGTGAAAACTGCTAGTTACAAAATAATAAGGAGTGGAAAGCTTCTGGTTTCTGGTTTTCGGTTTTACGCCAATAGTAAGCTTCTGGTTTCTTCTTTTCGGGTTTACGCCAATAGTGTACAATTAATATATATTTCAATAAAAATAAGTGCTGCCTGACGTTTATTGTCAAGCATAGGTTGGTCTATAAATGTGTACTTACTGAGCAACTTTAAAACACACCGTGCTAGAAAGACGTTTTTACTCACGCTTAGGTGAACTTAAAATTTAGACCTTCTGCTGAGCGTGTTAAAGCGGCATTGCAGCTAATTTTCGGTTTAATCACAGAGATCAGGTTTATGCTACAAGATTACCATGACCCAAACTTAAAGCGCATAATACGTACAATCAAGTAATTGGTCTCATTAATTTGCGTGGGGCTACTTAAATGCGGGGTTACGTATTAAGGCCCCGCTAATGAGTATTAACAACAGTTCCTAGCCTACTACAACGCGTTCAAATTGCGCCCCCATTAAGGATGAGTATGAAAATTTATTATGGTACTAGTATTTATTATGGCAATGCTCCTTCAAATTTGACAAAGTTTCAGTTCTAAATAAGGGAGAAAATCAAACACTTAACTTTCTGCATTGACAAATATAGGTTAGCTATTACTGAAATTTCTGAAAATTTATTATTTGCAAATTTGTTATTAGATTCGTGTACAGTACACCTGAAACTAATTCTCCTTAAAATTTGACAAAGTTTCAGTACTAAGTAAGGGAGAATATCAAACACTTAACTTTCTGCATTGACAAATATAGGTTAGCTATTACTGAAATTTCTGAAAATGTATTAATTCCAAATTTGATATTAGATTCGTGTACAGTACACAAGAAACTAATTCTCCTGAAAATTTGACAAAGTTTCGGTACTAAATCAGGGAGAAAATCAAACACTTAACTTTCTGCATTTACAAATATAGGTTAGCTATTACTGAAATTTCTGTTCATTTAATATTTACAAATTTGATATTAGATTCGTGTACAGTACACCTGAAACTATTTCTCCTGAAAATTTGACAAAGTTTCAGTACTAAATAAGGGAGAAAATCAAGCACTTAACTTTCTGCAGTGACAAATATAGGTTAGCTATTACTGAAATTTCTGAAAATTTATTATATGCAAATTTGATATTAGATTCTTGTACAGTACACCTGAAACTAATTGTTCTTAAAATTTGACAAAGTTTCAGTTCTAAATAAGGGAAAAAATGAAACACTTAACTTTCTGCATTGACAAATATAGGTTAGCTATTACTGATATTTCTGTAAATTTATTATTTGCAAATTTGATATTAGATTTGTGTACAGTACACCTGAAACTAATTTTCCTGAAAATTTGACCAAGTTTCAGTACTAAATAAGGGAGCAAATCAAACACTTAACTTTCTGCATTGACAAGTATGGGTTAGCTTTTACTGAAATTTCTGAAAATTTATTATTTGCAAATTTGATATTAGATTCGAATACAGTACACCCGAAACTAATTCTCCTGAAAATTTGACAAAGTTTCAGCACTAAATAAGTGCGAAAATCAAAGGTATAACTTTCTGCATTGACAAATATAGGTTAGCTATTACTGAAATTTCTGAAAATTTATCATTTGCAAATTTGATATAAGATTCGTGTACAGTATGCCTGAAACTAATTCTCCTGAAAATTTGATAAAGTTTGAGTACTAAATAAGGGAGAAATCAAACACTTAACTTTCTGCATTAACAAGTTTGGGTCAGCTATTACTGAAATTTCTGAAAATTTATGATTTGCAAATTTGATATTAGATTCGTGTACAGTACACCTGAAACTAATTCGCCTGAAAATGTGACAAAGTTTCAGTACTAAATAAAGGAGCAAATCAAACACTTAACTTTCTGCATTGACAAATATAGGTTAGCTATTACTGAAATTTCTGAAAATTTATTATTTGCAAATGTGATATTAGATTCGTGTACAGTACACCTGAAACTAATTCTCCTGAAAATTTGACAAAGTTTCAGTACTAAATAAGGGAGAAAATCAAACAATTAACTTTCTGCATTGACAAACATTGGTTAGCTATTACTGAAATTTCTGAAAATTTATTATTTGCAAATTTGATATTAGATTCGTGTACAGTACACCTGAAACTAATTCTCCTAAAAATTTGATAAAGTTTCTGTACTAAATAATGAAGAAAATCAAACACTTAACTTTCTGCATTCACAAATATGGTTAACTATTACTGAAATTTCTGAAAATTTATTATTTGCAAATTTGATATTAGATTCTTGTACAGTACACCTGAAACTAATTCTCCTGAAAATTTGACAAAGTTTCAGTACTACATACGGAAAAAAATCAAACACTTAACTTTCTGCATTGACAAATATAGGTTAGCTATTACTGAAATTTCTGATATATTATAATGTACAAATTTGATATTAGATTCGTGTACAGTACACCTAAAACTAATTCTCCTGAAAATTTGACAGAGTTTCAGTACTAAATAAGGGAGAAAATCAAACACTCAACTTTCTGCATTGACAAATATAGGTTAGCTATTACTGAAATTTCTGAAAATTTATGATTTGCAAATTTGATATTATATTCGTGTACAGTACACCTGAAACTAATTCTCCTGAAAATTTGTTAAAGTTTCTGGACTAAATAAGGCAGAAAATCAAACACTTAACTTTCTGCATTGACAAATATAGGTTAGCTATTACTGAAATTTCTGAAAATTTATAATTTGCAAATTTTATATTAGATTCGTGTACAGTACACCTGAAACTAATTCTCCTGAAAATTTGACAAAGTTTCTGTACTAAATAAGGGAGATAATCAAACACTTAACTTTCTGCATTGACAAACATTGGTTAGCTATTACTGAAATTTCTGAAAATTTATTATTTGCAAATTTGATAGTAGATTCGTGTACAGTACACCTGAAACCAATTCTCCTGAAAATTTGACAAAGTTTCGGTTCTAAATAAGGAAGAAAATCAAATACTTAACTTTCTGCATCGACAAATATAGGTTAGCTATTACTGAAATTTCTGAAAATTTATTATTTGCAGATTTAATATTAGATTCGGGTACAGTACACCTGAAACTAATTCTCCTGAAAATTTGACAAAGTTTCAGTCCTAAATGAGGGAAAAAATCAAACACTTAACTTTCTGCATTGACAAATATAGGTTAGCTATTACTGAAATTTCTGAAGATTTATTATTTGCAAATTTGACATAATATTCGTGTACAGTACACCTGAAACCAATTCTCCCGAAAATTTGACAAAGTTTCAGTACTAAATAAGGCAGAAAATCAAACACTTAACTTTCTGCATTGACAAATATAGGTTAGCTATTACTGAAATTTCTGAAAATTTATTATTTGCAAATTTTATATTAGATTCGTGTGCAGTACACCTGAAACTAATTCTCCTTAAAATTTGACAAAGTTTCTGTACTAAATAAGGGAGATAATCAAACACTTAACTTTCTGCATTGACAAACATTGGTTAGCTATTACTGAAATTTCTGAAAATTTATTATTTGCAAATTTGATAGTAGATTCGTGTACAGTACACCTGAAACTAATTCTCCTGAAAATTTGACAAAGTTTCAGTTCTAAATAAGGAAGAAAATCAAACACTTAACTTTCTGCATTGACAAATATAGGTTAGCTATTACTGAAATTTCTGAAAATTTATTATTTGCAAATTTTATATTAGATTCGTGTACAGTACACCTGAAACTAATTCTCCTGAAAATTTGACAAAGTTTCTGTACTAAATAAGGGAGATAATCAAACACTTAACTTTCTGCATTGACAAACATTGGTTAGCTATTACTGAAATTTCTGAAAATTTATTATTTGCAAATTTGATAGTAGATTCGTGTACAGTACACCTGAAACTAATTCTCCTGAAAATTTGACAAAGTTTCAGTTCTAAATAAGGAAGAAAATCAAACACTTAACTTTCTGCATTGACAAATATAGGTTAGCTATTACTGAAATTTCTGAAAATTTATTATTTGCAGATTTGATATTAGATTCGTGTACAGTACACCTGAAACTAATTCTCCTGAAAATTTGACAAAGTTTCAGTCCTAAATGAGGAAAAAAATCAAACACTTAACTTCTGCATTGACAAATAAAGGTTAGCTATTACTGAAATTTCAGAAAATTTATTATTTGCAAATTTGATATTAGATACGTGTACAGTACACCTGAAACTAATTCTCTTGAAAATTTGACAAAGTTTCAGTACTAAATAAGAGAGAAAATCAAACACTTAACTTTCTGCATTGACAAATATAGGTTAGCTATTACTGAAAGTTCTGAAAATTTATTATTTGCAAATTTGATATTAGATTCGTGTATAGTACACCTGAAAATAATTCTCCTGAAAATTTGACAAAGTTTCAGTACTAAATAAGGGAGAAAATAAAACACTTAACTTTCTGCATTGACAAATATAGGTTAGCTATTACTGAAATTTCTGAAAATTTATTATTTGCAAATTTGATATTAGATTCGTGTACAGTACACCTGAAACAAAATCTCCCGAAAATTTGACAAAGTTTCAGCACTAAATAAAAGCGAAAATCAAACACTTAACTTTCTGCATTGACAAATATAGGTTAGCAATTACTGAAATTACTGAAAATTTATTATTTGCAAATTTGATATTAGATTCGTGTACAGTACACCTGAAACTAATTCTCCTTAAAATTTGACAAAGTTTCAGTACTAAATAAGAGAGAAAATCAAACACCTAACTTTCTGCATTGTCAAATAAAGGTCAGCTATTACTGAAATTTCTGAAAATTTATTATTTGCTAATTTGATATTAGATTCGTATACAGTACACCTGAAACTAATTCTCCTGAAAATTTGACAAAGTTTCTGTACTAAATAAGGGAGAAAATCAAACACTTAACTTTCTGCATTGACAAATATAGGTTAGCTATTACTGAAATTTCTGAAAAAAAATTATTTGCAAACTTGATATTAGATTCGTGTCCAGTACACCTGAAACCAATTCTTCTTAAAATTTGACAAAGTTTCAGTACTAAATAAGAGAGAAAATCAAACACTTAAGTTTCTGCGTTGACAAATATAGGTTAGCTATTACTGAAATTTATGAAAATTTATTATTTGCAAATTTGATTTTAGATTCGTCTACAGTACACCTGAAACTAATTCTCCTGAAAATTTGACAAAATTTCAATACTAAATAAGGGACAAAATCAAACACTTAGCTTTCTGCATTGCAAATATAGGTTGGCTATTACTGAAATTTCAGATAATTTATTATTTACAAATTTGATATTAGATTCGTGTACAATACACCTGAAACTAATTGTCCTGAAAAATTGTCAAAGTTTCAGTACTAAATAAGGGAGAAAATCAAACACTTAACAATCTGCATTGACAAATGCAGGTTAGCTATTACTGTAATTTCTAAAAATTTATTATTTGCAAATTTGATATTAGATTCGTGTACAGTACACCGTAAACTAATTCAACTAAAAATTTGACAAAGTTTTAGTACTAAATAAGGGAGAAAATCAAACACTTAACCTTCTGCATTGACAAATATAGTTTAGCTATTACTGAAATTTCTGAAAACTTATTATTTGCAAATTTGATATTAGATTCGTGTACAGTACACCTGAAATTAATTCTCCTTAAAATTTGACAAAGTTTCAGTACTAAATAAGGGAGAAAATCAAACACTTAACTTTATGCATTGACAAATATAGGTTAGCTATTACTGAAATTTCTGAAAATTTATAATTTCCAAATTTGATATTAGATTCGTGTCCTGAAAATTCGACAAAGTTTCAGTACTAAATAAGGGAAAAAATCAAACACTTAACTTTCTCCATTGACAAATATAGGTAAGCGATTACTGAAATTTCTGAAAATTTATTATTTGCAAATTTGATATTAGATTCGGGTACAGTACACCTGAAACTAATTCTCCGGAAAATTTGACAAAGTTTCGGTACTAAATAAGGGAAAAATCAAACACTTAACTTTCAGCATTGACAAATATAGGTTAGCTATTGCTGAAACTTCTGAAAATTTATTATTTACAAATTTGATATTAGATTCGTGTACAGTACATCTGAAACTAGTTGTCCTGAAAATTTGCCAAAGTTTCAGTACTAAATAAGGGAGAAAATCAAACACTTAACTTTCTGCATTTACAAATATAGGTTAGCTATTACTGAAATTTCTGAATATATATTATTTGCAAATTTGATATTAGATTCGTGTACAGTACACCTTAAACTAATTCTCCTTAAAATTTGACAAATTTTCAGTACTAAATAAGAGAGAAAATCAACCACTTAACTTTCTGCATTAACAAATCTATGTTAGCTATTACTGAAATTTCTGAAAATTTATTATTTGCAAATTTGATATTAGATTCGTGTACAGTACACCTGAAACTATTTCTCCTGGAAATTTTACAAAGTTTTAGTACTAAACAAGGGAGAAAATCAAACACTTAACTTTCTTCATTGACAAATATAGGTTAGCTAATACTGAAATTTCTGAAAATTTATTATTTGCAAATTTGATATTAGATTCCTGTACAGTACACCTGAAACTAATTCTCCTGAAAATTTGTTAAAGTTACTGGACTAAATAAGGGAGAAAATCAAACACTTAATTTTCTGCATTGACAAATATAGGTTAGCTATTACTAAAATTTCTAAAAAATTATTATTTGCAAATTTGATAATAGATTCGTGTACAGTCCACCTGAAACTAATTCTCCTGAAAATTTGACAAAGTTTCAGTACTAAATAAGGGAGAAAATCAAACACTTAACTTTCTGCATTGACAAATATAGGTTAGCTGTTACGGAAATTTCTGAAAATTTATTATTTGCAAATTTGATTTTAGATTGGTGTACAGTACACCTGAAACTAATACTCCTGAAAATTTGATCAAGTTTCAGTACTAAATAAGGGAGAAAATCAAACACTTATCTTTCTGCATTGACAAGTATAGGTTAGCTACTACTGAAATTTTTGAAAATTTATTATTTGCAAATTTGATACAAGATTCGTGTACAGTACACCTGAAACTAATTCTCCTGAAAATTTGACAAAGTTTCAGTACTAAATAAGGCAGAAAATCAAACACTTAACTTTCTGCATTGACAAATATAGGTTAGCTATTACTGAATTTCTGAAAATTTATTATTTCCAAATTTGATATTAGATTGGTGCACCTGAAACTAATACTCCTGAAAATTTGATCAAGTTTCAGTACTGAATAAGGGAGAAAATCAAACACTTAACTTTCTGCATTGACACATATAGGTTAGCTATTACTGAAATTACTGAAAATTTATTATTTTCAAATTTGATATTAGATTTGTGTACAGTACACCTGAAACTAATTCTTCTGTAAATTTGACAACGAGTTAAGTACTAAATAAGGGAGAATATCAAACACTTAACTTTCTGCATTGAGAAATATAGGTTAGCTATTACTGAAATTTCTGAAAATTTATCATTTGCAAATTTGATATTATATTCGTCTACAGTACACCTGAAACTAATTCTCCTGAACATTTGACAAAGTTTCAGTACTAAATAAGGGAGAAAATAAAACACTTAACTTTCTGCATTGACACATATAGGTTAGCTATTACTGAAATTACTGAAAATTTATTATTTTCAAATTTGATATTAGATTTGTGTACAGTACACCTGAAACTAATTCTTCTGTAAATTTGACAACGAGTTAAGTACTAAATAAGGGAGAATATCAAACACTTAACTTTCTGCATTGACAAATATAGGTTAGCTATTACTGAAATTTCTGAAAATTTGTTATTTGCAAATTTGGTATTAGATTCGTGTACAGTACACCTGAAACTAATTCTTCTTAAAATTTGACAAAGTTTCAGTACTAAATAAGGGAAAAAATCAAACACTTAACTTTCTGCATTGACAAATATGGGTTAGCTATTACTGAAATTTCTGAAAATTTATTATTTGCAAATTTGTTATTATATTCGTGTAAAGTACACCTGAAACTAATTCTCCTGAAAATTTGACAAAGTTTCAGTACTAAATAAGGGAGAAAATCCAACACTTAACTTTCTGCATTGACAAGTATGGGTTAGCTATAACTGAAATTTCAGAAAATTTATTATTTGCAAATTTGATATTAGATTCCTGTACAGTACACCTGAAACTAATTCTCATGAAAATTTGACAAAGTTTCAGTACTAAATAAAGGAGAAAATCAAACACTTAATTTTCTGCATTAACAAGTTTGGGTCAGCTATTACTGAAATTTCTGAAAATTTATTATTTGCAAATTTGATATTAGATTCGTGTACAGTACACCTTAAACTAATTCTCCTTAAAATTTGATAAAGTTGCAGTACTAAATAAGGGAGAAAATCAAACACTTAACTTTCTGCATTGACAAGTACGGGTTAGCTATTCCTGAAATTTCTGAAAATTTATTATTTACAAATTTAATATAAGATTCGTGTACGGCACACCTGAAACTAAATCTCCTGAAAATTTGACAAAGTTTCAGTACTAAATAAGGGAGAAAATCAAACACTTGACTTTCTGCATTGACAAATATAGGTCAGCTATTACTGAAATTTACTTTTGTCTTTTTAAATGTTATACGAGCTGAGCTCTTATTGTAGTTACCTGAGATTTTGTATTAAAATTCTGCAGTCATTAATTTATGTGCCCTGATGAGTTCGCAGTTTGATCAATACCGATCAAATATGTAATTGCGCACGGTAATCTGTGCGAAATTGAAATTCGATACAGGAATGCGATTTGGATATCAATCCTGTCGAATCTAGATTGCAAATTAGGTTCGCTATAATTCCCAATTTTAGAACTGGTGATAGCCTTTGATATTGCCTTGTGGCGGTGACTTATTGCTTAGAGCAGTGGTCTACAAACTGTTTTATCACGCAACCTTACAAAGTTAAGTTAAAAAAATATATATATAGGATAAAAGAAAAAGTATATCAAACTTGTAAAATCAGAGTTTGCCTAATGTTTTGACGTTCTTAACAAAATCAATTTCAAGAATAAAGAGATTTTCAGAAATCTGTTTTGTATTGAAAAAAAATATATATATAGCATATATTTGACGTCCTGCATTGACGTAAAATATATGCTATATATATATATATATATATATATATATTCAATTCAAAACAGATTCCTGAAAATCTCAAGATCTCAGAAAAAAATCTCTTTATTCTTGTAATTGATTTTGTTAAGAACGTCAAAACATTAGGCAAACTCTGATTTTACAAAATTTGATATACTTTTTCTTTTATCCTATATATTCTTTTCGATACAAAACAGATTCCTGAAAATCCCAAGATCACAGAAATAAATCTCTCTATTCTTGATATTTCTTTTATTAAGAACGTCAAAATATTAGTTAAACTCTGATTTTACAAATTTTAATATACTTTTCTGGCAGATTTTGACAGTGGCATTTGTAAATATAAAACCAAATATTTGACAAATTTGATCCGTTGTGGAGCTGAAAGGTCATAAGGTTATGACAGTCTTAGACGAAAATATAACAGTTTTAGAAAAAAAATTAAAACAGGGATCAATAGTTTGGCCGATTTTTTTACGTCTTCAGCTTAGTGCAGTTGAATTGAACTGATTTGATGAAGCTAGTAATCAATTATGACTGCAATTATGAGATAAATGTAAATTACATTTGAATGTTATGCTGTTAACTAACGGTTTAGTAACTACATGAAGCGTATTTTGCTAAATATACGCTTCATGTAGTTACTAAACTGAGTAATCGCCTCTGAGCAAGTTTTTTTATTGTGAAAAATTAAAAGTTTGCTTCAATTGAAGTACATATCATGTAAAAAATTATACTTAATGGTAAACATAAAATCATAAATCACAAATAATTTTGATATTTAAAAAAATCAACATATCGATTCCTCCAGAATAAGAGCTTGAAATATTTCTGCTCGATTCCGGACAAAAAAATTTAAACCACTTAAAAATTACGCCCAATATTTTCTTGGCAAAATATCCCCGCAAAATAATTTGGAGATTTCCGCCTTAGCGATAACAACCTGTGGATTTATGGGGATTTGTTAAGCGGAAACTTTTTCACGAGATACATAATTGACTCGTCTGGCAAATCCAGGAAGTCCCGAGAAATTGCGGAGGTGCGTGCCGATAAAGACTTTCTTTGTTGAGAGAAAGTGAAGTTTTTTTTGCATTATTGGAGGGTTGGAAAGTTGGGAAGACTTTTCCCTTTTTACGTGGAAAACAAAGCGTTCGTAATGAAAAGGTGTTAATTATACTTTTTGTGATAACCAGACAATGAAAAACCCGTTAATTATACATTATGTGACAACCAGACAATCAAAGAGCCGTTAATTATACATTTTGTAATAACCAGGGAATCATAAAGCATGTATTTAATTACTTTTATTGTTACACCCTCGATTTGAAACGCTTTAATGCAAGTCCAGAAAAAAGTTGTGATATCCTTAATAACTACATAAGACAGCTGAATTAGATGACAGAAGACATGTGAACCATATGATAGATGACATATGTATATTTAACAGATGATAGATGTATATTTGACAGATGTATATTTGACAGATGTATATTTGACAGATGACAGATGTATATTTGACAGATGATAGATGTATATTTGACAGATGTATATTTGACAGATGACAGATGTATATTTGACAGATGACAGATGTATATTTGACAGATGACAGATGTATATTTGACAGATGACAGATGTATATGTGACAGATGACATGAAAGGTGAATGATATGAAAACAGAGAGCTTATTTAATTGACAAATATAAGCAGAATATTTAATGTATTCAATGTGTGCATTAACAAACGTATTTCAATATTCATTGATTGTCCTGTTTATTGCAAATGAATTTATTACCTACTGCATTCAAATTGCAGTTGAACGCTCTTACTTTGTTGCACCATTAATGCATAAATTGCGGGGTTATTGCGTACTGTTAACGTAGGTACTATTCAAACATTCATCGAGCAGCAATTTGTGCATTTCCAATTGCAATTCAATACACTGCTTATTGATTGGAGGCGCATTGAATACCATTTTACTCAATGACTTGTTATAATCCAGTGCACAATGGCTTGTTGATAAATATTTAAAGACGTCCAGATTGGGAGCCAAATGTACAGTCCCAGGGGATCATTATTGAATAACAGCTTCCTGTTTTCTGATCCGGAAGGGTAAACTATTAGCCAGATAATATTTAAATAAGAGGGGTGGGCTTGCAGGGGTCCCGTAATGCCCTGGGGTTGTTTGATGTGTTTTTTAACGAAGAAGGGAACGTGGATAACAGCATGACTCGTGCAGAAAACTGATCCACGAGGATCGTGTTTTTCCACTTTCCATAATTACAGTACTCTAATGTATGCTTTCATTGCTGAAGTCATCATTTCAATATATGTTGATATGCAATTCGCCGTTTTAGGTATTGATGAAAATTTGCATAATATATCATTTGTAAGATGATGTACGTAAGATGATGTAAGTAAATTTAAGAGAATTAGCTTTAGGTGTACTGTACACGAATCTAATATTAAATTTGCAAAAAATAAATTTTCAGAAAATTCAGTAATAGCTAACCCATACTTGCCAATGCAGAAAGTTATATGATTGATTATCTCCCTTATTTAATACTGAAACTTTATACAATATTGAGGAGAATCAGTATCAGGTGTACTGAATACTAATCTAATATGAAATATGCAAATAATAAATTTTCAGAAATTTCAGTACTAGCTAACCTATATTTGTCAATGCAGAATGTTAAGTGATTGATTTTCTCCCTTATTTAGTACTGAAACTTTGTCAAATTTTCAGTAGGATTAGTTTCAGGTATACTGTATATGAATCAAATATCAAATTTACAAATAATTTTTTTTTAGAAATTTCAGTAACAGCTAACCTGTACTTGTCAATGCAGAAAGTTAAGTGTTTGATTTTCTCCCTTATTTAGTACTGACACTTTGTCAAATTTTCAGGAGAATTAGTTACAGGTGTACTGTACACGAATCTAATATCAAATTTGAAAAATTATAAATTTTCAGAAATTTCAGTAATAGTTTACCTATATTTGTCAATGCAGAAAGTTGAATGTTTGATTTTCTCCCTAATTTAGTATTACAACTTTGTCAAATTTTCAGGAGAATTAGTTTCAGGTGTATTGTACACGAATCTAATATAAAATTAGCAAATAATAAATTTTCAGAAATTTCAGTAATAGCTAACCCATACTTGTCAATGCAGAAAATTAAGTGTTTGGTTTTCTCCCTTATTTAGTACTGAACCTTTGTCAAATTTTCATGAGAATTAGTTTCAGGTGTACTGTACATGAATCTACTATCAAATTTGCAAATAGGAAATTTTCAGAAATTTCAGCAAGAGCTAACCCATACTTGTCAATGCAGAAAGTTATGTGTTTGATATTCTCCCTTATTTAGTACTGAAACTTTGCCAAATTTTCAGGAGAATTAGTTTTATGTGTACTGTACACGAATCTAATATCAAATTTGCAAATAATAAATTTTCAGAAATTTCAGTAATAGCTAACTCGTACTTGTCAATGCAGAAAGTTATATGTTGGATTTTCTCCCTCATTTAATACTAAAACTTTGTCAATTTTTTAGGAGAATTAGTTTCAGTTGCACTGTATACGAATCTAATATCAAATTTGCAAACAATAAATTTTCAGAAATTTCAGTAATAGCTAACCCAAACTTGTCAATGCAGAAAGTTAAGTGTTTGATTTATTCCCTTAATTTGTACTTAAACTTTGTCAAATTTTCAGGAGTATTAGTTTCAGGTGTACTGTCCACGAATCTAATATCAAATTTGCAAATAATAAATTTTCAGAAATTTCAGTAATAGCTAACCCATACTTGTCAATGCAGAAAGTTATGTGTTTGATATTCTCCCTTATTTAGTACTGAAACTTTGACAAATTTTCAGGAGAATTAACTTTAGGTGTACCGCCAACGAATCTAATATCAAATTTGCAAATAATAAGTTTTCAGAAATTTCAGTAATAGCTAATCCATACTTATCAATGCAGAAAGTTAATTGTTTGATTTTCTAAGTTATTTAGCACTGAAACTTTGTCAAATTTTTAGGAGATTAATTTCAGGTGTACTGTACATGAATCTAATATCAAATTTGCAAATAATAAATTTTCAGAAATTTCAGTAATAGCTAACCCATACTTGTCAATGCAGAAAGTTATATGTTGGATTTTCTCCCTTATTTACTACTGAAACTTTGTCAAATTTTCAGGAGAATTAGTTTCAGGTGTACTGTACACGAATCTAATATCAAATTTGCAAATAATAAATTTTCAGAAATTTCAGTAATACCTAACCCAAACTTGTCAATGCATAAAGTTAAGTGTTTGATTTTCTCCCTTATTTAATACTGCAATTTTGTCAAACTTTTAGGAGAAATAGTTTCAGGTGTACTGTACACGAATCTAATATCAAATTTGCAAATAATACATTTTCAGAAATTTCAGTAATAGCTAACCCTTACTTGTCAATGCAGAAAGTTATATGTCTGATTTTCTCCTTTATTTAATACTGAAACTTTGTCAAATTTTCAGCAGGAGTATTAGTTTCAGGTGTAATGTATACGAACCTAATATCAAATTTGCAAATAATAAATTTCTAGAAATTTCAGTTATAGCTAACCCATACTTGTCAATGCAGAAAGTTAAATGTTTGATTTTCGCCCTTATTTATTACTGAAAGTTTGTCAAATTTTCAGGAGAATTAGTTTCAGGTGTACTGTACACGAATCTAATATCAAATTTGCAAATAATAAAGTTTCAGAAATTTCAGTAATAGCTAACCCATGCTTGCCAATGCTGAAAGTTATATGGTTGATTTTTTTCTTTATTTAGTACTGAAACTTTGTCAAATTTTCAGGAGAATTAGTTTCAGGTGTACTGTACACGAATGTAATATCAAATTTGCAAATAATAAATTTTCAGAAATTTCAGTAATAGGTAACCTATATTTGTCAATGCAGAAAGTTAAGTGTTAGATTTCTCCCTTATTTACTACTCAAACTTTATCAAATTTTCAGGAGAATTAGTTTCAGGTGTACTGTACACGAATCTAGGATCAAATTTGCAAATAATAAGTTTTCAGAAATTTTAGTAATAGCTAACCCATACTTGTTAATGCAGAAAGTTATATGTTTGAATTTCTCCCTTATTTAATACTAAAACTTTGAAAAATTTTCAGCAGAATTAGTTTCAGGTGTACAGAATGCGAATGTATTATCAAATTTGCAAATAATAAATTTTCAGAAATTTCAGTAATAGTTAACCCATACTTGTTAATGCAGAAAGTTATGTGTTTGATTTTCTCCCTTATTTAGTACTGAAACTATGTCAAATTTTCAGGAGAATTAGTTTCAGGTGTATTGTATACAAATGTTATATCAAATTTGCAAATAATAAATTTTCAGAAATTTCAGAAATAGCTAACCCATACTTGTCGTGCAGAAAATTAAGTGTTTGATTTTCTCTCTTATTTATTACTGAAACTTTGTCAAATTTTCAGCAGAATTAGTTTCAGGTGTATTGTACACGATTCTAAAATCAGATTTGCAAATAATAAATTTTCATAAATTTCAGTAATAGCTAACCCATACTTGCCAATGCAGAAAGTTAAGTGTTTGATTTTCTCCCTTATTTAATACTGAAACTTTGCCAACTTTTAAGGAGAATTAGTTTTAGGTGTACTGTGATCTAATATAATATCAAATTTGCAAATAATAATTTTTTAGAAATTTTAGTAATAGCTAACTCAAACTTGTTAATGCAGAAACTTAAGTGTTTGATTTTCTCCCTTACTTAGTACTGCAACTTTGTCAGATTTTCAGAAGAATTAGCTTCAGGTGTACTAAATACAAATCTAATTTGAAATATGCATTTAATACGTTTTCAGAAATTTCAGCAACAGCTAACCCATACTTGTCAATGCAGAAAGTTATATGTTTGATTTTCTCCTTTATTTAATACCGAAACTTTGTCAAATTTTCAGGAGGATTAGTTTCAGGTGTACAATACACGAATCTAGTATCAAATTTGCAAATTATAAGTTTTCAGAAATTTCAGTAATAGCTAACTTATACTTGTCAGTGCAGACAGTTAAGTATTTGATTTTCTCCCTTATTTAGTACTGAAACTTTGTCAAATTTTGAGGAGAATTAGTTTCAGGTGTACTGCATACGGATATAATATATAATTTGCAAATAATGAAATTTATAGAAATTTCAGTAATAGCTAACCCATATTTGTCAATGCAGAAAGTTAAGTGTTTGATTTTGTCCATTATTTAGTGCCGAAACTTTATCAAAGTTTTAGGAGAATTAGTTTCAGATGTACTGTACACGAATCTAATATCAAATTTGCAAATAATAAATTTTCAGAAATTTCAGTAATAGCTAACTTATACTTGTCAATGCAGACAGTTAAGTATTTGATTTTCTCCCTTATTTAGTACTGAAACTTTGTAAAATTTTCAGGAGAATTAGCTTCAGGTGTACTGTACACGAATATAATATCAAACTTGCAAATAATAAAATTTCAGAAATTTCAGTAATAGCTAACCCATACTTGTCAATGCAGAAAGTTATTTGTTTGATTTTCTCCCTTATTTAGTACTGAAACTATGTCAAATTTTAAGGAGAATTAGTTTTAGGTGTACTGTACACGAATCTAGTATCAAATTTTCAAATAATAAGTTTTCAGGAATTTCAGTAATAGCTAATCCATACTTGTTAATGCAGAAAGTTAAGTGTTTGATTTTCTCCCTTATTTAATACTGAAATTTAGTCAAATTTTTAGGAGAATTAGTTTCAGGTGTACTGTATACGAATCTAATATCAAATTTGCAAATAATAAATTTTCTGAAATTTCAGTAATAGCTAACCCATACTTGTCAATGCAGAAAGTTAAGTGTTTGATTTTCTCCCTTATTTAGTACTGAAACTTTGTCAAATTTTCAGCAGAATTAGTTTCAGGTGTACTGTACATATCTAATATCAAATTTGATAGTTTTAATTAGTTGTATCTGTTGTTATTTTTGGAAACTCGCACACGTGTTAGTGTAATAAGAAAACACGACCAAATCTTAGTACGTTATTATTTAAAAAAATAAATACAGGCGTATTAGTAAACCGTTGAAATGTCTAAAACTCTCAAAGCAAAACGGATGCATCTTTGCCCACACACCTTACTTACGTAGTAGTAATTACTCATTCTGATATTTTTGTGCGGTAACACCCCGTCGGAATTTTTTGGCGGTCAAAAGCAACTAGAACCAAAGAGAGCCAAGTGTTAATGGGACCGGTCGCAGAAGAAGGTCAAGTGCGGACCGGCGAATATTCCCAATTTAATTAGACGCCTCGCGGACGGCGTCGGCATTCCTGCCAGCGTCGGCGTCGCGACGGAACCGGCACTGAGACGACCCGGGCCGAAACTGATGGTCCGCCCCGTTTCGGTTCCGCGCGGGGGGCGATGATGGGGACCGAAACCGGTTCTGATTCCGGTAATTAACGCGGCGTCGGCGTAAGCTAATCCGCGCAGACAGCTTGATTATGCGAAAGGTGAGTCGTCGTAATTTTAGAAATGTGGTGCATCGGTGTAATGAATGATACGCTACATGCATTCCACACCGTCTATATAAACATTGGCAGTCTTCCATCTAGAACAACATCAGTTTTTCCAGAATGTAAATGCCAAAAGCAACGTCTGCTTACGCGAATACCTCTGTCCGTTGCGAAACGAGGCTGTTACGCACCTATAAACAATGGCGCTAGATTGGGGGTTCAATGAGTTGGGTTTCGAGAGGTGGCGCAATTAATTATTTGGGCCTGAGCCTGGGGATCAATAAATTTTCACCACCGGCATTAATGGGGCAATTAACCTGAATTATCCCGGCTGCAATTATGCGGTGAAAATATTTCTCGCCTGGCACGTTTACTTGACGATTCTGAAATTCCATTCTAATTGGAGGAATACCGAGCTCCAAGGGTGACGGCTTACTTACCAAGAACGATCCATTTTATAATATTTTAGAAGAAATGGGACGGTAGACTAGACGTTGGTAATCTGAAACCAAAAATAACCACCAATTAACACAGCTACAAGAGAAACAAACAATAATATTCGAAAAATTTGTTACATTCAAGGCGCCGATTGCTATGATCTTTGATCATACAGCGAGAAAAAATGCAAATGTAAAAAATCTACAATATATAAAATCGTCTCGCGTTGATTAAACAGTTTTTGTTGTACAAAAACGTGAAATAATCCTGTAAAAACTAGGCACTACATTCGCCAGAACACATGGAGCTTTTACCACATCCGTTTCATGGTGTATGAATTAAAACGCTGCCGTGGGATTTGCAGCGAGATGAAAAAGTTTAAATATGCAAATTTTGCTCTGCGGCTCACAGCAGTGGCACAATGTTTAATGCAATTTAAAATAAGAGCTATTCCGCAGGTTTTAATGAGGCACGAGCTCCTTCCGTTTAGCGATAAAAGTGCGATCACGCTGATGTACCTAGGTGAAGAAATTAAATTAAGGTGGAAGCCGCAATTTTCATTACCCCAGATGAGAGGGAATTCCCGATAAAATCGTGGGGATTATTTGGTAATGCGGTGCAAAGATTATGCGTGGGCGAAATGGGGTGGTTATTTATGCCAATGATAGCACTCCTCGGCAAGAGTAATTAGTTATGTGTAAAAATAAAGCAGAAGCCTCGGTGGAAAGATACAGATAAGATAAGATATAGATAAAGATAAAATGACAACTCCTAGGATGCGAGATATGTAAAGATGTCCATAACAACCAGGGCGTAATGAATTCATTACGCCCTAGAGTGTATTTTCATGTAGACAAGTCCATAACAACCAGGGCGTAATAATAGGACGTAATGAATTCATTACTCCCTGGAGTACATGATCAGATAAACATGTCCATAACACGTGGGGCGTAATAAGAAAGTGTAATGAAATCATTACGCCCTGCAGTGTATTTTCATGTAAACAAGTCCATAACAACCGGGGCGTAATAATAAGGCGTAATGATTTAATTACTCCCTGGAGTACATTATCAGATAAACATGTCCATAACACGTGGGGCGTAATAAGAAAGTGTAATGAAATCATTACGCCCTGGAGTGTATTTTCATGTAAACAAGTCCATAACAACCGGGGCGTAATAATAGGGCGTAATGATTTCATTACTCCCTGGAGTACATTATCAGATAAACATGTCCATAACACGCGGGGCGTAATAAGAAAGTGTAATGCATTCATTAAGCCCTGGAGTACATTTTCATGTAAACAAGTCCATAACAACCGGGGCGTAATAAGAAAGTGTAATGAATTCATTACGCCCTGGAGTACATTTTCATGTAAACAAGTCCATAACAACCGGGGCGTAATAAGAGGGCGTAATAATTCATTACGTCCTGGAGTGTACTTTCCAGACTAAGAAAAGAAAAAGTGAAAAATAAAATCGAACGATATCCATCTCTCGGGCTAAAGCCCTCGAGCTGAATGTCATCGTTCTCCGGGCGTAATCATCCTGGTAACGCCCTTGGTACATAAATAGCTATTACCACAACTATTTATTACTCAAATAAAAGTTGTGCAAGTTGCGCAAAATTTAGTTTCGCCAAGTAGCTTATTAATTCAATACTCATTTCGAAATTCCGAACTCGCCTCCTTCGTCGGCTCGACCATAAACCTCTCATTCGTACTGTAATACGTAACTTCCCAGCCCAATAATAATTATTTAACTAAGTTTTTGATTTAGAGAAATGAAATTTATAATGTGATTATTAAAAAACTAATTATTTATTTTCTCTCATGACAACTCTATTATTTATCACACATAACTTATCAAATACATAAATATACCAACATTACTATTCAGTCCGAATAGTAAATATGTCTAAATATGTAAATAGTATATATGCTGCAAATACGTCAAATATGTAAAAAGTATTATAATTCGAGTATTCGTAATTAAATCGACATTAAAATTGATTAGTAATTTGTAATATGAGTTGATGAATCGCAGCTGCAAATTCCATATTGGCATTGTTGCTAATTGTGATCGGTGCGTGTTCAATCGCTAATGCATCGAAATGAAATAATTTCATTATTGTTGAATTTAATTGTAAATAATAACGAGGCTTGATTAAATTACGTATGCAACAATTGCATGTTCTCGGTCGCTTAAATTAACTTTGATGCTGCCTCTGTGTGTCCAATGAGGCGGAATAAAATAATTGTGCTCCATTTTAATGATTAACAATGCTATTTTTGACAGGTTTTTACACCAATTAGCTTATAATTGGCAGCAACAGGCAGAAATAATAATAATAATAATAATAATAATAATACTAATTGTAATAATACTGTATTGGTGTTTGTATAAAAATGTTTTAGTAAGTCATTTCACACAGTTTAATATAAGTACAAAAAAAGGAAATGAAAAACCACTACATACTATACATACTACTACTACTACTACATACTATACATGATACTACTACTACATACTATCATATACGTTTGGTATATTGGTGCTTGTATGAAAATATTTACATAAGTCATTTCACACATTTTAATAAAGGTACAAAAAAAGGAAATAAAAATCTACAACATACTATACATACTACTACTACTACTACTACTACTACTACTACTATATACTATAAATACTACTACATACTATACATACTACTATTACCACATACTATCATATACGTTAACTTATAATTGGCAGCAACAGGCAGAAATAATAATAATGTATTGGTGCTTGTGTGAAAATGTTTACATAAGTCATTTCACACATTTTAATATAAGTACAAAAAAAGGAAATGAAAATCTACTACATACTATACATACTACTAATATACATACTATACATGCTACTACTACTACTACATACTATACATACTACTACTACTACTACATACTATACATACTACTACCACTACTACTACTGCATACTATAAATACTACTACTACTACTACATACTATACATACTACTACTACAACTACATACTATCATATACGTTAACATATAATTGACAGCAACCGGCAGAAATAATAATAATAAAAATGAATTGGTGCTTGTATGAAAATGTTTACATAAATCATTTCATACATTTAAATATAAGTTCAAAGAAAAGGAAATGAAAATCTACTACATACTATACATACTACTACTACTACTACATACTATACATACTACTACAACTACTACAACATACTATCATATACGTTAACTTATAATTGGCAGCAATAGGCAGAAATAATAATAATAATTATAATAATAATAATAATAATAATGTATTAGTGCTTGTATGAAAATGTTTACATAAGTCATTACACACATTTTAATATAAGTACAAAAAAAGGAAATGAAAATCTACTACATATTATACATACTACTACTACTATTTACTATACATGATACTACTACTACATACTACTACTACTACATACTATCATATACGTTTGGTATATTGGTGCTGGTATCAAAATGTTTACATAAGTCATATAACACATTATAATATAAGTACAAAAAAAGGAAATGAAAATCTACTACATACTATACATACTACTAATATACATACTATACATGCTACTACTAGTACATACTATATATACTACTACTTCATACTATAAATACTACTACTACCTACTATTACATACTATACATGCTACTACTACTACTACATACCATACATACTACTACTACTACTACTACTACTACTACTACGACTACTACTACTACTACATACTATCATATACGTTAACTTATAATTGGCAGCAACAAACAGAAATAATAATAATAATAATGTATTGGTGCTTGTATGAAAATGTTTACATAAGTAATTTCACACATTTTAATATAAGTACAAACAAAGGAAATTAAAATCTACTACATATTATACATACTACCACTACTACATACTATCATATACGTTTGGTATATTGGTGGTTGTATGAAAATGTTTACATAAGTCATTTTACACATTTTAATATAAGTACAAAAAAAAGATATGAAAATCTACTACATACTATACATACTACTACTACTACTACATACTATACATGTTACTACTACTACTACTACTACTACTACTACTGCTACATACTATCATATACGTTAACTTATAATTGGCAGCAACAGACAGAAACAATAATAATAATAATAATAATAGTAATAATAATGATAATGTATAGGTGCTTGTATGAAAATGTTTACATAAGTCATTTCACACATTTTAATATAAGTACAAAAAATTTAAATGAAAATCTACTACATACTATACGTACTACTACTACTACATCTACTACTACTACATACTATCATATACGTTAGCTTATAATTGGCAGCAACAGGCAGAAATAATAATAATAATAATGTATTGGTGCTTGTATGAAAATGTATACATAAGTCATTTCACACATTTTAATACAAGTTCAAAAAAAGAAAATGAAAATCTACTACATACTATACATACTAATACTACTACATACTATACATACTAATACAACTACATACTATACCTGCTACTACTACATACTATACATACTACTACTACTACTACTACATACTATAATATACGTTAGCTTATAATTGGCAGCAACAGGCACAATTAATAATAATAATTCTAATGTATTGGTACTTGTATGAAAATGATTACATAAGTCATTTCACACATTTTAATATAAGTACAAAAAAAGGAAAAGAAAATCTACTACATACTATACATACTACAACTACATACTATACATTCTACTACATATTATACATACTACTACTACTACTACAACTACTACTACTACTACTACATACTATCCTATACATGGTTTGCAAAAACTCGCATATTCGCAACTAATAGACTAATAATAATAATTATTTATTGGTGCTTGCATGAAAATGTTTGCACAATTCGTTAAGTAAAAATAGTTGAAATACAGAAACTGCTTAAACAAATGAAAATTTGTTATATCACAGTTACAGTTGGTAAAAATTCATCCCAAGTGAGAATATCACCTAAACAGAAGGTCCATCATAATATTGATTTTAAAGCTTGTAGAAGTTTTTAAATTGAAAGCAAGTAAAGACAGAAAATATAAATTGTGTCCCTTATCTTAATGGATATACATTTAAAAACCTAACCTAACGTAACCTAAATGTACTATTAAACAAACACTTGTGCGTTGCCAAGACAACAGGTTAGTATGACGTCAGTTGAGTGTGAGCCTGGCGCATGCACCATTATTACTTTATATATGTTTTTATTAATTTGTGCACATGTGAGTTTACAAGAAGCACAAATTGGTAGTATACAGTTTAATTTTTTAGATTTGGGTTAAAAATGATTCAAAAAATGTACAGGCACATCACAGAAAAAATAAATTGCAGAAAATTTATATAACATGCAGAAAATTTATATAAAATGTAGGAAATTAATATAAATTGCAATATATATATATATAACAGATATAAATTGCAGAAAATTTATATCAAATGCAGAAAATTTATATCAATTGCAGAACATTTATTGAAATGATCGAGTTTTCAAGTTAGACAATTTAATGAGCCTGCCTGAAAAACTTCTTGAAAAGTTTATCAAGGAATTTCTGATACATTTAAAAGACTTGATGAAAGTTCAAGATTATTAGAAATACGTAGAAAATGCACAGAAACTGCAAACAATTCAACATCAAAAGTTGCTAACAATAAAAAAAAAAACTCTGAACAAAACTAAGAACTAATAAAGATTAACTAACTAAGGGAGATATGATTCTAAAACTTCTGAAACATGCCAGAAAATCTGTAAACAAATAAGTAAAGTATAGTGATACTAAAAAAACCAAAACACGAGAAAATTGCTAAAATTTTCAATACAACATAAAATTTAAAATAAAATATGCTTATTTCACGAAAGTTTTCAGAAATTGCCACAAAGTTCTGTGGAAGGTTCACAAAGTTTTCAGAAATTGCCACAAAGTTCAATGCAAGTTTCACAATGTTTTCAGAATTTGCCACAAAGTTCTATGAGAGATTTCACAAAGTTTTCAGAAATTGCCACAAAGTTCAATGGAAGTTTCATAAAGTTTTCAGAAATTTCCACAAAGTTCAATGGAAGTTTCACAAAGTTTCTCAGAAATTGCCACAAAGTTCAATCGAAGTTTCACAAAGTTTCTCAGAAATTGCCACAAAGTTCAACCGAAGTTTCAAAAAGTTTTCAGTCACAAAGTTCAATGGAAGTTTCACAAAGTTTTCAGAAATTGCCACAAAGTTCAATCGAAGTTTTACAAAGTTTTCAGACACAACATGCATTGGAAGTTTCACAAAGTTTTCAGAAATTGCCACAAAGTTCAATCGAAGTTTTACAAAGTTTTCAGACACAACATGCAATGGAAGTTTCACAAAGTTTTCAGAAATTGCCACAAAGTTTAACGGAAGTTTCAAAAAGTTTTCAGGCACAAAGTTCAATGGAAGTTTCACAAAGTTTTCAGAAATTGCCACAAAGTTCAATGGAAGATTCACAAAGTTTTCATACACAAAGTTCAATGGAAGTTTCATAAAGTTTTCAGAAATTGCCACAAAGTTGGTGGTTGTGGTGGTTGTAGTGTTGTTGTTAGTAGTCAGTTGTTCTACTATAGTCACTAACAACACCATCCCCACCAACACTACCACCACTAATACCACCACCACCACCACTATATTTTCTGTTGTATAAAAACATAATGTGAAAAGAAATGAAATTATGAACGAAATTGTCAAAGTAATAATTGAAATTTTTCAGTAATTATTAAAAATTCGACAGTATTCATTGAAATTCTGAGAGAATTAATTTAAAACTTAGGAGAACAATTGAAAATTACTCTTAAATTTGAAAGTAATTTCTGAAATTATGGGAGAACTATTAAAAAATTTATAAATATAGTTGAAATTTTGATTACATTGTTTGGAATTCTACAAATATTGTAGAAATTATTGAAATAATTTAAAAATGTGTAGTAAACATTAAAATTTTAATAATAATTGTATGAACATTTATTCCATATACATATTAGTCATTGAAAATTTGGCAGTATTCATTGAAAATAATTGAAATTTAGGTTAATATTTGAAATTCTAGAAGAAATAATTGAACTTTTGACAGAATAAATTAAAAAGTTAATGACGATAATAAAAAGTTGATAACTATTGTAAAAATTGTTGAAATAATTTAATATTTGATATAATGAAAACTGAAAACTATAAGTAAATAAAAACTTGGCAGTCCCCATGAGGATAGAAAATTAGAGTGATTATTGAAAACTGTAATAGTAAACATAAAAATATTGAGAATAATAAAAACATAATATGAAACTATTAATTGAAAATTTGACAGTAATTATTAAAAATTTGACAGTATTAATAAAAATTTTGACAGAGTTAATTGAAAAGTTGGCAAAACAATTGAAAATTACTCTTACATTTAAAGTACTTTCGGAAATTATGGGAGAAATATTAAAAATATTAAGGTTGTTATATTATTATTTGATACTTACTGGTAAAACATATTTTTATTTTATTTTAGGTTTTATTTATTTATATTATTTTACCTGACTCCAATTTTATATTTAACCTAATTAATTTATTGTATACTTCGTAGATGCCTCTGATGATGGTTATATACTAACCGAAACTAGTCAGGCGAAATAAAATAATTAAATAAATAAATAAAATAGAAATATTTTTTACCAGTAAGTATTAAATAATAATATAACAATCTTAAATTTATTAAAAAAATTATTAACATAGTTGAAATTTTGATTATATTCTTTGAAATTGTATAAATATTGTAGAAATTATTGAAATTATTTAAAAATGTGTAGTAAACATTAAAATTTGAATAACAATTGTATAGTAGTATGAACATTTACTCCATATATATATATATATATATATATATATATATATATTTGCAGCATACTTAATACATATATATGTACATATAATATAATATACATAACTGTATAATATAATAAAACATAACATACATATACATACGTACATACACACATACATTCATACATACATACACACACACATACATACATACATTCATACATACATAAACATAACAAACTGTCAAATATACATTGTATATTTGACAGTGATCATTAAAGTAATTACAGAACAATCGAAAATGAGAACAAAAGATTGAATATTTGATGATTAAATATTTGCTCGAAATTATTTAAATTTTGACAGACCAAATCAAAAATAACAGAACAATCGAAAATGAGAACAAAAGATTGAATATTTGATGAATGAATATTTGCTAAAAAATATTGAAATTTTGACAGACAAAATGAAAAATTTGGCCGTCCTCTTCAGGATGTTTTTTTCAGCGATTGTTTTGCAGAATTTTTAAAATATACAAAAATAAACTAAATTTTGACAGAATTAAAACTTATTTCAGATATAGAACATTGAAGAGTTGACAGTATTCATTCAAATATTTTACAGTAATCATTGAAACTCTGACTGCAATAATTAATATCAATAAATTAATTAAAAGTTGCTCGTTTCGGGTTTCACTCGGCTCGGACTCGGATCCTTCGTTTCGTCTCACTCGTACTCTAACATATGAGTTCCCAGACTTATAACGTTAATTACTATAAATTAACTATAAATTATTATTATAATTATTATTACTAAATGTTTCTTTGCTTTGTCACCCCTTTTTTCTGTTTCTCAGTATCACCTTCTGGTGTTTTCGGACCAACTTGGCCTACAGATAGGGACTGGTTTAAGTACTAATGATGAGACTAAAAAAGGGCTAAATCTTACCTAAAGATCGATAACGGCCGCTAAGTATAATTGGCGAGGGAAACAATTGGAGTAACTTATCGCTAGGGAGTTGGGCTGGACCGCTGCATGACCATACACGTACGCGGAAAAAATAACGTTACAACTTCCATATTTATTACGACCGCATGTAAAATATAACCATTTATTTTGTTAAATATAGTTAAATAGAAATCAATCAATTTATAAGATGTTAAATATTATACGAGTGCAATATCTCGCTGGAGACTGCTATCATCTGCGTGCGAGTATCTTCGCGAAACACCGGAAATATCATTAATATTTCCAGCAATAACTTCAAACCGTACTACATTAATATTTCCAGCGATAACTCTCTGATCAAACACTTCTATTAATATTGCACTTCCCGCCATCAAGTCCCAAGTTCCATCGCTGTTTTATTGGGGGCCGTATAAATGGCACTTCTTAAGACCCTCTGGTATTTGGACGGCATAATCTTGTATGCGCACGGGTGTTCATGGCAGCTGGGCAAACACCCGTAAGTCCATTTTATAGTGCGCAACGTAAACTTCCCGGAGACCTTCGGGAGTATAAAAGTAGGGAGATGAAACTTCCTGCCGGAAATAAGATGGCCAGTGGCATCCAGAAATTAAATTTCGCCCCGAAATTAATTACTGATTGCAGTGCGGCGGGCGGAGATGGATCTTTCCAATTTTCCGAGCAGACGCGGTTTTTGCCGCAGCTTCCGCAATTACGGATACTTTTGTGTAATATTAGAAATTTCTGTCGCTGTATGTCGTGTGTTTTTGTTTGCCGGGAGATTAAAACGCTGCACAACTTTGCCGAGACGTCTGGGAATTATTAGAGTAATTTAAGCGTTGCGGTGTACTTGAAAACTGTTCTCTATTCAGTGTCATTGTGAGCGAAACTGAATAGAATTTCTGGGCGCGGCGCCAATGAGATCAGTGAATTGTGCAAACAGAAGAACTTATAATTAGAACGACTCCCGAAAGTTGTAATGGTTTGATTTTTTCTTATATAGAAATGAAAATCCATTTCAGAAAAAGTATTTTAAATTTTGTTGTTTTGAATGTTGTTGTGGTGGTGTTGGTGGTGGTGGTGGTGGTAATGGTGGTGGTGTTGTTAGTGACCACGTTTGAACAACTGACCACAACAACAATACAACCACCACCACCACCGTTACAAGCACCACCACCACCATGGTGAATTGTGTGTTTCCCTGCTACATTCTTCTTTCCCAATCTGTGCGTTGAAACCCATCTTCTTATTACCTACGATAAACTCATGCGTGGTGTAGGTGGTGATTGAATTTGAAGTTAAAATAGGTACGAAATTTCAATCACCAGCATCCAACCAATAAATTCCGTATGATTGAACGGAGGTTCGCAGTTTCAATATCCTGCACACACCCGGAGCCCCCCGACCCCCCAACCCCCCACGAGGGGGAGGCCGTTGTGCCATTATTTATTGAAATTTCCGCGGCTTCCTCGAGTTCCTCGCTTATCGAACTCCTCATCAATCAATTTAATAACCGACCTACCGAAAAAAGATCGCAGCTATCCGACAGTTCCGCCTGACAAATGTACCATTTCTGTTCAATATTTAAAGCTCCGTGTATAAAAATCGCTTCCCGACAATCGTTTAAATGTGTTTGCCATACCGATTTGTGCACCACTAAGCTTTATTGGTCCGAACCTAACTATCGAGTTTCTGCAGCGAACTTCTTCTCCATTACTGCCATGTATCTGATGACGACGAGGTAGAAACTTGTAGCTGCAACGGTGCACAAAAGAGAAGCGGGAAATAATTAGAGAGTTGAATAGAGGAGCTCAAAGTTCTCCTGGTTACGCTGAATTCCAAATAAAATAGTTTCCGGTTAAGGCAAAAGTTCGCGTTTTAGTTTTGTAAATATAGTACGTGCTACTTGCATCCTCTGCAATTTACCTTAATTAAATAAATGCCAACTGAATTTGTAGACATTTGTGCAAAAAGTTATTACCTAAGTTAAATACAATTTCAGAAAATGTTGGGAGCAACTGTAATTATCAATCTTCGTAATTACAGCCTGTCAAACCAATCATTTAACTTTTTAACTTCAAATTGAGAAAATGCAACTGTAATTATCAATCTTCGTAATTACAGCATGTCGAACCAATCATTTCAATCTCTTCAACTTCAATTTCAGAAAATGTTGTGGGCAGCTGTAATTATCAATCTTCGTAATTACAGCCAGTCAAACCAATCATTTCAATCTCTTCAACTTCACTTTCAAAAAATGTTGTGGGCAGTTGTAATTATCAATCTTCGTAATAACATCATGTCAAACCAATCATTTCAATCTTTTCAACTTCAATTTGAGAAAATGTTGTGGGCAACTGTAATTATCAATCTTCGTAATTACAGCGTAACATACCAATAATCTATTCAACTTCAATTTCAGAAAAAGGAAAGCCAATTTCAGAAAAAGTAATATCAAACTCAGAAAAAAGCAGAATCAATTTCATAGAAAGGAAAATCAAATTTAAAAAAAATACCATCTTCAGAAAAAGTAATTTGAATTTCAGAATGTTGTGGTGGTGGTGCTGGTGGTTGTTGGTGGTGGTGTTGTAAGTGACTACGTTAGAACTAACCACTAACAACAACAATGCAACCACCACCACCAACACCATCACCACCACAACCTCCAATTAATAATTAATTAAAATATTAACATAAACAAACTTTTGTTAGTATTTTATTCATATTACCAGATCTTTTTTATTATTATTTGTTATTTTAAGTACTTTCTGGTATCTTCTAGTATTTTTTTTATTTATTTTAGAAAAATGCATGCCAAACCAATCATTTACCTTTTTAATTTCAATTTCAGAAAATGTTGTGAGCAACTCTAATTATCAATCTTCGTAATTACAGCATGTCAAACCAATCATTTAGCTTTCTAACTCCAACTTCAGAAAATGTTGTGAGCAATTGTAATTATCAATCTTCGTAATTGCAGCACGTCAAATCAATCATTTCAACAACTTCAATTTCAGAAAAATTAAACCCAATTTCAGAAAAAGTAATATCAAATTCAGAACAAATCAGAATCATTTTCAGAGTAAGGAAAATCAACTTCATTTTTATGTTTACTATCACAGTTTTCAGTAATCACTCTAATTTTCTATTGTAATGGGGACTGCCAAGCTTTTATTTATTTTTAGTTTTCAGCTTTAATTATATCAAATTTTAAATTATTTTAATAATTTTTGCAATAGTTATCAACTTTTCATCATAGTCATCAACTTTTCAATCAATTCTGTCAAATGTTCAATTATTTCTTCCAGAATTTCAAAATATTAACCCAAATTTCAATTATATTCAATCAATACTGCCAAATTTTCAATGAGTAATATGTATATGGCATAAATGTTCATACTACTATACAATTATTATTAAAATTTTAATGTTTACTAAACATTTTAAAATTATTTCATTAATTTCTACAATAATTATACAATTCCAAACAATATAATCAATATTTCAATTATGTTTATAATAATTTTAATAATTCTCCCATAATTTCAGAAATTACTTTAATTTTAAGAGTAATTTTCAATTGTTTTGCCTAGTTTTAAATTAATTATGTCAAAATTTCAATGAATACTGCCAAATTTTCAATAATTACTCAAAATTTTCAATTATTTCTTTCAATTTTGGTTCATAATTTCATTTATTTTCACATTATGTTTTTATTATTCTCAATATTTTTATGTTTACTATCACAGTTTCAATGATCACTCCAATTTTCTATCCTGTGAGGACTACCAAGTTTTTATTTATTTTTAGTTTTCAGTTTTAAATTATTTTAATAATTTTTGCAATAGTTATCAACTTTTCATCATAGTCATCAACTTTTCAATCAATTCTGTCAAATGTTCAATTATTTCTTCCAGAATTTCAAAATATTAACCCAAATTTCAATTATATTCAATGAATACTGCCAAATTTTCAATGAGTAATATGTATATGGCATAAATGTTCATACTACTATTCAATTATTATTAAAATTTTAATGTTAACTACACATTTTTAAATTATTTCAATAATTTATACAATATTAATACAATTCCAAACAATATAGTCAAAATTTCAATTATGTTTATAAAATTTTTAATAATTCTCCCATAATATCAGAAATTACTTTTACATTTAAGGGTAATTTTCAATTGTTGTGCCAAGTTTTAAATTAATTCTGTCTATATTTCAATGCATACTGTAATTTTTTTAATATTTACTGAAAAAATTCAATTATTACTTTCAATTTAGGTTCATAATTTCATATATTTTCACATTAGATTTTTATTATTCTTAACATTTTTATATTTACTTCCACAATTTTCAGTGATCACTCTAATTTTCTATCCTAATAGGTACTGCCAAGTTTTTATATATTTTTAGTTTTTAGTTAAAATTATATCAAATTTTAAATTATTTCAATAATTTCTACAATAGTTATCAACTTTTCAATTCATTCTGCCAAAAGTTCAATTATTTCTTCCAGAATTACAAATATTAACCCAAATTTCAATTATTTTCAATGAATATTGCCAAATTTTCAATGAGTAATATGTATGTGGAATAAATGTTCATACAACTATACAATTGTTATTAAAATTTTAATGTTTACAACACATTTTTAAATTATTTCAATAATTTCTACAATATTTCTACAATTCCAAACAATATAATCAAAATTCCAATTATGTTTATAATTTTTTTAATAATTCTCCCAGAATTTCAGAAATTATTTTTAAATTTAAGAGTTATTTTCAATTGTTCTGCTAAGTTTTCAATTAACTCTGTTAAAATTTCAATTAATACTGTAAATTTTTTAATAATTACTGTAAAATTTTCAATTATTACTCTCAAATTTCGTTCATAATTTCATTTATTTGCACATTATATTTTTATTATTCTCAATATTTTTATGTTTACTATCACAGTTTTCAATGATCACTTTAATTTTCTATCCTAATAGGGACTGCAAAGTTTTCATTTATTTTTAGTTTTCAGTTAATATTATATCAAATTTTAAATTATTTCAATAATTTTGGCAATAATTATCAACTTTTCATCATTTCTCATCAACTTTTCAATTAATTCTGTCAAAATTTCAATGAATACTGTCAAATTTTTAATAATTACTGTCAAATTTTAAATTATTGCTTTCAAATTTCGTTCATAATTTCATGAACGGCGGAAACAGGCAACTGTTTCTGGCTATATCTTAATCTATATACCTTAAAACCTTTATAACTTCTAAACGAAGACGATCAGACCTGTCACGAAACATTTTGATTAAATATTATACATTTTATGCGAAATTAGCACAATTAGTGTTTTATTTCTACAAATATAAATTAACTAGTGCGAGATATTACTACATCAGCTATAATATATATATATATATATATATATATATATATATATATATATATATATATATACATTTATTATTAAGTATATACATTTCTGTGGCTGGTGAGCAACGCTGGTTAAAATTAATCATGTACTTTTGCTATATCTCCAGAGAGCTATTTGTTCTATAGTTACTGCCATTGCAATTTAATTTACTTCATCCTGTTATCTACCGAGTTTAAATTATATTTAATTGCAGCATTAAATTAAATGTGAAACTGTAATGATTATAAATACGAGTAATACGTATTCTCCTTCGCTCACCTTAAGACACCTTAAGAAGAAGCAATACATATTCCCACCAAAGTTGAACTAAATTTGCATAAATATGTAGGTATAACCCATTGCAGTTATATCGATTGCCTGTACAAATTGATTGGCGCTTTATGAAAGCTTATATTGAGCAACAAAGATCGTATCATTATTTCTTAAGTTTGTAAAAAAAAAAAAAAACGTAGAAAATATATTCGCCAGTAAATTCGCGAAAAGAGCAGGGATCTACCCAAAGTAAACACAAAAATCATTTTAGGTTCTCGCCCTGTTTACATTGAGAGCGTAAGCATAAAATCCCTCTGGAAAAAAAATTGAAATGAAATATTTACCCAAGATAGACGTTCCTGTATAAAGAGTTAATTCGCAATGCGGGGACATGCAGAGCGCAAACAAAGTTTAACCGAGAAGGGAGGAAGACTTCTAAAGGTATCTGTATGTGTGTGTTGAAGTGAGGCAGAGTGTGCGCAGGTTACGTTCCCAAACAAGTAATAAAGTAACGTAATCTCGGCAAATGCTGCATTAGTTGCGGCAAAGAAAACTTCGCTGCATTGTGAATTTACAACGTGGGAGATTAAAATTTCGCACATTCGGCAAGCCCCAGGAGGAATAGGAATTCCGCAAGTTATAAGACTGCGGACAAGTTATAAGGCTCGCTAAAAATAACTGCGGACGTGGCAAACAATGCGATATTTGCTCATTGGCCATTCGATTAATCTGCATGACCCAATTTGCAATCACACGCATGGGGTGCGGTAACAAGATGAAAACTTAATTTGTGTGCTCGTGTAAGCGAGCTTAATTGAAAATTGCCTCTGGGGAGAATCGGATATCTTCCAGCCACGGGTTCAAAATTACACCGGCGTTAATATGATACACATTATCAGATAATTCCCATGCCCAATTACCATGAAAATGTAATTAAATTATTTAAAAAAATTAAGAAAGTTGTATTATGAAGTCATAATGCAACCCTGTTGTATAATGAAGTCATAATACAACCCCTGTTATATAAAGAAGCCATAATACAATCCCTGTTGTATAATCATTGTATAATGAAGTCACAATACAACCACTGTTCTATAATTAAATCATTATAGAACCCCTGTTGTATAATGAAGTTATAGTACAACACCTGTTGTATAATAAAGTCATAATACAACCCGTGTTGTATAATAAAGTTATAATACAACCCCTGTTGTATAATCAAGTCATAATACAACCCCTGTCATGCAGTGAAGTCATAATACAACCCCTGTTTTATAATGAAATCATAATACAACTCCTATTTTATAATGAAATCATAATACAACCCCTCTTTTATAATGATATCATAATACAACCTCTGTTGTATAATGAAACCATTATAGAACCCCTGTTGTATAATGAAGGCATAATACAACCTCTATTGTATAATGAATCCTCTTCTCCCATGTGTTTCATCATCTCCGGGCTTATAACGTCTGTTCCTGGTGCTTACCGGTTTCTTAGGTTTTTTTTATTGCTTGTACTTCTTTTCTTGTATAATGAAGTCATAATACAGCCCCTGGTGTATAATAAAATCATTATAGAACCCCTGTTGTATAATGAAGTCATAATACAACCCCTGCTGTATAATGAAATCATTATAGAACCTCTGTTGTATAGTAAAGTCATTATGCAACCCCAGTTGTATAATGAAGTACATTATGTTACCATAGTTACGTGTATAAGCAATATATTATTTATGAATCATGGATATAAAATATTATTATCATATTTATGTGTGCTACCATTAATTACGTTAATTATTTTTAGCAAAATACATGATTCTAATTGTATTATTATTATCATATTAATTAGCTATTTTTAATGTGATCTGCTTACACTTTGTAAGTTTAAAGCAGTGCTTCTTGAACGTTGTCGTCAGGCCTCGGCTCAATTCATTACAAGTTCCTCTCCAGACAACAGTCTACACGGTTCTTAGATTTATGCTAAAAGGGGTCCTCGAAAACTTAGCTGTTCAGCACTTGGAACATATTTCGCCGCACAATTAACATTATTTACAACTTATTTAATATAATTAGGCAATAAATTTTACGCGCAGTTTACAGGGAGTGAAGTAATTTCGTGTAAAATTGGAAACCCAACTTCGCTGATTCTGTTGTAGGAGTTTTAGAAGTCTGCACTTCAATAACACAACATACATCACTGAAATTTCTGAAAATTTTACGTAATTTTGAAAATTTTATGCCAGATTTTTAACTAATTTTACTGAATAAATAAACTATTAAGTTTAAGGTTTTATCCATAAATTATCAGTTAAGGATTTAAGGATGTTATATTATCATTTGGTACTTACTGGTAAAAAAAAAAAAAAAATATAATTAATTATTCTTTCTTTCTTTTTCTGAACCCTCTTGTATCCCCTATGGGTGTCGAGGTCATTGGTCATTGTATCTAATCTTTAAAAAATGCGATCCACTCTTTTCGATCTTGCGCACATTTTGCTGCCTCTTTCCAAGTTTTCCCTTTCCTTGCCAGCAGTTTTGTGCTCCTGATCGTGTAATTAATTATAATAATTATAATAATTTCTTCTTAGATCTTCCATATTTTTACGAAACATGCAAAAATATGCGATGGGAGAAAAAACAGTATGTAGAGCCTTCCCGGCCTCTTCGTCTTGCTGTCCTCGCCTGATGCCTCGGGCACCAATTGCTGCATCGGCCGGGAATGTATCACTTCCTGTACTCACCGCACAATATGTACAACGCAAACACAATTTCAACTTTAATAATATTAAAACTGCCCCAAATAAATTTCGCAAATAAAAAAAACATTTGTATAATGAATAATAAACTAGCACATTTGAAATACAAACCGGCTGTAATTAATTGAGCTTGTTTTAATGGTGGTACATTTCCGTTCATTTAATTAAAATCTATTGATAATACAAAAACGGCAGTTTAATTAAAATTGTGCACCATGCAGAGTGTTTAAAAACAATGCTATAAAGTTATATTTAGTTGTAATAGCGGGGGTGTCCGTGCTGTAAAGGTTGTTTTAGTTCAGTAGCCGGCAATGCAGATCGCGCAGGCGCCGGATTTCCCGGTCGATATTTCCACCCGCACCGTGTGCGTTCGCTCCCTTTCCTTTTTCCACCCCCGTCCTGCAGGGGATGTAAGTATGTCGCTATCGGCCGTCTCTCTCGCGCCCCCGCATCCGATCGTCGCCTTACTTCCCCAATTCTTCGCCCTTCCGGTGCCCACGGGCATGGAAAATTTTTATGTAGAAACGTACTCCACTCACACACACGCACACTTACAGCTCCTAGCAAAACAACCAGATTCGATTATGGATTTTTTTTTTGCATTAATATTTATTTTGTTATGTGTGACATTCATGTTTATTGGCTGCAACTGAAAAGCGCGTCGCATTTTCATTTCGAGGTTTTCCCTTTATTGGATTTTCATTTTGGGCCGACGGTTTTCCTCTTATTGGATTTTCATTGTACCAACTACACGTGTCGGTAATTAAAATTCATCTGCTTTAGATGATCGATTAGTTCTCATATGTGGGCGATACATTGCACGAGTATCTGGGATATTGATTTACCGCCGCCCAAATTTAATTTCACGATGTTTTGTGTACGTCCTGAAAACTGTGCAAGTTACACAGTTGTGCCGAACAAACTTGCGAGTGCCCAAGAGTTGTGTAAAGCCTAAAGTCTACTCGTAGTTTGTAAAGTACACATTTCTATTACACTCGTGAATCATTTTCATTACACAATTTTAAATCACGTTGCGTCCATTCAAACAAATTATAACAAACAATTTGTTTTAAAATTCAATGCCACATTTGTATACAGTATGCCTTAAGATAATTATTCTTAAAAATTGACAAAGATTATGTACTAAATAAGTAAGAAAATCGAATGTTTAACTTTCCGCGTTGACACGTATCGGTTTATCAGTTACTGAACATTTATCTGATGGATAGTTTTTAAATTCAATGCCAGATTTGTATACAGTATGCTTGAAGAAAATTCGTCTGCAAATTTAATGAACTTTAAGTCCTAAATAAGTGAGAAAATCAATGTTAAACTTTCCGCGTTGACAGGTAGTGGTCTATCAGTTACTGAACATTTATCTGGTGGATAGTTTTAAACTTCAAAGCCAGATTTGTATACAGTATGCCTGAAGATAATTCCTCTGAAAAATTGACAAAGATTATGTACTAAATAAGTAAGAAAATCGAATATTTAACTTTCCGAGTTGATAGGTAGTGGTCTATCAGGTACTGAACATTTATCTTATGGATAGCTTTAGAATTCAATACCAGATTTATATACTGTATGCCTGAAGATAATTCTCTTGAAAAATTGACAGAGATTGTGTAGTAAATAAATAAGAAAATCGAATGTTTAACTATCCGAGTTGACAGGTATCAGTTTATCAGTTACTGAACATTTATCTGATGGATAGTTTTAAAATTCAATAACAGATTTGTATACAGTATGCCTGAAGATAATTCCTCTGAAAAATTGACAAAGACTATGTACTAAATAAGTAAGAAAATCGAATATTTAACTTTCCAAGTTGACAGGTAGTGGTCTCTCAGTTACTGAACATTTATCTGATGGATATTTTAAAAATTTAATGCCAGATTTGTATATAGTATGCATGAAGATAATTTCTTTGAAAAATTGACAAAGATTATGTCCTAAATAAGTGAGAAAATCGATGTATAACTTTCCGCGTTGACAGGTATTTGTTAATCAGTTACTGAACATTTATCTGATGGATAGTTTTAAACTTCAAAGCCAGATTTGTATACAGTATGCCTAGAGATATTTCCTCTAAAAAAATGACGAAGATTGTGTTCTAAATAAGAGAGAAACTCGAATGTTTAACTTTCCGAGTTGACAAGTTTCTGTTTATCAGTTACTGAACATTTATCTGATGGATAGTTTTAAAATGCAATGCCAGATTTGTACACAGCATGCCTGAAGATATTTGCTCTCAAAAATTGACAAAGATTATGTACTAAATAAGTGAGAAAATCGAATGTTTAACTTTCCGCGTTGACAGGTATCGGTTTATCAGTTACTGAACATTTATCTGATGGATAGTTTTAAAATTTAATGCCAGATTTGTATACAGTATGCCTGAAGACAATTCGTCTGCAATTTTGATAAATATGATGTCCTAAATAAGTGAGAAAATCGAATGTTTAACTTCCCTAGTTGACAAGTATCGGTCTATCAGTTACTGAACATTTATCTGATAGATAGTTTTACAATTCAATGTTAGATTTTTATACAGTATACCTAAAGATATCTGCTCTGAAAAATTGACTATGATTGGGTCCTAAATAAGTTAGAAAATCGATTGTATAACTTTCCGAGTTGACAGGTGTCGGTTTATCAGTTACTGCACATTTATCTGATGGATAGTTTTAAAATTCAACGCCAGATTTGTATACAGTATGCCCGAAGATAACTCCTCTGACAATGTGACAAAGATTATGTCTTAAATAAGTGAGAAAATCGATGTTTAATGTTCCGCGTTTCAGGTATCGATTTATCAGTTACTGAACATTTATCTGATGGATAGTATTAAAATTCAATACCAGATTTGTATACAGTATGCCTGAAGATAATTGCTCTGAAAAATGGACAAAAATTATGTACTAAATAAGTAAGAAAATCGAATCTTTAACTTTCCGAGTTGACAGGTATCGGTTTATCAGTTACTGAACATGTATCTGATAGATAATTTTACAATTCAATGCCAGATTTGTATACAGTATGCCTGAAGATAACTACTCTGACAATGTGATAAAGATTATGTCCTAAATAAGTGAGAAAATCGATGTTTGATATTCCGCGTGTTCAGGTATCGATTTATCAGTTACTGAACATTTATCTGATGGATAGTTTTAAACTTCACAGCCAGATTTGTATACAGTATGCCTGCAGATAATTCCTCTGAAAAATTGACAAAGATTATGTACTAAATAAGTAAGAAAATCGAATATTTAACTTTCCGCGTTGACAGGTATCTGTTTATCAGTTACTGAACATTTATCTGATGGATAGTTTTAAACTTCAAAGCCAGGTTTATATACAGTATGCCTGAAGATATTTCCTCTGAACATTTGACGAAGATTATGTCCTAAATAACTGAGAAAATCGAATGTTTAACTTTCCGAGTTGACAGGTAGTGGTCTATCAGTTACTGAACATTTATCTGATGGATAGTTTAAAAAGTCAATGCCAAATTTGTATACAGTATGCCTGAAGATAATTCCTCTAAACAATTGACGAAGATTGTGTTCTAAATAAATGAGAAAATCGAATGTTTAACTTTCCGAGTTGACAAGTATCGGTTTATCAGTTACTGAGCATTTATCTGATGGATAGTTTTAAAATTTAATGCCAGATTTGTATACAGTATGCCTGAAGATGATTGCTCTAAAAATTGACAAAGATTATGTACTAAATAAGTAAGAAAATCGAATATTTAAGTTTCCAAGTTGGCATGTATCGGTCTATCAGTTACTGAACATTTATCTGATGGATAGTTTTAAAATTCAATGCCAGTTTTCTATACAGTATGCCTCAAGACAATTCGTCTGCAAATTTGACGAACTTTATGTCCTAAATAAGTGAGAAAATCGATGTTTAACTTTGCGCGTTGACAGGTATCGGTTTATCAGTTACTGAACATTTATCTGATAGATAGTTTTAAAATCCAATGCCAGATTTGTATACAGTATGCCTGAAGACAATTTGTCTGCAAATTTAACGAACCTTATGTCCTAAATAAATGAGAAAATCGAATGTTTAACTTTCCGAGTTGACAGGCATCGGTTTATCAGTTACTGAACATTTATCTGATGGATAGTTTTAAAATTCAATGCCAGATTTGTATACAGTATGCCAGAAGATATTTCCTCTGAACATTTGACGAAGATTATGTGCTAAATAAATGAGAAAATCGAATGTTTAACTTTCCGAGTTGACAGGTATCGGTCTATCAGTTACTGAACATTTAACTGATGGATAGTTTTAAAATTCAATGCCAGATTTGTATACAGTATGCCTGAAGATAATTCCTCTAAAAAATTGACAAAGATTATGTACAAAGTAAGAAAATCGAATATTTAACATTCCGATTTGACAGGTAGTGGTCTATCAGTAACTGAAAATTTAACTGATGGACATTTTTGAAATTTAATGCCAGATTTGTATACAGTATGTCTGAAGACAATTCGTCTGCAAATTTGACGAACTTTATGTCCTAAATAAGTAAGAAAATCGATGTTTAACTTTCAGCGTTGACTAGTATCGGTCTATCAGTTACTGAACATTTATCTGATGGATAGTTTTAAACTTCAAAGATAGATTTGTATACAGTATGCCTAAAGATATTTCCTCTAAAAAATTGACGACGATTGTGTTCTAAATAAATAATAAAATCGAATGTTTAACTTTACGAGTTGACATATATCGGTCTATCAGTTACTGAACATTTATCTTATGGATAGTTTTTCAAAGCCAGATTTGTATACAGTATGCCTAAAGATATTTCCTCTAAAAAATTGACGACGATTGTGTTCTAAATAAATGAGAAAATCGAATGTTTAACTTTCCGAGTTGACAAATATCGGTTTATCAGTTACTGAACATTTATCTGATAGATAGTTTTAAAATTCAATGCCAGATTTGTATGCAGTATGCCTGAAGACAATTCGTCTGCAAATTTGACAAAGATTATGTACTAAATAAGTAAGAAAATCGAATATTTAACTTTCCGAGTTGACAGGTATCGGTTTCTCAGTTACTGAACATTTATCCGATGGATAGTTTTAAAATTTAATACCAGATTTGTATATAGTATGCCTGAAGCTAATTCCTCTGAACAATTGACAAAGATTATGTACTAAATAAGTAAGAAAATCGAAAAAATATCTTTCCGAGTTGACAGGTAGTGGTCTATCAGTTACTGAACATTTATCTGATGGATAGTTTTAAAATTTAATGCCAGATTTGTATACAGTATGCCTGAAGATAATTCCTCTGAACATCTGACAAAGATTATCTACTAAATAAGTAAGAAAATTAAATGTTTAACTTTCCGAGTTGACAGTTACCGCTTTATCAGTTACTGAACATTTATCTGATGGATAGTTTTAAAATTCAATGCCAGATTTGTATACAGTATACCTGAAGACAATTCGTCTGCAAATTTGACGAACTTTATGTCCTAAATAAATGAGAAAATCGAATGTTTAACTTTCCGAGTTGATAGGTATCGGTTTATCAGTTACTGAACATTTATCTGATGGATAGTTTTAAAATGCAATGCTAGATTTGCATACTGTATACCTGAAGATAATTCCTCTGAAAAATTGACAAAGATTATGTATAAATAAGTAAGAAAATCGAATGTTTAACTTTCCAAGTTGACAGGTATCGGTTTATCAGTTACTGAACATTTATCTGATGGATAGTTTTAAAATTTAATGCCAGATTTGTATACAGTATGACTGACAATAATTCCATTGAACATTTGACGAATATTATGTCCTAAATAAATGAGAAAATCGAATGCTTAACTTTCCAAGTTGACAGGTATCGGTTTATCAGTTACTGAACATTTATCTGATGGATAGTTTTAAAATTTAATGCCAGATTTGTATACAGTATGACTGACAATAATTCCATTGAACATTTGACGAATATTATGTCCTAAATAAATGAGAAAATCGAATGCTTAACTTTCCCAGTTGACAGGTATCGGTTTATCAGTTACAGAACATTTATCTGATAGATAGATTTAAAATTTAATGCCAGATTTGTATACAGTATGCCTGAAGATATTTCCTCTGAACATTTGACGAAGATTATGTCCTAAATAAATGGAAAAAATCGAATGTTTAACTGTCCGAGGTGACAAGTATGGTCACGTAAAGTTGTTGTTTCCGCCATGGTATTGCAAACATAATAATTGGTTACCATGGTGATTAGCATCTGTTGGTCACTCCCATGCGTTACTATGGTGTTGTGTACCATAATACACGGCACTGAGTGGAAAAAAACGCGCCAGCAGCCTCGTAAAGACTTTACAAGGCTGCTTGTGGCAAAGACTTGGCGAGGCTGCTTCTCGTAAGACTTTACGAGGCTGCTTCTCGTAAAGTTGTTGTTTCCGCCATGGTAACCACGTTGTAAACAACTGGTTTACATAGAGTTGTGCCTAAAATAGATTTAATATATCTCATTTTTTTTGCCATCAACAATTTCATATATTTGATGGTACAACTATCCAAATATAAATTTTGATGATGCTTTATTGATTTGCGCTGTACCGATCGTCATCGATTCTGCGGCATCGAAATGCTGCAGCGTTCTGTATTTAATTAATATCCAATTCCCGTTTGTGAATGGCAGAATTATGTAAATACCTGCGGGTCGTGTTTAATAAATATCAGCCGGCGAATTTCCCAACAAACCCGATTGTTATTTAGGGGGGTGGGGGGCATTGTTATTTGGGGGGGGGGGGGGGCATTGTCGGCGGCCTGAATGGGGGGCAGCATTTAATTCAACATCTGAGAGATCGGTTCTGAAGTCTTCCAGGGCTTTGTTTTCCGCATCAATCGCGTTACATTGGTTTAGCAAAATTGCGCCCTTTATTTGTTGCACGTGTTGATTGCGCTAAGCGCCGCAATTTAACCGTTAAACCCTTTAAAAGGGTTTAATGGAGTCGCAGTGATTGGATGACGACCGACATTTATTGCTGTTTACTCAACCAGATCCAATAAATGTGCGACTTTGTGAACCAATTAATAGGTGAATGGATAAATTTTGTTTAATTATATTGGTGGGCTTAAATCAAGTTCTTATAAAGGAGATATTTATAGCGCAGCAACAATTTAAGAAGCAAAACGCGAGAAAATGTATTACTGATTGATATATAATTTCATAATAATCCATAAGGATACCATAAATTTTATAAATCAGCAAAATATCAGCAAAATTATAAATTATATAATCAAAATTATAAATTATAAATCAGCACAATCATATATAAATAACTTTCAAAAAAAAGTTTCACAAAATTCTGAAGTTAAAAAAAAAGTAACTTTAATTTGTAAAACACGAATAAAAGTTGTGATAGGCGGTTCTCAATTTTAACCACGTTATTATGTAGTTCAATTAAAACGCAGTATTTTGTTCTGTAAAATAAGGATAACCCACGCAACTCTCGCAAACCCAATAAAGTCCGAACAGTTTTACAGCTATCGGATGTAACTTATAGCTTGCAGCTGCCGCTCTTAATTAAAATTATTTATAACATATTTGAACCCCATCCCTGAGCTTTACTTCCCATCATATCCAAACTGTATAAAACTCAGGTGCATCCCTAATAATTCATTATATTTCTGATACAACTGCAGCGTGAAACCGCCCCAACTTTATAGCAGACGGCTGTAGGCATTCTCGTGCTGTTTTCTTTTGATTATTTTTAGAACGTATCTGTCGGGTAAACGTTGCCAGTCTTTCCGAAGTTTAGACAATGAGTATAAATTGTGTGGCTGAAAATTACCATTCCAGACGCTTCAGACGGGATTAGAATCTGCTCACTTTGGCCTGTACTTGCGTTTTGTGCAGCGACAGTTTGAGCTTCTTCCAATGTTTAGGTACCAAACGCAAAACGCATGAATTTTTAATTACAGTTTTTATTCTCCACTTTTCTTTAATTAAAAATAATTAAATTAAGTAATAATTATAATATATTAATATTATAATAATATTAAAGTACATATATTTTCAGTAGATTGAAAAATTAAACACTAATGCCTGTATCTATAGTCCGTACTTGAGCATGAGTACGACTCAAGTCGTATATTTGGTTGCGGATTCTTTATAACGTTTATGCACTAAACGCAACCAAATATACGACTTGAGTGGAACTCGAGCTCAAGTACGGACTATAGCTACGGAGCTTAATGATTTAACGTGTCTACTGATAGCTGTTTCGATCTTTCAATCATCATCAATTGAATTTGATTAGTGCAGAATAGCCCTGGTACTATTATTCCCCGGGAAACGAAATACTTATTATGTAGCTGTAGCTTAGAAACGGGGCGATGTTATTCAACCTGTCTGCTTTCTGCCCTGATTGCCGTTTCTATAAGATTCGAATAGAATTTCTTTCATTTCCTTTCTGAGGGACGTTAACTGCATTGAACGCTCATCCCAGATTCCTCCACATACAAATCGCTGGGGAATGGAAAGCTGTGCACAATACTGGAGACATTTCGGTCACAGTAAACAAAAAGAAGGAAGAGAAGATACTTTAATGACGGACGTCTGATGTATCGCTCGGGAATGAAAAGCTCTGGACAATCCTGAAGACATTTCGGTCACAGTAAACAGAAAGAAGGAAGAAAAGGGACTTTAATGACGGACGTTCGATGTTGTATCCTGTGGGAATAACATCGTTGCATCTACTGCAACAATTTAATAAGGCTGCTTTCAATTAATTTGTTCCAGTATATCTATTAATACACACTTGAATATAAAATTTAAAGACTTGCTATTTTTTTAATTTCCTATATTTAGGAGGAGGAAAATTGTCGAGGCTATCTTCTTGCAAGTGATCTTGTTGGAATAAGGAGGGTTCAATTAAGAAGGAGCAGTCAAAGAAGCAATATCAAAGAATCTAAGATACATTCCATAAAGATCATAAAATATTCTACAAATATCCTACAATAAATCTAATTATTCAATAATAAATCCAAGAAATTTCTATGAAAAATCACTAATCTAAAAAAAGCTTCAATCTTTGTTTGACCTGAACAACTTACTATGAAAATTTCATGGTTATACAAAAGTGAATTACTTATTTCTGCAATATTGTAATGAAAACTATAAAAATGTTCCATGAAACATTTATTTTTGTGCAAAAATCAGTAAATTTTATGAAAATTGTCTATATAGTAAAAGTATAGCACTGAACAATACAAGAAATTTTCATGAAAATACGAGTATTGATCAAAAATTAACAATATCTGTTGATAAATGCAATAAAAAATCTATAAATCTTCAATTTTTGCTGAACTGATTTAGTTGCCATGAAAATTCAATAAAACTTTTATAGTAATATAGAAATAAACCAAATTCCAGAAGATATTCAATGAAAAATATAAGAACTCTTACGAAAATTCAATTTTTATGCAGAAATTAACAAAAGTTTATAACAATGTATTGAAACATATAAAAAGCTTGTCTTTTTGCATGTACTAAACTATTTACTATGTGAATTTCGTTGTTGTATAGAAGGTAGCAAAATTCGCGAAGAAATTCAATGAAACATATAAGAAATTTTCATCAAATTTCCAATGGACATAAATGAACAAAATCTGATGATAAATGCAATGAAAAGTTTAAGAGCTTTTAGTATTGCATCAACTCAATTACTTACCAATAAAATTCTATGTAAATTTAATTATTGCACAAAATGATAAAGTCACAAATCTGAAACTTTTCAACTATGTATTTATTAAGAATCTAAGATACATTCCATAAAGATCATAAAATATTCTACAAATATCCTACAATAAATCTAATTATTCAATAATAAATCCAAGAAATTTCTATGAAAAATCACTAATCTAAAAAAGTTTCAATCTTTGTTTGACCTGAACAACTTACTATGAAAATTTCATGGTTATACAAAAGTGAATTACTTATTTCTGTAATATTGTAATGAAAACTATAAAAAAGTTTCATGAAACATTTATTTTTGTGCAAAAATCAGTTAATTTTATGAAAATTGTCTATATAGTAAAAGTATAGCACTGAACAATACAAGAAATGTTCATGAAAATACGAGTATTGATCAAAAATTAACAATATCTGTTGATAAATGCAATAAAAAATCTATAAATCTTCAATTTTTGCTGAACTGATTTAGTTGCCATGAAAATGCAATGAAACTTTTATAGTAATATAGAAATGAACCAAATTCCAGAAGATATTCAATGAAAAATATAAGAACTCTTACGAAAATTCAATTTTTATGCAGAAAGTAACAAAAGTTTATAACAATGTATTGAAACATATAAAAAGCTTGTCTTTTTGCATGTACTAAACTATTTACTATGTGAATTTCGTTGTTGTATAGAAGGTAGCAAAATTCGCGAAGAAATTCAATGAAACATATAAGAAATTTTCATCAAATTTCCAGTGGACATAAATGAACAAAATCTGATGATAAATGCAATGAAAAGTTTAAGAGCTTTTAGTATTGCATCAACTCAATTACTTACCAATAAAATTCTATGTAAATTTAATTATTGCACAAAATGATAAAGTCACAAATCTGAAATTTTTCAACTATGTATTTATTAAGAATCTAAGATACATTCCATAAAGATCATAAAATATTCTACAAATATCCTACAATAAATCTAATTATTCAATAATAAATCCAAGAAATTTCTATGAAAAATCACTAATCTAAAAAAAGTTTCAATCTTTGTTTGATCTGAACAACTTACTATGAAAATTTCATGGTTATACAAAAGTGAATTACTTATTTTCCTATTTTCCTATTCCTATTTTTAGGAGGAGGAAAATTGTCGAGGCTATCTTCTTGCAAGTGATCTTGTTGGAATAAGGAGGGTTCAATTAAGAAGGAGCAGCCAAAGAAGCAATATCAAAGAATCTAAGATACATTCCATAAAGATCATAAAATATTCTACAAATATCCTACAATAAATCTAATTATTGAATAATAAATCCAAGAAATTTCTATGAAAAATCACTAATCTAAAAAAAGTTTCAATCTTTGTTTGACTTGAACAACTTACTATGAAAATTTCATGGTTATACAAAAGTGAATTACTTATTTCTGTAATATTGTAATGAAAACTATAAAAAAGTTCCATGAAACATTTATTTTTGTGCAAAAATCAGTTTATTTTATGAAAATTGTCTATATAGTAAAAGTATAGCACTGAACAATACAAGAAATTTTCATGAAAATACGAGTATCGATCAAAAATTAACAATATCTGTTGATAAATGCAATAAAAAATCTATAAATCTTCAATTTTTGCTGAACTGATTTAGTTGCCATGAAAATTCAATGAAACTTTTATAGTAATATAGAAATGAACCAAATTCCAGAAGATATTCAGTGAAAAATATAAGAACTCTTACGAAAATTCAATTTTTGTGCAGAAATTAACAAAAGTTTATAACTATGCATTGAAACATATAAAAAGCTTGTCTTTTTGCATGTACTGAACTAATTACTATGTGAATTTCGTTGTTGTATAGAAGGTAGCAAAATTCGCGAAGAAATTTAATGAAACATATAAGAAATTTTCATCAAATTTCCAGTGGACATAAATGAACAAAATCTGATGATACATGCAATGAAAAGTTTAAGAGCTTTTAGTATTGTAACAACTCAATTACTTACCAATAAAATTCTATGTAAATTTAATTATTGCACAAAATGACGAAGTCAGAAATCTGAAACTTTTCAACTATGTATTTATTAAGAATCTAAGATACATTCCATAAAGATCATAAAATATTCTACAAATATTCTACAATAAATCTAATTATTCAATAATAAATCCAAGAAATTTCTATGAAAAATCACTAATCTAAAAAAAGTTTCAATCTTTGTTTGAACTGAACAACTAACTATGAAAATTTCATGGTTATACAAAAGTGAATTACTTATTTCTGTAATATTGTAATGAAAACTATAAAAAAGTTCCATGAAACATTTATTTTTGTGCAAAAATCAGTTAATTTTATGAAAATTGTCTATATAGTAAAAGTTTAGCACTGAACAATACAAGAAATTTTCATGAAAATACGAGTATTGATCAAAAATTAACAATATCTGCTGATAAATGCAATAAAAAATCTATAAATCTTCAATTTTTGCTGAACTGACTTAGTTGCCATGAAAATTCAATGAAACTTTTATAGTAATATAGAAATAAACCAAATTCCAGAAGATATTCAATGAAAATTATAAGAACTCTTACGAAAATTTAATTTTTATGCAGAAATTAACAAACGCTTATAACAATGCATTGAAACATATAAAAAGCTTGTCTTTTTGCATGTACTGAACTATTTACTATGTGAATTTCGTTGTTTTATAGAAGGTAGCAAAATTCGCGAAGAAATTTAATGAAACATAAGAAATTTTCATCAAATTTCCAGTGGACATAAATGAACAAAATCTGATGATAAATGCAATGAAAAGTTTAAGAGCTTTTAGTATTGCATCAACTCAATTACTTACCAATAAAATTCTATGTAAATTTAATTATTGCACAAAATGACACAAATCTGAAACTTTTCAACTATGTATTTATTAAGAATCTAAGATACATTCCATAAAGATCATAAAATATTCTACAAATATCCTACAATAAATCTAATTATTCAATAATAAATCCAAGAAATTTCTATGAAAAATCACTAATCTAAAAAAAGTTTCAATCTTTGTTTGATCTGAACAACTATGAAAATTTCATGGTTATACAAAAGTGAATTACGTATTTCTCTAAGAATTGCTACGAAAACTATAAAAAAGTTCCATGGAAGATTATTTTTTGTGCAAATATTACCACAAATCTATAATAAATGCAACGAATAATTCTCACTCACTGCAACACACTCTAAACATTTCTATATTGTACAAAAGTTTACCAAAAGTCATAAGAAATGTTATGAAAATGATAAGACATTGCCACGAAAATTTCAATTTATAAAAAAATTATCAAAATTCGATGTGAAAACTTCGACAAGCTTCTATTTTAAAATTTTTGCATGAGCTAAATAAATAAATATTCTTATCATGAAAATTCCAGCCTATTATAGATTACTAACTTGTGAGAAAATACAGAACCGATCAGTGATCGGTACAGAATTGATCAAATAATTTGAAAAAATCATAAGAAAATATCATTAAGAAATGAGATGAAATTCATGACAAATTAAATTTATACTTTGACTCATTCATGATTAACATAAATTGAAACATTTGACATTGAATCATACATTGAACATTTTATAAGTAATGCCTTGAATAATATAATTTTTCACGAAATTTCCTTTTTTTTGTACAAAAATTAACAAAATTCAGATACGAACAAAGATACGAAATTTAGATACGAACAAAATTCCATAAAAAATGCAAATCGGCAGACCTACTAACTTGTGAGAAAATACAGAACCGATCAGTGATCGATACAGAATCGATCAAATAATTTGAAAAAATCATAAGTACATATCATTAAGAAATGAGATGAAATTCTTGACAAATTAAATTTATACTTTGACTCATTTATGATTAACATAAATCGAAACATTTGACATTGAATCATACATTGAACATTTTATAAGTAATGCATTGAATAATATAATTTTTCACGAAATTTCCTTTTTTTTGTACAAAAAGTAACAAAATTTAGATACGAACAAAGATACGAAGATACGAAATTTAGATACGAACAAAATTCCATAAAAAATACACATCGGCAGACCTACTAACTTGTGAGAAAATACAGAACCGATCAGTGATCGATACAGAATCGATCAAATAATTTGAAAAAATCATAAGTACATATCATTAAGAAATGCGATGAAATTCTTGAGAAATTAAATTTATACTTTGACTCATTTATGATTAGCATACATTGAATCATATATTAAACATTTTATAAGTAATGCATTGAATAATATAAGAAATTTTCACGAAATTTCCTATTTTTGTACAAAAATTAACAAAATTTGATAATAAATGCGACAAAACACAAAAATTCTTCTATTTTTGCTGGGACTGCTTCTATTTTATTGCAATTAATTAATATTAGACATTGCTTCGAACGATCCGATGATTACTTTTTTATTTTAAATTTTCGGGTAATATTAAACTGTATGCTTTACATCGACCAAATTCCTCGACGCTGCTTCAAAGGGGGTGGTCTAGGGTTGTAGACACGTAGATACGGGTTGTGCGCCCGTAACGATTTGGCCTACAGATAGGGGGAGGTGTAAGTACCAAATTCCTTCACCCAGCGTTAAAGGGGGTGGTCTTGGGTTGTTGATACGTAGAGACGGGTCGTGCGCCCGTAACGATTTGGCCTACAGATAGGGGGTTGTGTAAGTACCAAATTCCTTCTTCCTGCGTTAAAGGGGGTGGACTAGGGTTGTAGATACGTAGATACGGGTCGTGCGCCGGTAACGATTTGGCCTACAGATAGGGGGTGGTGCAAGTACCAAATTCCTTGACCCAGCGTCAAAGGGGGTGGTCTAGGGTTGTAGATACGTAGATACGGGTCGTGCGGTCACTCCAATACGAGTGACTATTTTCGGGTCCCAAGACTCATGAATTCGCGGCGAGAGAAGGGGAAGAACAGAGGCGCTCGCTGCCAACGTGTTAAGTTAGGCCGCCGTACAACCATGCGCGTACGCGAAAAAAAAACGTTACACAATAACTATTAATATGCAAAATATATCGAATAATATTAAAAATTCAATAGATGCCGAACTATTTAGAAAATTTTGATGTGAAATAATTTATGCACCTATCTCAGGAAAACAATTTATATTCACTAATGTGAAATCATAAACTGCAAAGTTATTTGGAAAATGTTATGAAACATTTAAATAGCGGCAACTTGTTTAACGAACTAGACGGTTATAAATTATGCAAATTTCTTCTGTGGCACCTACATTTTAACGCGTCCTCTTATACTGCGAGATAGTTATTCCTTACATTATCAGTGGATGGAAATACCCAATGCTTGATTTATCCGAAGACTGGCTAAAATTCAGTTACAACTTTGTTCCAATATTGCCTTTGAAACCTTGTAATTAATTTCAACACTTAATCGAAGCGGAAAAACGAACACTGCACGTAAATTATGCAAATGTGCTTTTAATCTGTTGTCGGCATTTATAGCTTCGACACGGTTCGAAAATGTGGTTGAAAATTGAAATGACAGCATAACGTGTTGCTGGCTGTTGCCTCGGGAAACACGGAAAAATCGTGCAGCTGATTGCATCATGTACTGGCGAAAAGGTGGAAAATTGCGGCGCCATTAGGAAAATATGGTGCCATCTCGGTGATAAACTGGCGCAGTAGATTTTAATTCTGAATGAGGAGCTGACAGAGCCTCCTCGCAGCCAGAATTAGAAAATTAAATTCTCACGCCAGGCAATTCCGCACAGCAGCGAGGCCATTGTAATTTATTTACATTTCCATCACAGCCCTGACTGGGGCATTCCTTACGCACCATTGCATCGATCGATTCGAATTTGGCTCTACATATTCAGACAAAATTATAATTAAGCGATTTAAATTCATAAAATGCTGTGTTTAAGCAAAAACAAACGAGTTTATCGTGTAGCTTCGATTAGGTGATTAGGTGATTAGATGTTGGAATTAATTTTGGGGCTTCAAAAGCAATATTGTAACAAGGAATGTTTGAAATTGTTATACATATTATATTAATATTTGTTAATAGTACAAAACGGTGTACTTCATACGGTGTACAGCCATCCAAAATTCTAATGTCAGTACGGCGAGAGGGATATTTCTTTTCCGATAAACTCTGTCATTGTCGGACGCTGCAAATGTGCGGCGGCTAGACACTGACATTAGAATTTCCGATAGATGTACATCGATGGGTGTTTCGCAAAGTAATTATAAAGTTATTAACAAATTACAATAATATCTGTTATTAAAATCAAACCAATCAAGAAATAAATAAAAAATCTGCTTTTCTCGTGATAGTAAATGAATCGATAAAGTCATGTTATATATTAAATTATGTCGGGTGATAGAATTTCACGTACTGATTTGAGCGTATATGGGATGCAGAAGGGAGGCGTGTGGGGGCCCCACGTCTTCCTGTTGGGATGTTAAGTGACACTTGGATAGGCATCTTGTCAGATAACAAACACTGGGGCATCGACAGGTCCCTACGCACCATTCTGCAATAACGATCTTGTTCTGGCTTTACAATTTCCCTCTGACTTGTGTTACTTCGGAAAGAAATGTCCACGTCGATACAGAAGCAGAAACTGTTTATTCACACAAGAGAGCGGTGATCGGTTGTGACCGCGAACTTAGCGCCTTCGATATAAGGTCGGAATTCCTCGATTGCCCATACTACTGCCAAATACTCTTCTATAGTTGACGTTCTCGCTGAATCGTCTTTGGGGTTGAAGTTCTCGTTGAATCCTCTTGGACTCCTTTCAGCTGTTCCGTGTTGATAATGATTCCCTAGTTCACGTCGAGTGTTTACAGATGCTCGAACGCAAATAATTACTGTCCCGAAATTGATTATATCCACGTAAACAAAACGTAAATCAAACTGTCTTTGAATAACGCGTGAATGTAAATAACTATTGTTCGACGATATTTGTTTCTGCACAACTGTTTCCTTTTTCTCTGCTGACCGACGTGGATGCTCCGGGATCTAAAGAGAATCTGATTATTTATCGGCGTTCAGCCTTTTTAAAACCTCGGTCAAACGAGTGATTTTCGCTTGTTAAAATCCGCCTACGTCGATCTAAATAAGCGTGTAAATTGTCGAGTTGCTACCCGAATCCAGTTTGTAACCACGGCAACGAATCAACAAATTATAATTATGATTATAATTATCCATATACCGGTGAAACCATAATTCCAATTGTGATCTGAATCTGATATCCGAGATCCTTGTATTTTTCTGCTTCTATACGAATGTCGAACGTCTTTGCACGATGAGTTTGAATTTTCCTGACGCTGATTCCCTAGCTTCAAATACTACTCAATTTGGGCCACCCTGTTCCTATTTTTAAATTGCATTAACGTAATTTTTTGCACTATTCGTTTCTGAATTTGAAACGAAATTTCACTTTGCACAGTATTTATCCACGGTACGTGGTGTTAATTTTCCATATCGTCAACTTAATTACGGAACGCGTTTTCATAAAAATAAACGGCCGCGGCGTGTAATTTGCACTGAGCCCACCAAGGCGGCCTTAATTTGTTTAGGCAGGCGGGGGCGTTTATTTTCCTTATGAAGTAAACACATTCCGGCCCGTAATTACGATAATAAATTGCACGGCCCACGGAAGAGGTGAAAATTATAATCGCGCATAATTTCGGCAGAGTTCCGCAGGTCAATAAAGGTAATTGAAAGCGATTCCCGTGGGAATGTGTGATGGCGTTGAAGTATAATTACGGTTTTCTTTTAACTTAAAGACGCAAGGATTACTGAAACATCCGTGTCTTACCACATTCGCGAGTGGCATTCGCACGTTCGTCCCCACAACGCGTAATGACCGTTTACACATTCGCTGAGTGTTCAACCGAGTTCACTCCGTTGATGCAAGCCTTTGACTCGTCCACAAAAACCGCTCTAGGGTTGTAGATACGGGCCGTGCGCCCGTAACGACGTCGCCTACAGATAGGGAGTGGTGTAAGTACCACAAAAGACGATACGAGGTGAATGACATGTGAACCGATTACACATTCGCGCGAATATCGAGGCGACTGGCGAGGCGAGTGTGCAATCGGTACATTCGTCATTCACCTCGCACCTCGCCTCGCTGATCGTAGCGCCAAGAGCGGTTTTCGTGGACGAGTCAAAGGCTTGCATCAACGGAGTGAACTCGGTTGAACACTCAGCAAATGTGTAAACGGTCATTTTGTGTTGTATATATGCGCCTTTAGGTGATCCCCAAGTTTGTGTGCAGTGTTAGATTGGAGATGACAACTTACAGAAGACCCAACAACAGTCGGTAATTGCATCAGTGACAAATGACTGATAAATCAGGGATAATCCACAATTGTTTTATAATGAACAAGAAAAATATGAATCAGAGCATTTTCACTGATAAAACAGTCGGCAATTGCATCAGTGACAAATGACTGATAGATCAGGGATAATCCACAATTGTTTTATAATGAACAAGAAAAATATGAATCAGGGCATTTTCACTCATTAGACAATCGGCAATTGCATCAGTTACAAATGACTGATAGATCAGGGAAAATCCAAATTGTTTTATAATGAACAAGGAAAATAAGAATCAGGGCATTTTCACTGATTAAACAGTCATTGATAAATAAACCAATTATACCAATAAAGTCTCAGTTATAAGCATCCTTCAATGTCTGACAATTGTCACTGAGTCATTAATTAATTGTCACTGATTATCATTGAAAAAATGGGCAAGTTACAGTTGGTTCACTTATCAGTGCCAGTTCAATTCAATCAGCAAAAATTGGTAAATTGACACAAATGAATGAGTAACATTCATAGATGAATCAATGACAATCAATAGATCAATCAGTGACAATTGATAAATAAATCAATGATAAATTGATACTTGACAAATCAATCATTGAAACTGAAAGATAAATCGCAGTGGCAATTAGTGACACTTGATAAATGATTTGGTAAATGACAATTTAGAGATAAATCAGTAACAATTTACAGAGATTGAAGAACGATTCTTATTTTAAGAAGACACTTATTTTAACAATGACTGTTCAGTACAATCAATGATATATCAGTATGCATCATCATTGCTATAATAATTGCATAATGTTGTACGTATTTACGTACGTAATTGCATAATGTTGTTTAATTCAATCAGTAAAAATTGATAAATTGACACTTCACAAATGAATCAGTAATATTGATAGACGAATCAATGACAATCAATAGATTAATCAGTGACAATTGATAAATGAATTAATGATAAATTGATATTTGACAAATCAATCCTTGACAACTGATAGATAAATCGCAGTGGCAATTAGTGACACTTGATAAATGACAATTGAGAGATAAATCAGTGACAATTTACAGAGATTGAAGAACGATTGAGACTTTTTTAACAATGACTGTTCAGTACAATCAATGATTTAACAGTGTGCGTCATCATTGCTATAATAATTGCATAATGTTGTACGTATTTACGTACGTAATTGCATAATGTTGTTTAATTCAATTAGTAAAAATTGATAAATTGACACTTCACAAATGAATCAGTCATATTGATAGACGAATCAATGACAATCAATAGATTAATCAGTGACAATTGGTAAATGAATCAATGGTAAATTTATACTTGACAAATCAATCATTGACAACTGAAAGATAAATCGCAGTGGCATTTAGTGACACTTGATCAATGATTTAATAAATGACACTTGATAAATGACAATTGAGAGATACATCAGTGACAATTGACAGAGATTGATGATCGATTGAGACTTTTTTTTAACAATGACTGTTCAGCACAATCAATGATATATCAGTATGCATCAGCACAACAATACATGCATAATGTTGTACGTCGAGTATTTTACTTTGTAGATTATTTAAATGGTGCGTGGGTGGGTGGCCACACTATAACCATCCCTCTCAGTTGATCATCCACACATAACCATCCCTCTCAATTGATCATTCACACATAACCATCCCTCTCAATTGATCATCTGTTATAAAAGTCCTCAAATTTAGCACAATTGATGACACTTGATGAATAACTTAATGACAATTGACAGACAAATCAGTGACAATCGACTGATATTGAAGGATGATTAAAAATGTGAAGTTCATATAAATGTATTGGTGAAATTTTCAAAGCATTACATCAGTACCAATTGAGAAATTGCACAATCAGTTCACTTATCAGTGAAAATTCAATCAATCAGTGAAAATCAATAAATTGACACTTGACAAAAGAATCAGTTACCATTGACAGATAAATCAGTAACAATCCATAGATGAATCAGGGCCAATTATTAAATGAATCAGTGATACAAATTAATCAACAGCAACAGATAGAAATTGAATGATGATTAAAAGTTAGACTTTACCTCTTTTTCAACAATGATCATCAGTAGAAATTCAATGCTCACTGATGAAACACTCAATTGTTACTGATACAGCTCTCAATTGTCACTGATGCGATACTAAATTGTCACTGATGCCATACTAAGTTGTCACTGATGCAATGCTCAATTGCCACTGATGCAACTCTTAATTGGCACCAATACAAATATGATTGTCACTGATTTGTACTTCTAGGTCTTTTAATTGTCTTACATACAACTCTCAATTGTCATTGATAAAACTCTCAATTTTACTGATTTGCACATCTAGATCTTTCAATTGTTACATGTACATCTCACAATCGTCTATTTCAATTGTTACACGTAAAGCTCTCAATCGTCTCTTTCAGTTGTCACTAATACAATTCTCAATTGTTTTTACTTAATAGATCTCTCAGTTGTTACAGATACACCTATCAATCATCATTAACAATTGTCACTAACACAATTCTCAATTATTACTGATTTGCACTTTTAGATATGTCAATTGTTATGCATAAAACTCTCAATTGTTACTGATGCAATACTTATTATCACTGGTGCAATACTCAATTGTCATTGATACAACTCTCAACTGTTACTAATTCAATGCTAAATTTACACTCCTAAATCTCTCAAATGCTACATATACAACTTTGAATTGTCATTTATACAACTCCCAGTTTTACTGATTTGCACTTCTAGATCCTTCAATTGTTACACGTACAGCTCTCAATCGTCACTAATATAATCTTTGCACTTAATAGATCTCTCAATTGTTGCAGATACAACTATCGATCATCACAAACAATTGTCACTAACACAATTCTCAATTATTACTGATTTGAACTTTAATATATGTCAATTGTTATGCATAAAACTCTCAATTGTTACTGATATAGCTCTCAATTGTCACTGATGCAATACTCAAATGTCACTGATACCACTCTCACCGGTCACTAATACAAATCTCAATTTACACTTCAAGATCTCTCAAATGCTAGACATACAACTTTGAATTGTCATTGATAGAACTCTCAGTTTTACTGATTTGCACTTCTAGATCCTTCAATTGTTGCACGTACAGCTCTCAATCGTCACTTTCAATTGTCACTAATATAATTCTCAATTGTCACTGATTTTCACTTTATAGATGTCTCAGTTGTTACATATACAACTATCAATCATCACTAACAGAATTCTCAATTTATAATGATTTGCACTTTAAGATATGTCAATTGTTATGCACAAAACTCTCAATTGTTACTGATACAGCTCTCAATTGTCGCTGATGCAATACTCAATTGTCACTGATACAACTCTCACCTGTCGCTAATACAAATCTCAATTTACACTTCAAGATCTCTCAAATGCTACACATGAAACTTTCAATTGTCATTGATACAACTCTCAATTTTACTGATTTGCACTTCTAGATCCTTCAATTGTTGCACGTACAGCTCTCAATCGTCACTAATATAATTCCCAATTGTCACTGATTTGCACTTAATAGATATCTCAATTGTTGCAGATACAACTATCGATCATCACAAACAATTGTCACTAACACAATTCTCAATTATTACTGATATTCACTTTAAGATATGTCAATTGTTGTGCATAAAACTCTTAATTGTTACTGATACAGCTCTCAATTGTCACCGATGCAATACTCATTGTCACTGATACAACTCACAACTGTCACTAATACAAATCTCAATTTACATTTCAAGATCTCTCAAATGCTACATATACTACTTTGAATTGTCATTGATGTGACTCTCAGTTTTACTGATCTGAACTTCAAGATCCATCAATTGTTGCAGGTACCGCTCTCAATCGTCACTTTCAATTGTTACTAATATAATCCTCAATTGTCACTGATTTGCAGTTAATAGATCTCTCAATTGTTGCAGATACAACTGTCAATCAGTGATGCAATCATCAATTGTCACTGATTCAACTCTGAACTGTCACTAATACAAATCTCCCCAGTTTTGTGTGCAGTGTTAGATTGGAGGCGATTCGCGATTGTCTCGTTTTTTGTGAAGTTATTTACTGCCGTTTTAATAAACAAACTTCGTTGATGGCTAAAAGCCGGGCGTTATTAATTGCACCGCTGTAAGATATTTAATTAACAGCGGGAGCGATCCGGATAATTGATCGGCGCATCGGGGCAGTCTTAATTAATAAGTCTGCGCCTTGAATTTCCGCCCCTAATGTAAATATTCACGCGGGGACGGAATGGACCGCAGTTCCCTTACCTCGGGTAATTGCCGTCAAAAGTGCGAGTCGGGGTTTAATTAAAAACCGCAGCGGAGATGAGACGCTGCAGCAAGAAGTTTTAAGGCCACTTTGAATAAACAACATTGCGGGAGATAATCTCCCAGAAATGATGAATATAAATTGCGCGGGGGATAATTATGTTCGTTAGCTGTTGCAAAGTTGCACTGCACCCCACCAATTCGCTTTTTTGCGACGGGCAGCTATTAGCATTCGCACGTTCGTCCCCACAACGCGTAATGACCGTTTACACATTCGCTGAGTGTTCAACCGAGTTCACCCCGTTGATGCAAGCCTCCGACTCGTCCAGAAAAACCGCTCTAGGGTTGTAGATACGGGTCGTGCGCCCGTAACGACGTCGTCTACAGATAGGGGGTGCCGTAAGTACCACAAAAGAAAATGGGTTAACTCTTACCTAAAGAGTAACTACGGCCGCTAACAACCGGCGTATCGTTTCAGATCTCGCAATGTAAAATGGATACGTGTTGGCCAACGCAATAGTTATGACTAATTTAAACGAAAATCTTGTAACTAATAGAGTCTTGGTGCCTGTACTATTATGTCTCTTCCATAAAAAAAATTATTTAGCGAACAACTTCTGTTAACGTAGGGGTAAGAATGCATAACATCACATAGATAAATAGATCTTATAATTCTATAATAATAATTGTTCATGTCAACTGGCCACTTGAGTTCAAACCAATACCAGAAGCATGTATGCATAACAGCTAGAGGGGTGTTATTGCGTTATTCACCCCGACCCAGATATTCACCGGATCATTATATCCCCCCTATTTCATTCACGCCCGCGTATTTTGTTGTTCCCGCTCTCCTTGTTCCCGTTGTTTTGCTCTGCTTGGTTTTACATTTATATTGGGCCCATTCTATTTGTTCGGGGGCGCTCGCATGCCCGGCGCCAATTAATCAAATCGAACCGCCCCCGCGGCCCCCCAATAAATTCGGAAACAATGTAACCCGCCCCATTACATTTTTCGCACACAAACAGATGGTGCAGCCCCAGGTTCATTTGCGGGAGCATTACTGCGAGTGTTCCCTGCTGGAAACGGAATTATCCTGCATTAAGTTAAATACACCTATGATAACATCGTTGGGTCGAGTCTTTATAGGGGCCGTCGCCGAATTATTGGTGCACTTTGCGAAGTGCACTTTGCAACTTGCCCGATTTCTTTACTGCACCTTCGGAGAAGCTCATCGACTAAGTTTAGTTATGGCTGAGGTCTTGGATTTACAGCCTCGGACTCTGGGAATGACGCGCTCCGTAAGACCGAGAAGTCTGCTATCGTTGTGCTATTAGGTGTATCTAAATGCTTGTAATTACGTCACCATGTACAATATTTTTCTTCCGCTCCAGTAAAAATAGTTTTATTTTTGACATAGGCAACTTAATTTACACTCATGAATATGGCAATCTTCATGCTATTCTACTTTCTATTGTGGAATTTGATATTTGACTACTCAAATACGAAATTATTATTAGTTTCAGCAATATTTGTGGCTTCCAAGCACATGAAAAGACTACAATGAAGAATTACTTAAGGGCCCACGAGTTTAAATGTACATTATCTATATAACTTTACTTTTAAAATCGGGGGCATTCTTAAATTGTGTGTACATAAAAATAACCAGATATGCATGAAAATGAAGTCCTCGCAGGCATCATCCCCAAGTGGGGCAGATTATTCCACGGCAGTGACAATTGAGAATTATATTAGTGACAATTGAAAGTGCCGATTTAGAGCTGTACGTTTAACAATTGAAGTATCTAGAAGTGCAAATCAGTAAAATTGAGAATTGTATCAATAACAATTGAAAGTTGTATATGTAGCATTTGAGAGATCTTGAAGTGTAAATTGAGATTTGAATTAGTGACAGTTTAGAGTTGTATCAGTGACAATTGAGTTTTGCATCAGTGACAATTGAGTATCGCATCAATGACAATTGAGACTTTAATGCATAACAATTGACATATCTAAAAGTGCAAATCAGTAATAATTAAGAATTGTGTTCGTGACAATTGTTTGTGATGATTGATAGTTGTATCTATAACAACTGAGACATTTATAAAGTACAAACAAATGAGAATTGTATTAGTGACAATTGAAAGAGACGATTGAGAGCTTTACGTGTAACAATTGAAAGAGACGATTGAGAGCTGTACGTGTAATAATTTAAAGATCTGAATGTGGTAAAATTGAGAGTTGTATCAATGACAATTGAGAGTTGTATGTAAGACAATTAAGAGACCTAGAAGTACAAATCAGTGACAATGATATTTGTATTGGTGCCAATTAATAGTTGCATCGGTGGCAATTGAGTATTGTATCAGTGACAATTTAGAATCGCATCAATGACAATTTAGTATTGCATCAGTGACAATTGAGAGCTGTATCAGTAACAATTAAGTGTTACATCAGTGATCATTGAGGTTCTACTGATGATCATTGTCGAAAAAGATAAAGTATCATCTTTAATCATCATTCAATTTCTATCAGTTGTCGTTGATTAATTTGTATCACTGATTAATTTAATAATTGTCACTGATTCAACTATGGATTGTTACTGATTTATCTGTCAATTGTAACTGATTCATTTGTCAAGTGTCAATTTATCGATATTCACTGATTGATTGAATTGTCACTGATAAGTGAACTGATGGTGCAATTTCTCAATTAGTACTGATGTAATGCTTTGAAAAGTTCACCAATACATTTATATAAACCTCTCATTTTTAATCATTCTTCAATATCAGTCGATTGTCACTGCTTTGTGTGTCAATTGTCATTAAGTCATTTATCATGTGTCATCAATTGTACTAAATTTAAGAACTTTTATAACTGATGATCAATTGAGAGGGATGGTTATAGTGTGGCCACCCACACACCCCCCATTTAAATCATCTATAAAGTAAAATACTAGACGTACAACATTATGCCATAGTCCTTGACTAATTAGTCTATTATCCAAAAATTATTGCAGATAGATCTCTCCTGATACTGAGGGTCTGCCTGAACGTTGATTTTAGAAGAAAATGTGGTTTTCGATAGTTCCAACGAGCCCGTTCAGCAGAATCTGATGAATTAAAAATTTATTAACCCAAATTCTCGCCACCATTACACTCCCACACGAAACTGCGAGCGTGCACGAAATTTCCACACCGTAATTCGATTGCATTCTGCACTTCGACGCAATGCGTCCGGAGCACGTTGTAATATTTATCTGGCGGGCCGTTTCGTATTGACCGCGGGCGTAATGCACATCATAATTCACTCATGGCTTTATTAAAGTACAGGTTTTTTTGCGAGCAAACATTAACGAAGTACTCAAAGTAATTTAATTGGCGGCCCCAATTAGCGCCCGATTCTAATTCGGTTATTGAATTGGAGGATATTTTAGCAGGGACGTGCTTTAAATGCGCCGAAATCAACGAGGTACATTATTTGCATTGCCTCACTAATGTAGGTCATGCATTGGCTATAGTGAATTTGGGGATGCCTTGTAATTACCTTATTGCCTTGTTGTATGTCTTGTATGTTGTAATTGGTGCGAAATGTAATCTCGCTGCATTGGAAATCGTGATATGTAAAAAAAAAACGATTTTTGGGTGGTCGTAAATTGCGATGCCTGGAAGGAACAAGTCTCACACGCCATTTTTTCCTTAACCTATTTTCGTCCTAATGTGTGAATTACCAAATTCGCGTGTTGTTCGGCAGAAGTAGACCCTCTAAATCACCGCAATGTAATCGTAATTTTAGGTGTAATTTATCAAGAGCAGACCAACAGCACGTGCTATAAGATATGCTGTAGTTGTATACAATTGTTTTCTCAACAGCAATTTGTAATCCAATGCCAGCCATGACATGTCTCTGCAACGCAATGTATCACAGCAATTTAAATGTCCAGCAACGTGCATTCCAAGTTACAAATTCAGTTATGTTATATGTAGCGTAACAATTTGCTGTGGCGAAAAATTACTGCTTCAGTGCTTCTATTACTAAGATAAAAACTTATTTTTTCATCCCAACCTTCAAAACCTTAAAACAGTTCTCGATGAGTATGAAAGGAGGCTATATTGTTGTTAAGAAAACAATGGAAGCCATTTCCAACATTTACTTTAGCAGGTTATTTGAATTTAATACATTGAACAGCTTTGCACTTTATTTGCACTTAATTCCAAAACCAGTTAACCAAATCATATTGTATTAATAATGACTGGAAATCATTTTTCAAGAGCTGTGATGTATCACAAGTAGTGGGGTGACGTTTAAATATTTTAGATGGAGGTGGCTGTGGCTTAAAGGGTGGGTAGGGGGTCGAAAATACCTACGCCATTTTGGTTCCCCCTCCGAACCACCCAAACAACTTTCAGTAATTTTAAAAATAATTATTTGTTCTATGAAAAAAGTCCGTGGCAACTTTTCAAATTGACACCCTGTATATAGCGTCTTTCATGAATTTGTATTCAGTTTTATTTGTCTCTTGATAATGGTCGTGAGACCGAAATAATTGTAGAGTTTTTCTATTAAAAATTTGTGTGTATATTGGAACATATATTTTGTATTTCAAATGCATTTTTGGCATTTTTATGCTAGGGGTTAATTAATCAGATACAGTTTGAAGTTTAGTAGTCTAAATCAATACTTATTTCTTATAGTTTTCTGGCAAGCTCAAAATTTTCTGTACAGATTAATTATTCCGAGGTCTGGTGGATTCGTTTATCATCAGATTAAATGCCTTCGTCCCTCCAGTGGCTGCGGGATGGACCGGTCAGGTCTGGGGGGTCAGGATGTGGCGCTGACGTCGTCGTCAGCTCCAGGATACATAACTTAGAGATAGGTGGGACGAATGGCAGTTATTGCAGTTATCTACCCTTGTCCCGCACAGCGTAATCCATGCGGAAATATTACTCGGGATGTACTTTGGGCGAATGTTGCAATTAACTGAGGAGAATTATTGCCGCCCAGATAAAACGAGTTAATGTTAGTTGCTGTCAGTTGTAATTAAATATTTGCGACGACTCCAAATGCTGCCTGGTGCTGCGCTAAGAACGCATAGCGAATTCTGCAAATTCTCCACCAGGTTTTGCGATCATTAAAGTAACACCATTTAAATCGCAACATTTATTGTTTCTGCTTCGGGATTGTGGACACCCTCTAGAAAGTTGCGTTCTCTAGGAAGAGACGAGGCGTATTGTTAGTGCAATCTGAGATCGTACGGGCCAGTCCATGACTGTGAGTGGCTGGGCCACAAAAACCACAAAGGGCCTCTCAACTCATTAATCACGCGTGAATGGCGGTCACAATCCCGGTATTTCACCGGCTTCGTCGCAGACAAATACTAGTCCAATCTCACGTGCGATGTCTCTACAATTAATTCTATTTATTGTAGATGTAGTGGTTATTCAGTTAGTATCAATCCTGCAGCTTTCATGCTGTAACGTTATAATTCTTGCGCACAGCGGTGGAGGCGAGGTTGCCTATAGAAGCACCATAACACTGTGACGTACCTGAAGGGCAATCAGCGCGTTAGGCCGTGGAGCGAGTGGAGGGTCCCTTCGAAGCAGTGACGAGGGCCAGGCTCTCGGTGTCAGAGAGTGGGGGGGGGGTTAAAAAAAGGCTCCACGTAATTTTAACCTCGTCCCTACTTCGTCGCAAAGGGAGGCTCCACCCTACCTGCGTAGGTGGACGGCAGACAGTCAGCGAAGTTCAGAAATCACGAACTGTCGCAACGGCTGACCATATGGCGCCAACACCACCAGATTTAAATCTCGCAGTGAGAATAAGAACTGAAAACTGAAAAGAATGCCCGATCGAGAAAACGTGGGGGGAACAAAAAATAACAGGTGTGAATTTTGTGGTGTAAAATATCGGCGTTTATTCACACAAACGACAGGACACCGTGCCTACGCTTCCTGAAATAAATACCTCCGTCCGCAACCCTATCACGCAGGGTTCACCATATTCGGCCGAATATCGCAAACTTCCTATCGCGCGATTCAAAGGGCCGTCGGAGCGACATTTTTCTTACACAAGCGCAAAACACGTACGGCACGAAACACGCAACGCAAATTTTACACAAAAGAAATAAACGATATATCAAATGGAATTAAATTCAAATGAGAACAAAATAAATAAATATCTAGATCTGGCCTGTGTTCCTCGTCTGCGACTTTGCTGGCGGGCTGAGCTCGGCTCCTGGGCGGGCGGCGGCCGATAAGCGTCGGGGACGCCGATCACTCGATTCCAGACCTCAGAGCAGGATGGTCGCTGCCTCTAGCCAAGAACTGGCTGGCTGAGCTACTTAGCCCTTACCCCGTAAAAAAACGCTCGGATGTTGTGAGCGTATGGATAGTACCTTGCCTTGTGCTCGGTGCCTGAATCCCCTCAAGGGTGGTTAAATGAGTCCCCGTTTATTATCCCGGAAACCGGATGGTGGTATACCAATTAAAACGGTTCCTCTGGCACTTCTGCACTACACGGAAGGCAACTAGTTTCTGTCTTCATGGTGGCATTTCGCCGGCGATTTTAAAAATCACACACATATAGGAAACACGTCACCACAACAAAAAAAAGTGTGAGTACGGTCGCCTACAGTGGAGGTCTGTGCGCCAAATTAATTATTAAAAGGCAGTTTCTGTCGAAGGCGTTTCCGGACCGTTACAACACGCTAATTTGAATTAATTTGCGTTATGGTGCTTCTATAGGCAACCTCGCCTCCACCGCTGTGCGCAAGAATTATAACGTTACAGCATGAAAGCTGCAGGCCTGATTCAAACTGAATAACAGCAGGGCCGTAAAATTTCCACCACTGCGGGCGTGGCGTTAATTCACCCTCTAACACTCCAAATTTAATACCACAATCATTTTTAACGCCCGCTCCAGTCGGCAACACTCGAAATTTAAATTAATGCACTGGCCGAAACTCCGTAAACCACTTTTGCCGTGCGGTGGGCATCGATTTTCAATTACGCCCGCATCGCTTGTAAGAGCGACACTTGTGCAGTTTCTGCGTTATCACGAGCAGCGTAAAAATAATTAGGAGCCGTCTCTAGTGGGGTTCGAGAGAGGTGCGGAGGCCCTTAATTGGATAGACAGTTGAACAAAACAAACCGCGACTGCATATCGTTTCCCTCATTAATGCGGAAAAGCGGGGAGTGATTAGCGAGAATGCTAACGAAGTGCTCGGAATTGTATTCGGGGCATCGAGCTTTGATTCATTTGGCTTGCAGCGGGGAGAACCTTTATTGCGGAATTGATAATGCTTCATTGGCTCCGAATTCACTGGAACACTTAAAATACAATTGCACATGCATCAGAATTTTAATTGGGAGCGTTGATCCATATTTTTTTATCCATAGAGAACTGATTTTTATTTCATTCGGCTTTATAGATTGGAATTTTTTTGAGAAAATATCAAGTACATCGAGATGTTGAGTATCATAGAGTCGCTATGCAAAAATGGTCGCTTTTTCATAGCTCTCTCAAATATGATCACCGTAGAAGTTGTTTTATTACAAAAGAAACTGGTCAGATGTAACTGGTTTCATCTGAGTGGATTATTCGGTTTTTCTTTCTGTTCGTTTCATCTCCATACTAAGTTAATTTTGCTTTCATTATTGTTCAATTTTCATACGTGTTAAATTTTGTTCTTATACCATAAAACGCAAGGAAGGACTTGAGGGACCAGTCTGACGCATAGGATTCATTTGTGATCCGACATGTATGACAATGCCCGGTGAAGTATTATGTCTTTAAATTGCCCCACCGAATAACACCCCAAAGATACAACCGACGAGACAAGGGTCTGACATCGAATTACATTCGGTGCATACAAACACGAGGCATTACTGGATGAAATGAGCAGCTCCATTACGGACATACACATGTCAAAATTTATGCCATTCGACGGTTTTGGAGTGACAAATGAATCGCCCTCTTCCCAGTTACGGCCATCGTCTTTGTACGCGTGTGCACGATAACACGAACTTTAATTGTAATTGTAAATTGGTTGAAAAGCTCTAAAGCACAAATATTAAGAGGAATGAAAAAACGTATAAATAATTCTATGATTAAACGTATAAAAACAGAAAGGCACAAATAAAGCTTCGCGATGATATGGGACAATAAAAATCATCATACTAGTAGATACCAGAAACAAAATCCAAAATACCAGTCGACGCAGAACGTTACTCTGCTCTACGAAGACTCATAGGTTTTTGGGTAAACGGAGCAAGATTTTAAAATGCACAAATGTGGGTTCCCAACGCCGAATACTGCGTAGTGGATTGAGTTTAACTGCATTTTATATACAGTATGATTGAGTACAAGTTATCTAATATTTGACCAAGAGTATGTCTTAAATAAGTGAGAAAATCGAGTTATTAACTTTCCGAGTTGAGCAGTATAAGTTATCAGTCACTGAAATTTCTGAAAATGAATCGATTGTATATTTTGAAAATTTTATGCCAGATATGTATACAGTATGCCTGAATACAAATCCTCTTGAAATTGGATTAGGAGTATGTCTTAAATAAGTGAGAAAATTGAGTTATTAACTTTCCGAGTTAACCAGTATAAGTTATCAGTCACGGAAATTTCTGAAAATTTATCCAATGCATATTTTGAAAATTTTATACCAGATCTGTATACGGTATGCCTGAATACAAATCCTCCTAAAATTTGATCAGGAGTATGTCTTAAAGAAGTGAGAAAATTGAGTTGTTAACTTTCCGAGTTAACCAGTATAAGTTATCAGTCACGGAAATTTCTGAAAATTTATCCAATGTATATTTTGAAAATTTAATCCCAGATCTGTATACAGCATGCCTGAATACAAATCCTCTTAAAATTTGATCAGGGGTATGTATTAAATGAGTCAGAAAGTGGAGTTATAACTTTCCGAGTTACACAAATTCTAGTAATAAATTACTTAATGAATACGTGCATTTTACCTAATCTAATCAGTTCAGATTCAAATAACTAATTTAAGACTAATAAAGTCGACGATCAATGAACATCAATGAAGCACCAAAACGGACTACAACTTGACGGATGATGATAAAAGGGACGAATATCGATAGTTGCAAATAAAAGAGGAAGCTGGCGGAATGAAGGAGTTATATGAGAAACATTTTAGCTCGCTTAGGACATTCGTAAAAGTCGCAGCGACGGGGATTCTCGGCCATTACGCCTCACATATATTTCTGTTACGTAATCTTTACTCTGAAAAATGCGTCAGTGCAGAGGATGGGGATGCAGGAAGATTGCGACCCAAATATTACGTGGTAAATCAACGGCTATAGCAAATCTGGAAATAATTTGCTGATGATAAAAATTGATCGCAAAGCTGCCATCTACCACACCTTGGATCGTTTTCTCTGTTTTCTTTGAACGTAGATTCAACCGGATAACTATTGACAACGTTCGAATTTGAGTATACACAAGTTATTAGTATTATATTATTAGTAATATTAGTATATAACGTTAATAGTATAGTAGTAGTATAGTATATAGTATAATAGTATGTAGTATAGTATATAGTATAATAGTATGTAGTATAGTATATAGTATAATAGTATGTAGTATAGTAGTAGTATAGTATATAGTATAATAATATAGTGTTTTTACTTGAAATTGAAAATCTTCCTACGAAGGGTGTTTATTGCGCTCCATTGTGCGAACGGAATTTTATGACGGGGGAAGAGAACAGAGTCCAGAGCCGGCATCAGAAAATACAGATTCAGTGCCCCGTAGAAAATTAACATTAGTGATTCATTATCATTAAATTGTACTCTTCATTGTATTTTTAAGTGTACATATAATTAATTGTGTTTTACAAATGTAGTTATAATTTCATAGAAAATTTATATACAGTATGATTCGCGAAACAAAGAACTTAAGGTTCCCATAACATTATAGACTTGCTCATTGCGTTAAAAAATTAACGACGTTAACATCAGTTAATTTTTTCATGAATCGTAATGTAACAAGCAAATATCATTCCGCACAACTAGATTCATCGCTATCACTTTCACTTTGAACATTAATAATTAGATTTGGTACACTAAGCGTCCTATAATCGTTTTCAATTTTAATCACATGATCGATGCAGTTTTTCCAAATGGTACTTGAAATGTTGTGGCATTCTCGCTGAACAAGTTGAATTGTTTCTTCACTCATTTTGGGATGTGCATTATTTTTCCGCAAATTTCTATTTAAAGTTGATGGTATCAGCTCAATTGGATTGAAGATACTGTAATAAGGTGGAAGGCGCAACACTTCGTGAACAAATTCTTCTGCCATCCTATCAACCACATACGTTTTTTTGAAATTTTGTTTTTTTATAAGTTCTAATAATATTTTTTTCTTTGCACTTAGGGGAATAGCAATACCATTTTGAATGCAAAAATCCGCAATATCGCCTTTCTTGGAGGCGGTGGTTTCGATTTTATTAATTTGCTTTGAGTGGTAAGTTGCATTATCCATTATTGAGTTATTGGGTATGTAGGGCAATAATTGATTGCGAAACCAATTTTCAAATAATTCGGCGTTCATATCCTGATGATAGTCTAACGAGCTTGATGCAAAATTTTTGGCTGATAAGATTTGACACAAAACCTGCGTCTCCTCCTGCTTGAAGAATAACAATTATTTTTCCTCTATTGCACGGTGCTCTAAGGCGACACTTTTTGTATTATCGACCCATCCCTTGGAAACGACGTCGTGAGTATCGAACCATGTTTCATCCAAATAAATTATCGATCTCCCTCCATTTCTATATTCGTTTATTTTAGATAAATATTCTAATCGCCCTTTTTGCAATCTCGGCGATTCCATGATGTCAATTCGTTTGTCTAAAGTTTTATACTTAAAACCCTGACTAAGTAGGTATTTATACAAAGTAATTTCCTTACATGGAAAATCATTTCCAAGAGTTTCCAAAATAAAATGGACCGTGGGAACGTTACCTGATTTATAAGAATTGTAAATTATATTTTTGATCCTCTTGGCGATGGCATCGGCTATTTCGGTAAATTTGGAACTTATTCTTCTATTCCTTTCTAGCGGTCCTTTCGTAATTATTCTTCAAACTGTTGAATTTGATATTTCTGTCAGAATGGAAATTCTTTGAAGTGGAGATGCGTGATTCTCGCTTATAAGGGTGTTATAAATATTTACGACTATCCTTTTAGTATCAGTTGAAAGAAAAGCATGCTTTATGAATCCCTGATTTTCATTTTCGATAGTTGATGTGTCCATTTGATGATGGTTGTTTTGAAATTTATCAAAATCAATTTGAGAACAGCTTCCCTCTGTAGACTGTCGAAGGGATTCTTCAACAAAACTTTCGGAATGGCTTCTTTCCTCACATAATTGAAACACATCGTCGAACTGAGTGTCATTATAAATTGATGAAATAATTGTTGCAGTTTCACTTAACGACGTTTCCATCTTAATAAACTCTACCTTTTCACAAGTTTATAAATGATAATATGCACACGTATGTAAAATGAGTACTGTTGCAATGTAAAGGTTAACACCGACTGAAAGACAGATGTAGACTATTTGAGAAAAAGACTATTTGAGGCAGCCTTAACTGATTGTCTACCTGGACTGCATATTCGCCCAGCAATTAAGGTACAATGACCCTTAATTGCATGGGCGAATGTATAACCCTTTTAAAACCGTTTCCTAGGTGACGGCTCTTAATTATCTACTGACGTCTGTAGTCTTGTAATTATATCGAATTGTAAAATTGTAAAAAGAATTACGTCCGCCGACTCATAAAAAACGATGTAGATAGTTGTAAGATTATTGAATTCAATTAAATTAATAAATAATTTTTATATTATAAACATAGTGATATAATTGTGTATATATCGAAGAGAAAGCAATTAAGTAGCATCTTCGTCGATAGTAAATTACTGGGTTACACTCAGAAATGGATTTGAGAACCTATCAACTTTTACACACTTCGCGTTTTGTTTTTATTAGCGGCCGACTAGAAATTGTTTGTGAGTGGACGAATCGTGCCCATTGTTTGCAAGTTATTCAACCGATAAATAAGACGCAACGTTTGCTCATATACTTACCTAGAGTTTACTTCTTTGAGAATTTATGAAAATTAAATAAGAATCTCAAGCAAATTGATTTAACAGTGGATGAAAAGACCTGCCCTAAACATATGTGCGCCCATTAACCCGAAACATAAACTCTACGATTATTACTAGGACATAATTTTATTTCTCAAGCGGGAAAACTTTTTCTCATTTATGCCAATAACTTCTCAACTTGGCCAATTCCGCTTGAAAAGGGCAAACAAAACATTAGCAAAGTTCTTAATATCCAGCGCATTACTGCCCTCGCTCGGAACCCGGGAGAAAAAGTTTGGTTTGTCCTGCGGTCGACCCACATAAAACTTCGATTATAATTTATGGCCTCAATTACGCGATTTTGAAGACCCCAGTGAAACGTGACTTGCTGGAATCGCGCATATGTGTACGGGCATTAGAGTGGCGCCAGACGTCTGTAAAAAAAAACAACTGAACTGATCCAAGCGGAAGCCAAACACAAAAAGAACAGATTTTTTCTGTAAAATGAATGACTGTAACGGAATCTTCCTGTATGAGTAGTTGCGACATCTGTATTGAGCGGAATTTGAGCCTCGAATTGTCCCTAATGAGGCGAGGATAATTAAAGGGCCTAAGGTATATATTTGTGTGAATTTAAATGATTAAGACTCACCAAACATACAAATTGGCAAGTACTAAGTAGGCAACAGATTTACGTAATTTTACAGTACAGTTAACTTAAAGAAGGAAAACTGCATATTAGAAAAATACAGCAAGCAAAACAAGAAAATCGACAGTACGGACAATCTAATGTCCGTGCAATCGATTTTCCAGCATTACATTTTACTTTGATACAATTTTCGAGCAAAACATATGTCCTTTGTCCCATACAGATTCACTCGTGTCTATGGACACAGAGAATATTCCACTACTCATAAATATGATTGCAATTTGCCTTCGAGCTTTCTTGAAATCGGCAACAGTTTCTACTCGTCTCCCCCTTTGTTCATCAAAGAACCCTTATAACGTGCTTACCTGTGCCAGGTGCATCTCAAAGTCCTTCTAATGATATCACGTACGGTTTTCAATGGAATAGACGAATCGCGAGACGATTGTCGAGGCGAATGTGTGATCGGTTTACCCATTATTCGCCTTGACCCGTAGAACCTAGCGCTCGTAGAGCGGTTTTTGGGGACGAGTCAAAGGCTTGTAGCAACTGGGAGAACTCGGTTGAACACTCAGCGTAATCCGTTGTGAGGACGAACGTGCGAATGCCACTCGCGAATGTGAGGACGTGACGATTATCTTAGGTCAAATCAAAAGTCAAAAGTAGGATAGGTTAGGTTATCTCTATTACTGAAAATGTTAGAAATGTATTTATTGAATATTTAATACTAGATTCGTATACAGTACGCCTGAAGCTAATTCTGCTGAAAATTTGACAAAGTTTCAGTATTAAATAAGGGAGAAAATCAAACACTTAACTTTCTGCGTTGACTGGTTTGGGTTAGCTTTTACTGAAATTTCTGAAAATTTATTATATGCAAACTTGATATTAGATTTGTATACAGTACACCTGAACCTAACTCTGCTGAAAATTTGACAACGTTTCAGTATTAAATAAGGGAGAAAATAAAACACTTAACTTTCTGCGTTGACTGGTTTGGGTTAGCTTTTACTGAAATTTCTGAAAATTTATTATTTGCAAATTTGATATTAGATTCGTGTACAGTACACCTGAAACTAATTCTGCTGAAAATTTTACAAAGTTTCAGTATAAAATAAGGGAGAAAATCAAACACTTAACTTTGTGCATTGACAAGTTTGGGCTAGCTATTACAGAATTTTCTAAAAATTTAATATTTGCAAATTTGATATTAGATTCGTGTACAGTACTGCTGAAACTAATTCTGCTGAAAATTTTACAAAGCTTCAGTATTAAATAAGGCAGAAAGTCAAACACTTAACTTCTTGCGTTGACAGGTATGGGTTAGCTATTACTGAAATTTCTGAAAATTTATTATTTTCAAATTTGATATTAGATTCGTGTACAGTACACCTGAAACTAATTCTGCTGAAAATTTTACAAAGTTTCAGTATTAAATAAGGGAGAAAATCAAACACTTAACTTTCTGCATTGACAAGTATGGGTTAGCTTTTACTGAAATATCTGAAAATTTATTATTTGTAAATTTGATTTTAGATTTGTATACAGTACGCCTGAAACTTATTCTGTGGAAAATTTGACAAAGTTTCAGTATTAAATAAGGGAGAAAATCAAACAATTAACTTTCTGCATTAACAAGTATGGGTTAGCTATTACTGAAATTTCTGAAAATTTATTATTTTCAAATTTGATATTAGATTCGTGTACAGTACACCTGAAACTAATTCTGCTGAAAATTTTACAAAGTTTCAGTATTAAATAAGGGAGAAAATCAAACACTTAACTTTCTGCATTGACAAGTATGGGTTAGCTTTTACTGAAATATCTGAAAATTTATTATTTGTAAATTTGATTTTAGATTTGTATACAGTACGCCTGAAACTTATTCTGTGGAAAATTTGACAAAGTTTCAGTATTAAATAAGGGAGAAAATCAAACAATTAACTTTCTGCATTAACAAGTATGGGTTAGCTATTACTGAAATTTCTGAAAATTTATTATTTTCAAATTTGATATTAGATTCGTATACAGTACGTCTGAAACTAATTCTGCTGAAAATTTGACAAAGTTTCAGTATTAAATAGGGGAGAAAATCAAACACTTAACTTTCTGCATTGACAAGTTTGCGTTAGCTATTACAGAAATTTCTGAAAATTTATTATTTGCATATTTGATATTAGATTCGTATACACTGCGCCTGAAACTAATTCTGCTGAAAATTTGACAACGTTTCAGCATTAAATAAGGGAGAAAATCAAACACTTAACTTTCTGCAGTGACAAGTTTAGGTTAGCTATTACTGAAATATCTGAAAATTTATTATTTACAAATTTGATATGAGATTCGTGTACAGTACACCTTAAACTAATTATCCTGAAAATTTGACAAAGTTTCAGTATTAAATAAGGGACAAAATCAAACACATAACTTTCTGCATTGACAAGTATGGGTTAGCTATTACTGAAATTTCTGAATATTTATTATTTGCAAATTTGATATTAGATACGTATACAGTACGCCCGAAACGAATTCTCCTGAAAATTTGACAAAGTTTCAGTACTAAATAAGGTAGAAAATCCAACATATAACTTTCTGCATTGACAAGTATGGATTAGCTATTACTGAAATATCTGAAAATTTATTATTTGTATATTTGATATTAGATTCGTATACAGTACACCTGAAACTAATTCTCCTGCAAATTTGACAAAGTTTCAGTACTAAATAAGGGAGAAAATCAAACACTTAACTTTCTGCATTGACAAGTATGGGTTAGCTATTACTGAAATTTCTGAAAATTTATTATTTGCAAATTTGATATTAGATTCGTATACACTGCGCCTGAAACTAATTCTGCTGAAAATTTTACAAAGTTTAAGTATTAAATAAGGGAGAAAATAAAACACTTAACTTTCTGCGTTGACTGGTTTGGGTTAGCTTTTACTGAAATTTCTGAAAATTTATTATTTGCAAATTTGATATTAGATTCGTGTACAGTACACCTGAAACTAATTCTGCTGAAAATTTTACAAAGTTTCAGTATAAAATAAGGGAGAAAATCAAACACTTAACTTTGTGCATTGACAAGTTTGGGCTAGCTATTACAGAATTTTCTAAAAATTTAATATTTGCAAATTTGATATTAGATTCGTGTACAGTACTGCTGAAACTAATTCTGCTGAAAATTTTACAAAGCTTCAGTATTAAATAAGGCAGAAAGTCAAACACTTAACTTCTTGCGTTGACAGGTATGGGTTAGCTATTACTGAAATTTCTGAAAATTTATTATTTTCAAATTTGATATTAGATTCGTGTACAGTACACCTGAAACTAATTCTGCTGAAAATTTTACAAAGTTTCAGTATTAAATAAGGGAGAAAATCAAACACTTAACTTTCTGCATTGACAAGTATGGGTTAGCTTTTACTGAAATATCTGAAAATTTATTATTTGTAAATTTGATTTTAGATTTGTATACAGTACGCCTGAAACTTATTCTGTGGAAAATTTGACAAAGTTTCAGTATTAAATAAGGGAGAAAATCAAACAATTAACTTTCTGCATTAACAAGTATGGGTTAGCTATTACTGAAATTTCTGAATATTTATTATTTGCAAATTTGATATTAGATACGTATACAGTACGCCCGAAACGAATTCTCCTGAAAATTTGACAAAGTTTCAGTACTAAATAAGGTAGAAAATCCAACATATAACTTTCTGCATTGACAAGTATGGATTAGCTATTACTGAAATATCTGAAAATTTATTATTTGCATATTTGATATTAGATTCGTATACAGTACACCTGAAACTAATTCTGCTGAAAATTTTACAAAGTTTCAGTATAAAATAAGGGAGAAAATCAAACACTTAACTTTCTGCATTGACAAGTATGGGTTAGCTATTACTGAAATTTCTGAAAATTTATTATTTGCTAATTTGATATTAGATTCGTGTACGTACACCTGAAACTAATTCCCCTGAAAATTTGACAACGTTTTAGTATTAAATAAGGGAGAAAATCAAACACTTAACTTTTTGCATTGACAAGTATGGGTTAGCTATTTCTGAAATTTCTGAAAATGTATTATTTTCAAATTTGATATTAGATTCGTATACAGTACGCCTGAAACTAATTCTGCAGAAAATTTTACAAAGTTTTAGTATTAAATAAGGGAGAAAATCAAACACTTAACTTTCTGCATTGACAAGTTTGGGTTCCCTATTACTGAAACTTTTGAAAATTTATTATTTGCAAATTTGATATTAGATTCGTGTAAAGTACATCTCAAACTAATTCTCCTGAAAATTTGACAAAGTTTCTGTACTAAATAAGGGAGAAAATCAAACACTTAACTTTCTCCATTGACAAGTCTAGGTTAGCTTTTACTGAAATATTTGAAAATTTATTATTTTCAAATTTGATAAAAGATTCGTGTACAGTACACCTGAAACTAATTCTCCTGAAATTTCGACAAAGTTTGAGTACTAAATAAGGGAGAAAATCATACACTTAACTTTTTGCATTGACAAGTATGGGTTAGCTATTTCTGAAATTTCTGAAAATGTATTATTTTCAAAATTGATATTAGATTCGTGTACAGTACACCTGAAACTAATTCTCCTGAAAATTCGACAAAGTTTCAGTATTAAATAAGGGAGAAAATCAAACACTTAACTTTCTGCATTGACAAGTTTAGGTTAGCTATTACTGAAATTTCTGAAAATTTATTATTTTCAAATTTGATATTAGATTCGTATACAGTACACCTGAAACTAATTCTGCTGAAAATTTTACAAAGCTTCAGTATTAAATATGGGAATAAGTCAAACATATAACTTTCTGCATTGGCAAGTATGGGTTGCCTATTACTGAAATTTCTGAAAATGTATTATTTGCAAATTTGATATGAGATTCGTGTACAGTACACCTGAAACTAATTCTCCTGAAAATTTGACAAAGTTTCAGTATTAAATAAGGGAGAAAATCAAACACTTAACTTTCTGCATTGACAAGTATGGGTTAGCTATTACTGAAATGTCTGAAAATTTATTATTTTCAAATTTGATAATAGATTTGTATACAGTACGCCTGAAACTAATTCTGCTGAAAATTTGACAAAGTTTCAGTATTAAATAAGGGCGAAAATCAAATACTTAACTTTCTGCGTTGACAGGTATGGCTTAGCTATTACTGAAATTTCTAAAAAAATATTATTTGCAAATTTGAAATTAGATTAGTGTACAGTACACCTGAAACTAATTCTCCTGAAAATTTTACAAAGAACTACTACTATTTGTGGAGAAAATGTGTTTTAATTTCCTGCTGTTATCGCTGGAAATGGTTGAAATCTCTTAAACCTAGAGCGCCCAGTTTCCCAGTTAATTACTCTGTCAATTTATCGATGGAATATTCCGATAAGCCCAGAAAAGCTCGTACGTGAAATATAATGTGAACAGCAGCACGAATTATCGATTAGTGCTACGAAGTATTAATAGCTTGTCACAATATTGTCATGTAAACGCTTTGTAGAGGGATCCTCGATAACACCCTATCAGCCATTTTAATTAAAAGATAAATAAAAAAAATATAAAAATAATAATAGATAAATAAAAAAATAAAATAATAATAATAGATAAATAAAAGATTAAAAATATGAACACCTTTCAAAATATGTTATTAATATTGGTGTTTTGATTGGCTTTTATTATTTGAACAATTGTGCAGTGCGCAAAGAAAGTAACGAATAATTCGATAACTACGTTAAAATTAATTTTCTGGAAATTATCTCGAAGGGGTAGGTATAGCGATATTAATTAAATCACGTTATACTACAGAATTTGCATCTTCTGTTACATGGGAGAAAAAAAAAATCAGCAATGAAATTTTGAATGGTTAGAATTAGAAATACCAATTTCAATTAAAAAAAATTACATAAGTTTAGCGACTTACAAATGTTTACCTAACAAACATAATAATCACAGGAATGCTTGTATGAGTTGTTTCAAATTTTTACTTTCTCAGGAAGTCCATAAACTTTTAACCAACTACTTGCGTGGGACACCCTGTATAATTAAGCAGCGTATCTATAGTCCGTAGTTGAGCATGACTCGACTCAAGTCGTATATTTGGTTGCATATTTTCTATAAACGTTTATGCATCAAACGCAACCAAATGTACGACTTGAGTCGAACTCATGCTCAAGTACGGCCCTAAGGCCCGTATCTATAGTCTGTACTTGAGCATGAGTTCAACTCAAGTCGTATATTTGCGTATATTAGGTTGCGTTTGGTGCATAAACGTTTATAGAGAATGCGCAACCAAATATACGAATTGAGTATGAACTCAAGCTCAGGTACGGACTATAGACGGCCCTAAGGCCCGTATCTATAGTCCGTACTTGAGCTTGAGTGCGACTCAAGCCGTATATTTGGTTGCGTTTGCTGCATAAACGTTTATAGAAAATACACAACCAAATATACTTCTTAAGTCGAACTTATGCTAAAGTACGGACTATAGACGGGCCTAAGACTTACTTAATGCCTTCGTACTCGTGTATAACGCGAAGTTAATTACCGAGGAAATCTTACAAACGGAGTTCATCTCACGTTTCATCTGGGGATATTAAATTACGCATATCAAACGGGTAGCCTGAGGATACCGAATAACACAATTAATTCGGTAAAGTTGTGACAATAACTCGAGGGCGAAGTTGTACATTTGTTGACTCAAATAAATTATTCACTGGCGGCGACGCAATTATTCGAGACAGATTGGAGTTTGTGTTGCCACTTTGTAGTAGTCGCGAATAAAATTTTCTCCAACTAATATTTTATTCATTCAAAATTTTAGCAACAATTGTGTTAACAAAATGTGGCATTTTTTTCACATATTAATAATTTATATTAAACAAATAGATTTCTGGCGTAATAAATGTGTATTTCGAAATATTAATTGATCGTCAACTACAATATAGTGTATTTACTTGAAATTGTAAACCTACCTACGAAGGGTGTTTATTGCGCTCCATTGTGCGAACGGAATTTTATGACAGGTAATGGGAAGCGAACAGAGTCCAGAGCCGACATCAGAAAATACAGATTCAGTGCCCCGTAGAAAATTAACATTAGTGATTCATTATCATTAAATTGTACTTTTCATTGTATTTTTAAGTGTACATATAATTAATTGTGTTTTACAAATGTAGTTATAATTTCATAGAAAATTTATATACAGTATGATTCGCGAAACAAATAACTTAAGTTACCCATAACATTATTGACATGCTCATTGCGTTAAAAAAATAACGACGTTAACATAAGTTAATTTTTTCATGAATCGTAATGTAACGAGCAAATATTATTCCGCATAACTAGATTCATCGCTATCACTTTCACTTTGAACATTAATAATTAGATTTGGTACACTAAGCGTCCTATAATCGTTTTCAATTTTAATCACATGATCGATGCAGTTTTTCCAAATGGTACTTGAAATGTTGTTGCATTCTCGCTGAACAAGTTGAATTGATTCTTCACTCATTTTGGGACGTGCATTATTTTTCCGCAAATTTCCGTTTAAAGTTGACCATATTAGTTCAATTGGATTGAAGATACATAATAAGGTGGAAGGCGCAACACTTGGTGACCGAATTCTTCTGCCATCTTATCAACCACAGACTTTTTTTTGAAATTTTGGTTTTTTATTAGTTCTAATAATGTTTTTTTCTTTGCACTTAGGGGAATAGCAATACCATTTTGAATGCAAAAATCCGCAATATCGCCTTTCTTGGAAGCGGCCGTTGGGATATTATTAATTTGCTTGAGTGGTAAGTTGCATTACCCATTACGATTATTGAGTTATTGGGTATGTAGGGCAATAATTGATTGCGAAACCAATTTTCAAATAATTCGGCGTTCATATCCTGATGATAGTCTAACGAGCTTGATGCAAAATTTTTGGCTGATAAGATTTGACACAAAACCTTTGACCCAATTCTTTTTCCTCTATTGCACGGTGCTCTAAGGTGACACTTATTTGTATTATCGACCCATCCCTTGAAAACGACGTCGTGAGTATCGAACCATGTTTCATCCAAATAAATTATCGATCTTCCTCCATTTCTATATTCGTTTATTTTAGATAAATATTCTAATCGCTTTTTTGCAATCTCGGCGATTCCATGATGTCAATTCGTTTGTCTAAAATTTTATACTTAAAACCCTGACTAAATAGGTATTTATACAAAGTAGTTTCCTTATATGGAAAATCATTTCCAAGAGTTTCCAAAATAAATTGGACCGTGGGAACGCTACCTGATTTATAAGAATTGTAAATTATATTTTTGATCCTCTTGGCGATGGCATCGTCTATTTCGGTAAATTTTGAACTTATTCTTCTTTACCTTTCTAGCAGTCCTATCGTAATTATTCTTCAAACCGTTGAATATCATATTGCTGTCAGAATGGAAATTGTTTGCAGTGGAGATGCATGATTCTCGCTTATAAGGGTGTTATAAATATTTACGACTATCCTTTTAGTATCAGTTGAAAGAAAAGCATGCTTTATTAATCCCTGATTTTTATTTTAGATAGTTGATGTGTCCATTTGATGATGGTTGTTTTGAAATTTATCAAAATCAATTTGAGAACAGCTTCCCTCTGTAGACTGTCGGAGGGATTTGTCAACAAAACTTTCGGAATGGCTTCTTTCCTCACATAATTGAAATAGATCGTCGAACTGAGTGTCGTTATAAATTGATGAAATAAATGTTGCAGTTTAACTTAACGACGTTTCCATCTTAATAAACTCTACTTTTTCACAAGTTTATAAATGATAATATGCACACGTATGTAAAATGAGTACTGTTGCAATTTAAAGGTTAACACCGACTGAAAGACAGATGTAGACTATTTGAGAAAAAGACTATTTGAGGCAGCCTTAACTGATTGTCTACCTGGACTGCATATTCGCCCAGCAATTAAGGTACAATGAACCTTAATTGCATGGGCGAATGTATAATCCTTTTAAAACCGTTTCCTAGGTGACGGCTCTTAATTATTTATTGGTGTCTGTAGTCTTGTACTTATATCGAATTGTAAAATTGTAAAAAGAATTACGTCCGCCGACTCATAAAAAACGATGTAGATGTAAGATTATTGAATTCAATTTAATTAATAAATCATTTTTGTATTATGATCATAGTGATATAGTTGGGTATATATCGAAGAGAAAACAATTAAGTAGCATCTTCGTCGATAGTAAATTATTGGGTTACACTCAGAAATGGATTTGAGAACCTATCAACTTTTACACACTTCGCGTTTTGTTTTTATTAGCGGCCGACTAGAAATTGTTTGTGAGTGGACGAATTGTGCCCATTGTTTGCAAGGTATTCAACCGATAAATAAGAAGTAGCATCTTCGCCGAAAGTAAATTATGTGGTTACGTTCCTGGACGCCCGCCTCTTAGCAGCACACTATACAATGGAGAACCCTTGACCGTAATAAACCCTTAGTGTAGGTACATTTTCAATTTCAAGTGAAAACACTATACCACTATTAAATTTTGCCTTATTGATTTATAAAAAAATTGAAACTTATTCATCTTTTCCTTTCTAGCGGTCCTTTCGTAATTATTCTTCAAACCGTTGAATATGATATTCCTGTCAGAATAGAAATTCTTTGCAGTGGAGATGCATGATTCTCGCTTATAAGGGTGTTATAAATATATACGACTATCCTTTTAGTATCAGTTGAAAGAAAAGCATGCTTTATTAATCCCTGATTTTCATTTTCGATAGTTGATGAGTCCATTTGATGATGGTTGTTTTGAATTTTATCAATAAAATGTTATTGCCATAATGCTGAAAATCCATGCTATTGCCCTATAATGGAATCGTTCGTCGAATATTCTTCCAAAAGTACATGTGGCTACTTATGCATAAAACCACTTTTCCATCACTGTTTTTGTTTATTTGGGTCGCTGCGAACTGTGAGGCATTTGCATATTAGAGTAACGAAGCGAATTAGCCTAATCCCAGCAAAAACAAATTGAATTCCCCCCGTGACCATTGCATGTTTCATTCCGTACAGTGGTCTGCCCGCGAAATTTGTTCCACTCTTCATCCAACTTTCCCGCCTCCATTTTCCGGTTTTAATAATGATCGCAGGTTTCAGGTGCGCCACTATCCGCCTGGCAGCTAATTAGGTTATAAATTGTGGATCCGAACGGAGAATTATCTAATTTCGAAGCTGCAGGCGCCCAAAATACGCTAATAAAATCATCAAGAAGTGATGATTTATGGGGGGCCCCGCGGAATTGGGTAATTACGCGGAATTGGGTGTGGTAAATCATAGCTTTAGGTACTAAATTCGCGTTAAGGCCTGAAAAGTTCGTTTTTCTGTACAATGTTAAAAAGTGGTTATGAAATATTGCACGCACGTAAATAACCTGACGCCTGACCAGAACTGATTAAAATACGTTCGACACAATTTTTTATTAAAATGTGAGGATTTCTCTCAAAAAAATGCGCAGCTTAATTGTCCCGTTATTCCTCAAGATTTGTCTCTCATTATTACATCCCGCCGAGCAAAAGGAAAAATCTGGACGGCCGAATCGCTCCGTTTAATTGGATTCCGCATCAATTACTTCCAATTCTTCCCGTTTTCTTTGCCTTGTTTTCCTGCAGGAAACGCGATGATTTTCCAAGCGCAGAGGGAATTTTTCAATAAATGACCCCTCATCACCTGCTGGGGCGCATCAGGTCGCGGCAATAAAACCGGATGACGTCGCAATTTATATACGTTTCGGATTTATGTGTTACACGAGGGGCTGTTTCGTGTATAAGTTCAAATTAGCCCTTAAAGTGCCCCGAGAAGGGGGCCCCAATGTTAATATTTGTTTGATCTCCGCTACGGTGCGCGGAGCAGAAGTTTTAGTTCCTCGTGAGGGGATTACGGATATCTTCAAAACGTTTCGGCCTTCTTAGCCAGCAATGCGTTCACGTGCGCTCAATGGAGTTAATATTCGGGTTCATCCGTACGGCTGCAGAAAGTATTTTAGGCTCTCCGTATTGCCTAAATATACAGAGAGCGCATAAAGTATTAAGACTTGGCTTTATTTTTTCCCCTGTATAAATTTTTGAAAAATGCTTCAACAGGTCAACATGTTTTTTTGCAAACAAATATTCTGAGAGCATTTTCAATATTCCATCTATCTCCGTTTTGAAGTTATGACGTCAGAGCAATTATTTTAAATGTCAACCTATATTTGTTATTATTGATTGTAACGGTCCAGAAATATCTTTGGCAGAAACTGCATTTTAATAATTAATTGGCGCATAGACCTGCACTGTAGACAACCGTGCTCGCACTTTTTTGTTGTGGTGACGCGTTTCCCATGTGTGCGATTTTTAAATTCGCCGGCGAGCAGCCGCCATCGGCAGAACTCAGCTACCTCGTGTCCAGTACGGCCGTGCCAGAAGAACCGTTGAGATAAGGTGTACCACCATCCGGTTTACGGAATAACCAACGGGGACTCAGTTAACCACCCTTGAGGGGATTGAGGCACCAGGTACAGGGCAAGGGACTTCCAAACGCTCATAACACCTGAGTAAGTAGTTAAGCCCGATATTTCTTTTCCTTTTCGTGAAGCCACGTGTCCGGCCATTGTTACTAAGGCCATGTGCTTTGCAGGCGTTTTGTTACGGGCTAAGTAGCTCGGCCGAACCATTCTTGGCTGGAGGCCGCGATCATCTTGGCTGGAGGCCGCGATCATCTTGGCTGGAGGCCGCGATCATCTTGGCTGGAGGCCGGAATCGAGCGCTAGGCGTCCACGACGCAAACCGCCGCCCTTCCGGAGCTGTAGCCAGCCGCCAGCGAAGACCACCAGGAACACAGGCCAGATATCCAGACATAGATATAGATATTGATACATATTTTTTTTTGTGTTCTCAATTGAGCCAGACCTTTATTTAATTCCATATTGACATATCGTTTCTTTTGTGTAAAAGTTGCGTTACGTGTTTCGTGCCGTACGTGTTTTGCGCTTGTGTAAGAGAAAGGTCGCTCCGTCGGCCCTTTGAATCGCGCGATCAGGAGCTCGCTATATTCGGCCGAATAGGGTGAACCCTGCGCGAAAGGGTTGCGTGCGGAGGTATTTATTTCAGGAGCGCAGACACGGTGTCCGTCGTTTGTGTGAATAAACGCCGATATTTTACACTACAAAATTCACACCTGTTATTTTTTGTTCCCCCCACGTTTTCTCGATCGGGCATTTATTTCAGTTTCAGTTTTTTTATTCTCACTGCGAGATTTAAATCTGGTGGTGTTGGCGCCAAATGGTCAGCGTTGTGACAGTTCGTGATTTCTGAACTTCGCTGACTGTCTGCCGTCCACCCACGCAGGTAGGGTGGAGCCACCCTTTGCGACGAAGTAGCGACGAGGTTAAAATTACGTGGAGCCTTTTTTAACCCCCCCACTCTCTGACACCGAGAGCCTGGCCCTCGTCATTGCTTCGAAGGGACCCTCCACTCGCTCCACGGCCTAACGCGCTGATTGCCCTTCAGGTACGTCACATGATTTTGATAGTACTTTTTATTATGTTTTCAACAACACGACATTTTTAATATGTAACATTTGAAAAAATTGAAAAAAAGTGCGTTAAGGTAAAACTATTTAATTATTATTTCAATGTGCAGAATGCATCTAGTTACCATTCAAAACAACGTCAGTTAAAACAAAATTAGAAAAACAGGCTTGGATTTTAAATATTGGAATGAAACAAAATTGATAAAATAAATAAATAATAAAATAAAAATATTTTGTCACCAGTAAGTACCAAATAATAATATAACAACCTTAATTTCATAACTGATAATTTATGGATAAAACCTTAAACTTAAAACTAATTAACTTCTGGTTTTTGGAAAAATCACGAAATATGACGATAATCATACGAACATAAAAGCTAAGCTACAATGCAAACGCTGTTAATACAAACTCCGTCGTTTTGCTAATGCAGTTATAGGATATTACAGCTCTGAATGGCTTTGAACTGGATTATCCTTGAAGCTATCGAGCCGCTGCTGCTGCTGCGATTGGCATTACGGCGATTAAAACTGCAGAAGTACTGGCAGTATTAAAAGTTTGATCCAAGTTTCTGCGAACGGGCAGTAATTAATCTCGTATATCATCGAAGCTTAGCTCGGGGCTTACTGTGAAATTACAATACAAATAGAAGGAGTAATAAGTGATGAAAGATTATCGAAGTTCGGTTATACAAAGCCTGGTTTGAATTTTAAGCTGAATTGTAAGTTGTAAGCAAATCCTCTCCCAACTCCGTTAAGTAAATTAAGTGAATAAGAAACTATTCTGAATCTAGATAGTTCACTGAACACAATTCTATTGTACATTGTATGACTTTATGTTTACATGCAGTAATTGCAGCAAAATTGGAGAATGTTAGGGATAATAAAAATAAGTACGAACGCAGCAGAATAGCGTGCCGATGATCAGGACAAAAAATAAGTACGAACGCAGCAGAAAAACGTTATTTAATATAATGAGCAAAACCATTATGAGTAGGTGAAACCTATTAGCATAAACTTGGCACGTGTAAAATGGCTGGCCCTTAAAGCAACTGGGAATGCAATGTACTGACAACATATACTGAATATGACTCAATATACAGACTCAATATACTGAAAGTTGTTAGTTGTTGTCTAAAATTAATCATTTTTGGGATATTTTGTTTGATAAGTAGTAAATTATAGGCACACACATTAAACACTCGACTCGTAGGGTTGTGCCTATTGTGCCTAAGGTGTTGGTACCTTATTTGAGTCCCTGTTTTTGCGCAGACTGTGAAGAGCATTTGGCCACAAAAGGGTTGTAACCCGGCGCCTCCACCATTTCAGCTTTGGCATGCATAAAATATTATAGCGGTCTATATCAACCACGTCCATTATCTGCTCGTGTAACGTACATAATGTATAAAGACGTGCGGAGGAATAAAGGACGAAGCCAGTGTGTGATTGAAAATCGATGCCAGAGCGCTTGCATTCATGTTTCAGGTGTATGTATTTAAACGAAATTCAGAGAATAATGATGTATACAAAAGCATAAAAGCTTTTCTGCAACGAATACCATCTGTAGGAATCCAGGAGTAAAGATGAAATGGATACTTTTTCATACGTTGATACTACATTGAAAATCATAGAAGGAAACTAAAAATAATAATAATGATATATTTAAATTGAAACTATGTGTGGATACTACTTGGTGAAACATTATGATTAGGTTAAATCAAACACTTGGTTAAAGTTTCAGGTAATGAGGAGGTAATGAGGAGGTAATGCACACCGGACACAAAGGGAGACGGCTGGATTTACTCGAAATCCTAGAAATTCGAAAAGCGGTCACTAATGGGGATAATATTGTGAATGAACAATAAATCTTTGATAATACGCCTTTGTTATGCGGCATCCGTTCGGAAAAACCAAGACTGTAATTCATTTATTGCATGTTGTAAAATTTTTCTAGCTTAGTATATATTGCACATTAGTTAAATTTTAATTTTAGTATCTCTGTACTCTTGAGAATGGTCGTGAGGCCGAAACAATTGTAGAGGTTTATTCTATCAATACAGTGAAACTTTAACCAAGTGTTTGATTTAACCTAATGATATATTTTTCTAAAATCAAAAATCCAACCGACGAGTCCTAATCCCAAAGTCCTAATTAAGTATACCACCAAGATTAAATTAATTAAGTTTATAAAGAATATAAGAATAAAGAGAATAAAGAGTATAAGAATAAAGAAAATAAAGAATATAAGAATAAAGAGAATAAAGAGCATACGAATAAATAGAATATAAGAATAAGAGAATTAAAGAAAGAATATAAGAATTTTGATTTCTTGCATTTCATAAACTCAGGATTATGAATTTAGATTTTGAACAGTCGTAGTCCTAATTAACTATATCACTGAGATTAAAGTAAGTAAGTTTATAAAGAATATAAGAATACAGAGAATAAAGAGTATAAGAATGAAGAGAATATAAAAATAATAGAATTAAAGAAAGAATAAAGAATATAAGAATTTTGATTTCTTGCATTTCCTAAACTCAGATTTTGAATTTTGATTTTGAACAGTCGTAGTGCTAATTAATTATTCCACCGAGATTAAAGTAAGTAAGTAAGTTTATAAAGAATATAAGAATAAAGAGAATAATGAGTATAATAATATAAGAATAAGAGAATTAAAGAACGAATAAAGAATATAAGAATTTTGATTTCTTGCATTTCATAAACTCAGGATTTTGGATTTCGATTTTCATTTTGAACAATCGTAGTCCTAATGAACTATACCACCGAGATTAAAGTAAGTAAGTTTATAAAGTATATAAAAATAAAGAGAATAAAGAGTATACGAATGAAGAGAATATAAGAATAAGAGAATTAAAGAAAGAATAAAGAATATAAGAATTTTGATTTCTTGAATTTCATAAACTCAGGATTTTGGATTTTGATTTTAATTTTGAACAGTCGTAGTCCTAATTAATTATACCACGGAGATTAAAGTAAGTAAGTTTATAAAGAATATAAGAATAAAGAGAATATAAGAATAAAGGAATTAAAGAAAGAATGAAGAATATAAGAATTTTGATTTCTTGCATTTCATAAAGTCAGGGTTTTTTATTTCCATTTTCATTTTGAACAATCGTAGTCCTAATTAATGATACCATCCAAATTAAAGTAAGTAAGTTTATAAAGAATATAAGAATAAAGAGAATGAAGAGTATAAGAATGAAGAGAATATAAGAATAAGAGAATTAAAGAACGAATAAAGAATATAAGAATTTTGATTTCTTGCATTTCATAAACTCAGGATTTTGGATTTCGATTTTCATTTTGAACAATCGTAGTCCTAATTAATGATACCACCGAGATTAAAGTAAGTAAGTTTATAAAGAATATAATAATAAAGAGACTAAAGAGTATAAGAATAAAGAGAATATAAGAATAAGAGAATTAAAGAAAGAATAAAGAATATAAGAATTTTGATTTCTTCCTAAACTCAGATTTTGAATTTTGATTTTGAACAGTCGTAGTCCTAATTAATTATTCCACCGAGATTAAAGTAAGTAAGTAAGTTTATAAAGAATATAAGAATAAAGAGAATAATGAGTATAAGAATATAAGAATAAGATAATTAAAGAACGAATAAAGAATATAAGAATTTTGATTTCTTGCATTTCATAAACTCAGGATTTTGAATTTCGATTTTCATTTTGAACAATCGTAGTCCTAATTAATGATACCATCGAGATTAAAGTAAGTAAGTTTATAAAGAATATAATAATAAAGAGACTAAAGAGTATAAGAATAAAGAGAATATAAGAATAAGAGAATTAAAGAAAGAATAAAGAATATAAGAATTTTGATTTCTTGCATATCACAAACTCCGGATTTTGGATTTTGATTTTGATTTTGAACAGTCGTAGTCTTAATTAACTGTACCACCGAGATAAAAGTAAGTAAGTTTATAAAGAATATAAGAATATAGCGAATAAAGAGTATAAGAATAAAGAGAATATAAGAATTAAAGAAATTTAAGAATAAGAGAATTAAAGAACGAATGAAGAATTTAAGAATTTTGATTTCTTGAATTTCATAAACTCAAGATTTTGGACGTATTGTATAAGTATAATTATAAGTTTATGTATACATATTTTATTACTATCCAAATTTATTTAACATTTTAAAAACTTGTATCTGGAAAATATAATTGATGATGTTTAATTTATTTTTTCGTTTTTTGGAGTACATTTTCATATGATATTAATAATAATAACAATAATAATAATAATTTATTTGTATGTCACTGTATGTCTCTCAGTGGAATATTACATTGTCAATGTTACACTAAAATAAAATAATAAAATATAAAATATAAACATTTATAATAACTTAATTTTCACTATAGAAAGCACTAGTTTTGAGGTTACACTTCTGTACCTGCTAATAATAACTATTATTATTATGATATGGTTAGGGTTCAAATCTAAGGAGTTATAAATATAATTATTATTATCAAACTGATTCTACGATTTCAAAATGCATAATTTTGATTTCAAAATTCAAAATTTTGATATCAAAGTATCCCAAAATGTATCTTATTTAAAATCCCGATGTTTACAAATATTTCTTATACTCTTTTACTCTTCTGTGCCTGCTAATAATAACTATTATTATTATGATATGATTAGGATTCAAATCTAAGGAGTTATAAATATAATTATTATTATCAAACTGATTCTACTAAATAAAATTTATAATTTTGATTTTAAAATTCAAAATTTTAATTTAAAAATTCATAATTTTGATATCAAAGGGTATCCCAAAATGTATCTTATTTAAAATCCCGATGTTTACAAATATTTCTTATACTCTTATACTCTTCTGTACCTGCTAATAATAACTCTTATTATTATGATATGATCAGGGTACAAATCTAAGGAGTTATAAATATAATTATTATTATCAAATTGATTCTAGGATTTCAAAATTCATAATTTTGATATCAAAGAGTATCCCAAAATGTATCTTATTTAAAATCCCGATGTTTACAAATATTTCTTATACTCTTATACTCTTCTATACCTGCTAATAATAACTATTATTATTATGATATGATTAGGGTTCAAATCTAAGGAGTTATAAATATAATTATAATTATCAAACTGCTTCTACGATTTCAAACTTCAAAATTTTTATTTCAAAATTCAAAATTTTGACATCAAGGGCATTATAAAGATGATAGTATCCTGAGAGTAGTACATACAAGATTTTATAAATAAATCATTCTTTTATAGCCCTTGGGTTTTGCTATTTTATAAAGATATCAATCTTTAATAGCCCTTGGGTTTTTGTACGTTCAAAATTTTATAAAGATATCAATCTTTAATAGCCCTTGGGTTTTTGTACCTTCAAAACTTTAGAAATATATCAATCTTTAATAGCCCTTGGGTTTTGGTACTTTCAATGCTTTATAAAGATATCAATCTTTAATAGCCCTTGGGTTTTTGTGCCTTCAAGATTTTATAAAGATATCAATCTTTACTAGGCCTTCGGTTTTTGTACCTTCAAGATTTTATATAGATATCAATCTTTAATAGAACTTGGGATTTTGTACCTTCAAGATTTGATAAAGATTCAATCTTTAATAGAACTTGGGATTTTGTACCTTCAAGATTTTATAAAGATACCAATTTTAATAGCCCTTGGGTTTTTGTAATTTCAGTATTTTATAAAGATATCAATATTTAATAGGCCTTCGGTTTTTGTACCTTCATGATTTTATAAAGATATCAATCTTTATTAGGCCTTCGGTTTTTGTACCTTCAAGATTTTCTAAAGATATCAATCTTTAATAGTACTTGGGATTTTGTACCTTCAAGATTTTATAAAGATATCAATCTTTAATAATAATAATAATAATAATAATACACTTTATTTAGTATGTAGCCATTACAATGATGGATATACACGTCGTACACAATAGCCCTTTGGTTTTTGTACCTTCAAGATTCTATAAAGATATCAATTTATAATAGCCCTTCGGTTTTTGTACCTTTAAGATCTTATAAAGATATCAATCTTTAGTAGCCTTTAGCCTTTCTACCTTTAAGATTTTATACTTTAGGAGAATAATTAGTTATGATTTATAATAATTATGTATACAATAACGCGCAAGAGTATCAACCTTGGCGTAGTCAAGGATGTTGTTATAATTCATAAAGGTTTCCATGACAACGTGCGTTAAGAATTACATAATTTACCTTTATTAAGCGTAGATATGAAGATCCTCGTGTAGAGTTACAAATTCTAGCATCTGAAACAAAATAATTATATAAACAAATATTCTACCATTATAACATATGTATAAATAATCATTATTGGGCTATCGACCCCATGGGGTCCATTATGGGGGACACCCATGGGTCCCACCGCACTTGAGAGGTGTGGGGGGTCGCATTTAAGAGCCAATCCGCCAAATTTAAGATCCAAGATAGTGGATCGATAGTGAATAAATTGGCTTTTTGGAATTGTGCCAAAGATCTAAAATCTAAAAAAATGTGAGATATTTTCTTCTTCTAAATTTGAAGTTCTAAGATTTTGTAGTACCTACAGAGCATAGCTGAAATGCTTGACCAAACTTCACAAACTTGTATAACAAAACTATGAAAAAAGATCCTATGCACATCTGTAAAGAAATGATATTCCATCTGTCCAGAATTTTAAAATTATCAAATGTGCTGAACACTAATTAGATATTCATTTTTTGTTCTTAAAAGACAGTAAAATTTTACGTTTTCAAAGCTGTGATAAAAGTTTTATTTCTCCCTCATGTCTATAGGAAGTTTTTTAACAGCTTTGTTCAATACGTCATGTTCGTGAAGTTTGGCCAAGCTTTTCTGTTACATCCTGTATATTAAAAAAAGCTTAGCAAAAGAGGAAAGTCCTGATATAATTTTTTGGGCCATAATACAGCAGAATTTAAAGCTTCTAGATTTAGACATTTAGACATTTAATTATCTATGGGATGTCTAAAAAAACAGCTAATTTCAACTGTTTTTCAATGGACTATGTAGTATTCAGGTATCAGTTAGCTATATACAGGGTGTTTTATTTCTGCCTCATGTCTATAGGAAGTTTTTTCACAGCTTTGTTCCATACGTCATGTTCGTGAAGTTTGGCAAAGCATATCAGTTACGCACTGTATATTAAACAAAGCTTAGCGAAAGAGGAACGTCCTGATATACATTTTTGGGACATAATACACCAGAATTTAAAGCTTCTAGATTTAGACATCTAGACATTTAATTATCTATGGGATGTCCATAACTGCATGTGTATAAGTAGTGTTTGTGCACAGATACAAATAATTAAATTATTATTGCCATACTCACCTGAACATAAACGTCCCATTACAGCCCGTGGGCAATAAAAGTTTAATTATTATCTATCTGTGCATAAACTATGTATACACATACAGTTCTGCATTTGTACGTCCTTTCATACACGATGTATCAGTTGTTTGTATGTCCTGTGTGTATGCCTGCCTGTCTATCTGTTTATCTGTATGCCTGCAGGTCTCTCCTTCATCTTCCTTTCATTGTTGATAAGTTTTCGAATCCTGACGTTATTGATTTTACAAAATTTTACGTTTTATAGATTTTACAAAATTTTACGTTTTATTGATTGAGCAAAATTTTACGGTTTTATTGATTTTACAAAAAATGGCTTTTAATTGAAGTTATACACAGAGGACATACAAAAAACTGTTACATCATGTATGAAAGGACGTACAAATGCATAACTGCATGTGTATAAATAGTGTTTATGCACAGATACATAATAATTAAACTATTATTGCCATACTCACCTGAACATAAACGTCCCATTACAGCCCATGGGCAATAATTGTTTAACTATTTTGTATCTGTGCATAAACACTATTTATACACGTGCAGTTCTGCATTTGTACGTCCTTTCATGCACGATGTATCAGTTTTTTGTATGTCCTGTGTGTATGCCTGCCTATCTATCTGTTTATCTGTATGCCTGCAGGTCTCTGCTTCAGCTTCCCTTCATTGTTGATAAGGTTTCCAATTCTGACATTATTGATTATACAAAATTTTGCGTCTTATTGATTTTACAAAATTTTACGTTTTATTGATTTTACAAAATTTTACGTTTTATTGATTTTACAAAATATTACGTTTTATTGATTATACAAAATTTTACGTTTAATTGAAGTTATACACACAGTATATCTGTTTGTCTGTATGTCTGTCGGTCTCTGTCTAGAACGACAGACATACTGTCGGCCTGTGTTTGCCTATCTTTGTGTCTGTATGTCTGTCGATCTCTGGCTATGTTTGTCTATCTGTGTGTCTGTATGTCTGTCAGTCTATCCATCTATGTGAAGTACTTACATATTCACGTCTAGTAACACCAAACTGCAAACTATCAAAATTGAATACGAGACCAATTTTGTGAATTATAAATCAATTGAAACCAATAAATCGATAAATATGTTATTTACTACCTTTAATACGTACCAACATGCAGCACTAACCTCATTGAAACCTCATTAAACTATTTATGAATTCTGACCTACAGTTTAATATACCGGACATCTAAATATGTAATAACAATACAAGCGACTGTTAATTTTGTAGTTTTGTATTTATTATGCTCGTTTTCTCTACTTAAGTTCTACAATATATTATACGCATGGTAAACTAATAGATATTTGAATTTTATGATTTGTATTATAGCATGTTATAATTATGCAATTTATTTTATGCAATATTAACACTATTATTTTTCGCACTTCCGGGACTAAAGGTGCTTATTTAATCCCTCTTTATAGGGACTAAAGTAACCTTTTTAATCTCCCAAGGGATTAAAAAGTTAATTTTAATCCCGAGGGATTAAAAAGTTTATTTTAAACCCGACGGATTAAAAAGTTATTTTTAATTTCGGGGGATCAAAAAGTAAATTTTAATCCCGAGAGATTAAAAAGTAAATTTCGAATCCCAAGGGATTAAAAAGTTCATTTTAATCCCGAGGGATTATAATTAGGGAATACATAGTAAAAAATTCAAATTGCTGCGTTACCCCAGTGTTTCACCTCATTTTAGATAACGGGATTTATAAAGCCAAGTTGAAAAGGGCTCCACGCAATTTTACTTCGCAAGTTATTCCAGTGGTTAATATACTAAGTATATATTTCTAATCGGAGTTATTTCTGTTCATCACCAATGAATCGAAATAAACACTATCTCGCCAGATGTTCGGGACAAAAAAATAAGTACGAACGCAGCAGAATAACGGGCTCGGATTAAATTAAATAGTTGTTCACGTTATTTAATGCGGAACATTTCTACCCGTTGTGCATTTGAAGTGAACTCTGATGAATTTGATGTTGCAGGTAAATTACAATTCAGACAACATCTGGCTCGGCCACTTTTGGACCTTGACAATGTTTGCTGAAAGTTTGAGGACAACACGTATCCACTTGTTGTTTAGCTATTCCTACGGCTCTTATAACGCTGCTTTTATTAATGTATGAATTAGTTATGAGCTACAGGCTCAAAAACACACTTTTGCCACAGTCGTTACAGAATTGTACAGCTATTTACTTGTCCATCGTTTAACTTCTGCATTGATTTGCGCCTCTGCCACTCTCGGCTCTAGCAATCACACCAGGCAAGTCGAACATTAACAATTACAAGACGAGCGAAGGGCGATCGATCCTGCCGACGGAATGTAGCCCCCCCCCCCATATGGGGGGGGGGATGTGTTTGCGAACACATCTGAACTCTGTCCGGTCTCTAATTGCAAAAAGGGCAGGACCAAAGGGCGCCACAGTCGAAACACAATGCAACACGTCGGTTCTGTTCGTCGGGGGTGCGGGCTTGATTGCACTTAAATTAAGTGCCCGCCGCTAAGTGTTACATCATGTTAGTTAACCGACGAGCACCGTGGTGTACAGGAAACAGCTATTCCAGTTTGCCGCAATAAAAAGACGTGTTGGCGAGCTCCTGGTCATGAAAAATGCAGTAAAACTCGATGAAAATGAGTTTTACTCTGCAGGAAGCCTTCACAAGGGCCAAATTATCAATTTTATGAACAATATTGAAAATTACTAATTACAAAAATTTCGTAAAGTTATTAATTGTTGTAAAATCTGCTGGTAATAGGCAGGCATACATGGAGAAGTATGCCTGCAAGTTCAGATACTGAGATATGTTAGATACTTATGTCCCACAAGACATATCACATTCAAACGGATATGCCTTGCCGTCCGCATCTGGCATCTCTATTTCGCCGATTTTGGACACATAGGCCTGACAGAGATGCCAGATGCGGACTGCAGGACTGCAGGATAGATCCTGACAGAGATGCCAGATGCAGACTGCAGGACAGATCCGTTGAAAATCCCCTACATGTGTGCCTGACTAATGAATCTTTAAATAATATGCATGTAACCATTTTTTGATAAATGATGTCAAAGCTGCAAATATGTGTATATCATCATGTATCGAAATAAACAATATGTCGCCAGATGTTCGGGACAAAAAAATTAGTACGAACGCAGCAGAATTGCGTGCTGACGATCGGGACAAACAATAAGTACGAACGCAGCAGAAAAACGGTATCGCATTAAATTAAATAGTTGTTCACGTTATTTAATACGATGGAACATTTCCGCCCATTGTGCATCAGAAGTGAACTCTGTAACGCAAGTTGATATAAAAATCATTTTGCTTTTGGGATGCCAGGCTGCCATAAATTAATTAATCCGTCCCATTACAAAAAGCGAAATTTAATTAATTACTTAGGAGGACCGTCACCATCCCGGTGTAATTTACACAGTGAAACTCTTTATTATCCCCGCTGACGGTGCTTCGCTGGAGGCATTAATTAAATTATTTGCATATGGCCGCAGATCCGGCACTCTCGAGGTGGAAACCGGAAAGCAAACATCCCCGGAAATGCGCGACTTTTATCCTTATCTCTCCCCAATATAGGGACATATGTAGGGAACACGTAGGGCTGTACGTGGCTCAATTTCATAATTTACGCGTCCAAATGGCTCCAAATGCTGCAGTTGGCTCTGAATGCATTCATTGTTGCAGTTTTTATTAATATTTCACTTAAATCATGTGAAATTACGTATTTGCAACCCATAATCTTACGCCTATTCGTAAAACAGCTTTAATCCCAAATGAAAAGTTACAGGTTCTAAAGGGGAACTTTTGGCACACCCTGTAGATATCAGGAGGCTGGCAATTACCCACGATTACGCTTTAAGCGTCTTCGAATGTGAAAATGAGGCGTTCGACGAACTCGCAATTGCTGACACAGAAAATATTTCCTCGTGTCTAAAGTAATTCGCACGATTTATGCGCCTCTAACTTTTACAAAAAAAAATCCTCCAGCTTCCACACACCTCGGGCATTATATTAGCAATATATTTTTATTAGGGCCGTAAAGCGTCATAATTTTATTAAATCCTTCCTCGCTGCGGCGCGCTTTATTTATGGTGCTAAATAAGGGAAAACTTTGATGCAATTAAACGCGGGAAATTTCATCCGGTCGGCTTTTCCTGTAAACGAGGAGCATCGGATGGAGATGATGAGATTAATTTCGCTGAAAGACTTTTCCGATTCGCATGCAGTATGCGAGGATGAATCTGAAGGCGCGATGTTGGGTCTTATTTATTGGCATTCGCTTCGGCATAATGAAATATATAAACGCCGGGCGGATTAATATATCGCCTCGATAAGTCACAAGGGGAAAAAAGTCTAACATACATTTCCCATATTAGAGCCATATCGGTTTGAACTTTATTTATGTTGGCCTGTGTCATAATATAAAATATTTCTGTGAACATGTTTTCACACATTTTTGCTTAAAGCAATGTTTAATGATTTTAACTAAAAGAAATACTCATCAGTCCTATATCGGACTGATGAGTTCTAATAAGAACGAAACCGGTCTCAGATTGCCCGAGGAAGTAATTCCCAGATATACATTTCAAATAACTTTACTGTATAGGAATTCACATTAGTGAATATAAATTGTTTACCTGAGATAGGTGCTAAAGCGTTCTACACAAAAAAACAACATTATTTTCTGTTTGCAACGCATAAAAATCTATGCTTGAAGAAAAAAAGTAAAAAAAAAGCTTTGTAAGAATTAAAAATGTTATTACAATATATTAGTATGATTTTTTTTAATGTAAGATCCAAATGAAAAACTTCTATACATATTTAATCGAAGCGTAGATAAATTCATTGAGCTTTTCTTGTGCCCATAAAAAAGGTTAATTCGCTTGGGTAAATGAACGTCCAATTACGTGCAGGAGCATTGATAAATGCGTTGCAGGAGCACGGAAATCCTGCCACCGAAACCCATACGTTTAATGGCCTGCCACCCTTTAAATCCGATTAAAATATAGCTGATGGAAGTGACGGATAAGTTTTTAAATTTTTGTGCTAAAGTGCTACTGTGCAGTTATTACTTAAAAAAATGTTCAGAGTGATTCTAAAAGTTGAATTTGCCGCCACTTTAAATTATTCTCACGTTGTTATTCGTTATTCTTTTGTTAAATTTAATCATAATAGGTAAAAAAATCAAACAAATGCTAATTTGTTATGACAGAAGGTGTTTTAACCTTGAATTATTGTTGTTTTCTAAGTGTGGTAATGATGCAGCCCTTTTCTGCATACGAAAATGCAAAAATTTATTTTGTATATGGTTGTTGCAGCACGATTTTGTTTTCTAAAGGTGGTAATGATGCAGCCTTTTTCTGTATACAAATATGCAGAAATTCGTTTTGTATATGGTTGTTGCAGCACGTTTGTTTTTTGTGAATTAGACATGAGTTTATTGTTTTTTTTTACATATTTGAACATTACCAATTACACCTTAACGTTTGGAATACACATTTTGAATCACCCTGTATATGGACAATTGAACATTTGATCTACTTTTTACCTAGGATATCAAAAATAGACATAAATAATTTTGACAGAATTTTAACTATTGAAAAATTGACAGATTTTCATAGCTGAAGCTTAGAAATTTTGGAGTTTGAATGTCTCAGTCTGAGATTTTGGCAATATCTGTTGAAAAATAAACAGATTTTCACAACTGAAGCTTAGAATTTGACAAATTTTGACAGTTGTAATTGAAAATATGAAAGATTTCGACGGTTCTAATTGAAATTTGACGCATGTAGACAGTTGTACTTAAAAATCTGATAGATGTATACATTTTAGCACTGGGATATCAAAAATTAACAAATTTGAAGGGCATGTGTATTGAATAATTGACCGATTTTCACAGCTGATTGAAAAATTATTGAAAAATTGAAAATTGGACAGTTCTACGGTTTTAATTGAAATTTGACGTAGGTACACAGTTGTACTTAAAAATCTGATAGATGTCTACATTTTAATACTGGGATATCAAAAATTAACAAATTTGAAGGGGATATCTATTGAAAAATTAACAGTGTTTCATAGCTGAAACTTTCAAATTTTAGATTTTGAATGTGTCTGTCAGATATTTTGGCAATATCTATTGAAAAATTGGCAGATTTTCACAGCTGAAGCTTAGAAATTTTAGATTTTGAATGTCTCAGTCAGAGATTTTGGCAATATCTATTGAAAAATTAACAGATTTTCACAACTGAAGCTTAGAATTTGACAAATTTTGACAGTTGTAATCGAAAATTTGGCAGATTTCGATGGTTTTAATTGAAATTTGGAGTATGTAGACATTTGCACTTAAAAATCTGATGGATGTCTACATCTTAATACTGGGATATCAAATATTAACAAATTTTAAGGGGATATCTATTGAAAAATTAACATATTTTCACAGCTGAAGCTTAGAAATTGTAGATTTTGAATCTCTCAAGAGATTTTGGCAATATCTATTGAAAAATTAACAGATTTTCACAACTGAAGCTTTGAATTTGACAAATTTTGACACTTGTAATTAAAAATTTGGCAGATTTGGACAGTTTTAATTGAAAATTAACGTATCTAGACAGTTGCAGTTAAAAATCTGATGGATGTCTACATTTTAATACTGGGATATCAAATATTAACAAATTTTAAGTGGATATCTATTAAAAAAGTGACAGATTTTCACAGCTGAAGCTTAGAAATTTTAGGTTTTGAAAGTCTCGTCAGATATTTTGGCAATATCTATTGAAAAATTAACAGATTTTCACATCTGAAGCTTAGAATTTGACAAACTTTGACAGTTGTAATTAAAAATTTGACAGATTTCGACGGTTTTAATTGAAATTTAACGTATGTAGACAGTAGCACTTAAAAATCTGATAGATAGATGTCTACATTTTAATACTGGGATATCAAAAATTATCATTTCATACACGATGTAAGAGTTGTATGTATATCCTGTGTGTATAACTTCAATAGATGTAAAATTTTGTAAAATCAATGAAACGTAAAATTTTGTAAAATCAATAAAACGTTAAATTTTTCAAAATCGATAAAACGCAAAATTTTGTAAAATCAATAATGTTAATATTGGGAAACTTATCAACAATGAAAAGAAGCTGAAACTAAATATTTTGGAATATTTATATTTATAACACAGTTGGAACAATGTCTGAACAATGAACCATGTTTACATTTGGAACAGAAAGATCACCTATAGTTAAGAGAGCACAGTCACATCCCTGTTTCTCTTTCTCCCTCACCTCTAGACTCAATCTTTCCGGTGTTGTTGAACTTGGATCCACCCTTAAAAAGAACCATCTCGGCCCAGGGATCGTTTCGTCGGAATTCTTCGACCCAGTGTCGTGGGCGGTCTAGGGTGTAGCTACGGGTCGTGCGCCCGTAACGACTTGATTGAGGGTGCTGTATGTTTGTAATGTGTAGCAGACTTTACTTGCTTAGCATTTTAGCTTAGCTTTTTTATAACTCGGCTTACGCCTCGGGTTCGAAATAAGGCGTCGGGCCACAAAACCCTCTTTACGCCCCTAACACATAAATAACTATTAGCATCACTCCAAAATAGCATAATAAAAACTAAAACACCCATGTACGTGCTAAAGTACATACTTCCAAACAAAAACTATCTGAAGGTATAAGATCTATCTCTAAAATGAACAAGCATAATTAAAACAAAAACACTCATGTACATGCTAAAGTACATACTTCCAAACAAAAGATATCTGAAGGTATAAGACACCCAGAAAGTGATGAGACATGCATAGATCATGACATGCGTAGACATGCATAGCAGATAACTTATCCTCAACTTAGAAAAGATCTGCCATGACATGCTTAGCAGATAACTCATCCTCAACTTTGAAAAGATCTGCCATGATATGCATAGACATGCATAGCAGGGAACACATCCTCAACTTTGAAAAGATCGGCCCTGATATGCATAGACATGCATAGCAGATAACTCATTCACAAATTTGAAAATATATGCCATGATATGCATAGACATGCATAGCAGGTAACACGTCCTCAACTTTGAAAATATCTGCGCTGATATGCATAGCATGTAACACATCCTTTACATTGAGAAGATCTGTCCTCATATGCATAGACATGCATAGCAGATAACTCATCCTCAAATTTGAAAAGATCTGCCCTCATATGCCTAGACACGCATAGCAGATAACTCATCCTCAAATTTGAAAAGATCTGCCCTGAGATGCATAGACACGCATAGCAGATAACTTATCCTCAACTTAGAAAAGATCTGTCATGACATGCATAGCAGATAACTCATCCTCAACTTTGAAAAGATCTGCCACGATATGCATAGACATGCATAGCAGGTAACACATCCTCAACTTTGAAAAGATCTGCGCTGATATGCATAGCAGGTAACACATCCTTTACTTTGAGAAGATCTGCCTTCATATGCATAGGCATGCATAGCAGATAACTCATCCTCAAATTTGAAAAGATCTGCCCTGAGATGCATAGACAAGCATAGCAGATAACTCATCCTCAAATTTGAAAAGATCTGCCCTGATATGCAAAGACATGCATAGCAGGTAACACATCCTCTACTTTGAGAAGGTCTGCCCTCATATGCATAGACATGCATAGCAGATAACTCAACCTGAAATTTGAAAAGATCTGCCCTGATATGCATAGTCATGCATAGCAGATAACTCATCCTCAAATTTGAAAAGATCTGCCATGGTACGCATAGACATGCATAGCAGATGACTTTTCCTCAACTTTGAAAAGATCTGTCATGACATGTATAGACACGCATAGCAGATAACTTATCCAAACTTTGAAAAGATCTGCCATGACGTGCATAGACATGCATAGCAGGTTACACATCATTAACTTTGAAAAGATCTGCCTTGATATGCATAGACATGCATAGCAGGTAACACATCTCAACTTTGAAAAGATCTGTCCTGATATGCAAAGACATGCATCGCAGGTAACACATCCTCAACTTTGAGAAGATCTGCCCTCATATGCATAGACATGCATAGCAGATAACGCATCCTCAAATTTGAAAAGATTTGCCCTGATAAGCATAGACATGCATTGCAGATAACTCATCCTCAAATTTGAAAAGATCTGCCCTGATATACATACACATGCATAGCAGATAAGTCATCCTCAAATTTGAAAAGTTCAGCCATGACATGCATAGACATGCATAGCAGGTAACAAATCCTCAAATTTGAAAAGATCTGCCATGATATGCATAGACATACATAGCAGGTAACACATCCTCAACTTTGAAAAGACCTGCCCTGATATGCATAGACATGCATAGCAGGTAACACATCCTCAACTTTGAAAAGACCTGCCCTGATATGCATAGACATGCATAGCAGATAAGTCATCCTCAAATTTGAAAAGATCTGCCCTGATATGCATAGACATGCATAGCAGATAACTCATCCTCAAATTCAAAAAGATCTGCCATGATATGCATAGACATGCATAACAGATGACTTATCCTCAACTTTGAAAAGATCTACCATAACTGCCTTCCCATCCAATTGTAAAACAGTGAATAATTATATAAAGCAAAAACTTTTCTTTCATTTCTTCTATTCTATTCTACTTCTTCTATTCTATAATCTTTTATTTATATCACACTGTGTAAGGGCTGTGTATTAAAATTAGTGACTATAGATTCGATCACGTTCTGATCATCATCAAACTTAGAGTAAAATAAAATACAAATAGAACACCTACTTATACATATCCATAATACAGCTTTGAAAAGTGGGGAGCAAACGAGGTCTGTCAGATCGTTAATGACCGGATTACGGTTGGCCTTTTGTATTTCGAGGGACTCAAATAAGTCCATCTTAAGACGTTTCTGGGCCAAATGAATTATCTGTAGTACATCCGTCGCAAAATAATGCCGATTTTCAATGAGGTGGTTAGCAAATGTTGAATTATCATGGTTTAATCTAAACGATTAGGTTAATAAAGAAACCACTTGGTAAAGTTTCACAAGTTTTATAGAATTGCTCTACAAGCAATTCATAGCAGACAGCAATATTAGCAGCTATTGTTTCGGCACTGCTGTTATTCTCAAGAGAGATAAACTTAATACGAACTAAACGATGAATTGATCAAAAATGTATATTTGTAATCACTTTTCTAGTGTCGGTACATTTCTTCAAATTCCACCTAACAAAACGTGTAAACCAATTAACCACTCGCAGCACGTCTTAGATTTCCTAACAGATGAAAAACGAGCTGTGCATTTACACCGTGCATCCTTATAAATGATTCCATCCACTTCCCGCTGTCTAATTTATCATCCACTCAATTTACGCCATCGACGTACAATTTTATATCTCCCAATTCCGTCCAAACGTACATACGTACGAATCTGTTCCACGATTTTGCCCTGATAAATGCTCTGGGCTCGCAATTAATGAAATCCCGATCGATCACACACGAAAAATATATATTTAAAGCGCAATTCCGAGGAACGAATTCGGCGAGCGTGAAATTGAATTGCACATCATCGCATTGTTGGAATCGTTTGCTTTTTTTATTTTAGGCATTGGATGTGAAAAATCTGCACGTGCACGAGGGCATTTGTTTAATGAGACTAATTTTATTCTGGCGGAAATCGCGCTCGTTATTAAAATTAATTGACGATAATTATCGGTTTTGGCACTCTCGTTTATACCCTTAGAATAATAGCATATATAATGTGCTCGTTAAATAATATACTACAATACAATCAGTAATTTGGGTAGCAACTCGACAATTTACATGCTTATTTGGATCAACGTAGGCGGATTTTAACAAGCGAAAATCACTTAACCGTGGTTTTAAAACGCCGATAAACAATCAGATTCGCTTTAGATCCCAGAGCATCCACGTCTGTCAGCAGAGAAAAAGAAAACAGTTGTACAGAAACAAATATCGTCGAACAATAGTTCTTTACATTCACGCGTTATTCAAAAACAGTTTGATTTACGTTTTGTTTACGCGGATATAATCAATTTCGGGACAGTAATTATTTGCGTTCGAACATCTGTAAACACTCGACGTGAACTAGGGAATCATTATCGACACGGAACAGCTGAAAGGAGTCCAAAAGGATTCAACGAGGACTTCAACCCCAAAGACGATTCAGCGAGAACGTCAACTATAGAAGAGGATCAACCGAGGACAGCAGGACTTTGAATCGGGGGAATTGGTGCCGACTTAATCGAACTTACTGATTCGACATCTGCAACCAGGATTGCCGATCACCACTGCGAGTTGCCGCTATTCACCAGGAATATGAATATGAATGCCAGGTAGAATTTACTAAAATTACTACTCAATTAGGGAGTTATTGTGCGAATTAAGAATTTAGGGAATTATTGTTATTAAATATTGATAGTGTTAGCATTGATTATAATAGCCTTATAGATACCCAACCCAATGTAAATTTTGTACGCGCCTGTTGACGTCGAAAAGGAGACAGAATTGATTTAGTAGGGAGAGGGCCCACGCCAGAGCGGCTATTATAATCAATGGTGTTAGCTTGTTAATTAGTGATAGGACTTGCTTTCCATTGTCAAGCGTTCATTTTGTTTCATATTGAATTAGTGTAGTGTTGATTTTGTTATCAAGTATCTAAATATTTGATATTATAATAAATATTAATTAAAATTAATATTCTTTGCCTGCCATCTAATTTATTTTGATCCCACTTTTTGACCCTGAGAAAAAATAACTACCACATTTAATAAACCTAAGCAAAATAAGTTTTGTTGTGGAGCCAGCGATGAGAAAATTATTGCGTGTGTTCGTGTAGACGTGCGTAAAAGGGTAGGTCTCCCGACGTCTATCTGATGGATCTTTCATAAAGTTGAGATGTGCGCCTCGGTAAAGTAATTACCTGTCGAGTCTTCGAGTACATCGGGAGGCCATCAATAACTTAACTCGATTATGACAGCGCCGTGTGCCTGGAGGTAGATAAGTGATAAGTTCCTTATCGCGGTCCAGCAGACCGTCTAATTTCGCCGTCTCTGTGTAATTCACACGCTCAAGACTTGTCAAGTTCATTAGGAATTATCCGAGTGATCTAACTGCAATCAGTTGAACTTGTGTAATTCAGTCGTCAGTAATAGGTTTTAGTTAGAAATTAAGTTTCGCGGAAGTTATGCCTACATATATACGGTATGTATAAATACAGGGAGGTTTTTATAAAAGTATACATACGAGTTATATCGCCTATGTATATTTTTATAAAAACCGCACCAATCACATGGCGATGCCTGCCATATAAGCAACCAACTATACACTTATTCTAGAAACAAATGAAGCAACCAAATATACACTTATTCTAGAAATAAATGAAGCAACCAACAACACACTTATTCTAGAAATAAATGAAGCAACCAAATATACACTTATTCTAGAAATAAATGAAGCAGCCAACTATACACTTATTCTAGAAATAAATGAAGCCACCAACTATACACTTATTCTAGAAATAAATTAAGCAACCAACTATACAGAAATAGTTGCTTGGTAAAAGTTTGGCTTAAAAGAATGACTACGAACAATTTTGTTTATAAATTGTGCCCGGTGCGTTCACCATAAATACGTACGTCTGTATACGATCATTTTATATCTTACGACACGGCAAACATTTATTCCGAATGACCCAATTCAGGGGTCATCAACCTATGTCGCATGTGTACCCCTGTGATAGTGTGACAACTTTTTATGGGTTAATAGGGGCCAGCAGAATTATTATAACTAGTGCGTAGAGAAGTCGTTTATTGTGAGTTTTCTAGGTGTGATATGTTCAACTCGCAGTTAGACTGAAGTTGCCATGAATTATAAATGTATTTATATTATACCGTTAAAAGGGGAAGGCGTATACAACAATAATGGGTTTTAGATACTTAGTTAAAAAAATAGTTAAAACGTTATTACTGTTATATATATATATATATATATATATATATATATATATATATATATATATTGTTACGTTTTTATTTATTTACTCTTATCTCAGGTTCAATAGTAGGTTCAATCATAACTAAATAGAGTTTTGTTCAAATACTTTAATGAATTGAAAATAACCAAATATTAAAACGTCTAATATAAACTGAACTAAACAAACAAATCAAAAACAATAGAAAACAAAATTATTAAATACATAATAAACTATGACCAACATTAACAAAATAAATCCTATATACACAAGCCAACTTATGTGATAATATGACTCTTGCACTTTACGCAAACTTTCTACTTGCAGTTATCTTCTTGTGGTTCCTTGATTACGTCGTCCTGTTGTCCCTGCTTTCCCGTCTGATCCGTTGTTGATTCCCACAAAAGTAAACATCTACTTTTGTGTGCGAAGTTGAGCGGCTTGAAGTCCTGATTTTTGAATATCTCCGTCACGGCTCCTATCTTGTTGCACTCCTCTCCTGGTTGACTGTCTTCTCCCAGCAATATGTCCAATCGTTGAAACCCCGTTAATATTTTGTACTGTATTCGTATTAGAATCGCAACATCTCCACCCGCGATACACACGCGTCTCTCCCCCTCGTCAAACTCGTTGTTGATTATTTTCGACTTTCCATTCTTTAATTCCCCAAGCGTCTATGCACGAAGTCACCTGTCTCCCGTGGTAACCAATCAACAACCTTCATCCGCGGATTGCTTTGTATATTTGTGCATACTTATTCATATTCACATTTACAATATTTACAATAATTTTTGTTAGCTTGTGCCCTGAAGATTATAATTCTATCTAAAACTTATATAATAATAACAATAAATCTATTCTAATTAATCTAAATAAATACTACAAATACCATCACAATATATATATATATATATATATATAGAATATGTTTATTTTAATAATACAATGGTATACATATTACTAGTATATACTAGATTATAATGGTGTTTTTGATAATTAAAAAAAAAAATTATTTTGATTTGATTTGATTTAAAAAATTGATTATTAAAAAAATATTATTGTTATTAATAAGAAAATTAAATTTCGGTGCTACGAGCCGGATATATAACACCACGTGAAAATTATCCTGCATATGAGGAATAATATGAGAAACACAATCCCCAAAACTTTCGCAGCAAATGTATGTTGAACGTATTACGTCAGCACGAGTTTATTCGGTATTGATTCGCTGAGGGTCAGCAAAGATTTGTTCGCTTAGGTTTATTAAGTTTTGAGTATTTAAAAAGGAACGTACTTCGAATAAAAGTATCCCAACGATATTCTTACACACTTATACTTACTACTGTAAGTACAGTACTACTACTACTGTAAGTTCTGTACTGTAAGAACAGTCGTGTGCAACACATTTTTAAACACGACTTACAACAGTCAATTATTTGTGTACAAGACATTTTTATATACCGGGCTTTTGTTTCGTTTTTACACATATGATTGACAATGTATAACTGGTTGCCTGCATCTACCCGCAAGGAATTTCCTATGCGTAATTCTAAAAAAAAAAAAAAAAAATCTCATTAACGGCGTCGGTGCAGGCAACCTGTCAATTGTGGCATATATTACACAGAGAGGTTATGTTTTTATTCAAGACAATACACGAGAGTATTCGTAATGTATCAAGATCAGCTGATATGTCAACAAATGATTATTTTCATTGGGGTTACCTGAAAAGTAAAATTTTTAATGACGTACAAATATATAACGTAGATGAATTGAAAGGCCGTATACGTACTGCATGTAATGGCATAAATCCACAATACATTACGAATACTCAGCGTGTCTTCAAAAACCCTGTCGTGTATTGCCTTGAATAAAAACATAACCTCTATGTGTAACATATGCCAAAATTGACAGGTTGCTTGCACGGACGCCGCTAATGCATTGTTTTTTTTTTTTTAGAATTACACATAGGAAATTCCTTGCGGGTAGATGCAGGCAACCAGTTATACATTGTCCATCATATGTGTAATAAGGAAAAAAGCCCGGTATATACAGCCAACTACCTATATCTGTACAACACATTTATAAAATCGACTTACAACAGCCAATTATCTGTGTACAACACATTTTTTGTCATCATACACGACTGTACATGAAATATTCATGAAAATACTATAAGTGTCAAACTGAACGACGCACAATGATAAAATTATACCTATAAATAATTTAATAAAAAGTTTTTTGTACTTCGGTATTGATCGTTCGAGAAGTTCGAAGTTCGTATGTGTGTTTTGCTGGAGGGGTGTCAAAATAAACTGATTTGAACTACAATCAAACAACTTTAGCGATAGAGGGATGCACAGGTCCCGGCGGTAACATTTTAAATTGTACCATCATATGATGATATCTTAAGAGACGGGCAATTCAACTTTACGTGATGGTGATGAATTACAAACTTTCGGCTCGCATAGGGATATACAGGGCTGGAATTCCCGCATGGCATCATGGAGCGGAATGAATGAGTGCGAGAGAAATAGGGAGATACGAAATAGCATTGCTGCGAACTCTGGACCGGGTTGTTTTTGACAGGGTTGTTTTGGAAAAAAACAATGTGGAAAAAACCGGGTGGTTGTGTTTGTATGTGCGATGTCTTAATAACAGGTACAACTGACTTTATATTAAACGTTGCTATTTTAAACCGCTATTTTAATAAGTTATCTAAAGACTCGGACAGTTAAGTGCTCGGTTAACGCCTCGCATATAATATTCCGACCTCGCTCTTAAAGACATTGCACCACAAGTAACTATTATCTCAGCAGTTGTATATAAATGTGATTTTGAAAACGAATGGCCGTTATTACGTAGTTTGGAACAATGGCTGTGCCTCAAATGTAATTCCATGATGGAAAAAATAAGTAAAGTGGCCTCAGCTCGCTGAGGTTTATAAAATATTCAATGCCGACAAAAAAGTTCGTCGCCCTTGCAATCAATCACAGGGACATGAACTTGACACTTGAGAACTCGGACAGTTAAAAGCTCGGTTAACGCCTCGCACTTAAGATTTCGACCTCGCTCTTAAAGACTTACTAATAAGACTTGCACCATAAATAACAATTATCTCAGCAGTCATGTAATGTGATATTCAATCGAATGGTCGTTATTATGCAGTTAGGAACAATGGCCGTGCCTTAAATGTCATTCCATGATGGAAAAAATAAGTAAAGTGGTCTCAGCTCGCTGAGGTTTATAAAATATTCAATTCCGACGAAAAAGTTCGTCGCCTTTGCAATCAATCACAACGACATGAACTTGACACTCGCCCCTCTTTAAATTTAACGAGCACACACTGAAATCGATATACCCCTCCCCCAACTTCCATCAAGGCCCGTTTTAAATTAAAAGCTGCGGGCAATCGATCAAAAATGTGTAAAATGTGCGGCGGACGTGTAAAACTGTGCATGCTTGAATTCATCTGATTACATTTTGAAAGCTTTTAAAGCATTGGAAGTTTTAATATGATCACATTATATTTTATTATATCGACAAAAAACGCCAGTAAGGTGTGCGATGTAGTTATTTTTCGATTTTATGTTTTTCTCTCATTTCTTCCTCGGTCATGTCTTAGCTATGTATGAATTTTGGATTTAAAAAAATCTAATTTAAAAGCTAATCTAAATATAAATTTAAAAGATACAAATAATAATTAATTGAGCAAGATATTAAAATATATATATATATATATATATATATACATATATATATATATATATATATATATATATATATATATAAATGGCTGTAATCAGCTATGATTTTAAATCAAATGTAACATTCGCCATTTCGAGTGTCGTGAAATTGAAAAAATCCCTTCAAATTTAGGCAAATCAATGGTAATTTTAAAAAGTTTCTTGCATAAATTAAAATTCATAGTAAAATTCACAAAAAATCAAAACGAATTCAGAAATTGTCTTTATAGAATTGGTAAAATTTATGCTAAATATCATGATTTAGCATAAATTATAAAATATTCCTTCACAGTTTTGCAAATTAACGCCAAATTTATGAAGTATCTTCCACTAGCTAAAATTTCAAAAATGGTAACAATTAATTCAAAAGCAATCTTAATCAAATTGGAAATATTCCTGCTACATATCATAATTTAGGGTATATTAAAAGTATATAGTAAGTAAGTATATAGTAAGTAAGTATATAGTAAGTAAAAGTTCAAAATAAGATAAATTACTAAATAATCGAAGTTGCTTACAAAAATGATTAATTTATGGAAAATTGGCGAAGATACAAGATGAATTAAGAAAGTTTCTTGATAAAATTAAAATGATTCATACAAAATACCATCACTTACGATAAATTCAAAAAGATTCCACGAAAATTTTGTACGTAATTTGCAAAGTTACTTGCAGAAACTACAATTATTAAACAAAATGGTCAAGATATCAGACAAATTTTGAAAGTTTCTTGATACAATAAGAAAAACTAATGCTGGTCTTACAGAAATATAAATTTCATAGTAAAAATCGTAAAACATTCTAACGAATTCTGATTTTTTTTATCATAATGTAGGTAGGACAAATTAAAAAATATCCCTTAAAAATGGTGGTCTTTCGGAAATATAAATTTCATAGTAAAAATCGTAAAACATTCTAACGAATTCTGAAATTTTTTGATAGAACTGGCAAAATTCGTGCCAATTATCATGATTTAGGACGAATTATAAAAGTTTCCACAGTTTGAAAATTAGAGCCAAGTTTATGAAATCTCTTTCAGAAGTTAAAATTTCTTAGAAATTGGTAAATATTCAAGATGCGTTTAGGAAGTTTCTAGATAAAATTGGAATAATTTAAGACAAATAAAAATTCGGAAATTTGAATGTTAGAAATAGATATCTTAAAAATTCGAATGAAATCAACGAAGTTTCCTCCAGAAATCGTGCTTATAGAATGATCAATTTTATAAACCACGGTTTGAAAATTAACGCCAATTTTATGAAATCTCTACCAGAAGTTAAAATTTCTTTAAAAAATTGGTAAATATTCAAGATGCATTTAGGAAGTTTCTAGATAAAATTGGAACAATTTAAGACAAATAAAATTTCTGAAATTTCCATATTAGAAATGGATATCTTAAAAATTCGAATGAAATTAACGAAGTTTCCTCCAGAAATTGTGCTCATAGAATGATCAATTTTATAGAAGCCGTTCCACAGTTTGAACATTAACGCCAAATTTATGAAATCTCTTCCAGAAGTTAAAATTTCTTTAAAAAAATGGTAAATATTCAAGATGCATTTAGGAAGTTTCTAGATAAAATTGGAACAATTTAAGACACATAAAAATTCTGAAGCTTCCATATTAGAAATAGATATCTTAAAAATTCGAATGAAAATTCGAATGAAAAAATTACGAAGTTTCCTCCAGAAATCGTGCTTATAGAATGATTAATATTATAGAAGCATTATGAAAATTTAAGACGAATTTTTAAAGTGTCTCGATGAAATTGGAAAAATCCTTGCTAAATAAACGAAGAAGATTCATATAAAGTTAAAAAAAAATGCATGTTAAATTAACTTAAGTTATTAAGTTTCTACTAGAAATTTGATTACAGGAAAGGTGTGAATATTCAAGACTAATTTAAGAAGTTTGTTGATAACATTGGATAGATTCATGCTAAATATCATGACTTAAAATATTTCTTCAAAATTTGAAAAATCTATGCTAAAATGACGAAGCCTCGCCTGGAAATCAAAATTTCATTGAATATTTGTAAACCGATTCAAGACGATTTCTACTTATTTCGAAATTCAAGGCAATATTTGACATATTTTGACAGGAATGTAATTATCAATGCAACCTAGATTAAAATTATGGTACTAATATCAATTTGTATAAAGGGGGACAAAATACTGAAACCAAATTTCAGGATAGATGGATATGACTGCATAGTTTTTCAGTCTAATTTTTTTTTAATAATTTGCTCTTTGAACGTTGTTGGCGTTCATTCTAAATAACATTTGATAATAACGAAAGTTATTATTAAAAGTATTAAAAGTTCGATATTGTCAAAAATAAAGGTACTTCAAATCAATGGTAAATTAGAAAGTTTCTTCCAGAATGAAAATGTTCTAGCAAAACCTTAATAGAAATTAAAGACGAATTCCGGAATTTTCTTGATAGAATTAGTATAAGTCATGCTAAATATCATGATTTATGACAAATTATAAGAGAATCCTTCGCAATTTGAAAATGTATGCCAAGTTGTCTCGTGCACTTTCTTCCAGAAGTTTTTGGATAATAAATTTAGTCAGAATTCAGAGTTTTTTTATAGAATAACTAAAATTCGTGCTAAATATCATGCTAAATATCATGATTTAGGACAAATTATAAGAGACTCTTTCGCAATTTGAAAATGTATGCTAAGTTGACTCGTGCAGTTTCTTCCAGAAGTTTTTAGATGGTAAATTTAGTTAGAATTCAGAGTTTTTTTTATAGAATTACTAAAATGCATGCTAAATATCATGATTTACTACAAATTATAAGAGACTCCTTCACAATTTGAAAATGTATGCCAAGCTGATTCGTGCAGTTTCTTCCAGAAGTTTTTGGATGGTAAATTTAGTCAGAATTCAGAGTTTTTTTTAATAAAATTACTAAAATGCATGCTAAATATCATGATTTAGGACAAATTATAAGAGAATTCTTCGCAATTTCAAAAAGTATGCCAAGTTGGCTCGTGCAGTTTCTTCCAGAAGTTTTTGGATGGTAAATTTAGTTAGAATTCAGAGTTTTTTTTATAGAATTACTAAAATGCATGCTAAATATCATGATTTAGGACAAATTATAAGAGAATTCTTCGCAATTTGAAAATATATGCCAAGTTGACTCGTGCAGATTCTTCCAGAAGTTTTTAGATGGTAAATTTAGTCAGAATTCAGAGTTTGTTTTATAGAATTACTAAAATTCATGCTAAATATAATGATTTAGAACAAATTATAAGACAATCCGTCGGAATTTGAAAATGTATGCCAAGTTGACTCGTGCAGTTTCTTCCAGAAGTTTTTGGATGGTGAATTTAGTCAGAATTCAGAGATTTTTTTATAGAATTACTAGAGAATTATTCGCAATTTGAAAATGTATGCCAAGTTGACTCGTGCAGTTTCTTCCAGAAGTTTTTGGATGGTAAATTTAGTCAGAATTCAGAGCTTTTTTTATAGAATTACTAAAATTCATGCTAAATATCATGATTTACTACAAATTATAAGAGACCCCTTCGCAATTTGAAAAAGAATGCCAAGTTGACTTGTGCAGTTTCTTCCAGAAGTTTTTGGATGGTAAATTTAGTCAGAATTCAGAGAACTTTTTTATAGAATTACTAAAATTCGTGCTAAATATCATGATTTAGGACAAATTATAAGAGAATTCTTCGCAATTTAAAAAAGTATGCCAAGTTGGCTCGTGCAGTTTCTTCCAGAAGTTTCTGGATGGTAAATTTATTCAGATGCCCAGATTTTTTTTATAGAATTACTAAAATTCATGCTAAATATTATGATTTAGGACAAATTATAAGAGAATCTTTCGCAATTTGAAAATGTATGCCAAGTAGACTCATGCAGTATTTTCCAGAAGTTTTTGGATGGTAAATTTGTTCAGAATTCAGAGATTGTTTTATAGAATTACTATAATTCATGCTAAATATCATGATTTAGGACAAATTATAAGAGAATCTTTCGCAATTTGAAAATGTATGCCAAGTTGACTTTGACTCGTGCAGTTTCTTCCAGGAGTTTATAAGTTTTTAGGTTTTTAAGTTTTTAGTAGTCAGAATTCAGAGTTTTTTTTTATAGAATTACTAAAATGCATGCTAAATATCATGATTTAGGACAAATTATAAGAGAATCCTTCGCAATTTGAAAATGTATGCCAAGTTGACTCGTGCAGTGTTTTCCAAAAGTTTTTGGATGGTAAATTTATTCAGAATTTTAGAGTTTTTTTTATAGCATTACTAATATGCATGCTAAATATCACGATTTAGGACAAATTATAAGAGAATTCTTCGAATTTGAAAATGTATGCCAAGTTGACTCGTGCAGTTTCTTCCAGAAGTTTTTGGATGGTAAATTTGTTCAGAATTCAGAGAACTTTTTTTATAGAATTACTAAAATGCATGCTAAATATCATGATTTAGGACAAATTATAAGAGAATTCTTCGCAATTTAAAAAAGTATGCCAAGTTGGCTCGTGCAGTTTCTTCCAGAAATTTTTGGATGGTAAATTTATTTAGAATTCGGAGTTTTTTTTATAGAATTTCTAACATGCATGCTAAATATCATGATTTAGGACAAATTATAAGATAATCCTTCGGAATTTGAAAATGTATGCCAAGTTGACTCGTGCAGTTTCTTCCAGAAGTTTTGGGATGGTAAATTTAGTCAGAATTCAGAGATTTTTTTATAGAATTACTAAAATGCATGCTAAATATCATGATTTAGGGCAAATTATAAGAGAATTCTTCGCAATTTAAAAATGTATGCCAAGTTGACTCTTGCAGTTTCTTCCAGAAGTTTTTGGATGGTAAATTTGTTCAGAATTCTAAGAACTTTTTTAGGGCAAATTATAAGAGAATTCTTTGCAATTTGAAAATGTATGGCAAGTTGACTCGTGCAGTTTTTTCCAGAAGTTTTTGGATGGTAAATTTAGTCAGAATTCATAGATTTTCCTGATAGAATTACTAAAATTCATGGTAAATATCATGATTTAGGACAAATTGTATGTCATTCTTTCATAATTTGATAATCATGCCAACTCAATGAAGTGTCTTTCAGAAGTAAAAACTTTAAAAAAAAATGGTGACATTTTAAGAACTTAAGAAAAGTTTTTTTAATAAAATTGGAAAGATGCGTGCTGTATGGTCACTATTTACGACAAAATGAACAAGATTCCTTCAAATTTAATGTGAATGTGCTTGAGGAAGTTGTGATAAAATTATTCGTTATTAATGAATGTTCGAGGGATTTTGGATTAAAAAAAAATCATAGTTATACATATTAGTTAATTGAGTAAGATATTAATATATATATATATATGGCTGCAATTACTATGATTTTAAATAAAATGTAACATTCGCCTTTTGTCTTTAAGTACATCAGTTTATAGTACATAGGCATCAATACTAGTCAGTTTACTATGCAGAAATTTACAACAATCACTCCAGCAGTTGACTCAAGTATTAATGCCTCCAAATTGCAATTACTTCCCAGTTTCGAAGCTCACAATCGCTTCCTTGCTTCTCTGTTTATTATTAATCAGCTCGCACACAATCCAGGTAATTCGAACATTCCCACTCGAGCTAAATACGTTCTGCGTGCGACTTGTACGGTTTGTACGGTGCAAACCGACAACGTGAAGGAGCACCTAACGTACATCACGCCTTCCAATTAGTCATCTCAAGTGACTAGCGACACGTGTGAATACGTGAAATATTACTTTCCTCGCAGAGTCTTGGCTTTGAATTATGGACTCTTGGTACGCCTACAAAGCGAGCAAAGAGGGATTTGTACTTGTATGTGGAGGGCGCTTTATGTACGACTCCGTATTTTCGTGTGGCAATGAATTTTAAAATTGTGTGCTGGTATTTCTACCTACGGGTAGAGTTACGGATAATTATCCGACGGTTTAAGATTTTTGATACGAATTTCGGTTGTTCGCTGTTGAAATTATGTTATGCGTACAAAAATATATGTCACATTATCAATTTAAAAGGTTAACATTATACGCCTTATATAGGCCAGTGTATGTAAACACTGGCTGCGTAAACATTTTTTATGAGGTACGCATGAAGCGGAGAGTGTCCGATATTATAAGTAGTCACACCCAGAATTGATAATCGCCCAAACAATAGAATAAAAAGTATGAGTAGACAAAGACATTAGGAACTCTATGGGCATGAGTTTTACAACCTTATGGGCATGCTTAGTAAATTTATCCGGGAGATAACTTGTTGTCGACACTAACCGTGACCTCGGCATCCAAACTTGATTATTTACACGTTATATGGCTTGAATACCGGATACAGCTTTATTTGTTTGCTCGCAAATTCCTTATTCCATTTACATGTTATTTTTTCTCTCAAAGCTTCTTATCCCACTTTGTGACGGGCGCACCGACAGAAAGCTTTCAGGAATTTCTCGCGTTTCAAATGAGCATTGAAATTTCCGTAATCTAATTTAGACCGGCACATTTTCGCCGCAAATGGAAACATCTGGAACATCTCCTCCAGATATTGCGCGTAAAGACAAGTTTTTCACCCACACCGCGAATCATTTACCGACTCCAGTGGCCGTTTCGGAGATACGAGTGGCACTTACGCCGCGATCGTGTGTGGGGCCCCCTAATTCTTCGGCAGCTCGATAATTGCATCTGCGCCGGCAGTTCCGAAGTTTTTCCTCGGAACGGGGCATTAGCGTCGCCGGGCCGGTGATTTTTCACGGGTTTCCCCCACGCGTGCGTTTTTTTTTACGATTTTCCAGCCTACAATGGTCCATCTGGTTTACTTCCGGTTCTATAAATTAGGGTTATCCACGTGCCATTTATCTGCGGGCCCGTTTTTATCTGCTTGTCAGAGCCACACGCCACCCGATTTACTTTCGTTCTTTTAATGCTACGTACGTACGTTATTCTAACTCTGCTCAGAAGCACTGATAAACGGTATGCAATGAATTTGATAAGAAAGAGGTGAATTATGCAATCCCACTCCGTGCTTGATGGAATTACGAGTATCGATAGCAAACTTTTTAGGCCTTAGTAGATAGGATAGGACAGTTCTGGGCCACTTTCCCATAAGGTTTACATGGGGAGTCTAGTGTTTCCACATTATGAGCCTGAAACTTTACCCAATGCGCTAATCTCATAACTCATAAGAACCGCATTAAAATTGATACCTTGAAACGGATATAGATATCAGCAAGCGAGTTATCCACGGCGTTTAAAATCAAATGTTTTGACTAAAATAAAAATATCTCATGAATTACTCATTGGATGTAAATTTAATTATGCACAGTAAATACAAGTATATCGTACAATAACAGAAATAAATTGTTTTTATATTGGTGCGATGGTTTTTGAGATATCATTATTTAAATATAGAAAATATGATATACACAGCGATTAAAATCAAATGTTCTGACTAAACTAAAAATATCTCATGAACTACTCATTGGATCTAAATTTAATTATGCACAGTAAATACAAGTATATAGTAGAATAACAGAAATAAATTGTTTTTATATTGGTGCGGTGGTTTTTGAGATATCATTTTTTAAACATAGAAAAAATGATATACATCGCGTTTAAAATCAAATTTTCTGACTAAAATAAAAATATCTCATGAATTACTCATTGGATGTAAATTTAATTATGCACAGTAAATACAAGTATATCGTACAATAACAGAAATACATTGTTTTTATATTGGTACGGTGGTTTTTGAGATATCATTATTTAAACATAGAAAAAATGATATACACAGCTTTTAAAATCAATTGTTCTCATTAAAATTAAAATATCTCATGAACTACTCATTGGATCTAAATTTAATTTTACACAGTTAATACAAGTATATCGTACAATAACAGAAATAAATAGTTTTTACATTGGTGCGGTGGTTTTTGAGATATCATTTTTTAAACATAGAAAAAATGATATACATCGCGTTTAAAATCAAATGTTCTGACTAAAATAAAAATATCTCATGAACTACTCATTGGATCTAAATTTAATTTTACACAGTTAATACAAGTATATCGTACAATAACAGAAATAAATAGTTTTTACATTGGTGCGGTGGTTTTTGAGATATCATTTTTTAAATATAGAAAAAATGATATACATCGCGTTTAAAATCAAATGTTCTGACTAAAATAAAAATATCTCATGAACTACTCATTGGATCTAAATTTAATTATGCACAGTAAATACAAGTATATCGTACAATAACAGAAATAAATTGTTTTTATATTGGTGCGGTGGTTTTTGAGATATCATTACTCAAACATAGAAAAAATGATTAAAAAAAATTACACAGCGTTTAAAATCAAATGTTCTCATTAAAATAAAAATATCTCATGAACTACTCATTGGATCTAAATTTAATTTTACACAGTTAATACAAGTATATCGTACAATAACAGAAATAAATTGTATTCATATTGGTGCCGTGGTTTTTGAGATATCGTTATTTAAACATAGAAAAAAGATATACACAGCTTTTAAAATAAAATGTTCTCACTAAAATCAAAATATCTTATGAACTACTCATTGGATTTGAATTTAATTGTGCACAATAAATTAAGGTATATCATACAATAAGAGTAATAAATGATATTCATATTGGTACGTTGTTTTTTGAGATATCATCAATTAAATATGAGTTCAATTGGAGAAACCCTAAAATGACCCCAAAAATTATGCAGTCCCAATAAAGATTATGACATCTGTGACGTACCTGAAGGGCAGTCGGCGCGTTAGGCCGTGGAGCGAGTGGAGGGTCCCTTTGAAGTAGTGACGAGGGCCAGGCTCTCGGTGTCAGAGAGTGGGGGGGTTAAAAAAAGGCTCCACGTAATTTTACCTCGTTGCTACTTCGTCGCAAGGGAGGCTCCACTCTACCTGCGTGGGTGGACGGCAGACAGTCAGCGAAGCTCAGAAATCACGAACTGTCACAACGCTGACCGTTTGACGCCAACACCACCAGGTGTAAATCTCGCAGTGAGAATAGAAAACTGTAAAACTGTAACTGAATATAGAAAACTGTAAAGAGAAAACGTGGGGGGAGCAAAAAATAATAGCAGGTGTGAGTTTGGTATGGTAAGATGGCGTTTATTCGCACACACAAGACGGACACCGTGTCCTGCGCTCCTGAAAACAAATACCTCCGAGCGCCACCCTTTCGCGCAGGGTTTACCCTATTCGGCCGAATAAAACAAGCTCCTAATCGCGCGATTGAAAGGGCAGAGGGAGCGACCTTTCTCGTACACTAGCGCACAACACGTACGACACAATTTACACGTAGACGCAATTTACACACAAGAATAAACAGAAAAGTTAAATAAAACGGTCTGGCTCAACTTGAGCACAAAAAAAGTAACTAGATATATTTAAATCTCTGGCCTGTGTTATATGGATGGTCTCGCCGTTGGCTGGGTTCAGCCCCGGGATGTCGGCGGTATCCGTCGACGGCGTCTGGGCCAGGTCCGCGGCTTCCAGCCAAGAATGGTTCTGGCCGAGCGGTTTAGCCCGTCGGCAAACGCCTACAAAACACGTGGCCTTAATCAAAATGGCCGGACACGTGGCTTCACGAAGAGGAGAAGAGATAACTACTTACTCAGGTGTTATGAGCGTGTTCCCTGCCCCGTAGTCGATGCCTCAATCCCCCTCAAGGGTGGTTAGCTGAGAACCGTTGATTATTCCCGTAAAACGGATGGTGAAATACCTTATCTGCAACGGTTCTTCTGACACGATCTATCTCGGGCACGAGTCAATGTGGTTCTGCTCGTAGTGGCGCTCACGCCGGTGAATTTAAAAATCGCTCACCGGGGAGACGCGTCACCACAACAAAAAAATGCAAGCATGGTTGCCTACCGTGTAGGTCTACACGCTAGTTAATTTATTAAAAGCCGTTTCTGCCGAACACTATTTTGGACCGTTACACATCTTAAGACTTGCTTGTTGGATATGAATGACATTACACATATTAGTTACCAATATTTTAATTAATATCATAAATATGTTGCATAAATATTGTTATACAAGATTATAAAAGTATATAAGAACACAAATGCTATCAAATTTGTTTATCCTCAAAATTTCGATGCGTTCTGTTGCTGCTAAACGTACAGATTTTACACTAATGATTGGGAAAAATCTCAAGTTGTATTGAATTACAATAGCTGATATGGATATTCTCATATCCAGCTATCATATTATTAACGATATTTCAAAAACCAGCGAATCGATATTGATCCAATGTATTCCTGATATTGGGTGATATGTTGGTCTATAGTGTGTTTAATTTAGTTCATATTCAATGCTCGGTTCTTGAGATATTTATATTTTTAGTGTGATCATGTAATTTTCATTGATATTCTCATATTCAGCTATTACATTATTACCGATATTTCAAAAACCAGCGTATCAATATTGATCGAATTCATTTTTGATATTCTATGATGCTTTGTTCTATAGCTAGTTTAATTTCATTAATATCCAATGCGCGGTTCTTAAGATATTTATATTTTTAATATGATCATGTGATTTTCAATCATATTGTCATATCCAGCTATTACATTATTACCGATATTTCAAAAACCAGCGTATCAATATTGATCCAATTTATTGCTGATAATAAGTGATATATTGGTCTACAGTATCTTTAATTTATTTAATATCCAATGGGCGATTCTTGAGATATTTATATTTTTCATGTGATCATGTGATTTTCAATGATATTGTCATATCCAGCTATTACATTATTACCGATATTTCAAAAACCAGCGTATCAATATTGATCCAATTTATTCACGTTATTGGGTGATATATTATTCTATAGTATGTTTAATTTCTTTAATATCCAATGCGCTGTTCATGAGATACTTTTATTTTTAATATGATCATGTGATTTTCAATGATATTGTCATATCCAACTATTACATAATTACCGATATTTCAAAAACCTGCGTATCAATATTGATCCAATTTATTGCTGATATTGAGTAATATATTATCCTGCAGTATCTTTAATTTATTTAATATTCAATGCGCGATTCTTGAGATATTTATAGTTTTCATGTGATCTTCAATGATATTCTCATATCCAGCTATTACATTATTAGCGATATTTCAAAAACCAGCGTATCAATATTGATCCAATTTATACATGTTATTGGGTGATATATTATTCTGTAGCATGTTTAATTTCTTTAATATGCAATGCGTGGTTTTGAGGTATTTATATTTTTGGTGTGATCATGTAATTTTCAATGACATTCTCAGATACAGCAATTACATTATTAACGACATTTTAAAAACGAGTGCCTCAATATTGATCCAATTTATTTCTGATATTGAGTGATACATTGGCCTATAGTGTATTGAATTTCTTTAATATCCAATGCGCTGTTCTTGAGATATTTATATTTTTTATATGATCATGTGATTTTCAGTGATATTGTCATATCCAGCTATTACATTATTACCGATATTTCAAAAACCAGCGTATCAATATTGATCCAATTTATTCACGTTATTGGGTGATATATTATTTTATAGTATGTTTAGTTTCTTTAATATGCAATGCGTGGTTTTGAGGTATTTATATTTTTGGTGTGATCATGTAACTTTCAGTGATATTCTCAGATACAGCAATTACATTATTAACGACATTTTAAAAACCAGTGCCTCAATTTTGATCCAATTTATTTCTGATATTGAGTGATATATTGGCCTATAGTATGTTTCTTTAATATCCAATCTGCAGTTCTTAAGATATCTATACTTTTAGTGTGATCATGTGATTTTTAATGATATTCTCATATCGAGCTAATACATTATTACCGATATTTCAAAAACCAGTGTATCTTTATTGATCAAATTTATTTTCGATATTCGGTGATATGATGGCCTATAGTATGTTGAATTTCTTTAATATCCAATGCGCTGTTCTTGAGATATTTATATTTTTAATATGATCATATGATTTTCAATGATATTCACATATCCAGCTATTACATTATTATATATATTTCAAAAAGCAGCGTATCAATATTGATCTAATTTATTTCTGATATTGAGTGATATATTGGCCTATAGTATGTTGAATTTCTTTAATACCCTATGCGCTGTTCTTGAGATATTTATATTTTTAATATGATCATGTGATTTTCAATGATATTGCCATATCCAGCTATTACATTATTACCGATATTTCAAAAACCAGCGTATCAATATTGATCCTATTTATTCATGTTATTGGGTGATATATTATTCTATAGCATGTTTAATTTCTTTAATATGTAATGCGTGGTTTTGAGGTAGTTATATTTTTGGTGTGATCATGTAATTTTCAATGACATTCTCAGATACAGCAATTACATTATTAACGACATTTTAAAAACGAGTGCCTCAATATTGATCCAATTTATTTCTGATATTGAGTGATATATTGGCCTATAGTATGTTGAATTTCTTTAATATCCAATGTGCTGTTCTTGAGATATTTATATTTCTAATATGATCATGTGATTTTCAATGATATTGTCATATCCAGCTATTACATTATTACCGATATTTCAAAAACCAGCGTAACAATATTGATCCAATTTATTCATGTTATTGGGTGATATATTATTCTATAGTATGTTTAATTTCTTTAATATGCAATGCGTGGTTTTGAGGTATTTATATTTTTGGTGTGATCATGAAATGTTCAATGATATTCTCAGATACAGCGATTACATTATTAACGACATTTTAAAAACCAGTGCCTCAATATTGATCCAATTTATTTCTGATATTGAGTGATATATTGGCATATAGTATGTCGAATTTCTTTAATATCCAATGCGCTGTTCTTGAGATATTTATATTGTGTGTATGATCATGTGATATTCAATGATATTGTCATATCCTGCTACTACATTATTACCGATATTTCAAAAACCAGCGTATCAATATTGATCCAATTTATTCATGTTATTGAGTGATATATTATTCTGTAGCATGTTTAATTTCTTTAATATGCAATGCGTGGTTTTGAAGTATTTATATTTTTTATATGATCATGTGATTTTCAGTGATATTGTCATATGCAGCTATTACATTATTACCGATATTTCAAAAACCAGCGTATGAATATTGATCCAATTTATTCATGTTATTGGATGATATATTATTCTATAGTATGTTCAATTTCTTTAATATGTAATGCGTGGTTTTGAGCTATTTATATTTTTGGTGTGATCATGTAATTTTCAATGATATTCTCAGATGCAGCAATTACATTATTAACGACATTTTAAAAACCAGTGCCTCAATATTGATCCAATTTATTTCTGATATTGAGTGATATATTGGCCTATAGTATGTTGAATTTCTTTAATATCCAATGCGCTGTTCTTGAGATATTTATATTTTTAATATGATCATGTGATTTTCAATAACAAGATTTTAACATACATCCTGTACCCTAGCAGACATGCATCTTCTTTTATCTTAATAATTGTACCTCGCACGGGATAATAAATCGAACTATGATGAGATTTTTAAATTTTATACAGATTCGTTGTTATTCCTTTGCTCTCCTATTAATTAGTTCATTATACCTAAACAAATTGTAGGTGGATTTGAGTAATTACATTTCGTTAACTAATAGCACATAATCGTCCACTTTATCTGCTAATCACTAACCCACTCTATCCATATACATTTTGAGGCTGGCAGCAGGAAACGATCTCCATATTTTTCAATGAGCGTCCAACGGGAGCGGCCAGACTCCTCCATTTAATTATTCGCCCGCTGCTGTTTTGCATAAAGAAAATCCGGCGGAGAGAGCGGATTCATATCCGACGATTAATTCACTGGGAAACCCCGCCGAGCATTATAATTTCGGAGGTGAAAATCGCAGATGAAGAGCGGCTCGCCTCTCTTGTGCTCCGCGGTAATTCGCTAATTTAGGTGATCGCGGGAACGTAATTAATTCCGAAATAATTGCAGCGTATTCTGCAGCTCGGAAAAAGGGTCGAGAGAGGGTCTGCCGGTGTTTACTGTATAATTTTATTGCAGGGCTGTGATATGGTAATTTGGAACTGTATTCAGATTATGAAGGAACAACACGGGGAAACAGCCTGTGGGGTGCCCAACAATGTAAAGTTAATCAATTTAAATGAACTCAGATAGTCTGTCGTAGATCAAAACATATCGAGTGGAAAATTGTCTCTAGCACTCATTCATTCCGCGCTTTGATGCCATGCGGGAATTCCAGCCCTGTATATCCCTATGCGAGCCGAAAGTTTGTAATTCATCACCATCACGAATCACGAATTTTGAAGAGCTTCAAAATACTCTTATTTTAAATGCAAAATCCAGGAGCGGCAAATTTTTGGAAAAATACCAAAGGCACAAATCCAATAAAAAATAAATAAATAAATGACGAACGAAAAAAGGCAAATACAAGAAGTGAAACATGTGAGAAGTGAGAAACGACGAGAAACGACAGGGCAGCAAAATCCAGGGGCGTCAATTTTTTGGAAAAATACCAAAGCCACAAGTCACAATAAAAAATTAATAAATGACGAACAAGAAAAGGCAAATACAAGAAGTGAAGCATATAACTACCTCTTTCAACTTCAAAGATTAGAAACGTATAACTACAATTGTAATGTAGTCAATAATGTAGTCCTTAATCCAGTCAACTTTTAGATTGGTAAGAGTAAGAGTCTTGCTGATTGCTGACGAGGATTTTGATGAAAATCGGGGGGATTATTTTCGAATCTAAATAAACTTCTATGTAACTTTGATCTTTGTAACTTCGTAGCTATGCACCACAACTGGCATTGTTTTACCTACTTACTACAAATTGAGCAAATAAATTTTTTAAGCAGTGTAGTGTAGTTTTGATCAAATAAATATTAGTTGCGTACATTTTCATATCCGATATACATTTCATTATCTAACAGAGTAGCAGAATTTCATATGGCAGTATCAGACCAAATCACAACAATAAATCACGAGTATTTTTAACCTGTAATAGCATAGCTCTCGGATTTATTTGACCTGTACCCCTCAGACTGATAGCCTCGGAATTTCCTCGTCCAGCTGCTCGCAGCGAGATTACATCGGACATACCTCCAGATTGGATTACGTACATCAATCCTGCGCCATGCGCCTGCCATTTTTTTAGCCCCTTTTTAGCCCCGGCTCTCCCAAACAGATCCGAAAGTAACCCCCGCCCGTTTCACTCCTTTTGTGCGGTCCACGTAATCAGATCAATATTGTCCTTGCATCCGAAGCCCCGCCATTGTCATGTCCTCTGCGGTGATTCCGTGTGATTAGATGTGCCGGACATCGAGACCGCACTTTAGCCCCCCCAAGGGATGCTCTTAAGATCACTCTTAAGATCAACGTTTCCGATTACAAAGTCGAAATTGATTTCGGCGTCCGACGGACCACTGGGGGTTTTTGTTCGCAATGTTGAATGGAGTTTAGGGAGATCTGCGGATGAATGGTGGACATTGTAATGCAGAGGTTCTTCACCTTCGCGATTTTTTTAACCCCTCGAAACTAATATAGGGCGACATTAAACGGAACTAATACATTTTAATGGAGTACAGATTTGAAATCTCTTCGAAATTATTTCTTGCAAATTTACAATGGTGTTGCTGGTGGTGGTGATGGTTGTATGTGTTATTTGTGTGGTGGTAGTGGTGGTGTTGCTGTAGTCGATGTGGTGGTGGTGGTTTTAGTGTTGTCGGTATGGCGGTGGTCGTGTTGGTGATGGTGGTTGTGGGGGTGATGTTGTTGGTGTGGTGGTGGTGGTGGTGGGCAATCCTGGTTGCAGATGTTGAATCAGTAAATTCGATTAAGTCGGCACCAATTCTCTCGATTCAAAGTCCTGCTGTCCTCGGTTGATCCTCTTCTATAGTTGACGTTCTCGCTGAATCGTCTTTGGGGTTGAAGTTCTCGTTGAAACCTCTCGGACTCCTTTCAGCTGTTCCGTGTTGATAATGATTCCCTAGTTCACGTCGAGTGTTTACAGATGCTCGAACGCAAATAATTCCTGTCCCGAAATTGATTATATGCGCGTAAACAAAACGTAAATCAAACTGTTTTTGAATAACGCGTGAATGTAAATAACTATTGTTCGACGATATTTGTTTCTGTACTACTGTTTTCTTTTTCTCTGCTAACCGACGTGGATGCTCCGGGATCTAAAGCGAATCTGATTGTTTATCGGCGTTCAGCCTTTTTAAAACCTCGGTTAAATAAGTGATTTTCGCTTGTTAAAATCCGCCTACGTTGATACAAATAAGCGTGTAAATTGTCGAGTTGCTACCCGAATCCAGTTTGTAACCACGGCAACGAATCAACAAATTATAATTATGATTATAATTATCCATATACCGGTGAAACCATAATTCCAATTGTGATTTGAATCTGATATTCGAGATCCTTGTAATTTTCTGCTTCTATACGAATGTCGAACGTCTTTGTACGATGAGTTTGAATTTTCCATTGAATGTTATACATTATTACATTTTATACATATACAAGTTTGCTTAAATAGTTCAACCTATTTAGGCAAACTACTGATAAAATTAATATCATTAACAATTTTTCATACGTATTAATATAGAGATAATCATGTGCTGCTCGTATCTGTTCATTAATACCTAATTTCCCTAAAAATGATGATTCCCTCATCAAATACAATCTCCAAACCTAATGGTTATTAATTTTCATTTATATTTTACGTGTTCGTCCGAGCGACTGTCGAATTTCGGGGTAATCGAGTTATGAATGTTTTACACTTCCATTTGCACATTATGCGCTGTATAGTTAATTTGGAATGCAAAGCGCAAATTAATGAGCTCTGCTGCTTATTGCCAATTTCCTATTGTTCCACTCGGTATTGGCATATTTTCAATTAATTTACGAATTTACATTTTAATATTCCTGCTTAATTACTCGCTTCCCGTGTACACAAAATTAACATATTAATGCAGAGGCGTTTTTAAACGGGAAATTGCGTTCACTTCATCAGCAATTAGGCACCGATTCTTAGCTAAATGGGAATCAAAAGTTACAAGTTTAGATTTAGATTTATTTAATTAATTATTAAAAAAAAATAACTGAAATCATTTATGTAGTAGTAAATATCAACTGAACTGCTACTGACTAGCTCGAAATATATATTGTGATAGTATTTAATAGATTTAATTTGTTATTTTATGGTATACGTTAGATAGGATTTTGTTTATAGATAATTATACTGAATATATTAGATTAAGGGTATGTAAATATAAATAGGATTACGTAGGTAGTCTAATAGGATTTGTATTGCTAAAATTATAATTAGTTCAGGGCACAATTAACGTAAAATAATTGTAATGAGTCAGTAATATGTATAAAATTCAATGGAAAATTCAAACTCATCGTACAAAGACGTTCGACATTCGCATAGAAGCAGAAAAATACAAGGATCTCAAACATCAGATTCAAATCACAATTGGAATTATGGTTTCACCGGTATATGGATAATTATAATCATAAATATAATTTGTTGATTCGTTGCCGTGGTTACAAACTGGATTCGGGTAGCAACTCGACAATTTACACGCTTATTTGGCTCAACGTAGGCGGATTTTAACAAGCGAAAATCACTTGTTTAACCGAGGTTTTAAAAAGGCTGAACGCCGATAAACAATCAGATTCGCTTTAGATCCCGGAGCATCCACGTCGGTCAGCAGAGAAAAAGAAAACAGTTGTACAGAAACAAATATCGTCGAATAATAGTTATTTACATGCACGCGTAATTCAAAAACAGTTTGATTTACGTTTTGTTTACGCGGATATAATCAATTTCGGGACAGTAATTATTTGCGTTCGAGCATCTGTAAACACTCGACGTGAACTAGGGAATCATTATCAACACGGAACAGCTGAAAGGAGTCCAAGAGGATTCAACGAGGACTTCAACCCCAAAGACGATTCAGCGAGAACGTCAACTATAGAAGAGGATCAACCGAGGACAGCAGGACTTTGAATCGAGGGAATTGGTGCCGACTTAATCGAATTTACTGATTCGACATCTGCAACCAGGATTGCCGATCACCACTGCGAGTTGCCGCTATTCACCAAGAATATGAATATCAATGCCAGGTAGAATATACTAAAATTACTACTCAATTAGGGAGTTATTTGTGTGAATTAAGACTTTAGGAATTTATTGTTATTAAATATTGATAGTGTTAGTTTGTTAATTAGTGATAGGACTTGTTTTGTATTGTCAAGCGTTCATTTTGTTTCATATTGAATTAGTGTAATGTTTGTTTTGTGACTTGATGTTACAAGTCTTCCTCGGCATGGTGTACGTTCTGGAAGTTTCGAAGTTGAAAATGGTACGAATGAAAGACAACGTAATCTTTGACTGTGCATATTTTGTTGTTAGTGTGATATTCACAGGAAGGGCTGCAGTGCTTCAGATAATTGATAATTCACAGAAGTTTCTTTCAAACGGACATACACATCCATATTATTTTCATTAAAATTGAAGGTCATCAAGAGGGAACCACCTGAGATGGAATGACCTACAGGCCCAATATTTTGAAGCACCTTAAATTAATACTTAATACTTACGTAGATCGGATGGCTTCAATGATTAATGTAACCTGGAACAAAAAATATTGTAATTAATACAAATCCTAAATTGTATTAAGTTATTAATTTGACGACAGTAAACTTTTGATGCTATGGTTAATTACCTTCACAAGGTATGTGTAAGTTTTCAATATGGCTGTCGATTATTGTAGATGTGCAATTTTATTGTAAATTTGTTATTAGTTATTAGTTATTGGCTATTAGTAAGTTATTTGGTGTTATTAGTTATTTAACGACAGTCTATTTCTACTGCTATGATTAATTACCTTTGGCAGGAATTTGGAAGCTTGCCATATAGGTATAGGAGTCCCTTTTGTGAGCTGACAATGACTCATCGCTCCATATTGCAGGAATTCGACATACGTTTAATAATAATAATAATAATAATAATCCCTACTACTCCTCCACCTATGGCGTAATTGATTACTGTCATTATTTGACAGATAATTCTGACCCAATTACATTTTATTTTACCATAGGCCCCTAAACTATTACTTGTTATTTGCGGGCGTTAAGAGAGGGCATTATTATTATTGCCCATTGTGTCATATTTCATATCACACTATTAGATTTATCTTAATCACAAGTTATTGTTTGGCGCATTAAGTGACGTTAATGAAAACATTAAATATTAGATATTATTTTTATTATAATCGATTATTATTATAATCGTGATGTCACCGGTAATTAGCCATAGCTGCGGTTGAATAACCGGCTTTCACCGATAGAACAGTTCTCTAAAGTGTGTAAGCCGCCCAAATTAAGACGTGCAGACCAACGTTGGCCCAGAAGCTGAATTACCTGAAAGGACATTGCTTGCAATTCCAATTTAATAGATGAAGCCAAACCACGGGCACTAAATATTCATTTAGGACACTGGGGCGACCTAGTATTAGCATAAAGGGTGCTATTTAGATGTAACTCCTATTGATTTATTAGTTTCACAGCCTTGCAGCTTATATGATAGAAACATGGAATATATTTATGTCATGTATTTAAGATTGATAAGTTTTACTACAATTGCTCATTGATATTTTACGTACGAATCAATTTATCATTCGCCTGCTATTTATGAACCATAATATCCATTTTTTGTCTACTTACTGGTAAAACAATAATAGAACAGATCGACATTTTATTGGCTATTTAAACTACATCAGCGTATGACATTGGCTGTGTCATGCATAAATTACACATCAATTTAATATTTTTTCAATTAATGAGGTGACGGATAATTTTTCATACGACATTTACGTATCGATCAATGTTTTATAAGAGTCGTTTATGTAAGGCTCAATGTTTCATTTACTTTTTACGTAATGTTGACAAATAAGTGTAATTTTTATTTACATTTACATTGCATTGTATTACGAATTTATGCATTTACATGCATTTATGTTTTACATTTTTTTTCTTTCATTCCAGTATTATGTTATTGAAAAAAATATTGATTTTTTAAAAGACCTTTCAAAGTATTAATTTCTATTTTAGATGTTTTGTTGCATTCCAATAGATATTGTATTTTTGAAAAAAATAAGGATTTTTTTAAAAAGCTTTCCAGGTATTAATTTGTAATTAAAACTTTTTGTTCCATTCCAGTTCTATATTATTGAAAAATAATGCACATTTTATAGTTTTTTATAGTTTTGTATTTTTTTTAATAGTTTTTTAATAGTTTTTGGTTCTATTCCATTGTTGTATTATTGAAAAATACTGCATTTTTTATAGTTTTGTATTTTTTGAATAGTTTTTTTATAGTTTTTGGTTCCATTCCATTGTTGTATTATTGAAAAATAATGCATTTTTTATAATTTCCAAGTATTAATTTGTGTTAAAAATGTATTTTTTTTTTTTTTAAATTTAATGTGTTTTAATGTATGCATTGACAATTAACAAATATTTCAATTATTCCCAAAAACATGTGTCCAACTTGGAGAAGATTATAAAATTCTGTATTGGGAATTTTTCTTTAAGAACTTTACTAGTATTGCTCTGAATTTTCAATTCCTCTATTTTATTAGTTTGTTATAGTTTCTGATTTCAAACGTCTCTTGAATTATTGGCCGAAATCCAAGTTACACGACCAGCTGTTGTGATAACAACTGCGGTATCAAACTGCTTGTGTAAATTATCACATCTGCTTATATTAGCCCTACATCCGGTTTCGTTTGCGAATACAAGCCATAACAAACGTGCTTTGGCGGGGTTCAAATCCGGACTAAGGGTTAAGGATTGCTGGAAATGTTTCGCAAACATAACCACTGATTTATGGCATAATTTGGATAATTCTATGACTTGCACTAGTTACTACAACAAGCAGAAGTTTCAAACTTTTGAGTGTTCAGTTTAGCTTCAAGTTTAGAATATATTTGATAATTCTATGACTTGCACTAGTTACTAAAAGCAGGCGTATGATTTTAGTTTAATTTTTCAGGAGTTTTCAAAGTTTCCAGCTTTTAGTATGATTTTAGTTCCATTTTTATGGAAGTTTCAAACCTTTGAGTGTTCAGTTTAGCTTCAAGTTTAGGATATATTTGATAATTCTATGACTTGCACAAGTTACTAAAAGCAGGCGTATGATTTTAGTCTAATTTTTCAGGAGTTTTCAAAGTTTCCAGTTTTCAGTACGATTTTAGTTCCATTTTTATGGAAGTTTCAAACTTTTGAGTGTTCAGTTTAGCTTCAAGTTTAATATATATTTGATAATTCTGTGACTTGCACTAGTTACTAAAAGCAGGCGTATGATTTTAGTTTAATTTTTCAGGAGTTTTCAAAGTTTCCAGTTTTCAGTACGATTTTAGTTCCATTTTTCTGGAAGTTTCAAACTTTTGAGTGTTCAGTTTAGCTTCAAGTTTAGGATATAGATATGATAATTCTATGACTTGCACTAGTTACTAAAAGCAGGCGTATGATTTTAGTTTAAGTTTTCAGGAGTTTTCAAAGTTTCCAGTTTTCAGTAAGATTTTAGTTCCATTTTTATGGAAGTTTCAAACCTTTGAGTGTTCAGTTTAGCTTCAAGTTTAGGATATATTTGATAATTCTATGACTTGCAGTAGTTACTAAAAGCAGGCGTATGATTTTAGCTTAATTTTTCAGGAGTTTTCAAAGTTTCCAGTTTTCAGTATGATTTTAGTTCCATTTTTATGGAAGTTTCAAACCTTTGAGTGTTCAGTTTAGCTTCAAGTTTAGGATATATTTGATAATTCTATGACTTGCACTAGTTACTAAAAGCAGGCGTATGATTTTAGTTTAATTTTTCAGGAGTTTTCAAAGTTTACAGTTTTCAGTACGATTTTAGTTCCATTTTTCTGGAAGTTTCAAACTTTTGAGTGTTCAGTTTAGCTTCAAGTTTAGGATATATTTGATAATTCTATGACTTGCACTAGTTACTAAAAGCATGCGTATGATTTTAGTTTAATTTTTCAGGAGTTTTCAAAGTTTCCAGTTTTCAGTATGATTTTAGTTCAATTTTTCTGGAAGTTTCAAACTTTTGAGTGTTCAGTTTAGCTTCAAGTTTATCATATATTTGATAATTCTATGACTTGCACTAGTTACTAAAAGCAGGCGTATGATTTTAGTTTAATTTTTCAGGAGTTTTCAAAGTTTCCAGTTTTCAGTATGATTTTAGTTCCATTTTTCTGGCAGTTTCAAACCTTTGAGTGTTCAGTTTAGCTTAAAGTTTAGGATATATTTGATAAGTCTATGACTTGCACTAGTTACTAAAAGCACGCGTATGATTTTAGTTTAATTTTCCAGGAGTTTTCAAAGTTTCCAGTTTTCAGTACGATTTTAGTTCCATTTTTCTGGAAGTTTCAAACTTTTGAGTGTTCAGTTTAGCTTCAAATTTAGGATATATTTGATAATTCTATGACTTGCACTAGTTACTAAAAGCAGGCGTATGATTTTAGTTTAATTTTTCAGGAGTTTTCAAAGTTTCCAGTTTTCAGTATGATTTTAGTTCCATTTTTATGGAAGTTTCAAACCTTTGAGTGTTCAGTTTAGCTTAAAGTTTAGGATATATTTGATAAGTCTATGACTTGCACTAGTTACTAAAAGCACGCGTATGATTTTAGTTTAATTTTCCAGGAGTTTTCAAAGTTTCCAGTTTTCAGTACGATTTTAGTTCCATTTTTCTGGAAGTTTCAAACTTTTGAGTGTTCAGTTTAGCTTCAAATTTAGGATATATTTGATAATTCTGTGACTTGCACTAGTTACTAAAAGCAGGCGTATGATTTTAGTTTAATTTTTCAGGAGTTTTCAAAGTTTCCAGTTTTCAGTACGATTTTAGTTCCATTTTTCTGGAAGTTTCAAACTTTTGAGTGTTCAGTTTAGCTTCAAGTTTAATATATATTTGATAATTCTGTGACTTGCACTAGTTACTAAAAGCAGGCGTATGATTTTAGTTTAATTTTTCAGGAGTTTTCAAAGTTTCCAGTTTTCAGTACGATTTTAGTTCCATTTTTCTGGAAGTTTCAAACTTTTGAGTGTTCAGTTTAGCTTCAAGTTTAGGATATAGATATGATAATTCTATGACTTGCACTAGTTACTAAAAGCAGGCGTATGATTTTAGTTTAAGTTTTCAGGAGTTTTCAAAGTTTCCAGTTTTCAGTAAGATTTTAGTTCCATTTTTATGGAAGTTTCAAACCTTTGAGTGTTCAGTTTAGCTTCAAGTTTAGGATATATTTGATAATTCTATGACTTGCAGTAGTTACTAAAAGCAGGCGTATGATTTTAGCTTAATTTTTCAGGAGTTTTCAAAGTTTACAGTTTTCAGTACGATTTTAGTTCCATTTTTCTGGAAGTTTCAAACTTTTGAGTGTTCAGTTTAGCTTCAAGTTTAGGATATATTTGATAATTCTATGACTTGCACTAGTTACTAAAAGCATGCGTATGATTTTAGTTTAATTTTTCAGGAGTTTTCAAAGTTTCCAGTTTTCAGTATGATTTTAGTTCAATTTTTCTGGAAGTTTCAAACTTTTGAGTGTTCAGTTTAGCTTCAAGTTTATCATATATTTGATAATTCTATGACTTGCACTAGTTACTAAAAGCAGGCGTATGATTTTAGTTTAATTTTTCAGGAGTTTTCAAAGTTTCCAGTTTTCAGTATGATTTTAGTTCCATTTTTCTGGCAGTTTCAAACCTTTGAGTGTTCAGTTTAGCTTAAAGTTTAGGATATATTTGATAAGTCTATGACTTGCACTAGTTACTAAAAGCACGCGTATGATTTTAGTTTAATTTTCCAGGAGTTTTCAAAGTTTCCAGTTTTCAGTACGATTTTAGTTCCATTTTTCTGGAAGTTTCAAACTTTTGAGTGTTCAGTTTAGCTTCAAATTTAGGATATATTTGATAATTCTATGACTTGCACTAGTTACTAAAAGCAGGCGTATGATTTTAGTTTAATTTTTCAGGAGTTTTCAAAGTTTCCAGTTTTCAGTATGATTTTAGTTCCATTTTTCTGGAAGTTTCAAACCTTTGAGTGTTCAGTTTAGCTTAAAGTTTAGGATATATTTGATAAGTCTATGACTTGCACTAGTTACTAAAAGCACGCGTATGATTTTAGTTTAATTTTCCAGGAGTTTTCAAAGTTTCCAGTTTTCAGTACGATTTTAGTTCCATTTTTCTGGAAGTTTCAAACTTTTGAGTGTTCAGTTTAGCTTCAAATTTAGGATATATTTGATAATTCTATGACTTGCACTAGTTACTAAAAGCAGGCGTATGATTTTAGTTTAATTTTTCAGGAGTTTTCAAAGTTTCCAGCTTTTAGTATGATTTTAGTTCCATTTTTATGGAAGTTTCAAACCTTTGAGTGTTCAGTTTAGCTTCAAGTTTAGGATATATTTGATAATTCTATGACTTGCACAAGTTACTAAAAGCAGGCGTATGATTTTAGTCTAATTTTTCAGGAGTTTTCAAAGTTTCCAGTTTTCAGTACGATTTTAGTTCCATTTTTATGGAAGTTTCAAACTTTTGAGTGTTCAGTTTAGCTTCAAGTTTAATATATATTTGATAATTCTGTGACTTGCACTAGTTACTAAAAGCAGGCGTATGATTTTAGTTTAATTTTTCAGGAGTTTTCAAAGTTTCCAGTTTTCAGTACGATTTTAGTTCCATTTTTCTGGAAGTTTCAAACTTTTGAGTGTTCAGTTTAGCTTCAAGTTTAGGATATAGATATGATAATTCTATGACTTGCACTAGTTACTAAAAGCAGGCGTATGATTTTAGTTTAAGTTTTCAGGAGTTTTCAAAGTTTCCAGTTTTCAGTAAGATTTTAGTTCCATTTTTATGGAAGTTTCAAACCTTTGAGTGTTCAGTTTAGCTTCAAGTTTAGGATATATTTGATAATTCTATGACTTGCAGTAGTTACTAAAAGCAGGCGTATGATTTTAGCTTAATTTTTCAGGAGTTTTCAAAGTTTCCAGTTTTCAGTATGATTTTAGTTCCATTTTTATGGAAGTTTCAAACCTTTGAGTGTTCAGTTTAGCTTCAAGTTTAGGATATATTTGATAATTCTATGACTTGCACTAGTTACTAAAAGCAGGCGTATGATTTTAGTTTAATTTTTCAGGAGTTTTCAAAGTTTCCAGTTTTCAGTATGATTTTAGTTCCATTTTTATGGAAGTTTCAAACCTTTGAGTGTTCAGTTTAGCTTAAAGTTTAGGATATATTTGATAAGTCTATGACTTGCACTAGTTACTAAAAGCACGCGTATGATTTTAGTTTAATTTTCCAGGAGTTTTCAAAGTTTCCAGTTTTCAGTACGATTTTAGTTCCATTTTTCTGGAAGTTTCAAACTTTTGAGTGTTCAGTTTAGCTTCAAATTTAGGATATATTTGATAATTCTGTGACTTGCACTAGTTACTAAAAGCAGGCGTATGATTTTAGTTTAATTTTTCAGGAGTTTTCAAAGTTTCCAGTTTTCAGTACGATTTTAGTTCCATTTTTCTGGAAGTTTCAAACTTTTGAGTGTTCAGTTTAGCTTCAAGTTTAATATATATTTGATAATTCTGTGACTTGCACTAGTTACTAAAAGCAGGCGTATGATTTTAGTTTAATTTTTCAGGAGTTTTCAAAGTTTCCAGTTTTCAGTACGATTTTAGTTCCATTTTTCTGGAAGTTTCAAACTTTTGAGTGTTCAGTTTAGCTTCAAGTTTAGGATATAGATATGATAATTCTATGACTTGCACTAGTTACTAAAAGCAGGCGTATGATTTTAGTTTAAGTTTTCAGGAGTTTTCAAAGTTTCCAGTTTTCAGTAAGATTTTAGTTCCATTTTTATGGAAGTTTCAAACCTTTGAGTGTTCAGTTTAGCTTCAAGTTTAGGATATATTTGATAATTCTATGACTTGCAGTAGTTACTAAAAGCAGGCGTATGATTTTAGCTTAATTTTTCAGGAGTTTTCAAAGTTTACAGTTTTCAGTACGATTTTAGTTCCATTTTTCTGGAAGTTTCAAACTTTTGAGTGTTCAGTTTAGCTTCAAGTTTAGGATATATTTGATAATTCTATGACTTGCACTAGTTACTAAAAGCATGCGTATGATTTTAGTTTAATTTTTCAGGAGTTTTCAAAGTTTCCAGTTTTCAGTATGATTTTAGTTCAATTTTTCTGGAAGTTTCAAACTTTTGAGTGTTCAGTTTAGCTTCAAGTTTATCATATATTTGATAATTCTATGACTTGCACTAGTTACTAAAAGCAGGCGTATGATTTTAGTTTAATTTTTCAGGAGTTTTCAAAGTTTCCAGTTTTCAGTATGATTTTAGTTCCATTTTTCTGGCAGTTTCAAACCTTTGAGTGTTCAGTTTAGCTTAAAGTTTAGGATATATTTGATAAGTCTATGACTTGCACTAGTTACTAAAAGCACGCGTATGATTTTAGTTTAATTTTCCAGGAGTTTTCAAAGTTTCCAGTTTTCAGTACGATTTTAGTTCCATTTTTCTGGAAGTTTCAAACTTTTGAGTGTTCAGTTTAGCTTCAAATTTAGGATATATTTGATAATTCTATGACTTGCACTAGTTACTAAAAGCAGGCGTATGATTTTAGTTTAATTTTTCAGGAGTTTTCAAAGTTTCCAGTTTTCAGTATGATTTTAGTTCCATTTTTCTGGAAGTTTCAAACCTTTGAGTGTTCAGTTTAGCTTAAAGTTTAGGATATATTTGATAAGTCTATGACTTGCACTAGTTACTAAAAGCACGCGTATGATTTTAGTTTAATTTTCCAGGAGTTTTCAAAGTTTCCAGTTTTCAGTACGATTTTAGTTCCATTTTTCTGGAAGTTTCAAACTTTTGAGTGTTCAGTTTAGCTTCAAATTTAGGATATATTTGATAATTCTATGACTTGCACTAGTTACTAAAAGCAGGCGTATGATTTTAGTTTAATTTTTCAGGAGTTTTCAAAGTTTCCAGCTTTTAGTATGATTTTAGTTCCATTTTTATGGAAGTTTCAAACCTTTGAGTGTTCAGTTTAGCTTCAAGTTTAGGATATATTTGATAATTCTATGACTTGCACAAGTTACTAAAAGCAGGCGTATGATTTTAGTCTAATTTTTCAGGAGTTTTCAAAGTTTCCAGTTTTCAGTACGATTTTAGTTCCATTTTTATGGAAGTTTCAAACTTTTGAGTGTTCAGTTTAGCTTCAAGTTTAATATATATTTGATAATTCTGTGACTTGCACTAGTTACTAAAAGCAGGCGTATGATTTTAGTTTAATTTTTCAGGAGTTTTCAAAGTTTCCAGTTTTCAGTACGATTTTAGTTCCATTTTTCTGGAAGTTTCAAACTTTTGAGTGTTCAGTTTAGCTTCAAGTTTAGGATATAGATATGATAATTCTATGACTTGCACTAGTTACTAAAAGCAGGCGTATGATTTTAGTTTAAGTTTTCAGGAGTTTTCAAAGTTTCCAGTTTTCAGTAAGATTTTAGTTCCATTTTTATGGAAGTTTCAAACCTTTGAGTGTTCAGTTTAGCTTCAAGTTTAGGATATATTTGATAATTCTATGACTTGCAGTAGTTACTAAAAGCAGGCGTATGATTTTAGCTTAATTTTTCAGGAGTTTTCAAAGTTTCCAGTTTTCAGTATGATTTTAGTTCCATTTTTATGGAAGTTTCAAACCTTTGAGTGTTCAGTTTAGCTTCAAGTTTAGGATATATTTGATAATTCTATGACTTGCACTAGTTACTAAAAGCAGGCGTATGATTTTAGTTTAATTTTTCAGGAGTTTTCAAAGTTTACAGTTTTCAGTACGATTTTAGTTCCATTTTTCTGGAAGTTTCAAACTTTTGAGTGTTCAGTTTAGCTTCAAGTTTAGGATATATTTGATAATTCTATGACTTGCACTAGTTACTAAAAGCATGCGTATGATTTTAGTTTAATTTTTCAGGAGTTTTCAAAGTTTCCAGTTTTCAGTATGATTTTAGTTCAATTTTTCTGGAAGTTTCAAACTTTTGAGTGTTCAGTTTAGCTTCAAGTTTATCATATATTTGATAATTCTATGACTTGCACTAGTTACTAAAAGCAGGCGTATGATTTTAGTTTAATTTTTCAGGAGTTTTCAAAGTTTCCAGTTTTCAGTATGATTTTAGTTCCATTTTTCTGGCAGTTTCAAACCTTTGAGTGTTCAGTTTAGCTTAAAGTTTAGGATATATTTGATAAGTCTATGACTTGCACTAGTTACTAAAAGCACGCGTATGATTTTAGTTTAATTTTCCAGGAGTTTTCAAAGTTTCCAGTTTTCAGTACGATTTTAGTTCCATTTTTCTGGAAGTTTCAAACTTTTGAGTGTTCAGTTTAGCTTCAAATTTAGGATATATTTGATAATTCTATGACTTGCACTAGTTACTAAAAGCAGGCGTATGATTTTAGTTTAATTTTTCAGGAGTTTTCAAAGTTTCCAGTTTTCAGTATGATTTTAGTTCCATTTTTATGGAAGTTTCAAACCTTTGAGTGTTCAGTTTAGCTTAAAGTTTAGGATATACTTGATAAGTCTATGACTTGCACTAGTTACTAAAAGCACGCGTATGATTTTAGTTTAATTTTCCAGGAGTTTTCAAAGTTTCCAGTTTTCAGTACGATTTTAGTTCCATTTTTCTGGAAGTTTCAAACTTTTGAGTGTTCAGTTTAGCTTCAAATTTAGGATATATTTGATAATTCTGTGACTTGCACTAGTTACTAAAAGCAGGCGTATGATTTTAGTTTAATTTTTCAGGAGTTTTCAAAGTTTCCAGTTTTCAGTACGATTTTAGTTCCATTTTTCTGGAAGTTTCAAACTTTTGAGTGTTCAGTTTAGCTTCAAGTTTAATATATATTTGATAATTCTGTGACTTGCACTAGTTACTAAAAGCAGGCGTATGATTTTAGTTTAATTTTTCAGGAGTTTTCAAAGTTTCCAGTTTTCAGTACGATTTTAGTTCCATTTTTCTGGAAGTTTCAAACTTTTGAGTGTTCAGTTTAGCTTCAAGTTTAGGATATAGATATGATAATTCTATGACTTGCACTAGTTACTAAAAGCAGGCGTATGATTTTAGTTTAAGTTTTCAGGAGTTTTCAAAGTTTCCAGTTTTCAGTAAGATTTTAGTTCCATTTTTATGGAAGTTTCAAACCTTTGAGTGTTCAGTTTAGCTTCAAGTTTAGGATATATTTGATAATTCTATGACTTGCAGTAGTTACTAAAAGCAGGCGTATGATTTTAGCTTAATTTTTCAGGAGTTTTCAAAGTTTCCAGTTTTCAGTATGATTTTAGTTCCATTTTTATGGAAGTTTCAAACCTTTGAGTGTTCAGTTTAGCTTCAAGTTTAGGATATATTTGATAATTCTATGACTTGCACTAGTTACTAAAAGCAGGCGTATGATTTTAGTTTAATTTTTCAGGAGTTTTCAAAGTTTACAGTTTTCAGTACGATTTTAGTTCCATTTTTCTGGAAGTTTCAAACTTTTGAGTGTTCAGTTTAGCTTCAAGTTTAGGATATATTTGATAATTCTATGACTTGCACTAGTTACTAAAAGCATGCGTATGATTTTAGTTTAATTTTTCAGGAGTTTTCAAAGTTTCCAGTTTTCAGTATGATTTTAGTTCAATTTTTCTGGAAGTTTCAAACTTTTGAGTGTTCAGTTTAGCTTCAAGTTTATCATATATTTGATAATTCTATGACTTGCACTAGTTACTAAAAGCAGGCGTATGATTTTAGTTTAATTTTTCAGGAGTTTTCAAAGTTTCCAGTTTTCAGTATGATTTTAGTTCCATTTTTCTGGCAGTTTCAAACCTTTGAGTGTTCAGTTTAGCTTAAAGTTTAGGATATATTTGATAAGTCCATGACTTGCACTAGTTACTAAAAGCACGCGTATGATTTTAGTTTAATTTTCCAGGAGTTTTCAAAGGTTCCAGTTTTCAGTACGATTTTAGTTCCATTTTTCTGGAAGTTTCAAACTTTTGAGTGTTCAGTTTAGCTTCAAATTTAGGATATATTTGATAATTCTATGACTTGCACTAGTTACTAAAAGCAGGCGTATGATTTTAGTTTAATTTTTCAGGAGTTTTCAAAGTTTCCAGTTTTCAGTATGATTTTAGTTCCATTTTTCTGGAAGTTTCAAACCTTTGAGTGTTCAGTTTAGCTTAAAGTTTAGGATATATTTGATAAGTCTATGACTTGCACTAGTTACTAAAAGCACGCGTATGATTTTAGTTTAATTTTCCAGGAGTTTTCAAAGTTTCCAGTTTTCAGTACGATTTTAGTTCCATTTTTCTGGAAGTTTCAAACTTTTGAGTGTTCAGTTTAGCTTCAAATTTAGGATATATTTGATAATTCTATGACTTGCACTAGTTACTAAAAGCAGGCGTATGATTTTAGTTTAATTTTTCAGGAGTTTTCAAAGTTTCCAGTTTTCAGTATGATTTTAGTTCCATTTTTTTGGAAGTTTCAAACCTTTGAGTGTTCAGTTTAGCTTAAAGTTTAGGATATATTTGATAAGTCTATGACTTGCACTAGTTACTAAAAGCACGCGTATGATTTTAGTTTAATTTTCCAGGAGTTTTCAAAGTTTCCAGTTTTCAGTACGATTTTAGTTCCATTTTTCTGGAAGTTTCAAACTTTTGAGTGTTCAGTTTAGCTTCAAATTTAGGATATATTTGATAATTCTATGACTTGCACTAGTTACTAAAAGCAGGCGTATGATTTTAGTTTAATTTTTCAGGAGTTTTCAAAGTTTCCAGTTTTCAGTATGATTTTAGTTCCATTTTTCTGGAAGTTTCAAACCTTTGAGTGTTCAGTTTAGCTTAAAGTTTAGGATATATTTGATAAGTCTATGACTTGCACTAGTTACTAAAAGCACGCGTATGATTTTAGTTTAATTTTCCAGGAGTTTTCAAAGTTTCCAGTTTTCAGTACGATTTTAGTTCCATTTTTCTGGAAGTTTCAAACTTTTGAGTGTTCAGTTTAGCTTCAAATTTAGGATATATTTGATAATTCTATGACTTGCACTAGTTACTAAAAGCAGGCGTATGATTTTAGTTTAATTTTTCAGGAGTTTTCAAAGTTTCCAGTTTTCAGTATGATTTTAGTTCCATTTTTTTGGAAGTTTCAAACCTTTGAGTGTTCAGTTTAGCTTAAAGTTTAGGATATATTTGATAAGTCTATGACTTGCACTAGTTACTAAAAGCACGCGTATGATTTTAGTTTAATTTTCCAGGAGTTTTCAAAGTTTCCAGTTTTCAGTACGATTTTAGTTCCATTTTTCTGGAAGTTTCAAACTTTTGAGTGTTCAGTTTAGCTTCAAATTTAGGATATATTTGATAATTCTATGACTTGCACTAGTTACTAAAAGCAGGCGTATGATTTTAGTTTAATTTTTCAGGAGTTTTCAAAGTTTCCAGTTTTCAGTATGATTTTAGTTCCATTTTTCTGGAAGTTTCAAACCTTTGAGTGTTCAGTTTAGCTTAAAGTTTAGGATATATTTGATAAGTCTATGACTTGCACTAGTTACTAAAAGCACGCGTATGATTTTAGTTTAATTTTCCAGGAGTTTTCAAAGTTTCCAGTTTTCAGTACGATTTTAGTTCCATTTTTCTGGAAGTTTCAAACTTTTGAGTGTTCAGTTTAGCTTCAAATTTAGGATATATTTGATAATTCTATGACTTGCACTAGTTACTAAAAGCAGGCGTATGATTTTAGTTTAATTTTTCAGGAGTTTTCAAAGTTTCCAGTTTTCAGTATGATTTTAGTTCCATTTTTTTGGAAGTTTCAAACCTTTGAGTGTTCAGTTTAGCTTAAAGTTTAGGATATATTTGATAAGTCTATGACTTGCACTAGTTACTAAAAGCACGCGTATGATTTTAGTTTAATTTTCCAGGAGTTTTCAAAGTTTCCAGTTTTCAGTACGATTTTAGTTCCATTTTTCTGGAAGTTTCAAACTTTTGAGTGTTCAGTTTAGCTTCAAATTTAGGATATATTTGATAATTCTGTGACTTGCACTAGTTACTAAAAGCAGGCGTATGATTTTAGTTTAATTTTTCAGGAGTTTTCAAAGTTTCCAGTTTTCAGTACGATTTTAGTTCCATTTTTCTGGAAGTTTCAAACTTTTGAGTGTTCAGTTTAGCTACAAATTTAGGATATATTTGATAATTCTATGACTTGCACAAGTTACTAAAAGCAGGCGTATGATTTTAGTTTAATTTTTCAGGAGTTTTCAAAGCTTCCAGTTTTCAGTACGATTTTAGTTCCATTTTTCTGGAAGTTTCAAACTTTTGAGTGTTCAGTTTAGCTACAAATTTAGGATATATTTGATAATTCTATGACTTGCACTAGTTACTAAAAGCAGGCGTATGATTTTAGTTTAATTTTTCAGGAGTTTTCAAAGTTTCCAGTTTTCAGTACGATTTTAGTTCCATCTTTCTGGAAGTTTCAAACTTTTGAGTGTTCAGTTTAGCTACAAATTTAGGATATATTTGATAATTCTATGACTTGCACAAGTTACTAAAAGCAGGCGTATGATTTTAGTTTAATTTTTCAGGAGTTTTCAAAGCTTCCAGTTTTCAGTACGATTTTAGTTCCATTTTTCTGGAAGTTTCAAACTTTTGAGTGTTCAGTTTAGCTTCATATTTAGGATATATTTGATAATTCTATGACTTGCACTAGTTACTAAAAGCAGGCGTATGATTTTAGTTTAATTTTTCAGGAATTTTCAAAGTTTCCAGTTTTCAGTACGATTTTAGTTCCATTTTTCTGGAAGTTTCAAACTTTTGAGTGTTCAGTTTAGCTTCAAATTTAGGATATATTTGATAATTCTATGACTTGCACTAGTTACTAAAAGCAGGCGTATGATTTTAGTTTAATTTTTCAGGAGTTTTCAAAGTTTCCAGTTTTCAGTACGATTTTAGTTCCATTTTTCTGGAAGTTTCAAACTTTTGAGTGTTCAGTTTAGCTACAAATTTAGGATATATTTGATAATTCTATGACTTGCACAAGTTACTAAAAGCAGGCGTATGATTTTAGTTTAATTTTTCAGGAGTTTTCAAAGCTTCCAGTTTTCAGTACGATTTTAGTTCCATTTTTCTGGAAGTTTCAAACTTTTGAGTGTTCAGTTTAGCTTCATATTTAGGATATATTTGATAATTCTATGACTTGCACTAGTTACTAAAAGCAGGCGTATGATTTTAGTTTAATTTTTCAGGAATTTTCAAAGTTTCCAGTTTTCAGTACGATTTTAGTTCCATTTTTCTGGAAGTTTCAAACTTTTGAGTGTTCAGTTTAGCTTAAAGTTTAGGATATATTTGATAAGTCCATGACTTGCACTAGTTACTAAAAGCACGCGTATGATTTTAGTTTAATTTTCCAGGAGTTTTCAAAGGTTCCAGTTTTCAGTACGATTTTAGTTCCATTTTTCTGGAAGTTTCAAACTTTTGAGTGTTCAGTTTAGCTTCAAATTTAGGATATATTTGATAATTCTATGACTTGCACTAGTTACTAAAAGCAGGCGTATGATTTTAGTTTAATTTTTCAGGAGTTTTCAAAGTTTCCAGTTTTCAGTATGATTTTAGTTCCATTTTTCTGGAAGTTTCAAACCTTTGAGTGTTCAGTTTAGCTTAAAGTTTAGGATATATTTGATAAGTCTATGACTTGCACTAGTTACTAAAAGCACGCGTATGATTTTAGTTTAATTTTCCAGGAGTTTTCAAAGTTTCCAGTTTTCAGTACGATTTTAGTTCCATTTTTCTGGAAGTTTCAAACTTTTGAGTGTTCAGTTTAGCTTCAAATTTAGGATATATTTGATAATTCTATGACTTGCACTAGTTACTAAAAGCAGGCGTATGATTTTAGTTTAATTTTTCAGGAGTTTTCAAAGTTTCCAGTTTTCAGTATGATTTTAGTTCCATTTTTCTGGCAGTTTCAAACCTTTGAGTGTTCAGTTTAGCTTAAAGTTTAGGATATATTTGATAAGTCTATGACTTGCACTAGTTACTAAAAGCACGCGTATGATTTTAGTTTAATTTTCCAGGAGTTTTCAAAGTTTCCAGTTTTCAGTACGATTTTAGTTCCATTTTTCTGGAAGTTTCAAACTTTTGAGTGTTCAGTTTAGCTTCAAATTTAGGATATATTTGATAATTCTATGACTTGCACTAGTTACTAAAAGCAGGCGTATGATTTTAGTTTAATTTTTCAGGAGTTTTCAAAGTTTCCAGTTTTCAGTATGATTTTAGTTCCATTTTTCTGGAAGTTTCAAACCTTTGAGTGTTCAGTTTAGCTTAAAGTTTAGGATATATTTGATAAGTCTATGACTTGCACTAGTTACTAAAAGCACGCGTATGATTTTAGTTTAATTTTCCAGGAGTTTTCAAAGTTTCCAGTTTTCAGTACGATTTTAGTTCCATTTTTCTGGAAGTTTCAAACTTTTGAGTGTTCAGTTTAGCTTCAAATTTAGGATATATTTGATAATTCTATGACTTGCACTAGTTACTAAAAGCAGGCGTATGATTTTAGTTTAATTTTTCAGGAGTTTTCAAAGTTTCCAGTTTTCAGTATGATTTTAGTTCCATTTTTTTGGAAGTTTCAAACCTTTGAGTGTTCAGTTTAGCTTAAAGTTTAGGATATATTTGATAAGTCTATGACTTGCACTAGTTACTAAAAGCACGCGTATGATTTTAGTTTAATTTTCCAGGAGTTTTCAAAGTTTCCAGTTTTCAGTACGATTTTAGTTCCATTTTTCTGGAAGTTTCAAACTTTTGAGTGTTCAGTTTAGCTTCAAATTTAGGATATATTTGATAATTCTATGACTTGCACTAGTTACTAAAAGCAGGCGTATGATTTTAGTTTAATTTTTCAGGAGTTTTCAAAGTTTCCAGTTTTCAGTATGATTTTAGTTCCATTTTTCTGGAAGTTTCAAACCTTTGAGTGTTCAGTTTAGCTTAAAGTTTAGGATATATTTGATAAGTCTATGACTTGCACTAGTTACTAAAAGCACGCGTATGATTTTAGTTTAATTTTCCAGGAGTTTTCAAAGTTTCCAGTTTTCAGTACGATTTTAGTTCCATTTTTCTGGAAGTTTCAAACTTTTGAGTGTTCAGTTTAGCTTCAAATTTAGGATATATTTGATAATTCTATGACTTGCACTAGTTACTAAAAGCAGGCGTATGATTTTAGTTTAATTTTTCAGGAGTTTTCAAAGTTTCCAGTTTTCAGTATGATTTTAGTTCCATTTTTTTGGAAGTTTCAAACCTTTGAGTGTTCAGTTTAGCTTAAAGTTTAGGATATATTTGATAAGTCTATGACTTGCACTAGTTACTAAAAGCACGCGTATGATTTTAGTTTAATTTTCCAGGAGTTTTCAAAGTTTCCAGTTTTCAGTACGATTTTAGTTCCATTTTTCTGGAAGTTTCAAACTTTTGAGTGTTCAGTTTAGCTTCAAATTTAGGATATATTTGATAATTCTATGACTTGCACTAGTTACTAAAAGCAGGCGTATGATTTTAGTTTAATTTTTCAGGAGTTTTCAAAGTTTCCAGTTTTCAGTATGATTTTAGTTCCATTTTTCTGGAAGTTTCAAACCTTTGAGTGTTCAGTTTAGCTTAAAGTTTAGGATATATTTGATAAGTCTATGACTTGCACTAGTTACTAAAAGCACGCGTATGATTTTAGTTTAATTTTCCAGGAGTTTTCAAAGTTTCCAGTTTTCAGTACGATTTTAGTTCCATTTTTCTGGAAGTTTCAAACTTTTGAGTGTTCAGTTTAGCTTCAAATTTAGGATATATTTGATAATTCTATGACTTGCACTAGTTACTAAAAGCAGGCGTATGATTTTAGTTTAATTTTTCAGGAGTTTTCAAAGTTTCCAGTTTTCAGTATGATTTTAGTTCCATTTTTTTGGAAGTTTCAAACCTTTGAGTGTTCAGTTTAGCTTAAAGTTTAGGATATATTTGATAAGTCTATGACTTGCACTAGTTACTAAAAGCACGCGTATGATTTTAGTTTAATTTTCCAGGAGTTTTCAAAGTTTCCAGTTTTCAGTACGATTTTAGTTCCATTTTTCTGGAAGTTTCAAACTTTTGAGTGTTCAGTTTAGCTTCAAATTTAGGATATATTTGATAATTCTGTGACTTGCACTAGTTACTAAAAGCAGGCGTATGATTTTAGTTTAATTTTTCAGGAGTTTTCAAAGTTTCCAGTTTTCAGTACGATTTTAGTTCCATTTTTCTGGAAGTTTCAAACTTTTGAGTGTTCAGTTTAGCTACAAATTTAGGATATATTTGATAATTCTATGACTTGCACAAGTTACTAAAAGCAGGCGTATGATTTTAGTTTAATTTTTCAGGAGTTTTCAAAGCTTCCAGTTTTCAGTACGATTTTAGTTCCATTTTTCTGGAAGTTTCAAACTTTTGAGTGTTCAGTTTAGCTACAAATTTAGGATATATTTGATAATTCTATGACTTGCACTAGTTACTAAAAGCAGGCGTATGATTTTAGTTTAATTTTTCAGGAGTTTTCAAAGTTTCCAGTTTTCAGTACGATTTTAGTTCCATCTTTCTGGAAGTTTCAAACTTTTGAGTGTTCAGTTTAGCTACAAATTTAGGATATATTTGATAATTCTATGACTTGCACAAGTTACTAAAAGCAGGCGTATGATTTTAGTTTAATTTTTCAGGAGTTTTCAAAGCTTCCAGTTTTCAGTACGATTTTAGTTCCATTTTTCTGGAAGTTTCAAACTTTTGAGTGTTCAGTTTAGCTTCATATTTAGGATATATTTGATAATTCTATGACTTGCACTAGTTACTAAAAGCAGGCGTATGATTTTAGTTTAATTTTTCAGGAATTTTCAAAGTTTCCAGTTTTCAGTACGATTTTAGTTCCATTTTTCTGGAAGTTTCAAACTTTTGAGTGTTCAGTTTAGCTTCAAATTTAGGATATATTTGATAATTCTATGACTTGCACTAGTTACTAAAAGCAGGCGTATGATTTTAGTTTAATTTTTCAGGAGTTTTCAAAGTTTCCAGTTTTCAGTACGATTTTAGTTCCATTTTTCTGGAAGTTTCAAACTTTTGAGTGTTCAGTTTAGCTACAAATTTAGGATATATTTGATAATTCTATGACTTGCACAAGTTACTAAAAGCAGGCGTATGATTTTAGTTTAATTTTTCAGGAGTTTTCAAAGCTTCCAGTTTTCAGTACGATTTTAGTTCCATTTTTCTGGAAGTTTCAAACTTTTGAGTGTTCAGTTTAGCTTCATATTTAGGATATATTTGATAATTCTATGACTTGCACTAGTTACTAAAAGCAGGCGTATGATTTTAGTTTAATTTTTCAGGAATTTTCAAAGTTTCCAGTTTTCAGTACGATTTTAGTTCCATTTTTCTGGAAGTTTCAAACTTTTGAGTGTTCAGTTTAGCTTCAAATTTAGGATATATTTGATAATTCTATGACTTGCACTAGTTACTAAAAGCAGGCGTATGATTTTAGTTTAATTTTTCAGGAGTTTTCAAAGTTTCCAGTTTTCAGTATGATTTTAGTTCCATTTTTATGGAAGTTTCAAACCTTTGAGTGTTCAGTTTAGCTTCAAGTTTAGGATATATTTGATAATTCTATGACTTGCACTAGTTACTAAAAGCAGGCGTATGATTTTAGTTTAATTTTTCAGGAGTTTTCAAAGTTTCCAGTTTTCAGTATGATTTTAGTTCAATTTTTGTGGAAGTTTCAAACTTTTGAGTGTTCAGTTTAGCTTCAAGTTTATCATATATTTGATAATTCTATGACTTGCACTAGTTACTAAAAGCAGGCGTATGATTTTAGTTTAATTTTTCAGGAGTTTTCAGAGTTTCCAGTATTCAGCTTAGATAACTTGAAAATTTTTGGAAAAAAAAATTACGGTCGTTGCCGTTACGATCGCTGTGCTGGACTCGAAATTGTGCCAGCGGCCGACATTTGTTTGTGGGCTTGGAATAATAATGCAACTAGGTGCATTATCAGTTATACATGCGTACATACATGCATATACAAGCATATATAGTATACATGCGTAACTATAGAAACCGCATTGTTATGCCGTCACTGTCTTAGGTACAAGTTATGTTCCCATCTAAAAACCATCTACATATTTTGGAGATTGTACTCTTACGTGCGATCATTACAAAATTCCCGATTAAACTTTAATCCAGGTGGTTCGATTAATTTAATTACCTCGCGATGTTCCCTGAATTTTTAATTGCTCCAGGGATCTCAGCGTTCCACGGAAACTTATTAAAACAAAGCATTATTAAGCACCGCCTTGCTGTTGCGTCTTTTACGTTAATTACATTATGTGGGTCAGCTCCTGTGCTTAATATTGTTTACAAATTGTTGGCAATTAATTTCCCATGGCGTTTAACAAATTAATTCTGGCATCACTATGATTGAAATAATTAAAAGCGCACTATAATTTAGATTAATCACTCTGCAATCTGTAACGCGTAACGTGCATAAGCTCCGGATCGTAATTTACAGATTGCACAAGCCAATGAGTTAAGGCTCCGACTAATGAATAGTCGCAAGATTGATTTTTACCTCTACGCTGTTGAAATTATTTGTGACATTTTTTTACATGTATAAAAATGATTGTGAAATATGAGTATGTATGTTTTAATGTGAACCTACAAATATATTGTTGGGGCTCAAATTGCTAGTCCTAATTTAATTTGGGTATAACGCCTGGGCCTAGTTTAATGTGTGCCGTTTTCCGGTGTTGCAGTAATTAACACCCGAAGAAGGAACTCAGTAAATTGTAGGGTCAGAAGTGCTTGGAATACCGCACCAAGCCAATTTAAATTCCCCAATACAGAATTTTAGAATCTTTCATTTTAGTGTTAATGAAGAATTCTTGCTGCCAAAACTATATAATTTTCAGTTTCCTCTGCCAAAATGTCTGAAATTATTGCTAATATTTTAATTATTACTTGTTATTTCATTATACCTGCGAAGATTCTAATGGTTATTATCAATATTTCGTTAATTGGTATTAATTTTAGTAAAATTTCTGAAAAGATTGTTAAACTTTTAATTATTACTTGTTATTTCATTATATCTGCGTAGATTGTAATGGTCATTATTAATATTTCGTTAATAGCTATTAATTTTAGTAAATTTAAGCGTTAATGAAGAATTCTTGCTGTCAAAACTATCGAATTTTCAGTTTTCTCTGCCAAAGTTTCTGGAATTATTGTTGAACTTTTGATTATTACTTGTTATTTTATTATATCTGCGAATATTGTAATGGTTACTATAAAAATTCCGTTAATTGATATTCATTTTAATAAATTTTAGTATTAATAAAGAATTCTTGCTGCCAAATTATCGAATTTTCAGTTTTCTCTGCCAAAATTTCTCAAATTATTGTTAAAATTTTGATTATTACTTGTATTTCATTATATCTGCAAAAAATTGTAAAGCTTACTATGAAAATTAAGTTAATTTTAGTATTAATGAAGTTGTTTTATTTAATTTACTTATTAATGAAGAATTATTGCTACCAAAACTATCGAATTTTCAATTTTCTCTGCCAAAATTTCTGAAATTATTGTAAAACTTTTAATTATTACTTGTTATTTCATTATATCTGCGGCGATTGTAATGGTTACTATCAAAATTACGTAATTACTATTAATTTTAGTAAATTTTCGTGTTAATGAAGAAATTTTGCTACCAAAACTATCGATTTTTCAGTTTTCTTTGCTAAAATTTCTGAAATTATAGTAAACTTTTGATTATTACTTGTTATTTTATTATATCTGCAAAAAATGTAAAGGTTACTATGAAAATTAAGTTAATTGCTATTAACTTTAGTAAATTTTAGTATTAATGAAGTTGTTTTATTTAATTTACTTATTAATGAAGAATTCTTGCTACCAAAACTATAGAATTTTCAGTTTTCTTTGCCAAAATTTCTAAAATTATTATTAAACTTTTCATTATTACTTGTTATTTCATTATATCTGCGAAGATTGTAATGGTTACTATCAAAATTACATTAATCTCTATTAATTTTAGTAACTTTTAGTATAAATGAAGAATTCTTACTGCCAAAACTATGGAATTTTCAGGTATCTCTGTCAAAATTTCCGAAATTATTGTTGAACTTTTGTTTATTACTTGTTATTTCGTTATATTTGCAAACATTGTAATGGTTACTATAAAAATTAAGTTAATTGCTATTAATTTTAGTAAATTTTAGTATTAATAAAGTTGTTTTATTTAATTGCTATTAATTTTAGTAAATTTTAGTATTAATAAAGTTGTTATATTTAATTTACTTATTATTGCAGAATTCTTGCTACGAAAACTATCGAATTATCAGTTTTCTCTGCCATAATTTCTGAAATTATTGTTGAACTTTAAATTATTACTTGTTATTTCTTTATATCTGCAAACATTGTAAAGGCTACTATCGAAATTAAGTTAATTGCTATTAATTTTAGTAAATGTTAATATTATTGAAGAATTCTTGCTGCCAAAACTATCGAATTTTCCGTTTTCTCTGCTAAAATTTCTGAAATTATTGATAATGTTTTAATTATTACTTGTTATTTAAATATATCTGCGAGCTTTGTTATAGTTGTTATCAAAATTTGTATTATTTACTATTAATTTTAGTAAATTGTAGAATTAAAGAAAAAGTTGTGGTGTCAACATTACAAAATTTTCAAATAAGCGAATTTTCTTTGTAACCATAAACGGCCCAAACAACTATAATTTATACTATATAATAACGTTACTATATCGTAAATATGTAGTGCCTATATAATTAAAATATATAGTTATAACACAGTTTTACTATGCCGTGACAATATAGTAGAACTATCTTTTTCGTAAATATCGTAATATATATATATATATATATATATATATATATATATATATATATATATATATATATAGCAGTGATACAATAAAACTATATAGTAACATCATAGTTATAATATACTCCAAGTTAGACACATATTTTTGGGAATCATTGAAATATTTGTTAATTGTCAATTCATAAATACATTTAAACACAAATTAATACTTGGAAACTATAAAAAATGCATTATTTTTCAATAATACAACAATCGAATGCAACAAAAACTAACTATTAATAAAAACTATTAAAAAAATACAAAACTATAAAAAAACTATTAAAAATGCATTCTTTTTCAATAATGCAATACTGGAATGGAAAAAAAAGTGTAAAATACAAATTAATACTTGGAAAGCATTTTTAAAACATGCATATTTTTTCAATAATACTATACAGGAAATGAACAAAAAGAGTAAAACACAAATACTTAAAATGTTCTTTTATAGATCGATTGTAGTAGATTACAATAAAAGTTATATGAAAACTATAGTGACAAACTTTGTTTCAATAGAGTTGATCAACTTTTAGTTATAGTTTTCATTCAACGTTTGTTGATCAACTGCGATTCATCAACTAAACTTGATTCGTGAAAACGCGCTTTTAGTACACTGCAAAAATATCCATGTTTTTCAACAACAATATTTTAGTTTGTGGCTTATTTATTCAACACAATTTAAGAAAATTACACGACACTTCAGTCATCCCCAAACGAATACAATCCTAAAATGATAGATGATAGATGATGTCAAAGCTAAAATTCTTTGAAACTGCAAGTTATCTAAACTGAAAACTCCAAACTTAGAAGTAAAATTAATTAGAAACACAAATAAATACTTGTAAAGCATTTTTAAAGCATGCATTTTTTTCAATAATACTATACGGGAATTGAACAAAAATAGTAAAACACAAATACTTGAAAAGTTCTTTTATTGATCGATTGTAGTAGATTACAATAAAATGTTGTAAAATAAAACGTATGTTGATCAACTACGATCCATCAATTAAACTTGATTCGTGAAAACGCGCTTTTTGTACTGTACTAAAACCGCGCTTTCACTAATATAGTTTAATTGATGGATCGCAGCTGATCAACAAAAGTTGAATGAAAACTATAACTAAAAGTTGATCAACTCAAAATATCCATGTCTTTCAACACCAATATTTTATTTTGTGGCTTATCTCTTCAACACAATTTAATGAAAATTACACGATCCATCCGCAAACGAATCATCCCCATACTCATCCCATAGAATCATGGTCATCCCCAAACGAATTAAATACAATACTAACCTAAAATTGCCAAAAGTTTATTTTTAATTTTCAAAAAAAATGGTACTTATCTCCTTCAGTCTTTCAAGGCTTCAAGTAGCTATCAATAACATCATCTCAGTGCGTTGAGAATAACAAAATAGGGGTAGATTTTATATAGACTGGAATACTCCCCGATGAATTCGCTCATAAATGCAACGAATCTCTGGACAAGCACACAATTTGCTTGATTGGCTTTGTGTTTTCATTCTCCTTTTATTTACTTCTCCTAGTTATACAAGAATATACGTGCAATAAAGAACCACCGCAGTGACAGTTTGTGCTTCATTTGCTTTCAATACGATTGCGAATCCATTTATAGATTATTATTATGAAATTCATTTATGGACCATTATTATGTATATATGTACGTATAAAAGAGAAGCAAGGTTATTCGAATGATTTTGTGTTTATGCACTGTTCAAATATTCACATAAGTTAGTTTGCTTTCATTTGTCTTTAATATTTTGCTTCAAGGCCCATGTATTATTAAATCAAACATGGATTTGATTACAGGACTATTTGTTTTAAATCCAACATTTTTTTATTTCAACATTTTTATAAAATTCAATGGAAAATTCAAACTCATCGTACAAAGACGTTCGACATTCGTATAGAAGCAGAAAAATACAAGGATCTCGAACATCAGATTCAAATCACGATTGGAGTTATGATTTCACCGGTATATGGATAATTATAATCATAATTATAATTTGTTGATTCGTTGCCGTGGTTACAAACTGGATTCGGGTAGCAAAACGACAATTTACACGCTTATTTGGATAAACGTAGGCGGATTTTAACAAGCGAAAATCACTTGTTTAACCGAGGTTTTAAAACGCCGATAAACAATCAGATTCGCTTTAGATGCCGGAGCATCCACGTCGGTCAGCAGAGAAAAAGAAAACAGCTGCACAGAAACAAATATCGTCGAACAATAGTTATTTACATTCACGCGTTATTCAAAAACAGTTTGATTTACGTTTTGTTTACGCGGATATAATCAATTTCGGGACAGTAATTATTTGCGTTCGAGCATCTGTAAACACTCGACGTGAACTAGGGAATCATTTTCAACACGGAACAGCTGAAAGGAGTCCAAGAGGAGAACGCCGATATACATTGAGATTCGCTCTTATAATAAATATCAATTAAAATTTTCTTCTTTGCCTGCCATCTAATTTATTTTGATCCTACTTTTTGAACCATCACAACAAAACATTGCATTTGCCATCACAACGTAGGGCAAATCATAATTATTGTGTTAAAATAATTAAACCCTTACATTCAAAACATTGCATTTGGCTCCCCAACGTGGAGCAAATAAAAACCTAAGTAATAACATTGCAATGTATACTCTTTGTAGAATCAATGATGATGGCTGAATTTAAGCCGAAACTAGTCGGGATAAATAAATACTAGAAGATACCAGAAAGTACTTAAAATAACAAATAACAAGTAGTAATCAAATGTTTTAGGCTAAAATTTCATTTTTTTTTCTGTAAATCACATTTTATAATACTTGCTCCATTTGCTATTTGTACGAATCGACAGATCTCCACTTGGCGTTATTACTTTATTAACTTAAAAGGCGTATGCTGTCCTCGCTGTGCCAGTCTCGATTGCCAAATCCTCTCGAGACTCAATCCTGTGAGGAGTCTGGTGGCAATGGCAAGAGTAAAAAAAATCAGAAATGCAACGTAATAAATGGCTCAGGTTCACATCTCTTATTAGATTACTGAAATCCTGGCAGGATGCCCTCGAGTTTATTCAGTAGTTGCTGAAATGTCCTGCGGGAGGACAGTTTTATGCCGATGGAAATAAATTTGCGCGACTCAGTCTAACACGTAATCCAATAATAGATGAAATGTGCAATTTGGACATAAATTGTATGTTTCGTTGCACCTTGCAGGGTGCTTCACTTACAGCCACGGACTCTGTGAATGACGCGCACAGTAAGACCGAGCAGTATTGTGCCTCTACCGTGCGGGACCAGACAAGGACAGCAGACTGCTCGGTATTACAGATCGTGTCTTTCCCAGAGTCCGTGGCTGTACGTTAAGAGTTTAGAAAGCTATTTTTGTAAAGCCCTGTATGTACAACCAAATGATTACAGATCGTGTCTTTCCAAGAGTCCGTGGCTGTACGTTAAGAGTTTAGAAAGCTATTATTTTTAAAGTCCTGTATGTAGAAAGAAATGATTACAGATCGTAATCGAGATCGTGTCTTTCCCAGAGTCCGTGACTGTACGTTAAGAGTTTAGAGAGCTATTTTTTTAATACCCTGTATGTACTGCCAAATGTAGAATGTAGATCTATGTAGATCTATTAACGAATTGTTAATGTGCGGTTCATGAAAAAAAAAATAATGCGGTTATCGCAAATGCGTTGCGTTGTTAAAATATGCATATTAAATTTATGGAGTCGCGGGATTAACTCAAATTGATTCTTATAAGGTTATGAATTATTCATGACCTGGGCGAGGAAATCCCGAGGAAGCTCTGCCGCTTCAAGAATCCCAGAGGCTCAAAGGTAAAATAAATAAAAGCATTTTCGAGGCGCAATGAGATTAAACGCCGGCAAGCAAATCTGATCATTCGATTTTCCAGGGGCGGTTATTGGGGACGTGTCAAAGGCACGCAGCAACGGAGCGAACTAGGTTGAACACTCGGCGAGTGTGCGAACGGTCATTTCGCGTTGTGGGGACGAACGGGGAGAACTCGGTTGAACACTCGGCGAATTTGTAAAAGGGCATCTCGCCTTGTGGGGACGAACGGGGAGAACTCGGTTGAACACTCGGCGAATTTTTAAAAGGGCATCTCGCCGTGTGGGGACGAACGGGGAGAACTCGGTCGAACACTCAACGAATCTGTGAAAGGGCATCTCGCGTTGTGGGGACGAAAGGGCAGAACTCGGTTGAACACTCGGCGAATTTGTAAAAGGGCATCTCGCCTTGTGGGGACGAACGGGGAGAACTCGGTTGAACACTCAACGAATTTGTAAAAGGGCATCTCGCCTTGTGGGGACGAACGGGGAGAACTCGGTTGAACACTCGACGAATCTGTGAAAGGGCATCTCGCGTTGTGGGGACCAACGAGCGAATGCCACGAGCGAGACACGAGCGCGAATGTGTAGATGCGACATCTGAATTGCGAAACAGGCTGCTGCTACTGTTTTGTTTTATATTGCTTACACGAACTTGTCATATACGAATAACAAAACAACTAAAAGCTGCAGCTGCAATCTTGTCCTATGTCATTGTCACGATTAAGAACTGTCTGAATTGCGAAATGAACAAAAATTTCTATAAGTAATTAAAAAATATATATGGAGGAATATATATATATATATATATATATATATATATATATATATATATATATATTAACCTAACCTAACCTTACCTAACCTAACCTAACCTAATGAGTAATAAACTACTATAAACTACTAAAAATGTTGATAGTAAATATCGAAACATTTGTAAAAATTACTCTGCCGTTTAGCTGAAGCGTGCTGGATTTGAGCCTAATGCATATTGCATGAAATCATATGCGACACAGCAAATTCAAAGGGCGACAAGCGAGACGCAGCTGGTGGCAGGAAACACAGATCGGCCTTCCGGAAGATGTCGAGATAACGGGCAGAATAAAATTAATATTTAATAATGTGTGGGGGAATGGCAAATGAGCCGACCTGGATGGCAAGCAAGGTTCTGTCCACGTGAAATTATTCCCGCATTTGTGCCACAGTAAACGTCCGCTACAAAAAACTCTGCTGTGTGCTTGAATATACAGCATGTCCTTGGATTGAGTACACAATAGGAAACATAAATTATCTACGACTCAAAAATAACACATTCATTATGTACGTAACTATGGTAACATAATGTCCTTCATAATACAGCAGGGGTTGTATTATGACTCCATTATACAACAAGGGTTGTATTATGACTTCATAATACGACAGGGGTTGTATTATTACTTCATTATACAACAGATGTTGTATTATGACTTCATATTACAACAAGGGTTGTATAACAGGTGTTGTATTATGACTTCATAATACAACAGGGGTTGTGTTATCGTGGTGGAATGCAATACAAATACAGGTCAAGGCATTGTTGTGCTGACGACAACAATAACAGAATACTGCAAGCACGCAAGGTTACCAGTATTGCATACGACCACTACGCAAGGAACCTACACGGCCATCACAGTAGATATAAATACCTAGGATAAGATAGATAGGATATAGATAGTGTAGAGAGGTGACACTTTCGTGTCACTCTAGCTGTACGCTGTCACGCTGACCATTTAGTAAATAAACATGTACTACTACCCATAAGTGTCTAATTGATCCCACTGCACCGAGATCAGGAATCACCACCGTGATACATCGGAATCCCGTCTGATCTCACATGGCGATCCAAGCGACCCTAAGCCGGTCATCACATTATGGCTTCATAATACAACAGGGGTTCTATAATGCTACAGTTCTATAATGCTATAGTATTTCATTATACAACAGGGGTTGTGTAATGACTTTATTATACAACAGGCGTTGTATAATGACTTTATTATTCAACAGGCGTTGTATAATGACTTCATTATACAACAACGTCGTTGTATGTTCCCAAACTTTGGGAACTGCTGCCCTACAATATTATTTCGTTAACACGAGGGGTGCAGTACACTGAACGCACGCGATTCATTAGACGTGATTTAATCTACTAATTGATCCAGTAAACGATTGCTCGCTGCAATTAGCAGGAGCAGCTAGCATTGGATTGGTGGCTTGAAATCGCTGATCGTTGATTGAAAATCGGATTTCGGTATTTACGTGTGGATAATTGATTTTGCCGATACGTTCGTGCCAATGTTGGGTTTTGGGTCTCCGGTCTTGCGGCTTATCAGTGTCTCACTTGCTGTAATCAGCCTCGTAACGAGAATGTGCGGAATTTGGCCCTCGAAAAATTTAATAATGCCTACGGAATTTAATTCAGCCGAGCTTCGCAATATTTAAGATATTTTTTTCATCAAGTGGGGGCTGTATGTAATATAACTGATGTAATAAAAATTATAAATGGATATTAAAATAATAATAACATATATGTACTTGTAAATGCAACAGCAAGAGTATGTTCTCGAATTGAGTTTGCAAGAGGGAACATTTTTATTCGATTTTATGAAAAAAAAGTTTTGTTTCATTTAAAACAAATGGTTCTGTAATTAAAACCATTGTTTTAATGATAAATGGGCCTTAAAACAAAGTCACAAAAGATAAATAAAAACAAGAGTATATTGTAGACCTAGGCGGCAAAGTGATAATTTTCCAGGCTGACAATAAAGATTACATTTCGTTCAAATAGAACCTGATTTATCTTCCCACGCGCTACACTACCAGACAAGCAAAATTACGAAACTACGCACAACTTACTGTATTTTGAAAATGAAATTTAGAACATTAAAATAATAAAACAAAAATGATTTTAAAAGTGAATCGTAGAAAAAATTATGTGTATAACTATGGAGGAAAGTCTTTTTCTCTCGCTTAGATGATTACTATTAAACTTCATCGTGTTTTTTGAGTGCGTTTTTTTTCGACACTTTTGCTGTTTAAACTTCTTGATATGTGAGTTGGCTTGTCCCTTACCTGGGAACACTTTGTACACGTCGATATCGGGAAAACTGGTGGAAACTGGTAATCAAATGTGTATTACATACATAAACGACGAGCCATGAATAATTTATTACTCCAGCGGTAGTTAGTTATCTTTAATTGGCTGCTTCAGATAGGTGCTAATTGATATTATAGGATAATTAACTGCGTTACTATAAAGTGTAATATCATAAACGCCAATACAATAATAATAATGATAATAATAATTTATTGATGTTTCTGACACTAGTAGGTATGTCTTACATAGGTCAAATTAAATTACACATCGAAAACAAATCAAAACGGTCATAGAAGTAATACAGGGTGTCTCTAAATTACGTGAACATGGCTTAACCATAGATTACTGGGATCAAAAAAGGTAATGTCTACATAATTTAGAGACACCCTGTATACAAGGTTGATTTTGATAATTATGGCTCTTCAACACATCGACGAATTCGTTCTTAAATGGAACAAGCGACAATATACAAATTTTACAAGAGAAAACCAAAATCGATTATTAAACGTTTGAATAACATTGGAACAAAACAACAACAACAACAACACAAAACTTATGTAATTATTAACTGCACACTTTCGTATAAAAAGGAACAAGCGACAATATACAAATTATACAAGAGAACCCAAAAATCGATTATTAAACGATTGAATAACATTGGAACGAAACAACAACAACAACAACACAAAACTTTTGGAATTATTAACTACACATCGACGCATTCGTTTTAAAAAGAAACAAGCGACAATATACAAATTTTGCAAGAGAAAACCAAAATCGATTATTAAACGTTTGAATAACATTCTAACAATACAACAACAACAACACAAAACTTTTGTAAATTTTAACTACATATCGACCCATTCGTTTTAAAAAGGAACAAGCGACAATATACAAATTTTACGAGAGAAAACCAAAATCGATTATTAAACGTTTGAATAAAATTGGAACAAAACAACAACAACAACAACAACACAAAACTTTTGTAATTGTTAACTACACATCGACGCATTCGTTTTAAAAAGGAACAAGCGACCATATACAAATTTTACAAGAAAAAACCAAAATCGATTATTAAACGTTTGAATAAGATTGGAACAAAACAACAACAACACAAAACTTTTGTATTTATTAACTACACATTGACGCATTCGTTTTCAAAACGAACAAGCGACAATTGACAAATATTACAAGAGAAAACCAAAATCGATAATTAAACGTTTGAATAACAATGGAACAAACAACAACAACAACAACAACATCAACAACACCAAACTTTTGTAATTATTAACTACACATCGACGCATTCGTTTTAAAAAGGAACGTTTGAATAACATTGGAACAAAACAACAACAATAACAACAACAGCAGTAACAACAGCAGCAATAACAACAACAGCAACAACACAAAACTTTTGTAATTTTCTGTCACTTATACCGTTATTTAATGGAGTTATTTGGATTCTATGGAACATTTAATGCAGTACAAATGTGAAAATCAAAAACTGGGTTTTTGGCGCCCAATGAACAATGATCACATTTGCATTGTGTTTCTTCAAAAACTATCAAATTTGAAAATAATTTGTTGTATTTAAACGGGTTTTCTTCAAAAGCTTTTATATCTCAAGGACAATTATTAAATTTGTATGTCTTTCTTTAAACAGTCAAATTCTCAAAGTTATTATTAAATCTAAACTGCTTTTCTTCAAAAACTGTCATATTTCAAGAGCAATTGTTATATTTGAAGTGTTATTCTTCAAATACTATCATATTTCAAGGACAATTAGTAAATTTGAAGTGTCTTTCCTCAAAAACTATAAAATTTTAAAAGCAACTAACATATATGCACTGTGTTTCTTCAAAAATTGTCAAATTTGAAGAGTAATTATCAAATCAGAACGGTTTTTCTTTAAAAACTGTCATATTTCAAAAACCATTATCAAAGTTGAACTGTCTTTCATCAAAAACTTTAAAATTTCAAGGGCAATTATCATATTTGAATGATTTTTCTTTATCATGTAGTCATATATTTTGCCTTGTGTAAACATGAAAGTGTAATAACAGCAATAAATTATCAATCTATCTATATTTCTTTAAACACTGTAAATTTTCAAGAGTAATTGTTATATTTGCACTGTTATTCTTCAAATACTATCATATTTCAAGCACAATACTAAATTTGAAGTGTCTTTCTTCAAGAACTATAAAATTTTAAAAGCAATTAACACATATGCACTGTGTTTCTTCAAAAATTGTCAAATTTGAAGAGTAATTATCAAATCAGAACTGTTTTTCTTTAAAAAGTGTCACATTTCAAGACCATTATCAAAGTTGAACTGTCTTTCATCAAAAACTTTAAAATTTCAAGGGCAATTATCATATTTGAACGGTTTTTCTTTATCATAAAGTCATATATTCTGCCTTGTGTAAACGCGAAAGTGTAATAACAGCAATAAATTATCAATTTATCTATCTTTCTTAAAAAACTGTCAATTTTCAAGAGTAATTGTTATATTTGAACTGTTATTCTTCAAATACTATCATATTTCAAAGACAATATTAAATTTGAAGTGTCTTTCTTCAAAAACTAAAAATTTTAAAAGCAATTAACACATATGCACTGTGTTTCTTCAAAGACTGTCAAATTTGAAGAGTAATTATCAAATCAGAACTGTTTTTCTTTAAAAACTGTCATATTTCAAGAACCATTATCAAAGTTGAACTGTCTTTCATCAAAAACTTTTAAATTTCAAGGGCAATTATCATATTTGAACGGTTTTTCTTTATGGTTTGGTCATATATTCTGCCTTGTGTAAACATGAAAGTGCAATGACAGCAATAAATTATCAATCTATCTATCTTTCTTTAAAAACTGTCAATTTTCAAGACAAATTGTTATATTTGAACTGTTATTCTTCAAATACTCTCATATTTCAAAGACAATAGTAAATTTGAAGTGTCTTTCTTCAAAAACTATAAAAATTTAAAAGCAATTAACACATATGCACTGTGTTTCTTCAAAAACTGTCAAATTTGAAGAGTAATTATCAACTCAGAACTGTTTTTCTTTAAAAACTGTCATATTTCAAGAACCATTATCAAAGTTGAACTGTCTTTCATCAAAAACTTTAAAATTTCAAGGGTAATAATCATATTTGAACGGTTTTTCTTTATCGTATGGTCATATATTCTACCTTGTGTAAACATGAAAGTGTTATAACAGCAATAAAATATCAATCTATGTATCTTTCTTTAAAAACTGTCAATTATCAAGAGTAATTATCAAATCAGAACTGGTTTTCTTCAAAAACTGTAATTTTCCAAAGACAGTATCACATTTGAATCGTCTTTTTTCAAAAACTGTTAAATTCCAAAAGTAATTATCAAATCTGAATTGTTTTTCTTCAAAAAATGTTATAATACAAGATAAATGATTACCTATGTATATGCCTATTGTACCTACTATGTACCTACAGTAAAATTAAAATTTGTACCTACTATGTTTCTTAAAAACTATCAAATTTTAAGATCAATTGTCATATTTTAACTAGGTATTTATCTTCAAATGCAATCACATTTCAAGAACAATTTCAAATTTCAACTGTCTTTCTTCAAAAGCTGTTAAATCCAAAAGTAATTATCAAATCTCAACTGTTTTCTTCAAAAATTGTCATATTTCAAAGATAATTATCAAATTCGAACTTTATTTCTTCAAAACCTATCAAATTTCAAAAGCAATTATTATATTGTAGATCAATTGTTATGTTTGAACTGTTTTTTTTTTCTTCAAAAACTATCATATTTCAAGGACAATTATTAAATTTAAACCGTCTATCTTCAAAAACCGAAAGATTTTAAGAGCAGTAATCACATTTGTACTCTCTTCATAAACCGTCAAATTTTAAGATCAATATGCACACGTATATTTTTGAAAAGAGAATTATTTCGCAGTCTTTGTAGAATCGAAATAATTTATTTTTTCTTCAAACGTTAGAAAATCATGTCATTATTTAACTCACTTGACTGTGGAAAAATGTCACATTTTCGCCAGCGGAAGTTTTACTTTTCCTTTTCCAGTCGGCGGAAGGGAAAGTGTTGTCATGGCAACATTAAACAAACAACGCCAAGCAATACTATTAATGTCATCATATAACAATTAAATATATCAGTGTTTAGCAATTTTTTTCCTATTTTCTGGTAGATATACTGCTTTCACTAATAATAGATTAAACCTATGAATGGTTTCTTCAACAAATATTATCACTGTCACTGTCAGATGCTGAAATAGTTTCTATCAAGAAAACAAAAAGCCATACGATGCATTCTTTGATATTAAATTTATTTGTAATGATTATATATAAAAATTACGATTTTTCGTATTTTGCAGTACGTTTAAAGAAAAAATGGTATATTTCACTTGTAGGCGAAGTGACTTTTCGTGGCTTGCCTTCTATTACGCGCCTCACTTCAATCGGCGCGTAAACTCAGGCGCGCCATGAAAAGCCTCACTTCTCCTCCACGTAAAATAATATACTATTGCTGTTTAGATCTAAAACTTATTCGTGATATTTACTGATGGTCAACAAAATGCAGGGCTACTTTATACCCGCCGAGTCCATTTCCTGGCGCAACATTACAATCCGGAACGGAATAAGTATCTCTTCCTCCGCGAACCATTTCCCACCATTCCCATTAAAGCTTTGACCCAATCGCAGCGGCACAAAAAGTATCGATCGCAATTACTCTCCGACTCTAACTCAAGGCGGCCTTGTTATAACTTCCACGGCCCAACAATAACGGGAAGAAATGTCTGCAAATTTTTCAGCAGGCGACAGCCCTCTGTATCCGCAATCCAGTTCGTTATCCCGTTGGCCATTAGCGAGACAAACACGACTGAGGAGAGAAAAAATCCAGAAAAAATCCACAAAGATTCCGGCAGGGATTTATGATGACTTATGGGACGGAATAACATGTATACAATTTGTACCCACAAATCAATTGTGGAAGATGAATGATTAGATAGATAGATCTATCTAATCTTTGATTACAGATCTTTGATGATGGATTATCAAAGAATCAAATTTTAGAAAAATAAACCTCGAAGTGGTCAATTAGTACTTTTGAAAGACTCTTGCCCATTCTGTTCGTGCCTACTTTTGAAAAACCCTTCCCCATTCTGTTCTTGCCTAGAGCTAATCAATTTTAGACAGGCTATAGTTGTACGTAAACTTTGATGATAAATCTTTGATGATGGATTATCTAAGAATCAAATTTTGGAAAAATAAACCTCGCAGTGGTCAATTAGCACTTTTGAAAGACTCTTGCCCATTCTGTTCGCGCCTAGACCTAATCAATTTTAGACAGACTATAGATCTATCTAAACTTTGATGATAGATACTTGATGTAGGATTATCAAAGAGTAAAATTTTAGAAAAATAAACCTCGAAGTGGACAATTAGTACTTTTGAAAGCCTCTTGCCCATTCTGTTCGTGCCTACTCTTGAAAAACCCTTCCCCATTCTGTCCGTGCCTAGAGCTAATCAATTTTAAACAGGCTATAGTTGTATCTAAACTTTGAAGATAGATCTTTGATGATGGATTACCAAAGTATTAAATTATTGAAAAATAAACCTCGCAGTGGTGCATTAGTACTTTGGAAAGACTCTTGCCCATTCTGTTCGCGCCTAAACCTAATCAATTTTAGACAGACTATAGATCTATCTAAACTTTGATGATAGATATTTGATGTTAGATTATCAAAAGGTAAAATTTTAGAAAAATAAACCTCGAAGTGGACAATTAGTACTTTTGAAAGCCTCTTGCCCATTCTGTTCGTGCCTACTCTTGAAAAACCCTTCCCCATTCTGTCCGTGCCTAGAGCTAATCAATTTTAGACAGGCTATAGTTGTACCTAAACTTTGATGATAGATCTTTGATGATGGATTATCAAAGAATCAAATTTTTGAAAAACAAACCTCGCAGTGGTGTATTAGTACTTTTGAAAGACTCTTGCCCATTCTGTTTGCGCCTAGACCTAATCAATTTTAGACAGACTATAGATCAATCCAAACTTTGATGATAGATATTTGATGTTGGATTATCAAAGAGTAAAATTTTAGAAAAATAAACCTCGAAGTGGTCAATTAGTCCTTTTAAAAGACGCTTGCCCATTCTGTTCGTGCCTACTTTTGAAAAACCCTTCCCCAATCTGTTCGTGCCTAGAGCTAATCAATTTTAGATAGGCTATAGTTGTATCTAAACTTTGATGATGGATCTTTGATGATGGATTATCAAAGAATCAAATTTTTGAAAAATAAACCTCGCAGTGGTGAATTACTACTTTTGAAAGACTGTTGCCCATTCTGTTCGCGCCTAGACCTAATCAAATTTAGACAGACTATAGATCTATCTAAACTTTGATGATAGATATTTGATGTTGGATAATCAAAGAGTAAAATTAAAAAAAAATAAACCTCGAAGTTGTCAATTAGTACTTTTAAAAGACGCTTGCCCATTCTGTTCGTGCCTACTTTTGAAAAACCCTTCCCCATTCTGTTCGTGCCTAGAGCTGATCAATTTTAGACAGGCTATAGTTGTATCTAAACTTTGATGATTGATCTTTGATGATATTATCAAAGAATCAAATTTTTGAAAAATAAACCTCGCAGTGGTGAATTAGTACTTTTGAAGGACTGTTACCCATTCTGTTCGCGCCTAGACCTAATCAATTTTAGACAGACTATAGATCTATCTAAACTTTGATGATAGATACTTGATGTAGGATTATCAAAGAGTAAAATTTTAGAAAAATAAACCTCGAAGTGGTCAATTAGTACTTTTGAAAGACTCTTGCCCATTCTGTTCGTGCCTACTTTTGAAAAACCCTTCCCCATTGTGTCCGTGCCTAGAGCTAATCAATTTTAGACAGGCTATAGTTGTACCTAAACTTTGATGATAGATCTTTGATGATGGATTATCAAAGAATCAAATTTTTGAAAAATAAACCTCGCAGTGGTCTATTAGTACTTTTGAAAGACTCTTGCCCATTCTGTTCGCGCCTAGACCTAATCAATTTTAGACAGACTATAGATCTATCTAAACTTTGATGATAGATATTTGATGTTGGATTATCAAAGAGTAAAATTTTAGAAAAATAAACCTCGCAGTGGTCAATTAGTCCTTTTGAAAGACTCTTGTTCATTCTGTTCGTGCCTACTTTTGAAAAAACCTTCCTCATTCTGTTCATGCCTAGAGCTAATCAATTTTAGACAGGCTATAGTTGTATCTTAACTTTGATGATAGATCTTTGATGGTGGATTATCAAAGAATCAAATTTTTGAAAAATAAACCTCGCAGTGGTGAATTAGTACTATAGAAAGACTCTTGCCCATTCTGTTCGCGCCTAGAGCTAATCAATTTTAGACAGACTATAGATATATCTAAACTTCGATGATAGATATTTGATGTTGGATTATCAAGAAGTAAGATTTTAAAAAAATAAACCTCGAAGTGGTCAATTAGTACTTTTGAAAGACTCTTGCCCATTCTGTTCGTGCCTACTTTTGAAAAACCTTTCCCCATTCTGTTCGTGCCTAGAGCTAATCAATTTTAGACAGGCTATAGTTGTACCTAAACTTTGATGATAGATCTTTGATGATGGATTATCAAAGAATCAAATTTTTGAAAAATAAACCTCGCAGTGGTGTATTAGTACTATTGAAAGACTCTTGCCCTTTCTGTTCGCGCCTAGACCTAATCAAATTTAGACAGACTATAGATCTATCTAAACTTTGATGATAGATATTTGATGTTGGATTATCAAAGAGTAAAATTTTAGAAAAATAAACATCGAAGAGGTCAATTAGTACTTTTGAAAGACTCTTGCCCATTCTGTTCGTGTCTACTTTTGAAAAACCTTTCCCATTCTGTTCGTGCCTAGAGCTAATCAATTTTAGACAGGCTATAGTTGTATCTAAACTTTGATGATAGATCTTTGATGATGGATTATCAAAGAATAAAATTTTTGAAAAATAAACCTCGCAGTGGTCTATTAGTACTTTTGAAAGACTCTTGCCCATTCTGTTCGCGCCTAGACCTAATCAATTTTAGACAGACTATAGATTTATCTAAACTTTGATGATAGATATTTGATGTTGGATTATCAAAGAGTAAAATTTTAGAAAAATAAACCTCGAAGTGGTCAATTAGTCCTTTTGAAAGACTCTTGCTCATTCTGTTCGTGCCTACTTTTGAAAAACCCTTCCCCATTCTGTTCGTGCCTAGAGCTAATCAATTTTAGACAGGCTATAGTTGTATGTAAACTTTGATGATACATCTTTGATGATGGATTATCAAAGAATCAAATTTTGGAAAAATAAAACTCGCAGTGGTCTATTAGTACTTTTGAAAGACTCTTGCCCATTCTGTTCGCGCCTAGACCTAATCAATATTAGACAGACTATAGATCTATCTAAACTTTGATGATAGATATTTGATGTTGGATTATCAAAGAGTAAAATTTTAGAAAAATAAACCTCGAAGAGGTCAATTAGTACTTTTGAAAGACTCTTGCCCATTCTGTTCGTGCCTACTTTTGAAAGACCCTTCCCCATTCTGTTCGTGCTTAGAGCTAATCAATTTTAGACAGGCTATAGTTGTATCTAAACTTTGATGATAGATCTTTGATGATGGATTATCAAAGAATCAAATTTTTGAAAAATAAACATCGCAGTGGTGAATTAGTACTTTTGAAGGACTGTTGCCCATTCTGTTCGCGCCTAGACCTAATCAATTTTAGACAGACTATAGATTTATCTAAACTTTGATGATAGATATTTGATGTTGGATTATCAAAGAGTAAAATTTTAGAAAAATAAACCTCGAAGTGGTCAATTAGTCCTTTTGAAAGACTCTTGCTCATTCTGTTCGTGCCTACTTTTGAAAAACCCTTCCCCATTCTGTTCGTGCCTAGAGCTAATCAATTTTAGACAGGCTATAGTTGTATCTAAACTTTGATGATAGATCTTTGATGATGGATAATCAAAGGGTAAAATTTAAAAAAAATGAACCTCGAAGTGGTCAATTAGTACTTTTGAAAGACTCTTGCCCATTCTGTTCGTGTCAACTTTTGAAAAACCTTTCCCCATTCTGTATAAGAGCTAGAGCTAGAGCTAATCAATTTTAGACAGGCTATAGTTGTATCTAAACTTTGATGATAGATCTTTGATGATGGATTATCAAAGAATCAAATTTTTGAAAAATAAACCTCGCAGTGGTCTATTAGTACTTTTGAAAGACTCTTGCCCATTCTGTTCGCGCCTAGACCTAATCAATTTTAGACAGACTATAGATTTATCTAAACTTTGATGATAGATATTTGATGTTGGATTATCAAAGAGTAAAATTTTAGAAAAATAAACCTCGAAGTGGTCAATTAGTCCTTTTGAAAGACTCTTGCTCATTCTGTTCGTGCCTACTTTTGAAAAACCCTTCCCCATTCTGTTCGTGCCTAGAGCTAATCAATTTTAGACAGGCTATAGTTGTATCTAAACTTTGATGATAGATCTTTGATGATGGATTACCAAAGTATTAAATTATTGAAAAATAAACCTCGCAGTGGTGCATTAGTACTTTGGAAAGACTCTTGCCCATTCTGTTCGCGCCTAAACCTAATCAATTTTAGACAGACTATAGATCTATCTAAACTTTGATGATAGATATTTGATGTTGGATTATCAAAGAGTAAAATTTTAGAAAAATAAACCCCGAAGAGGTCAATTAGTACTTTTGAAAGACTCTTGCCCATTCTGTTCGTGCCTACTTTTGAAAGACCCTTCCCCATTCTGTTCGTGCTTAGAGCTAATCAATTTTAGACAGGCTATAGTTGTATCTAAACTTTGATGATAGATCTTTGATGATGGATTATCAAAGAATCAAATTTTTGAAAAATAAACATCGCAGTGGTGAATTAGTACTTTTGAAGGACTGTTGCCCATTCTGTTCGCGCCTAGACCTAATCAATTTTAGACAGACTATAGATTTATCTAAACTTTGATGATAGATATTTGATGTTGGATTATCAAAGAGTAAAATTTTAGAAAAATAAACCTCGAAGTGGTCAATTAGTCCTTTTGAAAGACTCTTGCTCATTCTGTTCGTGCCTACTTTTGAAAAACCCTTCCCCATTCTGTTCGTGCCTAGAGCTAATCAATTTTAGACAGGCTATAGTTGTATCTAAACTTTGATGATAGATCTTTGATGATGGATTATCAAAGAATCAAATTTTTGAAAAATAAACCTCGCAGTGGTCTATTAGTACTTTTGAAAGACTCTTGCCCATTCTGTTCGCGCCTAGACCTAATCAATTTTAGACAGACTATAGATTTATCTAAACTTTGATGATAGATATTTGATGTTGGATTATCAAAGAGTAAAATTTTAGAAAAATAAACCTCGAAGTTGTCAATTAGTACTTTTGAAAGACCCTTGCCCATTCTGTTCGTGCCTACTTTTGAAAAACCCTTCCCCATTCCGTTCGTGCCTAGAGCCAATCAATTTTAAACAGGCTATAGTTGTATCTAAACTTTGATGATAGATCTTTGATGGTGGATTATCAAAGAATCAAATTTTTGAAAAATAAACCTCGCAGTGGTGAATTAGAACTTTTGAAAGACTCTTGCCCATTCTGTTCGCGCCTAGACCTGATCAATTTTAGACAGACAATAGATCTATCTAAACTTTGATGATAGATATTTGATGTTGGATTATCAAAGAGTAAAATTTTAGAAAAATAAACCTCGAAGTTGTCAATTAGTACTTTTGAAAGACTCTTGCCCATTCTGTTCGTGTCAACTTTTGAAAAACCTTTCCCCATTCTGTATAAGAGCTAGAGCTAGAGCTAATCAATTTTAGACAGGCTATAGTTGTATCTAAACTTTGATGATAGATCTTTGATGATGGATTATCAAAGAATCAAATTTTTGAAAAATAAACCTCGCAGTGGTCTATTAGTACTTTTGAAAGACTCTTGCCCATTCTGTTCGCGCCTAGACCTAATCAATTTTAGACAGACTATAGATTTATCTAAACTTTGATGATAGATATTTGATGTTGGATTATCAAAGAGTAAAATTTTAGAAAAATAAACCTCGAAGTGGTCAATTAGTCCTTTTGAAAGACTCTTGCTCATTCTGTTCGTGCCTACTTTTGAAAAACCCTTCCCCATTCTGTTCGTGCCTAGAGCTAATCAATTTTAGACAGGCTATAGTTGTATCTAAACTTTGATGATAGATCTTTGATGATGGATTATCAAAGAATCAAATTTTTGAAAAATAAACCTCGCAGTGGTCTATTAGTACTTTTGAAAGACTCTTGCCCATTCTGTTCGCGCCTAGACCTAATCAATTTTAGACAGACTATAGATTTATCTAAACTTTGATGATAGATATTTGATGTTGGATTATCAAAGAGTAAAATTTTAGAAAAATAAACCTCGAAGTTGTCAATTAGTACTTTTGAAAGACCCTTGCCCATTCTGTTCGTGCCTACTTTTGAAAAACCCTTCCCCATTCCGTTCGTGCCTAGAGCCAATCAATTTTAAACAGGCTATAGTTGTATCTAAACTTTGATGATAGATCTTTGATGGTGGATTATCAAAGAATCAAATTTTTGAAAAATAAACCTCGCAGTGGTGAATTAGAACTTTTGAAAGACTCTTGCCCATTCTGTTCGCGCCTAGACCTGATCAATTTTAGACAGACAATAGATCTATCTAAACTTTGATGATAGATATTTGATGTTGGATTATCAAAGAGTAAAATTTTAGAAAAATAAACCTCGAAGTTGTCAATTAGTACTTTTGAAAGACTCTTGCCCATTCTGTTCGTGCCTACTTTTGAAAAACCCTTCCCCATTCTGTCCGTGCCTAGACCTAATCAAATTTAGACAGACTATAGATCTATCTAAACTTTGATGATAGATCTTTGATGATGGATTATCAAATAGTAAAATTTCAGAAAAATGAACCTCGAAGTGGTCAATAAGTACTTTTGAAAGACTCTTGCCCATTCTGTTCGTGCCTACTTTTGAAAAACCTTTCCCCATTCTGTTCGTGCCTAGAGCTAATCAATTTTAGACAGGCTATAGTTGCATCTAAACTGTGATGATAGATCTTTGATGATGGATTATCAAAGAATCAAATTTTTGAAAAATAAACTTCGCAGTGGTGAATTAGTACTTTTGAAAGACTCTTGCCCATTCTGTTCGTGCCTAGACCTAATCAATTTTAGACAGACTATAGATCTATCTAAACTTTGATGATAGATATTGGATGTTGGATTATCAAAGAGTAAAATTTTAGAAAAATAAACCTCGAAGTGGTAAATTAGTACTTTTGAAAGACTCTTGCCCATTCTGTTCGTGCCTACTTTTGAAAAACCCTTCCCCATACTGTTCGTGCCTAGAGCTAATCAATTTTAGACAGGCTATAGTTGTATCTGAACTTTGATGATAGATCTTTGATGATGGATTATGTGATTTTCCTTATATCCTTTGAATTTGATGAATGACTCTCTTGTAAAATGGGTCTTGGAAATAAGACATATGTTTTCTATATCTAGGACTGCTTGCAATTCTTGTTGGTGTTGCAAGAGTCCATTGGCATTCAATTGTTATTAATGATTTTTAATTAGCAATAAACAAAATTCTTGATGATTGTTTTAAATACTAGAAGTTTGTTTTAGTACGTAATAAAGTTGTCAGTTTATATATTTTAGAGTGAATTTATGAGGAAAGTGGTTCTGCGGATTAGTCGCGGCGCTTTGTGCCGCATTCGCCCTGCAGTGTACGCAACGGCCAACTAGGCAGGACCGGGGGGATAGTAATCGCGTGACGTCACGGCGTCCCGACGATCAATGAAATCTCGAGAGCGCCGGCACCTGTAAATGCCGAGACACATCCCTTCAAGCTCGACGCCGCAGTGGAATACTAATATATGGACCAAACCGGAGTGGAATTATTAAGGCAGACACACTTCCAGCTGGACTTGATGGACGCCCTCAGCCCTCAGCCCTCAGCAGCCCGAAGAAAAACCTCCGTTCTGAATGGTAATGTGGGAATGAGGGGAATGGGCTAACAAGCCCGGCGTTATTAAACAACCTCAACGCTCTCAGACCCCTTGAGGGGCTTCCACGTGCAACTTTTCCGGTGAAATGAACGTTTCATTTCTCTCCTCCTTTGCCCAACTTCCTCAGTTTACAAGAAGTCCCTCGCAGCGAGTGGAGATACTCCATCCATTTCCTCGCCGTTATTCTGCTCACATATACCCTTCCCAGAGCCTTAAACTCCGAGGGCCAATCAATTTCAGTCGGACCATCTCAAATCAATATTTTTCATTGCTGAAGACACCCACACGCCTACTCATAACCAAGGCGCGGATTTCTAGGTATTATGCTATACATCAGTTTTAATAGCAGACCAAAATGACCTCGTATCTATACGAATTTCAGCAAATGAAGTAACGTGACAATTTTTTTGTGCTTTTATGCATATTTTCAGTTTTTAAGCTTATAATTGCTTTAATGCATATGTCCTTATTTTTTGTGCTTATTTGCTTGTTTCTCAATTTTATAGCATATAATTTATATTAGCTAGGAATATATTTTGTTGCACATTATTGTAATGAGAATTCAGTATTAATATTACTCCGTTACGTCTAGAGTGCTTGGTTATCACAAAATCATCAACAAAGCGACGTGCGTACGTGATATTTGGTAAACAAAGCTTGATTATTTCGGGGATTACCCTATTTTTACGTGCATAGAACGCATCTGGGGGCAAGTGTGCAATCAATTCAGTCCGATTTATCTCTATCTTCAGTGCGTTGTGCTTGTGCCTTGTGTGTATTACGTGTTTATAAGTTTTCTTGTATAAAATGCCGAAAGTAAAACCTTCCGACGATGAATGGATACGTGGACATTCTGAATTAAAATATGTGAGCGGCAAATTAATTTGCAGCGCTTGTATCAAACCGGTAAGTTTTATTTTGTGTGGCTATTGGCATAGGTACAAGCATGTATTATGTTATAGATTAACTGCGAGAAAAACATAACCCAACATATCAAAACAACAGTTCACTTGGAAAATTAAGAAAAACACAAATCTGCAAGCAGTACCCTGAGTACCCAGCAAACTATTTCCGAGTGTTTTGCGAGTTCTTCTACACAGAATGAAAAGGAATTTTACTTTGATTTATGCAATACGATGGTATTTTCTAATATTACGTTAAAAAAACTAGATAATAGTATGTTTAAATCTTTTTTACAAAAAATACACCGGTAGACATATTCCTGCCGAATCAACCATTCGCTAAAACTATGTCGAGCAAGTATATAAACACACTATTCCATCACCCTTCCATCACCCACCCACAACAACACCATCCTTCCATCACCCACCCACAACAACACCTTACTTCCATCACCCACCCACAACAACACCATCCTTCCATCACCCACCCACAACAACACCATCCTTCCATCACCCACCTACAACAACACCATCCTTCCATCACCCACCCACAACAACACCATCCTTCCATCACCCACCTATTGCTACACCACTGCCATCCAAGCGAATTCCTGCACAGTATCCTTTATCAAATCAAGTTTTACAAAGTTTTACTTCTCATCAACCACCAAAAAATCTATAATTAGCCATATATTATGCATTCTTGGGGGTTGCTCTGCATCCTTAGGGCAGCTTATATTTTAGATAAGACCGTTGCCGTCGGTGCCTGAATGGCTTAGAATGTTCGGCAGTTCTGTACGAAACGAGCGGAGCTTTCAGGGGATAGATTAAACCCCAAATGCCATTCAAAGAGCAGCTGGGAGCCTTTCTGCCGGGCTCAAGGCGGGGATGCGCTTCCCCATATCCTGTTATTTCTTTCAGTACATTTACTCTGCGCTGAATGGGAAGCAACAATCTTATTTACGGGCCTTGCGGATGATTGCAAGAGGTAGTTCTTCTATTCATCATTACAAGATTCTACTTATAAGAGAAAAGTAAAAAGTCGCCTTTGAAAATTTGTATCATCACTTATTTAGTACTAAAACTTTGTCAAATTTTCAGGAAAATTACCTTCAGGTGTACTGAATACAAATCTCATACTAAATGTGGAATTAATAAACTTACAGAAGTTTCAATAATAGGAGACCCATACAAGTCAATCCAGGAAGTTATATCTTTGATTTTCGCGTTTATTTAGTACTGAAACTTTGTCAAATTTTCAGGAGAATTAGCTTCAGGTGTACTAAACACAAATCTATTATAACATATGCAATTAATAAGTTTTCAGAAGTTTCAGTAATAGGGGACCCATACTAATCAATGCAGAAAGTTATATGAATGATTTTCGCACTTATTTAGTACTGAAACTTTGTCAAATTTTCGGAAGATTTAGCTTCAGGTGTACTAAACACAAATCTAATATTAAATATGCAATTATTAAGATTTCAGAAGTTTCAGTAATAGCTAACCCATACTTGTCAATGCAGAAAGTTAAGTGTTTGATTTTCTTCCATATTTATTACTGAAACTTTGTAAAATTTTCAGGAGAATTAGTTTCAGGTGCACTGCATACGAATCTAATATCAAATTTGCAAATAATAAATTTTCAGAAATTTCAGTAATAGCTAACCCATACTTGTCAATGCAGAAAGTTAAGTGTTTGATTTTCTCCCTTATTTAATACTGAAACTTTGTCAAATATTCAGGAGAAGTATGTTCAGGTGTACTGTACACGAATCTAATATCAAATTTGCAAATAATAAATTTTCAGAAATTTCAGTAATAGCTAACCCATACTTGTCAATGCAGGAAGTTAAGTGTTTGATTTTTTGCCTTATTTAATACTGAAACTGTGTCAAATTTTGAGGAAAATTAGTTTCAGGTGTACTGCATACGAATCTAATATCAAATTTGCAAATAATAAGTTTTCAGAAATTTCAGTAATAGCTAACCCATACTTGTCAATGCAGAAAGTTAAGTGTTTGATTTTCTTCCTTATTTATTACTGAAACTCTGTCAAATTTTCAGGAGAATTAGTTTCAGGTGCACTGTGCACGAATCTAATATCAAATTTGCAAATAATAAATTTTCAGAAATTTCAGTAATAGCTAACCCATACTTCTCAATGCAGAAAGTTATATCTTTGATTTTCGCTCTTATTTATTACTGAACCTTTGTCAAATTTTCAGGAGAATTAGTTTCAGGTGCACTGTACACGAATCTAATATCAAATTTGTAAATAATAAATTTTCAGAAATTTCAGTAATAGCTAACACATACTTGTTAATGCAGAAAGTTAAGTGTTTTATTTTCTCCCTTATTTAATACTGAAACTTTGTCAAATTTTCAGGAGAATTAGTTTCAGGTGTACTGCAGCCGAATCTAATATCAAATTTGCAAATAATAAATTTTCAGAAATTTCAGTAATAGCTAACCCATACTTGTCAATGCGGAAAGTTAAGTGTTTCATTTTCTCCCTTATTTAATACTGAAACTTTGTCAAACTTTCAGGAGAATTAGTTTCAGGTGTACTGCATACGAATTTAATATCAAATTTGCAAATAATAAATTTTCAGAAATTTCAGTAATAGCTAACCCATACTTGTCAATGCAGAAAGTTAAGTGTTTGATTTTCTCCCTTATTTAATACTGAAACATTGTCAAATTTTCAGGAGAATTAGTTTCAGGTGTACTGTAGACGAATCTAATATCAAATTTGTAAATAATAAATTTTCAGAAATTTCAGTAATAGCTAACACATACTTGTTAATGCAGAAAGTTAAGTGTTTGATTTTCTCCCTTATTTAATACTGAAACTTTGTCAAATTTTCAGGAGAATTAGTTTCAGGTGCACTGTACACGAATCTAAATCAAATTTGCAAATAATAAATTTTCAGAAATTTCAGTAATAGCTAACCCATACTTGTCAATGCAGAAAGTTAAGTGTTTGATTTTCTTCCTTATTTATTACTGAAACTTTGTCAAATTTTCAGGAGAATTAGTTTCAGGTGCACTGTACACAATTCTAATATCAAATTTGTAAATAATAAATTTTCAGAAATTTCAGTAATAGCTAACCCATACTTGTCAATGCAGAAAGTTAAGTGTTTGATTTTCTTCCTTATTTATTACTGAAACTCTGTCAAATTTTCAGGAGAATTAGTTTCAGGTGCACTGTGCACGAATCTACTATCAAATTTGCAAATAATAAATTTTCAGGAATTTCAGTAATAGCTAACCCATACTTGTCAATGCAGAAAGTTAAGTGTTTGATTTTCTCCATTATTTATTACTGAAACTTTGTCAAATTTTCAGGAGAATTAGTTTCAGGTGCACTGTACACAATTCTAATATCAAATTTGTAAATAATAAATTTTCAGAAATTTCAGTAATAGCTAACCCATACTTGTCAATGCAGAAAGATAAGTGTTTGATTTTCTCCCTTAATTAATACTGAAACTTTGTCAAATTTTCAGGAAAATTAGTTTCAGGTGCACTGTACACGAATCTAATATCAAATTTGCAAATAATAAATTTTCTGAAATTTCAGTAATAGCTAACCCATACTTGTCAATGCAGAAAGTTAAGTGTTTGATTTTCTCCCTTATTTAATACTGAAACTTTGTCAAACTTTCAGGAGAATTAGTTTCAGGTGTACTGCATACGAATCTAATATCATATTTGCATAAAATAAATTTTCAGAAATTTCAGTAATAGCTAACCCATACTTGTCAATGCAGAAAGTTAAGTGTTTGATTTTCTCCCTTATTTAATACTGAAACTTTGTCAAACTTTCAGGAGAATTAGTTTCAGGTGTACTGCATACGAATCTAATATCAAATTTGCAAAAAATAAATTTTCAGAAATTTCAGTAATAGCTAACCCATACTTGTCAATGCAGAAAGTTAAGTGTTTCATTTTCTCCCATATTTAATACTGAAACTTTGTCAAACTTTCAGGAGAATTAGTTTCAGGTGTACTGCATACGAATTTAATATCAAATTTGCAAATAATAAATATTCAGAAATTTCAGTAATAGCTAACCCATACTTGTCAATGCAGAAAGTTAAGTGTTTGATTTTCTACCTTATTTATTACTGAAACTTTGTCAAATTTTCAGGAGAATTAGTTTCAGGTGTACTGCATACGAATCTAATATCAAATTTGCAAATAATAAATTTTCAGAAATTTCAGTAATAGCTAACCCATACTTGTCAATGCAAAAAGTTAAGTGTTTGATTTTCTCCCTTATTTAATACTGAAACTTTGTCAAATATTCAGGAGAAGTATGTTCAGGTGTACTGTACACGAATCTAATATCAAATTTGCAAATAATAAATTTTCAGAAATTTCAGTAATAGCTAACCCATACTTGTCAATGCAGAAAGTTAAGTGTTTCATTTTCTCCCATATTTAATACTGAAACTTTGTCAAACTTTCAGGAGAATTAGTTTCAGGTGTACTGCATACGAATTTAATATCAAATTTGCAAATAATAAATATTCAGAAATTTCAGTAATAGCTAACCCATACTTGTCAATGCAGAAAGTTAAGTGTTTGATTTTCTACCTTATTTATTACTGAAACTTTGTCAAATTTTCAGGAGAATTAGTTTCAGGTGTACTGCATACGAATCTAATATCAAATTTGCAAATAATAAATTTTCAGAAATTTCAGTAATAGCTAACCCATACTTGTCAATGCAGAAAGTTACGTGTTTGATTTTCTCTCTTATTTAATACTGAAACTTTGTCAAATTTTCAAGAGAATTAGTTTCAGGTGTACTGCATAGGAATCTAATATCAAATTTGCAAATAATAAATTTTCAGAAATTTCAGTAATAGCTAACCCATACTTGTCAATGCAGAAAGTTACGTGTTTGATTTTCTCTCTTATTTAATACTGAAACTTTGTCAAATTTTCAGGAGAATTAGTTTCAGGTGCACTGTACACGAATCTAATATCAAATTTGCAAATAATAAATTTTCAGAAATTTCAGTAATAGCTAACCCATACTTGTCAATGCAGAAAGTTAAGTGTTTGATTTTCTCCCTTATTAAATGCTGAAACTTTGTCAAACTTTCAGGAGAATTAGTTTCAGGTGTACTGTATACGAATCTAATATCAAATTTGCAAATAATAAATTTTCAGAAATTTCAGTAATAGCTATCCCATACTTGTCAATGCAGAAAGTTAAATGTTTGATTTTCTCCCATATTTAATACTGAAACTTTGTCAAACTTTCAGGAGAACTAGTTGCAGGTGTACTGCATACGAATTTAATATCAAATTTGCAAATAATAAATTTTCAGAAATTTCAGTAATAGCTAACCCATACTTGTCAATGCAGAAAGATAAGTGTTTGATTTTCTCCCTTAATTAATACTGAAACTTTGTCAAATTTTCAGGAAAATTAGTTTCAGGTGCACTGTACACGAATCTAATATCAAATTTGCAAATAATAAATTTTCTGAAATTTCAGTAATAGCTAACCCATACTTGTCAATGCAGAAAGTTAAGTGTTTGATTTTCTCCCTTATTTAATACTGAAACTTTGTCAAACTTTCAGGAGAATTAGTTTCAGGTGTACTGCATACGAATCTAATATCAAATTTGCATAAAATAAATTTTCAGAAATTTCAGTAATAGCTAACCCATACTTGTCAATGCAGAAAGTTAAGTGTTTGATTTTCTCCCTTATTCAATACTGAAACTTTGTGAAATATTCAGGAGAAGTAGTTTCAGGTGTACTGTACACGAATCTAATATCAAATTTGCAAATAATAACTTTTCAGAAATTTCAGTAATAGCTAACCCATACTTGTCAATGCAGAAAGTTAAGTGTTTGATTTTCTCCCTTATTTATTACTGAAACTTTGTCAAATTTTCAGGAGAATTAGTTTCAGGTGCACTGTACATGAATCTAATATCAAATTTGCAAATAATAAATTTTCAGAAATTTCAGTAATAGCTAACCCATACTTGTCAATGCAGAAAGTTAAGTGTATGATTTTCTCCCTTATTTATTACTGAAATTTTGTCAACTATTCAGGAGAATTAGTTTCAGGTGTACTTAACACAAATCTAATATTAAATATGCAAATAATGAGATTTCAGAAATTTCAGTAATAGCTAACCCATACGTGTCAATGCAGAAAGTTAAGTTTTTGATTTTCTCCCTTATTAATTACTGAAACTTTGTCAAATTTTCAGGACAATTAGTTTCAGGTGCACTATACACGAATCCAATATCAAATTTGCAAATAATAAATTTTCAGAAATTTCAATAATAGCTAACCCATACTTGTCAATGCAGAAAGTTAAGTGTTTGATTTTCTTCCTTATTTATTACTGAAACTTTGTCAAATTTTCAGGAGAATTAGTTTCAGGTGCACTGTACACAATTCTAATATCAAATTTGTAAATAATAAATTTTCAGAAATTTCAGTAATAGCTAACCCATACTTGTCAATGCAGAAAGTTAAGTGTTTGATTTTCTTCCTTATTTATTACTGAAACTCTGTCAAATTTTCAGGAGAATTAGTTTCAGGTGCACTGTGCACGAATCTACTATCAAATTTGGAAATAATAAATTTTCAGGAATTTCAGTAATAGCTAACCCATACTTGTCAATGCAGAAAGTTAAGTGTTTGATTTTCTCCATTATTTATTACTGAAACTTTGTCAAATTTTCAGGAGAATTAGTTTCAGGTGCACTGTACACGAATCTAATATCAAATTTGCAAATAATAAATATTCAGAAATTTCAGCAATAGCTAACCCATACTTGTTAATGCAGAAAGTAATATCTTTGATTTTCTCACTTATTCAGTACTAAAACTTTGTCAAATTTTCAGGAGAATTCGCTTCAGGTGTACAAAACACAAATCTAATATAAGATATGTAATTAATAAGTTTTCAGAAGTTTCAGTAATATCGATTATAACTATATAATTTTGTTTAACACAGAGGTTAATATGTAAAGTTCTAAGGTACATTTAATATATCGTAAGTAGTATATAATAATATGAGGGGCTAAAAATAAAATAAAGGTCACGGTTCATCGAACCGCCATTAACGACACTGTGTAAGCCTTTTATTCGATCCGGTAAGCACACGGCTACTAATACGAAAAGCACAGGATAATGTTAAATGCCAGAGGAAAAAAAATGTGTCGAGTAACGATGCAACATAAATCAATAACATTCGTTATAATATTCATAAACGAAAGTCGTCCAATTATCAATACATGCTCGTTTTTATGGTAGCTCAAGTGGCTATAAAATTCACACCAGCGATAAGAGACAAGAATGCAGTTTATTGCTATTATTGTTTATTATGCAGTAACTTTTGTTTATTTTGTAAGTCAGATGTCATGTAAGCGACGCAGAACAAAGGGTAGTTGCAGTCTTTGCTGCAGTATTTGCAGTTTTGCTGCAGTATTGATACTGAATGATTTTAACATTCTACATACAAAGACGATACAAGTTGCAGTCTGTGAAGCAGTCTGTACAGTATGTGCTGCAGTCATGATGCTGAATGATTTTAAGTTTCTACTTACAAAGACAATACAATTTGCAGTCTTTGGGGCAGTCTTTACAGTCTTTGCTGCAGTATTTACAGTCTTAGCTGCAATCTTTACAGTCTTTGCTGTAGTGTTTGCTGCAGTCTTTACAGTATTTGCTGCAGTCTTTGAACAGTATTGATGCTGAATGATTTTAACATTCTACATACAAAGACAATACAATTTGCAGTCTTTGTGGCAGTCTTTACAGTCTTTGCTGCAGTCTTGATGCTGAATGATTTTAACATTCTACATACAAAGACGATACAATTTGCAGTCTTTGCTGCAGTCTTTAGTCTTTCCTACAGTCTTTACAGTCTTTGCTGCAGTCTTTGCCGCAGTCTTTAAAGTCTTTGCTGCAGTCTTTATAGTATTTGCTGCAGTCTTGATGCTGAATGATTTTAACATTCTACATACAGAGACGATACAATTTGCAGTCTTTGCTGCAGTCTTTACAGTCGCAGTCTTTGCCGCAGTCTTTAAAGTCTTTGCTGCAGTCTTTACAGTATTTGCTGCAGTCTTGTTGCTGAATGATTTTAACATTCTACATACAAAGACGATACAATTTGCGGTCTCTGCTGCAGTCTATACCGTCTTTGCTGCAGTCTTTGCAGTCGCAGTCTTTGCCGCAGTCTTTAAAGTCTTTGCTGTAGTCTTAACAGTATTTGCTGCAGTCTTGATGCTGAATGATTTTAACATTCTACATACAAAGACGATACAATTTGCAGTCTTTGCCGCAGTTTATACAGTCTTTGCTGCAGTCTTTACAGTCGCAGTCTTTGCCGCAGTCTTTAAAGTCTTTGCTGCAGTCTTGATGCTGAATGATTATAAGTTTCTAGATACAAAGGCGATGATACAATTTGATTCGATGTTGGTGATTGGTGTATCTCAGGGGCGCATCCTTTGTCTTCCTGTATGCATCCTTTGCGCATTTATCTTGTTATTGGACGCAGTTACAAAAATAAGTAATAACTGGGAGCGGCGTGGAGGTTGTGAGGCGCGCTCTTTATCACCGTCCCCATTAATTATCGTCGCAATCTTCAACTCTGCATCGACCATTATGCGTCCTTTTGTGCCCAGGCAGCCGCCGGTCGGGGAAATTAAAGTGCATTAGTGTAAATAATGGTTAGTGTGGGAGACCGTGTAAAGTTAAATTAGCACTAATATATATCCGGTTATGCGCCAGCGCTCGTTATTTCAGCTGACAAAACACCAAATTAGCCGTAATATTCTTCTGGCAGGAACACGTTCGGCTGACGTGCTGCTGTCTCTGCACGCACAGAAATGTGATTAAAATTGCCCCCAATTCAATTACTTTACTGCCTCGCATCGAGCACAACACAACAAGCAACAAAATTCCCTAACATGGACATATCTTTTTTTTATAACAATAAAAATTACTCAAGAAAATTAAAAACAAATATTTTCTTAAAAATTTTGTTATGTTGTGGTTTATGTATCTCTACGTGTTGTGTTGTATGTTTTATGCTCTATAGCTTTTCAATGAATTTTTATTTAGGAAACATTTTCAGTTTGCATTTCGTGCTCACAACATCGCCTCATGCGAGACAATATAAACGTTTCACAGCTAGACGTATGCGGAATTGGGTGGCAGTGTGCACCTAGAAATACTTCTGTTTGCTCCTGAGTTGGCAGGTTTGCATACGTATCGACGGCACAATTTGATATTGCATCCAATTTGCGCGCACTTACATTTCCTGAGAGTCTGCAAAGCGCATTCAGGCGTTGCAGTTGAAATCCTTCCGAATGAAATGTCACAATGTAACACGTACACATTACATCATCGAGCTTGTAGCATATCTAGAACGGATGGTGTGCAAGAATGCACCTACATTAAATATATATGGGGTGGGTGAATAGTAACTACACATTGTTACTTGAGTTAATGTTAATCTACATGCGATTTCAATTATTGATGTCTTGAAAACTGTAGGCAATGTATTGTGTCCGGCCGTCCTGATGGATGCAGCTCCTCTTGGTAATAATCCCTCGATGTATCCGTTCCGGCTCGTTCAGGTGAATGACCCGATTGACGCCCCTACTCCGTGAATGACTGCATTGGATAGCCTCCGTGATTTTTTCTTAAAGATGATGATGATCCAGGTGAATTCCTCCGATGTATCCCTTGTCGCCGTCGGTCAAAAATCAATACTCAGTCGTTACTGATTACTGTTGTAAAATTTGTAGTGTTAAGTGTGCATAAACACTCGCGAAACTAATTTTGTTTTTAGACGCGTAAATTCGGAAATAAACATCGGCTTGACAACAATATTATTTTGTCTGGCGTATTTTACTACATAAATTTGTCTTTAATGTATATATGTACTATGTTTGAATCTTGAGTAAGGGAGTAATCTACGATTTCGTGATACACAGTATGGCACGGGATTAATGAATTACGAATTAATTAATGAGCGTGTGGCAGTACACCAAACAGCTTGGGGCACATTTATCATATGATTAACGATGAGCACATGTGTCGCAGTGGTAGTTCGGTTGGCTGGCGAAACTGGAGTAAGCTGCAAACACTGTAATCTTGCCGGTTTAAACCTAATTTATAGGTATAATGTTCTTCGTGGATTTTCTTAAGTTGATTCTAGAACCTTCATGGTGAGACTAACCAGCATTTTATTAATATCCTGATGTTCTACTTTAATGATTTAGTTCTTTATTACCTTTTTTAGTAGGCTTAATATTAAACAAAATAATAGAAAACAAAAGCTTTTTCGTCTGATAATTATACTAGAATGAGTCGAGTGTAAGAATGGCCATAAGCAATGTTGTAATGTATATAGATACATTGCAAGTATCTAGATACGTATCAAGATACATTTCAAGTATCTAGATACGTATCTAGATACATTTCAAGTATCTAGATACGTATCTAGATACATTTCAAGTATCTAGATAAGTATCTAGATACATTCTTGCTTGAGTACCTAAAGTTGTATCTAAATACATTTTTTTCTGAAGTATCTGTATTTGTATCTAGATACAAAAAAAAATTATCTGTTACAACACTGCATTTCACGTTAATTACATACAATTAGCTATTGATTCATTATTGAGAGCATTATTATTTTTTTATTTTTTTACCATGGGGCTTCGATTAATTTTCTCGTATTTAATTTAAGTTTGAGTGAGTAATTTGCTATTTCATTGTGTATAATTCTTGTATCTATTTCGTACAGTAGCCAGTCGAAAGCTGACAATGACGCATGCTTTTTCGAATAAACACTTGCGTTTTTATTCCTGGTTCGTGTGCGTAAGCTAAATGTCCTAGAATGAAATGAAATTAGAAACGTATGTCAAATTCATGCAATATACATCGATGAGTCATTGTCAGGACGGGACGAGTGTACCAATAACTACAAGCAGGCGATAAAAATTGCGTTTTGCACGTTTTACTAAATATTTATGAGCATTTTATTTTGCATGTAAAATGCGTATGTAAAAATAATTTGGTTTGGTTTCCATGTATCTTAAATGTATCTAGAAGTATCTAGATACTTTTCAAATGTATCTGTATCTGTAGCTAGGGACATTTTCAAATTTGTATCTAGATATGTAACTAGATACATTTTTTCTAAAGTATCTATATCTAGATACAAAAAAAATGTATCTGTATATGTATCTAGATACAATGTATGTATCTGTTACAACACTGGCTATAAGTATGATCATCCCCTAAATTTCAGGAATCAGCTTTCATTGTAAGTATAGTTATTTAGAGCACAAATTTGAATCATCGAGTTTGATTTATGTTTATGAAGTATCTGTATTTGAATCTAGATACAAAAAAAATGTATCTGTTACAACACTAGCTATAAGTATAATCATCCCCTAAATTTCAGGAATCAGCTTTCATTGTAAGTATAGTTATTTAGAGCACAAATTTGAATCATCGAGTTTGATACATTTTTTATAAAGTATCTATATATGAATCTAGATACAAAAAAAAATGTATCTGTTACAACCTGGCCATAAGTATAATCATCCCCTAAATTTCAGGAATCAGCTTTCATTGTAAGTATAGTTATTTAGAGCACAAATTTGAATCATCGAATTTGATACATTTTTTATAAAGTATCTGTATCTGTATCTAGACACAAAAAAATGTATCTGTTACAACACTGGCCATAAGTATAATGATCCCCTAAATTTCAGGAATCAGCTTTCATTGTAAGTATAGTTATTTAGAGCACAAATTTGAATCATCGAGTTTGATACATTTTTTATAAAGTATCTGTATCTGTATCTAGATATAAAAAAAATGTATCTGTTACAACACTGGCCATAAGTATGATCATCCCCTAAATTTCAGGAATCAGCTTTCATTGTAAGTATGGTTATTTAGAGCACACATTTTAATCATCGAGTTTGATCATGCTTTCGTATCAACAACGTGATGATTCCTATTGTTGCGGGATCAGGTCAAATTTCAACGACAATAGCAGTATATTGATGATGCATTCATTATTAATCTATTTTAACTATTTTAGTCCTGGCGCAATAGAAATCATCATTTTCATTTATTAAATTCAAATAAATATCATATAATATAAGATTTGTGAGCATTTTCTTTTGCATGTAAAATACGTATGTAAAAAGAAAACAATTTTGGTTTGGTCCATGTATCTGAAATGTATCTAGAAGTATCTAGATACTTTTCAAATATATCTGTATCTGTAGCTAGGTACATTTTCAAATTTGTATCTAGATATGTAACTAGATACATTTTTTTTAAAGTATCTGTATCTGTATCTAGATACAAAAACAAATGTATCTGTACAACACTGGTCATAAGTATAATCATCCCCTAAATTTCAGGAATCAGCTTTCATTGTAAGTATAGTTTTTTAGAGCACAAATTTGAATCATCGAGTTTGATACATTTTTTATAAAGTATCTGTATCTGAATCTAGATACAAAAAAAAAGTATCTGTTACAACACTGGCCATAAGTATAATCATCCCATAAATTTCAGGAATCAGCTTTCATTCTAAGTATAGTTATTTAGAGCACAAGTTTGAATCATCGAGTTTGAACATGCTTTCGTATCAACAACGTGATGATTCCTATTGTTGCGGGATCAGGTCAAATTTCAACGACAATAGCAGTATATTGATGATGCATTCATTATTAATCTATTTTAACTATTTTAGTCCTGGCGCAATAGAAATCATCATTTCCATTTATTAAATTCAAATAAATATCATACAATATAAGATTTGTGAGCATTTTCTTTTGCATGTAAAATGCGTATGTAAAAGAAAATAATTTTGGTTTGGTCCATGTATCTGAAATGTATCTAGAAGTATCTAGATACTTTTCAAATATATCTGTATCTGTAGCTAGGTACATTTTCAAATTTGTATCTAGATATGTAACTAGATACATTTTTTCTAAAGTATCTGTATCTGTATCTAGATACAAAAAAAAATGTATCTGTTACAACACTGGCCATAAGTATAATCATCCCCTAAATTTCAGGAATCAGCTTTCATTGTAAATATAGTTATTTAGAGCACAAATTTGAATCATCGAGTTTGATACATTTTTTATAAAGTATCTGTATCTGTATCTAGATACAAAAAAAATGTATCTGTTACAACACTGGCCATAAGTATAATCATCCCATAAATTTCAGGAATCAGCTTTCATTCTAAGTATAGTTATTTAGAGCACAAATTTGAATCATCGAGTTTGATACATTTTTTATAAAGTATCTGTATATGAATCTAGATACAAAAAAAATGTATCTGTTACAACACTGGCCATAAGTATAATCATCCCCTAAATTTCAGGAATCAGCTTTCACTGTAAGTATAGTTATTCAGAGCACAAATTTGAATCATCGAGTTTGATACATTTTTTATAAAGTATCTGTATCTAGATATTTTTAAATGTATCTGTTACAACACTGGCCATAAGTATAATCATCCCCTAAATTTCAGGAATCAGCTTTCATTGTAAGTATAGTTATTTAGAGCACAAATTTGAATCATCGAGTTTGATACATTTTTTATAAAGTATCTGTATCTGAATCTAGATACAAAAAAAAAGTATCTGTTACAACACTGGTCATAAGTATAATCATCCCCTAAATTTCAGGAATCAGCTTTCATTGTAAGTATAGTTATTTAGAGCACAAATTTGAATCATCGAGTTTGATACTTATTTTTATAAAGTATATGTATCTGAATCTAGATACAAAAAAAATGTATCTGTTACAACACTGGCCATAAGTATAATCATCCCATAAATTTCAGGAATCAGCTTTCATTCTAAGTATAGTTATTTAGAGCACAAATGCGAATCATCGAGTTTGATCATGCTTTCGTATCAACAACGTGATGATTCCTATTGTTGCGAGATCAGGTCAAATTTCAACGACAATAGCAGTATATTCATGATGCATTCATTATTAATCTATTTTAACTATTTTAGTCCTGGCGCAAAAGAAATCATCATTTTCATTTATTAAATTCAAATAAATACCACATAATATAAGATTTATGAGCATTTTCTTTTGCATGTAAAATTCGAATGTAAAAAGAAAACAATTTTGGTTTGGTCCATGTATCTGAAATGTATCTAGAAGTATCTAGATACTTTTCAAATATATCTGTATCTGTAGCTAGGTACATTTTCAAATTTGTATCTAGATATGTAACTAGATACATTTTTTCTAAAGTATCTGTATCTGTATCTAGATACAAAAACAAATGTATCTGTTACAATACTGGCCATAAGTATAATCATCCCCTAAATTTCAGGAATCAGCTTTCATTGTAAGTATAGTTATTTAGAGCACAAATTTGAATCATCGAGTTTGATACATTTTTTATAGAGTATCTGTACCTGTATCTAGATACAAAAAAAATGTATCTGTTACAACACTGGCCATAAGTATAATCATCTCCTAAATTTCAGGAATCAGCTTTCATTGTAAGTATAGTTATTTAGACCACAAATTTGAATCATCGAGTTTGATACATTTTTTATAAAGTATCTGTATCTGAATCTAGATACAAAAAAAAAATGTAACTGTTACAACACTAGCTATAAGTATGATCATCCCCTAAATTTCAGGAATCAGCTTTCATTGTAAGTATAGTTATATAGAGCACAAATTTGAATCATCCTATTCCTATTTGATTCCTATTTCTGCGGGATCAGGTCAAATTTCAATGACAATAGCAGTATATTGATGATGCATTCATTATTAATCTATTTTAACTATTTTCGTCCTGGCGCAATAAAAATCATCATTTCCATTTATTAAATTCAAATAAATACCATATAATATAAGATTTATGAGCATTTTCTTTTGCATGTAAAACGCGAATGTAAAAAGAAAACAATTTTGGTTTGGTTCACATTTATCTGAAATGTATCTAGAAGTATGTAGATACTAAGAAATAGTGCGCAGATAAGAAATCTGCATAGTTTCTTTCTGATGTTAAACGCCTATTTATCACTTTTTTAAAATTAATGTTTCATCCTTCATAATTTTCTGATGCACACAAATGCTATTTGTAGATAATGGAAAATCTATCGAATAATTTGTTATGTCTGTAAGACGACCAAATACGCAATGGATTGAATACGTTTATTAAACCGTATATTTTATGTTCGTAGGATCGTATGTTGGAGGTTTTAAACTGAGAAAAATGAAAGTTCTCAAGAAAGGTCAAGTTCTCGAATTTTGCAGTTCTCGCGATTTGTTAACTCTCATGTATAACAAATTAAAATTTGAATGCGTATTTGGTACAACTGGAGACCGGTTTCGACCTATGGGGTCTCATCCATCCCAAAGGCTGTTTATAGATAATGGAAAATCTGTCGAATAATTTGTTATGTCTGTAAGACGACCAAATACGCAATGGATTGAATACGTTTATTAAACGTATATTTTATGCTCGTAGGATCGTATGTTGGATGTTTTGAACTGAGAAAAATGAAAGTTCTCAAGAAAGGTCGAGTTCTCGAATTTTTGCAGTTCTCGCGATTTGTTAACTCTCAAGTAAAACAAATTAAAATTTTAATGCGTATTTGGTACAACTGGAGACCGGTTTCGACCTATGGGGTCTCATCCATCCCGAAGGCTGTTTATAGATAATGGAAAATCTGTCAATTATTTGTTATATCTGTAAGACGACCAAATACGCAATGGATTGAATACGTTTATAAAACCGTATATTTTATGTTCGTAGGATCGTATGTTGGACGTTTTGAACTGAGAAAAATGAAAGTTCTCAAGAAAGGTAGAGTTCTCGAATTTTTGCAGTTCCAGCGATTTGTTAACTCTCAAGTATAACAAATTATAATTTTAATGCGTATTTGGGACAACTGGAGACCGGTTTCGACCTATCGGGTTTCATCCATCCCAATGTGATTCCGGAGGCACCGTTCATCATTTAAGGATGGATTCTCACATTTGAAAATTTAAATTTCGTGTTTTGACCATCAACTAGTTGATACTTAACATAACTATGATAAACAGAGATATATTCGGAATTATAAAAATTGGCCATTCTGTAGGTAAAGATTGTAGCCATCGAATGAAACATTTTTACAGAGTGCTGCCTCAATAATTCAGACATACTACATATAACTCTAACTTATGAGAACACTAACGTCTGTGCCTGAGACAAAGCTTCCTTAAATGAAACGATATCCATTGTCTTTCTGGGTTCCGTTGCGTTAACGTTTTCGCTATCTACGATACTAGTTGGTTATGGAGCATATTAATTGTGATAACGATAATCTCGCAAAGGAGAGATAGCGCTTGTTCGATAATAGCATTATTATGTATATATCGTCAGTGTGGCTTAAATAAAGACACAAACACAGAAATAGTCAAAAAAGTAATTAGACGAACGCTAACTTACAGCAGCGAAACATGGACGATGACAGGAAAACAAATTTAAAAAAATAAATGCCATATAGATGACATTCCTAAGAAAAATAGAAAAGAAAACAAGAAGAGACAGGATAAAAGTAGAAAGGCCCAGGAATAAATAAATAAATTTATCTGCAGACATCTGAGGCATTATCTGAGGCAATATTTGATTTTCCGTTTTTTTTTTTTTACTTTAAAATATAGAGTGTTCAATCATAGGATGTGATTAATATCCTGTCGAATCTACGTCGGTCGCAAGACAAAAGAATATTGTTGTCAAGCCGATGTTTATTTCCGAATTTACGCGTCTAAAAACAAAATTAGTTTAGCGAGTGTTTATGCACACTTAACACTACAAATTTTACAACAGTAACCAGTAACGAGTGAGTATTGATTTTTGACCGACGGCTACAAGGGATACATTGGAGGAATTCACCTGGATCATCATCATCTTTAAGAAAAATTCACGGAGTCCATCCAGTGCAGTCATTCACGGAATAGGGACGTCAATCGGGTCATTCACCTGAACGAGCCGGAACGGATACATCGAGGGATTATTACCAAGAGGAGCTGCAACCATCAGGACGGACGGACATAATAGATTGCCTACAGTTTTCAAGACATCAATAATTGAAATCGCAAGTAGATTAAGAATTAAGAATCATGTGATGAGTTGTGTTCAGTTCGAGTTGTATTTCTCCTGATATCAAATATCTGAGCCACTGTAGCCCTTCCTGTGGACGCCACATGCTATATACTCCCAAACTCAGCTCTCAGGCACTATTTTAATTTGTTAAGAAGGTTGGGCATTTTGGGTTTGGTTACTCGTATATTGCCTCATTCGTTTCAATTCAAGTCTAGCTGCCTCGTAATTTATTTGTTTTTCTTTCGCAACTTCGGTCCCGCTTTGTTTTCGCGCGTATCTCTTGGCACGTGTCCCCGATGAACGGACAATTTTATGCATTGTTTCCGTTCAGAAACACCTCGGGGTGTGGAAACTGGAAAACCGTGGAAACTCGAGTTATCCATCCCCAGGTGGAAAACGTGGAAATACGAGTCAGGTGTCGTGCGAAGTGCGAACGGGGCCCAAAGTTGCCAGTGGCGTAGGAGGGCGAAGGCCTGGAGGGGGTGGGGGCGAGGGTGCGGACCGCAAGTTTGATGGAGCGGCGGTGTAAAAAGGCGACCGCCCCCGCATGTTTAACCGCTTGTTTTCGGAGGGTGCCCCACCACCCCCGGAGGGGCGAGGGGGCCGCAGGAACCGTATCCGAAGGGGCGCCAGATCAATAAGGAGGCCACACCCTCGCACTACATCATGCGATATTAACTAACTACTCATTTGGTCGACAATCTGCTCATAATTAAGCCAATGTTAATTACGCGGAGTCGGGCGTTAATGCGGCACATGACTGTCATAAATAGCACTTTTACTCCTGCATTAAAATTTATTACAAGACTTTTCGGATGGATTATAACTGTCCCATAGTATATAATTACAGCGAACGACATTCACTCACTAACTAAATCACTCATATTTATACTAATCTTCATAATTACATTCACTAACTAAATCTCAAATTTGGTATTAACCGTCGACTTGCTCCTGTATTTAAATTTATTTATAGGAGTTTTAAATTATAGGAGTGTTATAAGTTTATAAGGGTTCGGAATATCCATATTTTGTATAAATTAATTTAGCATAAAACCACGAAAAATTACTGATATTATATAAATAATCACAGAAGCGGCACGAGCAGGCTGATGACTAATCATAACAGTTCGGTAATTTTGTATCAGTATCCTTGCTATAGGGCACATGTGAGATCACCGGAATGCCAATTAATGTAAAGGGGAATCACACAGAATTTTAATATAAACAGCATCGTTTTACGTGCGAAAAGTTTAGTTAGTTCCAGATTCGCGAGGCGACAGGTCATTAATATCTTCGTCAATAGTATACGCGAATATCATTATAAAGAGTATTGTCCGATTTGTTTCAAATTTTACGTTTTCAAAATAATATTAATTCAATTAATAATAACAATATTATGTAAAAATATGAGTTATGCCCGTATAAAGGGTCATACCAAACAACAACCAAATCAATGTAAACGTTCTCTTGTTATAAGCAAATTTTGTTTTTATAAAATTAACTTTGAAGCTGAATTCTAGCTAAACCAAACGCATTTGTATATAGATATGTTTTGTTAAATCGTCGTCTTTTTTGATCCCAGTAATCTGTGGTTAGGCCATTTCCACACAATTTAGAGACACCCTGTATATATATATATATATATATATATATCTATTTATCTATTTACAAAAACGTCTTTTAAATTCACAATATATTAGTGCAGTATTGAAACGATTTGGTTTACGTTTTCCATTCATAAGCAGCCCTTTTTAATGTGAATAATTTGTTTGTTGATGGTTCCAGGGCAGCCCTAATAGCCTTCGAATACGATTTCACCGAAAAAGGGCTTAACCCCTTGGCTACAGGCAAAGTTAAAATATAAATTACAAAGGCCCCCCATCCACTGCAGTTCTAATAAGCCAATTATAGGGATTTCAAATGGAAAAGTTCGAAACTTCTTCCACCCCAACAACGCAGCTGGAAATTTTCAATTGTTAATGAAACGGCAGAGAGTTCATAACTAAAAATTTGAACGTTGCGTTACGGCAAAAGACATTTGATTTAATGCCTTTATACTTTAATACTTCATAAAGTTTAGAACATTTTATAATGTAGAAGCCATTTGAAAATAGCAAAATTCGATCGTTGTTTCAGAACACCCTGTGTATTCAACACGACTCAAAATATTGAGTCTGTTTTGGCACATTGCTTGGGTACTTGCATACCCAGATTCTTTCATTGATATCTAATAATAAGGTTTTGTTGAATTTTCTTTTCCACCTCCATGATTTTTCGTTAAATTTGATTAAAATGCGAATAACTTGGCAACGTTGCATCTGATCCCTAAATATAAAAATGATTTGTGAAGCCCACATGAAGCAGATTCCAAAAATGAAATCATATACGGGGTGTTCCATTTAAAAAATAGACTAAATATTGTGTCCAGGATTTATGGTACACTCTGTATACTCGAAAATAATTTAAAAAAGTAACACATGAAGTGTCCAATAACTTCCAATCAGATTTTTTTCTCAATTTCCATTATTCTAGCAGCAATGGTCCGAGCGAGGATAGGTGAGCCACCCTGTATATATTAATATTTACTTACATTACATTACAATATACTTATTATGTTTACTTAGCCTAATTGTGTATTGCAATCGTTCTAAATGAGTAGCTTTAATCCAGTGATCGAATGCTTGCTGAGTTGCAGTATTGCACTACAGTAGTCACTGCAACACACTGTATATGAAATAATTGAATTATTTTAGTTAACGATCTGTGTGTTGTAGAAATTATACCCGTATCAATTCGAATGTATACAGGCGAATACGCTTTATCCGTCCAAACGAGGAAATATATATATGAAGCGTTAATAACACATTCTGTGATAATGACTGTGCGAATCAGCGATTTGTGAAGTACACTCGGTCCAGAGTTGGCACACGCATTGAATAAACACTCGGAATTTCCATATTTGATTTTGGGTTCAGTTTTTATTTGCACACATCTCGATTATATTTACATTACAAAAATTGGATGAAACCAATATATAATAAATTTAATCAACTAAAAAAAAATTATGAAACAATTAACGTGTTCCGACATTTATTAGGAGTGATATGCTCATTAGGTCCCTACCTATAGTCCGTACTTGAGCATGAATTCGACTCAAGTCGTATATTTGCGTATGTTTGGTTGCCTTAGGTACATAAACGTTCATAGAAAAACCGCAACCAAATATATGACTTGACTGGAACTCATGCTCAAGTACGGTCTATAGTCCGTACTTGAGCATGAGTATGACTCAAGTCGAATACTTGGGTATATTTGGTTGCGTTTGGTGCATAGACGTTTATAGAAAAACCGCAACCAAATATACGACTTGACTCGAACTCATGCTCAAGACTATAGATATGGGCCTCAGTGATTGCAATATTAAATATGAAATTGGCAAACTTTGCTCCAGCGACAAACGGTGTTATATAATATGATTTTGTCCACGACGATCTCATAATACACCTATTATCACGTATGTTCCTCTATTATAATAATATTCATTAATCACTACCAGATCCATCAATCATGTATAATGGCCATCAATCACTCGAACGATTTACTCCACTCACCTAACGGATCGCTCCGCAAACGTCGTTCTCATGGTTAATAGCCATCATTATACAATCGTTGGATAATGTACCTGCTATTATTTCCCAGTAATTATATAATAATGTATTCTCATCTGCGACTGTTGAATAATACTTTTCTTATTTACACAGCTATAGATACATAATCAACATCATAAAACACTAGTGTTATATGCACCATTGAATATTCATTTGTTATAAGTGATGTTAGTTGCCTAGCTACACAATTTACTGAACAGAAATTTTAATTAAATAAAACAAAGTCAATAATTCCAACGATTGACTCCACTCGTGTAACGGCTCGCTCCGTTAACGCCGTTCTCGTGATTAATAGTCATCATTATAGGCTCGTTGTGTAATATACTATTATTTTCTAGTAATTATGTGATAATGTATTCTCATCTGCGACTGTTGAATAATACATTTCTTATTTACACTCTTAGACTCTTTACAGCTCTAGATATACATAATCAACTTTATAAAACACTAGTTTTTTATGCACCATTGAATATTCATTTGTTATAAGTGATGTTAGTTGCCTAGCTACACAATTAACTGAACTACAATTTTAATTAAACAAAACAAAGTAAATCATTCCAACGATTTACTCCACTCGCCTAACGGCTCGCTCCATAAACGTCGTTCTCATGATTAATACCCATCATTATACGCTCGTTGTATAATATACTATTACTTCTCAGTAATTATGTGATAATGTATACTCATCTGCGACTGTTGAATAATACTTTTGTTATTTACGCAGCTGTAGATACATAATAATCAGCATCATAAAACCACTAGTGTTTTATGCACTATTGAATACTTATTTGTAAAGTGATGTTATTTGCCTAGCTACGCTATTAACTGAACGTATATTTTAAATAAACGCAGAATAATGATTACCTACTTGGATGAGTTACATAAAACACTAGTGTTTCATGTAATGTAATTCTCATGATTAATAGCCACCATTATACGCTCGTTGTATAATATATTATTATTTTCCAGTAATTATGTGATAACGTATTCTTATCTGCGACTCTTGAAAGATACTTTTCATTTTTCTTATTTACGCAGCTGTAGATACATAATCAACATCATAAAACCACTAGTGTTTTATGCACGATTGAATACTCATTTCTCAAGTGATGTTAGTTGCCTAGCTACGCTATTAACTGGACATCAATTTTAAACGCAGAATAATGGCTACCCACTTGGATAACTTACATAAAACACTAGTGTTTTATGCACTATTGAATACTATTGAATTTTATAATGTTGATTATTTCAATGTCATACAATGATCGACATAGCAATGTTTATTATTATTTGAATGTCAAATGTTGATATATTATTTGCGATTTCATCAATTCAAGCTTTTGTCAAATGTTAACCAGCAATTAAATATTTACTATTTAATTTTATTATGTTGATGACTATTTCAATGGCATACAATGATCATTATTGCAATGTTTATCATAATTTGAATGTCAAATGATGATATATTATTTGCGATTACTTAAATGCGAATCATTCAATAGATATACAAACATTGAAGCTTTTGTCAAATGTTAACCAGCAATTAAATATTTACGTTAAAAAAATACTCTTGCGTTAAAAATTAATTGAATTCTGATGTTATTTCGTCATTTAAAAATCATCAATATTCATCAGCATACAAATATAAAACACTCAACAACATTTAATATTCAAATATTCTCAAAAATGTTGCACATCAATACATAAATATTCACTTGAGCTACATTAAATTATTCATCAATAATATCTATCAACTTTTGGTATTGTTATATTTATTAACATTGCAATTTTTATGAAAATTCCACCAACGTTTGACATTCAAATAGGTACCATCATTGTAATATTCTATTCATGAACGAATACTGCGACAATTCGTACATAAATATCGCTATTCATCAATCGATACTTTCAAATATTCATCAATAGAAATTTTCAAATATTCAACATTGTTTAATATCGAAATATACATCAACATTAGTATTAGTATTTAATACTAATCAGTATAAGTACTTAGTACCAATACTAATCAGTTTTAACACTTTGGATTTTGAGTACTACTCAATATCCAAACATTGATCAACATTGACATAATTCGTCAGCAGTACATTATTGTTTTTTTTTAAAGTTTTATATATTTTATCTATTCATAAACGAATACTGCGATAATTCGTACATAAATATCGCTATTCATCAATCGATAGTTTCAAATATTCATCAATAGAAATTTTCAAATATTGAACATTGTTTAATATCGAAATATACATCAATATTAGTATTAGTATTTATTACTTATACTAATCAGTATAGGTACTTAATACCAATACTAATCAGTACTAATACTTTGGATATTTGAATATTTAATATTCAAATATTCGCCAAGATTTTGCACATCAATACATAAATATTAACTTGAGCAACATTAAATTAATCATCAATCTATCAACTTTTGGTGTTGTTATATTTAATAACATTGCAATTTTTACGAATATTCCACCAACTGTTGACATTCATATAGTTGTCAACATTGTAATATTCTATTCATGAACGATTAATATCGTAATATCAATATCGCTATTCATCAATCGATACTTTCAAATATTCATCAATAGAAATTTTCAAATATTCAACATTGTTAAATATCGAAATATACATCAACATTAGTATTAGTATTTAATACTAATACTAATCAGTATAAGTGCTTAGTACCAATACTAATCAGTATTAATATTTTGGATTTTGAGTACTACTCAATATCCAAACATTGATCAACATTGACATGATTCGTCAGCATTACATTATTGTTTTTTTTTAAATCTTATATATTTTATTATTCATAAACGAATACTGCGATAATTCGTACATAAATATCGCTATTCATCAATCGATACTTTCAAATATTCATCAATAGAAATTTTCAAATATTCAACATTGTTTAATATCGAAATATACATCAACATTAGTATTAGTATTTAATACTAATACTAATCAGTATAAGTACTTAGTACCAATACTAATCAGTGTTAATACTTTGGATATTGAGTGGTACTCAATATCCAAACATTGATCAACATTGACATGATTCGTCAGCATTACATTATTGTTTTTTAATTATATATATATTTTATCTATTCATAAACGAATACTGCGATAATTCGTACATAAATATCGATATTCATCAATCGATAATTTCAAATATTCATCAATAGAAATTTTCAAATATTCAACATTGTTTAATATCGAAATATACATCAACATTAGTATTAGTATTTAATACTAATACTAATCAGTACAAGTACTTAGTACCAATACTAATCAGTATTAATACTTTGGATATTTGAATATTTAATATTCAAATATTCGCCAAGATTTTGCACATCAATACATAAATATTAACTTGGGCTACATTTAATAAATCATCAATAATTTCTATCAACTTTTGGTATTGTTATATTTATTAACACTGCAATCTTTATGAATATTCTACCAACGTTTGACATTCAAATAGTTGTCAACATTGTAATATTCTATTCATAAACGATTAATATCGTAATATCAATATCGCTATTCATCAATCGATACTTTCAAATATTCATCAACAGAAATTTTCAAATATTCAACATTGTTTAATATCGTAATATACATCAATATTAGATTATTATATAATACTAATACTAATCAGTATAAGTACTTAATACCAATACTAATCAGTATTAATACTTTGGATTTTGAGAACTCCCCAATATCCAAACATTGATCAACAATGTCATTAGTGTTTTTTAATGTTATATATTTTATGAATTCATAAACAAATACTGCGATAATTCGTACATAAATATCGATATTCATCAATCGATACTTTCAAATATTCATCAATAGAAATTTTCTAATATTCATCTATAGAAATTTTCAAATATTCAACATTGTTTAATATCGAAATATATATATATCAACATTAGTATTAGTATTTAATACTAATACTAATCAGTATAAGTACATAATATCAATACTAATCAGTATTAATATTTTGGATATTGAGTACTACTCAATACCCAAACATTGATCAACATTGACATGATTCGTCAGCATTACATTATTGTTTTTTTTTAAATATTATATATTTTAACTATTCATAAACGAATACTGCGATAATTCGTATATAAATATCGCTATTCATCAATCGATACTTTCAAATATTCATCAATAGAAATTTTCAAATATTCAACATTGTTTAATATCGAAATATACATCAAAATTAGTATTAGTATTTATCAGTATAAGTACTTATTACCAATACTAATCAGTATTAATACTTTTTATATTGAGTACTACTCAATATCCAAACTTTGATTAACATTGACATGATTCGTTAGCATTACATTGTTGTTTTTTTTTTAATTTTATATATTTTATATAGGTACTCATCAAAATTGTAATATTCAAATTTTTTATAACTCTCAAAAATCACCAAAAAAACCGTCAAAATTTACCAACTTGCAGAAATAAAGTAATCGACATTCAATATTCATAGATTCGTCTATATTGAAGCTTTTGTCAACATCAAGTTTTGATTCTCATCCAAATCATCAATATTTGATGTTCAAATAGACAGAAAATAGATATTCTAATCAAAATTCCCCCAACGGTAAATATTCATTATTCTGTACATAAATGTGATCGTACATGAGGTTAAAACAGAGATTTTTCTTCTGTGTTCTGAACGCTGATATTCTGCTGAAAACGCTGGTTATTTCAGAAGTTTTCTACATTTTCACGTTGCAAAGATATGAGTTTCCAAAGCTTTAGTTTCAGAAAACCATGTTTTGAGAAATATTGTGATAATGTATTCTCATCTGCACTAAACCACTAGTGTTTTATGCACTATTGAATACTCATTTGTCAAGTGATGTTAGTTGCCTAGCTACGCTATAAACTGAACGTAAATCTTAAATAAACCTTATGGGAAAATGGCCCAGAACTGTCCTAGCCCATCTACTTACGTTATTAACTGAACTTCAATTTTAAATAAACGCAAAATAATGGCTACCCACTTGGATGACTTACATAAAACACTAGTGTTTTATGCACTATTGAATACTCATTTGTCAAGTGATGTTAGTTGCCCAGCTATGCCATTAACTGAACGTAAATCTTAAATAAACCTTATGGGAAAATGGCCCAGAACTGTCCTAGCCTATCTACTTACGTTATTAACTGAACTTCAATTTTAAATAAACGCCGAATAATGGCTACACACTTGGATGGCTTACATAAAACACTAGTGTTTTGGGCACTATTGAATACTCATTTGTCAATTGATGTTAGTTGCCTAGCTATGCCATTAACTGAACGTAAATCTTAAATAAACCTTATGGGAAAATGGCCCAGAACTGTCCTAGCCTATCTACTTACGTTATTGACTGAACTTCAATTTTAAATAAACGCCGAATAATGGCTACACACTTGGATGGCTTACATAAAACACTAGTGTTTTGGGCACTATTGAATACTCATTTGTCAAGTGATGTTAGTAGCCTAGCTACGCTATTAACTGAACGTAAATCTTAAATAAATCTTATAAGAAAATGGCCCAGAACTGTCCTAGCCTATCTACTTACGTTATTAACTGAACTTCAATTTTAAATAAACACAGAATAATGGCTACCCCCTTGGATTACTTACATAAAACACGGGTGTTTGGGCACTATTGAATACTCATTTGTCAAGTGATGTTAGTTGCCTAGCTACGCTATTAACTGCACGTAAATCTTAAATAAACCTTATGGGAAAATGGCCCAGAACTGTCCTAGCCTATCTACTTACGTTATTAACTGAACTTCAATTTTAAATAAACACAGAATAATGGCTACCCCCTTGGATTACTTACATAAAACACGGGTGTTTGGGCACTATTGAATACTCATTTGTCAAGTGATGTTAGTTGCCTAGCTACGCTATTAACTGAACGTCAATTTTAAATAAACACAGAATAATGGCTACCAACTTGGATGACTTACATAAAACACTAGTGTTTTATGCACTATTAAATACTCTTTTGTCAAGTGATGTTAGTTGCCTAGCTACGCTATTAACTGGACGTCAGTTTTAAATAAAAGCAGAATAATGGCTACCCACTTGGATGGCTTACAAGGCTAGAACTATGCTCGTCGTGGGTAACAGCTTACATTATATGCTCGTTAAATAATATGCTATTATTACATTGCGCCATACGGAAATGAAGATTCTGCGTATTTAAAATCATCGTAAACTAATCAAACTTGACCCCGTTCAGTTCTTTGTAGTCTCGTGAGTCGAATGAGGTGAACCGATTGTTATTAAAATAGATTTTCGCTGTTCGACAACCCCTTGAAAGTTGTGAGCAGACGTTTCGAGCGCAAAATTACAATGGGCAAAATTACACCCTAATTCATTTAGACTGATTGGGGCATGGCATGCAAGGCGCCGTCTATATAGCCTCGACCGGCGTCTGGGAAACGAGCGAGCCGAGAGTTTGCAGCCCTGTGGTGTGCATGGAAAGGGGTGATTTCCAAGGAGGAACCACCCAACCCCCATTATGCGGATGTGAAATTGTAAATCAAAGAGCGACACCATCATCCCTTCCACCCCTAAGTCGCGGCCCATAAATAATAAAATTCCATTCAAACTTATATCTCCTCCCCCCGCCGATCTTCTGCGCTTCTTTTGTGTCGGAGATAAGTAATCGATTAGTCGCGGGGCTTGCGGGGTCGCGTCTCAAAATAATGAGATTGGGTCTTGTGAGCACAGCTACGTATTGAATGAACAGATTATTGCAGACATTGAAATTTATTAAAAGAATTATTGAGGTTCGGGAAATTTTATGTCGGTATAAATTTAATATGGTGCAAGACATTATTCTGGCAGTTTCGTACAGTGATACGATTTAGACAAATTTTGTGCCAAGACAACTTAAAAACCATAAAAAAAAACATCACTGCCAACTTTGACGAGAGTAGATCGTGAACGGTGTTCATGTATGATTATTCTGGCCAATAATTTTCAATGCCAATATTCCGTATGAATAAATATGTGGAGCCCAGATGAGATTTTTTTTTCATGCTTCGGCTCGCTTATTGGAATGCAAATCGAAGATACGCCGTTTTCATCGACCGACAACCCTTCTTTTGTCGGGACCATGACAGGTTGCCCTTTTTGCAAATGACGGCCGTCAAAACCGGAAACAAAAGAATGCAGAAGCGCGTATCTCCACGCGCACAAAGCCTGCGATTTCACGCGATATGAAAAACATCCCCATTTTGGGGTGGGCGCACAATTAATTTCCGGGCGTTAAAATGTGTACGTGGATCATACATTTCTGGTGGTTGCGATGCCCCAACGGCCGTACTGCTCGTAAATCATAACACTGCCGGTCGTTCAGATTGCTAGCAGTCTAAAATTTGACAAAGTTTCAGTATTAAATAAGGGAGAAAATCGAACACTTAACTTTCTGCAATTACAAGTATGGGTTAGCTATTACTGAAATTTCTGATAATTTATTATTTGCAAATTTGATATTAGATTCGTATGCACTACACCTGAAACTAATTCTCCTCAAAATTTAACAAAGTTTCATTAATAAATAAGGGATAAAATCAAACACTTAACTTTCTGCATTGACATGTATGGGTTAGCTATTACTGAAATTTCTGAAAATTTATTATTTGCAAATTTGATATTAGATTCGTGTACAGTACACCTGAAACTAATTCTCCTGAAAATTTGACAAAGTTTCAGTATTAAATAAGGTAGAAAATCAAACACTTAACTTTCTGCATTGACAAGTATGGGTTAGCTATTACTGAAATTTCTGAAAATTTATTATTTGCATATTTGATATTAGATTCGTATGCAGTACACCTGAACCTAATTCTCCTCAAAATTTAACAAAGTTTCATTAATAAATAAGGGATAAAATCAAACACTTAACTTTCTGCATTGACATGTATGGGTTAGCTATTACTGAAATTTCTGGAAATTTATTATTTGCAAATTTGATATTAGATTCGTATGCAGTACACCTGAAACTAATTCTCCTGAAAATTTGACAAAGTTTCAGTATTAAATAATAGAGAAAATCAAACACTTAACTTTCTGCATTGACAAGTATGGGTTAGCTATTACTGAAATTTCTGAAAATTTATTATTTGCAAATTTGGTATTAGATTCGTATGCAGTACACCTGAAACTAATTCTCCTGAAAATTTGACAAAGTTTCAGTACTAAATAAGGGAGAAAATCAAACACTTGACTTTCAGCATTGACAAGTATGGGTTAGCTATTACTGAAATTTCTGAAAATTTATTATTTGCAAATTTGATATTAGATTCGTATGCAGTACACCTGAAACTAATTCTCCTGAAAATTTGACACAGTTTCAGTATTAAATAAGGGAGAAAATCAAACACTTAACTTTCTGCATTGACAAGTATGGGTTAGCTATTACTGAAATATCTGAAAATTTATTATTTGCAAATTTGATATTAGATTCGTGTACAGTACACCTTAAACTAATTCTCCTGAAAATTTGACAAAGTTTCAGTATTAAATAATAGAGAAAATCAAACACTTAACTTTCTGCATTGACAAGTATGGGTTAGCTATTACTGAAATTTCTGAAAATTTATTATTTGCAAATTTGGTATTAGATTCGTATGCAGTACACCTGAAACTAATTCTCCTGAAAATTTGACAAAGTTTCAGTACTAAATAAGGGAGAAAATCAAACACTTGACTTTCAGCATTGACAAGTATGGGTTAGCTATTACTGAAATTTCTGAAAATTTATTATTTGCAAATTTGATATTAGATTCGTATGCAGTACACCTGAAACTAATTCTCCTGAAAATTTGACAAAGTTACAGTATTTAATAGGTAGAAAATCAAACACTTAACTTTCTGCATTGACAAGTATGGGTTGGCTATTACTGAAATTTCTCAAAATTTATTATTTGCAAATTTCATATTAGATTCGTATGCAGTACACCTGAAACTAATTCTCCTGAAAATTTGACAAAGTTTCAGTATTAAATAAGGGAGAAATCAAACACTTAACTTTTTGCATTGACAAGTATGGGTTAGCTATTACTGAAATTTCTGAAAATTTATTATTTGCACATTTGATATTATATTCGTGTACAGTACACCTGAAACTAATTCTCCTCAAAATTTGACAAAGTTTCAGTATTAAATAAGGGAGAAAATCAAACACTTTACTTTCTGCATTGACAAGTATGGGTTAGCTATTACTGAAATTTCAGAAAATTTATTATTTGCAAATTTGATATTATATTCGTATGCAGTACACCTGAAACTAATTCTGCTGAAAATTTGACAAATTTTAAGTATTAAATAAGGGAGAAAATCAAACACTTAACTTTCTGCATTGACAAGTATGGGTTAGCTATTACTGAAATTTCTGAAAATTTATTATTTGCAAATTTGATATTAGATTCGTATGCAGTACACCTAAAACTAATTCTCCTGAATATTTGTCAAAGTTTCAGTATTAAATAAGGGAGAAAATCAAACACTTAACTTTCTGCATTGACAAGTACGGGTTAGCTATTACTGAAATTTCTGAAAATTTATTATTTGCAAATTTAATATTAGATTCGTATGCAGTACACCTGAAACTAATTCTCCTGAAAATTTGACAAAGTTTCAGTATTAAATAAGGGAGAAAATCAAACACTTAACTTTCTGCATTGACAAGTATGGGTTAGCTATTACTGAAATTTCTGAAAATTTATTATTTGCAAATTTGATATTAGATTCGTGTACAGTACACCTGAAACTAATTCTCCTGAAAATTTGACAAAGTTTCAGTATTAAATAAGGGAGAAAATCAAACACTTAAATTTCTGCATTGACAAGTATGGGTTAGCTATTACTGAAATTTCTGAAAATTTATTATTTGCAAATTTGATATTAGTTTCGTATACAGTACACCTGAAACTAATTCTCCTGAAAATTTGACAAAGTTTCAGCATTAAATAAGGGAGAAAATCAAACACTTAACTTGCTGCATTGACAAGTATGGGCTAGCTATTACGGAAATTTCTGAAAATTTGTTATTTGCGAATTTGATATTAGATTCGTATGCAGTACACCTGAAACTAATTCTCCTGAAAATTTGACAAAGTTTCAGTATTAAATAAGGGAGAAAATCAAACACTTAACTTTCTGCATTGACAAGTATGGGTTAGCTATTACTGAAATTTCTGAAAATTTATTATTTGCAAATTTGATATTAGATTCGTGTACAGTACACCTGAAACTAATTCTCCTGAAAATTTGACAAAGTTTCAGTATTAAATAAGGGAGAAAATCAAACACTTAACTTTCTGCATTAACAAGTATTGGTTAGCTATTACTGAAATTTCTGAAAATTTATTATTTGCAAATTTGATATTAGATTCGTATGCAGTACACCTGAAACTAATTCTCCTCAAAATTTGACAAAGTTTCAGTATTAAATAAGGGAGAGAACAAACACTTAACTTTCTGCATTGACAAGAATGGGTTAGCTATTACTGAAATTTCTGAAAATTTATTATTAACAAATTTGATATTAGATTCGTATGCAGTACACCTGAGACTAATTCTCCTGAAAATTTGACAAAGTTTCAGTATTAAATAAGGGAGAAAATCGAACACTTAACTTTCTGCATTGACAAGTATGGGTTAGCTATTACTGAAATTTCTGAAAATTTATTATTTGCAAATTTGATATTAGATTCGTGTACAGTACACCTGAAACTAATTCTCCTGAAAATTTGACAAAGTTTCAGTATTAAATAAGGGAGAAAATCAAACACTTAAATTTCTGCATTGACAAGTATGGGTTAGCTATTACTGAAATTTCTGAAAATTTATTATTTGCAAATTTGATATTAGTTTCGTATACAGTACACCTGAAACTAATTCTCCTGAAAATTTGACAAAGTTTCAGCATTAAATAAGGGAGAAAATCAAACACTTAACTTGCTGCATTGACATGTATGGGCTAGCTATTACGGAAATTTCTGAAAATTTGTTATTTGCGAATTTGATATTAGATTCGTATGCAGTACACCTGAAACTAATTCTCCTGAAAATTTGACAAAGTTTCAGTATTAAATAAGGGAGAAAATCAAACACTTAACTTTCTGCATTGACAAGTATGGGTTAGCTATTACTGAAATTTCTGAAAATTTATTATTTGCAAATTTGATATTAGATTCGTGTACAGCACACCTAAAACTAATTCTGCTGAAAATTTGACAACGTTTCAGTATTAAATAAGGGAGAAAATCAAACACTTAACTTTCTGCATTGACAAGTATGAGTTAGCTATTACTGAAATTTCTGAAAATTTATTATTTGCAAATTTGATACTAGATTCGTGTACAGTACACCTGAAACTAATTCTCCTGAAAATTTGACAAAGTTTCAGTATTAAATAAGGGATAAAATCAAACACTTAACATGATGCATTGACAAGTATGGGTTAGCTATTACTGAAATTTCTGAAAATTTATTATTTGCAAATTTGATATTAGATTAGTGCACAGTGCACCTGAAACTAATTGTCCTAAAAATTTGACAAAGTTTCAGTATTAAATAAGGGAGAAAATCAAACACTTAACTTTCTGCATTGACAAGTATGGGTTAGCTATTACTGAAATTTCTGAAAATTTATTTTTTGCAAATTTCATATTAGATTCATATGCAGTACACCTGAAACTAATTCTCCTGAAAATTTGACAAAGTTTCAGTATTAAATAAGGGATAAAATCAAACACTTAACATGATGCATTGACAAGTATGGGTTAGCTATTACTGAAATTTCTGAAAATTTATTATTTGCAAATTTGATATTAGATTAGTGTACAGTGCACCTGAAACTAATTGTCCTAAAAATTTGACAAAGTTTCAGTATTAAATAAGGGATAAAATCAAACACTTAACATGATGCATTGACAAGTATGGGTTAGCTATTACTGAAATTTCTGAAAATTTATTAGTTGCAAATTTGATATTACATTCGTATGCAGTACACCTGAAACTAATTCTCCTGAAAATTTAACAAAGTTTCAGTATTAAATAAGGGATAAAATCAAACACTTAACTTTCTGCATTGACAAGTAAGGGTTAGCTATTACTGAAATTTCTGAAAATTTATTATTTGCAAATTTGATATTAGATTCGTATGCAGTACACCTGAAACTAATTCTCATGGAAATTTGACAAAGTTTCAGTATTAAATAAGGGAGAAAATCAAACACTTAACTTTCTGCATTGACAAGTATGGGTTAGCTATTACTGAAAATTCTGAAAATTTATTATTTCCAAATTTGATATTAGATTCATGCTCAGTACTCCTGAAACTAATTCTCCTGAATATTTGACAAAGTTACAGTATTAAATAGGGGAGAAAATCAAACATATAACTTTCTGCATTGACAAGTATGGGTTAGCTATTACTGAAATTTCTGAAAATTTATTATTTGCAAATTTGATATTAGATTCGTATGCAGTACACCTGAAACTAATTCTGCTGAAAATTTGACAAAGTTTCAGTATTAAATAAGGGAGAAATCAAACACTTAACTTTCTGCATTGACAAGTATGGATTAGCTATTACTGAAATTTCTGAAAATTTATTATTTGCAAATTTGATATTAGATTCGTATGCAGTACACCTGAACCTAATTCTCCTGAAAGTTTGACAAAGTTTCAGTCTTAAATAAGGGAGAAAATCAAACACTTAACTTTCTGCATTGCCAAGTATGGGTTAGCTATTACTGAAATTTCTGAAAATTTATTATTTGCAAATTTGATATCAGATTCGTATGCAGTACACCTGAAACTAATTCTCCTGAAAATTTGACAAAGTTTCAGTCTTAAATAAGGGAGAAAATCAAACAATTAAGTTTCTGCATTGACAAGTATGGGTTAGCTATTACTGAAATTTCTGAAAATGTATTATTAACAAATTTGATATTAGATTCGTATGCAGTACACCTGAAACTAATTCTCCTGAAAATTTGACAAAGTTTCAGTATTACATAAGGGAGAAAATCAAACACTTGACTTTCTGCATTGGCAAGTATGGGTTAGCTATTACTGAAATTTCTGAATATTTATAATTTGCAAATTTGATATTAAATTCGTATGCAGTACACCTGAAACTAATTCTCGTGAACATTTGACAAAGTTTCAGTATTAAATAAGGGAGAAAATCAAACACTTAACTTTCTGCATTGACAAGTATGAGTTAGCTATTACTGAAATTTCTGAAAATTTATTATTTGCAAATTTGATATTAGATTCGTATGCAGTACACCTGAACCTAATTCTCCTGAAAGTTTGACAAAGTTTCAGTATTAAATAAGGGAGAAAATCAAACACTTAACTTTCTGCATTGACAGGTATGGGTTAGTTATTACTGAAATTTCTGAAAATTTATTATTTTCAAATTTGATATTAGATTCGTGTACACTACACCTGAAACTAATTCTCCTGCAAATTTGACAAACTTTCAGTATTAAATAAGGGAGAATATCAAACACTTAACTTTCTGCATTGACAGGTATGAGTTAGCTATTACTGAAATTTCTGAAAATTTATTATTTGCAAATTTGATATTAGATTCGTATGCAGTACACCTGAAACTAATTCTCCTGAAAATTTGACAAAGTTTCAGTATTAAATAAGGGAGAAAATCAAACACTTAACTTTCTGCATTGACAAGTATGGGTTAGCTATTACTGAAATTTCTGAAAATTTATTATTTGCAAATTTGATATTAGATTCGTGTACAGCACACCTAAAACTAATTCTGCTGAAAATTTGACAACGTTTCAGTATTAAATAAGGGAGAAAATCAAACACTTAACTTTCTGCATTGACAAGTATGAGTTAGCTATTACTGAAATTTCTGAAAATTTATTATTTGCAAATTTGATACTAGATTCGTGTACAGTACACCTGAAACTAATTCTCCTGAAAATTTGACAAAGTTTCAGTATTAAATAAGGGATAAAATCAAACACTTAACATGATGCATTGACAAGTATGGGTTAGCTATTACTGAAATTTCTGAAAATTTATTATTTGCAAATTTGATATTAGATTAGTGTACAGTGCACCTGAAACTAATTGTCCTAAAAATTTGACAAAGTTTCAGTATTAAATAAGGGAGAAAATCAAACACTTAACTTTCTGCATTGACAAGTATGGGTTAGCTATTACTGAAATTTCTGAAAATTTATTTTTTGCAAATTTCATATTAGATTCATATGCAGTACACCTGAAACTAATTCTCCTGAAAATTTGACAAAGTTTCAGTATTAAATAAGGGATAAAATCAAACACTTAACATGATGCATTGACAAGTATGGGTTAGCTATTACTGAAATTTCTGAAAATTTATTATTTGCAAATTTGATATTAGATTAGTGTACAGTGCACCTGAAACTAATTGTCCTAAAAATTTGACAAAGTTTCAGTATTAAATAAGGGATAAAATCAAACACTTAACATGATGCATTGACAAGTATGGGTTAGCTATTACTGAAATTTCTGAAAATTTATTAGTTGCAAATTTGATATTACATTCGTATGCAGTACACCTGAAACTAATTCTCCTGAAAATTTAACAAAGTTTCAGTATTAAATAAGGGATAAAATCAAACACTTAACTTTCTGCATTGACAAGTAAGGGTTAGCTATTACTGAAATTTCTGAAAATTTATTATTTGCAAATTTGATATTAGATTCGTATGCAGTACACCTGAAACTAATTCTCATGGAAATTTGACAAAGTTTCAGTATTAAATAAGGGAGAAAATCAAACACTTAACTTTCTGCATTGACAAGTATGGGTTAGCTATTACTGAAAATTCTGAAAATTTATTATTTCCAAATTTGATATTAGATTCATGCTCAGTACTCCTGAAACTAATTCTCCTGAATATTTGACAAAGTTACAGTATTAAATAGGGGAGAAAATCAAACATATAACTTTCTGCATTGACAAGTATGGGTTAGCTATTACTGAAATTTCTGAAAATTTATTATTTGCAAATTTGATATTAGATTCGTATGCAGTACACCTGAAACTAATTCTGCTGAAAATTTGACAAAGTTTCAGTATTAAATAAGGGAGAAATCAAACACTTAACTTTCTGCATTGACAAGTATGGATTAGCTATTACTGAAATTTCTGAAAATTTATTATTTGCAAATTTGATATTACATTCGTATGCAGTACACCTGAAACTAATTCTCCTGAAAATTTAACAAAGTTTCAGTATTAAATAAGGGATAAAATCAAACACTTAACTTTCTGCATTGACAAGTAAGGGTTAGCTATTACTGAAATTTCTGAAAATTTATTATTTGCAAATTTGATATTAGATTCGTATGCAGTACACCTGAAACTAATTCTCATGGAAATTTGACAAAGTTTCAGTATTAAATAAGGGAGAAAATCAAACACTTAACTTTCTGCATTGACAAGTATGGGTTAGCTATTACTGAAAATTCTGAAAATTTATTATTTCCAAATTTGATATTAGATTCATGCTCAGTACTCCTGAAACTAATTCTCCTGAATATTTGACAAAGTTACAGTATTAAATAGGGGAGAAAATCAAACATATAACTTTCTGCATTGACAAGTATGGGTTAGCTATTACTGAAATTTCTGAAAATTTATTATTTGCAAATTTGATATTAGATTCGTATGCAGTACACCTGAAACTAATTCTGCTGAAAATTTGACAAAGTTTCAGTATTAAATAAGGGAGAAATCAAACACTTAACTTTCTGCATTGACAAGTATGGATTAGCTATTACTGAAATTTCTGAAAATTTATTATTTGCAAATTTGATATTAGATTCGTATGCAGTACACCTGAACCTAATTCTCCTGAAAGTTTGACAAAGTTTCAGTCTTAAATAAGGGAGAAAATCAAACACTTAACTTTCTGCATTGCCAAGTATGGGTTAGCTATTACTGAAATTTCTGAAAATTTATTATTTGCAAATTTGATATCAGATTCGTATGCAGTACACCTGAAACTAATTCTCCTGAAAATTTGACAAAGTTTCAGTCTTAAATAAGGGAGAAAATCAAACAATTAAGTTTCTGCATTGACAAGTATGGGTTAGCTATTACTGAAATTTCTGAAAATGTATTATTAACAAATTTGATATTAGATTCGTATGCAGTACACCTGAAACTAATTCTCCTGAAAATTTGACAAAGTTTCAGTATTACATAAGGGAGAAAATCAAACACTTGACTTTCTGCATTGGCAAGTATGGGTTAGCTATTACTGAAATTTCTGAATATTTATAATTTGCAAATTTGATATTAAATTCGTATGCAGTACACCTGAAACTAATTCTCGTGAACATTTGACAAAGTTTCAGTATTAAATAAGGGAGAAAATCAAACACTTAACTTTCTGCATTGACAAGTATGAGTTAGCTATTACTGAAATTTCTGAAAATTTATTATTTGCAAATTTGATATTAGATTCGTATGCAGTACACCTGAACCTAATTCTCCTGAAAGTTTGACAAAGTTTCAGTATTAAATAAGGGAGAAAATCAAACACTTAACTTTCTGCATTGACAGGTATGGGTTAGTTATTACTGAAATTTCTGAAAATTTATTATTTTCAAATTTGATATTAGATTCGTGTACACTACACCTGAAACTAATTCTCCTGCAAATTTGACAAACTTTCAGTATTAAATAAGGGAGAATATCAAACACTTAACTTTTTGCATTGACAAGTATGGGTTAGCTATTACTGAAATTTCTGAAAATTTATTATTTGCAAATTTGATATTAGATTCGTATGCAGTACACCTGAAACTAATTCTGCTGAAAATTTGACAAAGTTTCAGTATTAAATAAGGGAGAAATCAAACACTTAACTTTCTGCATTGACAAGTATGGATTAGCTATTACTGAAATTTCTGAAAATTTATTATTTGCAAATTTGATATTAGATTCGTATGCAGTACACCTGAACCTAATTCTCCTGAAAGTTTGACAAAGTTTCAGTCTTAAATAAGGGAGAAAATCAAACACTTAACTTTCTGCATTGCCAAGTATGGGTTAGCTATTACTGAAATTTCTGAAAATTTATTATTTGCAAATTTGATATCAGATTCGTATGCAGTACACCTGAAACTAATTCTCCTGACAATTTGACATAGTTTCAGTATTAAATTAGGGAGATATCAAATACTTAACTTTCTGCATTGGCAAGTATGGGTTAGCCATTACTGAAAGTTCTGAAAATTTATTATTTGCAAATTTGATATTAGATTCGTATGCAGTACACCTGAAACTAATTCCCCTGAATTTTTGACAAAGTTTCAGTAGTAAATAAGGGAGAAAATCAAACACTTAACTTTCTGCATTGACAAGTATGGGTTAGCTATTACCGAAATTTCTGAAAATTAATTATTTGCAAATTTGATATTAGATTCGTATGCAGTACACCTGAAACTAATTCTCCTGACAATTTGACATAGTTTCAGTATTAAATTAGGGAGAAATCAAATACTTAACTTTCTGCATTGGCAAGTATGGGTTAGCCATTACTGAAAGTTCTGAAAATTTATTATTTGCAAATTTGATATTAGATTCGTGTACAGTACACCTGAAACTAATTCTCCTAAAAATTTGACAAAGTTTTAGTATTAAATAAGGGAGTAAATCTAACACTTAACTTTCTGCATTGACAAGTATGGGTTAGCTATTACTGAAATTTCTGAAAATTTATTATTTTCAAATTTGATATTAGATTCGTATGCAGTACACCTGATACTAATTCCCCTGAATTTTTGACAAAGTTTCAGTAGTAAATAAGGGAGAAAATCAAACACTTAACTTTCTGCATTGACAAGTATGGGTTAGCTATTACTGAAAGTTCTGAAAATTTATTATTTGCAAATTTGATATTAGATTCGAGTACAGTACACCTGAAACTAATTCTCCTAAAAATTTGACAAAGTTTTAGTATTAAATAAGGGAGTAAATCTAACACTTAACTTTCTGCATTGACAAGTATGGGTTAGCTATTACTGAAATTTCTGAAAATTTATTATTTGCAAATTTGATATTAGATTCGTATGCAGTACACCTGAAACTAATTCTCCTCAAAATATGACAAAAGTTTCAGTATTAAATAAGGGCGAAAATCAAACACTTAAATTTCTGCATTGACAAGTACGGGTTAACTATTACTGAAACTTCTGAAAATTAATTATTTGCAAATTTGATATTAGATTCGTATGCAGTACATCTGAAACTAATTCTCCTGAATATTTGACAAAGTTTCAGTTTTAAATAAGGGAGAAAATCATACACTTAACTTTCTGCATTGACAAGTATGGGTTAGCTATTACTGAAATTTCTGAAAATTTATTATTTTCAAATTTGATATTAGATTCGTATGCAGTACACCTGAAACTAATTCTCCTGAAAATTTTACAAAGTTTCAGTATTAAATAAGGGAGAAAATCAAACACTTAACTTTCTGCATTGACAAGTATGAGTTAGCTATTACTGAAATTTCTGAAAATTTATTATTTGCTAATTTGATATTATATTCGTGTACAGTACACCTGAAACTAATTCTCCTGAAAATATGACATAGTTTCAGTATTAAATAAGGGAGAAAATAAAACACTTAACTTTCTGCATTGACAAGTATGGGTTAGCTATTACTGAAATTTCTGAAAATTTATTATTTTCAAATTTGATATTAGATTCGTATGCAGTACACCTGAAACTAATTCTCCTCAAAATTTGACAAAGTTTCTGTATTAAATAAGGGAGAAAATCAAACACTTAACTTTCTGCATTGACAAGTATGGGTTAGCTATTACTGAAATTTCTGAAAATTTATTATTTGCAAATTTGTATTAGATTCGTGTACAGTACACCTGAAACTAATTCTCCTGAAAATTTGACTAAGTTTCAGCATTAAATAAGGGACAAAATCAAACACTTAACTTTCTGCATTGACAAGTAAGGGTTAGCTATTACTGAAATTTCAGAAAATTTATTATTTGCATATTTGATATAAGATTCGTGTACAGTACACCTGAAACTAATTCTCCTGAATATTTGACAAAGTTTCAGTATTAAATAAGGAAGAAAATCAAACACTTAACTTTCTGCATTGACAAGTATGGGTTAGCTATTACTGAAATTTCTAAAAATTTATTATTTGCAAATTTGATATTAGATTCGTATGCAGTACACCTGAAACTAATTCTCCTCAAAATTTGACAGAGTTTCAGTATTAAATAAGGGAGAAAATCAAACACTTAAATATCTGCAATGACAAGTATGGGGTAGCTACTACTGAAATTTCTGAAACTTTATTATTTGCAAATTTGATATTATATTCGTGTACAGTACACCTGAAACTAATTCTCCTGAATATTTGACTAAGTTTCAGTATTAAATAAGGGAGAAAATCAAACACTTAACTTTCTGCATTGACAAGTATGGGTTAGCTATTACTGAAATTTCTGAAAATTTATTATTTGCAAATTTGATATTAGATTCGTATGCAGTACACCTGAAACTAATTCTCCTGAAAATATGACATAGTTTCAGTATTAAATAAGGGAGAAAATAAAACACTTAACTTTCTGCATCGACAAGTATGTGTTAGCTATTATTGAAATTTCTGAAAATTTATTATTTGCAAATATGATATTAGATTCATGTACAGTACACCTGAAACTAATTCTCCTGAATATTTGACAAAGTTTCAGTATTAAATAAGGGAGAAAATCAAACACTTAACTTTCTGCATTGACAAGTATGGGTTAGCTATTACTGAAATTTCTGAAAATGTATTATTAACAAATTTGATATTAGATTCGTATGCAGTACACCTGAAACTAATTCTCCTGAAAATTTGACAAAGTTTCAGTATTACATAAGGGAGAAAATCAAACACTTAACTTTCTGCATTGACAAGTATGGGTTAGCTATTACTGAAATTTCTGAAAATTTATTATTTGCAAATTTAATATTAGATTCGTGTACAGTACACCTGAAACTACTTCTCGTGAATATTTGACAAAGTTTCAGTATTGAATAAGGGAGAACATCAAACACTTAACTTTCTGCATTGACAAGTATGGGTTAGCTATTACTGAAATTTCAGAAAAATTATTATTTGCAAATTTGATATTAGATTCGTATGCAGTACACCTGAAACTAATTCTCCTGAATATTTGACAAAGTTTCAGTTTTAAATAATGGAGAAATCAAACACTTAACTTTGTGCATTGACAAGTATGGGTTACCTATTACTGAAATTTCTGAAAATTTATTATTTTCAAATTTGATATTAGATTCGTATGCAGTACACCTGAAACTAATTCTCCTCAAAATTTGACAAAGTTTCTGTATTAAATAAGGGAGAAAATCAAACACTTAACTTTCTGCATTGACAAGTATGGGTTAGCTATTACTGAAATTTCTGAAAATTTATTATTTGCAAATTTAATATTAGATTCGTGTACAGTACACCTGAAACTACTTCTCGTGAATATTTGACAAAGTTTCAGTATTAAATAAGGGAGAAATCAAACACTTAACTTTCTGCATTGACAAGTATGGATTAGCTATTACTGAAATTTCTGAAAATTTATTATTTGCAAATTTGATATTAGATTCGTATGCAGTACACCTGAACCTAATTCTCCTGAAAGTTTGACAAAGTTTCAGTCTTAAATAAGGGAGAAAATCAAACACTTAACTTTCTGCATTGCCAAGTATGGGTTAGCTATTACTGAAATTTCTGAAAATTTATTATTTGCAAATTTGATATCAGATTCGTATGCAGTACACCTGAAACTAATTCTCCTGAAAATTTGACAAAGTTTCAGTCTTAAATAAGGGAGAAAATCAAACAATTAAGTTTCTGCATTGACAAGTATGGGTTAGCTATTACTGAAATTTCTGAAAATGTATTATTAACAAATTTGATATTAGATTCGTATGCAGTACACCTGAAACTAATTCTCCTGAAAATTTGACAAAGTTTCAGTATTACATAAGGGAGAAAATCAAACACTTGACTTTCTGCATTGGCAAGTATGGGTTAGCTATTACTGAAATTTCTGAATATTTATAATTTGCAAATTTGATATTAAATTCGTATGCAGTACACCTGAAACTAATTCTCGTGAACATTTGACAAAGTTTCAGTATTAAATAAGGGAGAAAATCAAACACTTAACTTTCTGCATTGACAAGTATGAGTTAGCTATTACTGAAATTTCTGAAAATTTATTATTTGCAAATTTGATATTAGATTCGTATGCAGTACACCTGAACCTAATTCTCCTGAAAGTTTGACAAAGTTTCAGTATTAAATAAGGGAGAAAATCAAACACTTAACTTTCTGCATTGACAGGTATGGGTTAGTTATTACTGAAATTTCTGAAAATTTATTATTTTCAAATTTGATATTAGATTCGTGTACACTACACCTGAAACTAATTCTCCTGCAAATTTGACAAACTTTCAGTATTAAATAAGGGAGAATATCAAACACTTAACTTTTTGCATTGACAAGTATGGGTTAGCTATTACTGAAATTTCTGAAAATTTATTATTTGCAAATTTGATATTAGATTCGTATGCAGTACACCTGAAACTAATTCTGCTGAAAATTTGACAAAGTTTCAGTATTAAATAAGGGAGAAATCAAACACTTAACTTTCTGCATTGACAAGTATGGATTAGCTATTACTGAAATTTCTGAAAATTTATTATTTGCAAATTTGATATTAGATTCGTATGCAGTACACCTGAACCTAATTCTCCTGAAAGTTTGACAAAGTTTCAGTCTTAAATAAGGGAGAAAATCAAACACTTAACTTTCTGCATTGCCAAGTATGGGTTAGCTATTACTGAAATTTCTGAAAATTTATTATTTGCAAATTTGATATCAGATTCGTATGCAGTACACCTGAAACTAATTCTCCTGACAATTTGACATAGTTTCAGTATTAAATTAGGGAGATATCAAATACTTAACTTTCTGCATTGGCAAGTATGGGTTAGCCATTACTGAAAGTTCTGAAAATTTATTATTTGCAAATTTGATATTAGATTCGTATGCAGTACACCTGAAACTAATTCCCCTGAATTTTTGACAAAGTTTCAGTAGTAAATAAGGGAGAAAATCAAACACTTAACTTTCTGCATTGACAAGTATGGGTTAGCTATTACCGAAATTTCTGAAAATTAATTATTTGCAAATTTGATATTAGATTCGTATGCAGTACACCTGAAACTAATTCTCCTGACAATTTGACATAGTTTCAGTATTAAATTAGGGAGAAATCAAATACTTAACTTTCTGCATTGGCAAGTATGGGTTAGCCATTACTGAAAGTTCTGAAAATTTATTATTTGCAAATTTGATATTAGATTCGTGTACAGTACACCTGAAACTAATTCTCCTAAAAATTTGACAAAGTTTTAGTATTAAATAAGGGAGTAAATCTAACACTTAACTTTCTGCATTGACAAGTATGGGTTAGCTATTACTGAAATTTCTGAAAATTTATTATTTTCAAATTTGATATTAGATTCGTATGCAGTACACCTGATACTAATTCCCCTGAATTTTTGACAAAGTTTCAGTAGTAAATAAGGGAGAAAATCAAACACTTAACTTTCTGCATTGACAAGTATGGGTTAGCTATTACTGAAAGTTCTGAAAATTTATTATTTGCAAATTTGATATTAGATTCGAGTACAGTACACCTGAAACTAATTCTCCTAAAAATTTGACAAAGTTTTAGTATTAAATAAGGGAGTAAATCTAACACTTAACTTTCTGCATTGACAAGTATGGGTTAGCTATTACTGAAATTTCTGAAAATTTATTATTTGCAAATTTGATATTAGATTCGTATGCAGTACACCTGAAACTAATTCTCCTCAAAATATGACAAAAGTTTCAGTATTAAATAAGGGCGAAAATCAAACACTTAAATTTCTGCATTGACAAGTACGGGTTAACTATTACTGAAACTTCTGAAAATTAATTATTTGCAAATTTGATATTAGATTCGTATGCAGTACATCTGAAACTAATTCTCCTGAATATTTGACAAAGTTTCAGTTTTAAATAAGGGAGAAAATCATACACTTAACTTTCTGCATTGACAAGTATGGGTTAGCTATTACTGAAATTTCTGAAAATTTATTATTTTCAAATTTGATATTAGATTCGTATGCAGTACACCTGAAACTAATTCTCCTGAAAATTTTACAAAGTTTCAGTATTAAATAAGGGAGAAAATCAAACACTTAACTTTCTGCATTGACAAGTATGAGTTAGCTATTACTGAAATTTCTGAAAATTTATTATTTGCTAATTTGATATTATATTCGTGTACAGTACACCTGAAACTAATTCTCCTGAAAATATGACATAGTTTCAGTATTAAATAAGGGAGAAAATAAAACACTTAACTTTCTGCATTGACAAGTATGGGTTAGCTATTACTGAAATTTCTGAAAATTTATTATTTTCAAATTTGATATTAGATTCGTATGCAGTACACCTGAAACTAATTCTCCTCAAAATTTGACAAAGTTTCTGTATTAAATAAGGGAGAAAATCAAACACTTAACTTTCTGCATTGACAAGTATGGGTTAGCTATTACTGAAATTTCTGAAAATTTATTATTTGCAAATTTGTATTAGATTCGTGTACAGTACACCTGAAACTAATTCTCCTGAAAATTTGACTAAGTTTCAGCATTAAATAAGGGACAAAATCAAACACTTAACTTTCTGCATTGACAAGTAAGGGTTAGCTATTACTGAAATTTCAGAAAATTTATTATTTGCATATTTGATATAAGATTCGTGTACAGTACACCTGAAACTAATTCTCCTGAATATTTGACAAAGTTTCAGTATTAAATAAGGAAGAAAATCAAACACTTAACTTTCTGCATTGACAAGTATGGGTTAGCTATTACTGAAATTTCTAAAAATTTATTATTTGCAAATTTGATATTAGATTCGTATGCAGTACACCTGAAACTAATTCTCCTCAAAATTTGACAGAGTTTCAGTATTAAATAAGGGAGAAAATCAAACACTTAAATATCTGCAATGACAAGTATGGGGTAGCTACTACTGAAATTTCTGAAACTTTATTATTTGCAAATTTGATATTATATTCGTGTACAGTACACCTGAAACTAATTCTCCTGAATATTTGACTAAGTTTCAGTATTAAATAAGGGAGAAAATCAAACACTTAACTTTCTGCATTGACAAGTATGGGTTAGCTATTACTGAAATTTCTGAAAATTTATTATTTGCAAATTTGATATTAGATTCGTATGCAGTACACCTGAAACTAATTCTCCTGAAAATATGACATAGTTTCAGTATTAAATAAGGGAGAAAATAAAACACTTAACTTTCTGCATCGACAAGTATGTGTTAGCTATTATTGAAATTTCTGAAAATTTATTATTTGCAAATATGATATTAGATTCATGTACAGTACACCTGAAACTAATTCTCCTGAATATTTGACAAAGTTTCAGTATTAAATAAGGGAGAAAATCAAACACTTAACTTTCTGCATTGACAAGTATGGGTTAGCTATTACTGAAATTTCTGAAAATGTATTATTAACAAATTTGATATTAGATTCGTATGCAGTACACCTGAAACTAATTCTCCTGAAAATTTGACAAAGTTTCAGTATTACATAAGGGAGAAAATCAAACACTTAACTTTCTGCATTGACAAGTATGGGTTAGCTATTACTGAAATTTCTGAAAATTTATTATTTGCAAATTTAATATTAGATTCGTGTACAGTACACCTGAAACTACTTCTCGTGAATATTTGACAAAGTTTCAGTATTGAATAAGGGAGAACATCAAACACTTAACTTTCTGCATTGACAAGTATGGGTTAGCTATTACTGAAATTTCAGAAAAATTATTATTTGCAAATTTGATATTAGATTCGTATGCAGTACACCTGAAACTAATTCTCCTGAATATTTGACAAAGTTTCAGTTTTAAATAATGGAGAAATCAAACACTTAACTTTGTGCATTGACAAGTATGGGTTACCTATTACTGAAATTTCTGAAAATTTATTATTTTCAAATTTGATATTAGATTCGTATGCAGTACACCTGAAACTAATTCTCCTCAAAATTTGACAAAGTTTCTGTATTAAATAAGGGAGAAAATCAAACACTTAACTTTCTGCATTGACAAGTATGGGTTAGCTATTACTGAAATTTCTGAAAATTTATTATTTGCAAATTTGTATTAGATTCGTGTACAGTACACCTGAAACTAATTCTCCTGAAAATTTGACTAAGTTTCAGCATTAAATAAGGGACAAAATCAAACACTTAACTTTCTGCATTGACAAGTAAGGGTTAGCTATTACTGAAATTTCTGAAAATGTATTATTAACAAATTTGATATTAGATTCGTATGCAGTACACCTGAAACTAATTCTCCTGAAAATTTGACAAAGTTTCAGTATTACATAAGGGAGAAAATCAAACACTTGACTTTCTGCATTGACAAGTATGAGTTAGCTATTACTGAAATTTCTGAAAATTTATTATTTGCAAATTTGATATTAGATTCGTATGCAGTACACCTGAACCTAATTCTCCTGAAAGTTTGACAAAGTTTCAGTATTAAATAAGGGAGAAAATCAAACACTTAACTTTCTGCATTGACAGGTATGGGTTAGTTATTACTGAAATTTCTGAAAATTTATTATTTTCAAATTTGATATTAGATTCGTGTACACTACACCTGAAACTAATTCTCCTGCAAATTTGACAAACTTTCAGTATTAAATAAGGGAGAATATCAAACACTTAACTTTCTGCATTGACAGGTATGAGTTAGCTATTACTGAAATTTCTGAAAATTTATTATTTGCAAATTTGATATTAGATTCGTATGCAGTACACCTGAAACTAATTCTCCTGAAAATTTGACAAAGTTTCAGTATTAAATAAGGGAGAAAATCAAACACTTAACTTTCTGCATTGACAAGTATGGGTTAGCTATTACTGAAATTTCTGAAAATTTATTATTTGCAAATTTGATATTAGATTCGTGTACAGCACACCTAAAACTAATTCTGCTGAAAATTTGACAACGTTTCAGTATTAAATAAGGGAGAAAATCAAACACTTAACTTTCTGCATTGACAAGTATGAGTTAGCTATTACTGAAATTTCTGAAAATTTATTATTTGCAAATTTGATACTAGATTCGTGTACAGTACACCTGAAACTAATTCTCCTGAAAATTTGACAAAGTTTCAGTATTAAATAAGGGATAAAATCAAACACTTAACATGATGCATTGACAAGTATGGGTTAGCTATTACTGAAATTTCTGAAAATTTATTATTTGCAAATTTGATATTAGATTAGTGTACAGTGCACCTGAAACTAATTGTCCTAAAAATTTGACAAAGTTTCAGTATTAAATAAGGGAGAAAATCAAACACTTAACTTTCTGCATTGACAAGTATGGGTTAGCTATTACTGAAATTTCTGAAAATTTATTTTTTGCAAATTTCATATTAGATTCATATGCAGTACACCTGAAACTAATTCTCCTGAAAATTTGACAAAGTTTCAGTATTAAATAAGGGATAAAATCAAACACTTAACATGATGCATTGACAAGTATGGGTTAGCTATTACTGAAATTTCTGAAAATTTATTATTTGCAAATTTGATATTAGATTAGTGTACAGTGCACCTGAAACTAATTGTCCTAAAAATTTGACAAAGTTTCAGTATTAAATAAGGGATAAAATCAAACACTTAACATGATGCATTGACAAGTATGGGTTAGCTATTACTGAAATTTCTGAAAATTTATTAGTTGCAAATTTGATATTACATTCGTATGCAGTACACCTGAAACTAATTCTCCTGAAAATTTAACAAAGTTTCAGTATTAAATAAGGGATAAAATCAAACACTTAACTTTCTGCATTGACAAGTAAGGGTTAGCTATTACTGAAATTTCTGAAAATTTATTATTTGCAAATTTGATATTAGATTCGTATGCAGTACACCTGAAACTAATTCTCATGGAAATTTGACAAAGTTTCAGTATTAAATAAGGGAGAAAATCAAACACTTAACTTTCTGCATTGACAAGTATGGGTTAGCTATTACTGAAAATTCTGAAAATTTATTATTTCCAAATTTGATATTAGATTCATGCTCAGTACTCCTGAAACTAATTCTCCTGAATATTTGACAAAGTTACAGTATTAAATAGGGGAGAAAATCAAACATATAACTTTCTGCATTGACAAGTATGGGTTAGCTATTACTGAAATTTCTGAAAATTTATTATTTGCAAATTTGATATTAGATTCGTATGCAGTACACCTGAAACTAATTCTGCTGAAAATTTGACAAAGTTTCAGTATTAAATAAGGGAGAAATCAAACACTTAACTTTCTGCATTGACAAGTATGGATTAGCTATTACTGAAATTTCTGAAAATTTATTATTTGCAAATTTGATATTACATTCGTATGCAGTACACCTGAAACTAATTCTCCTGAAAATTTAACAAAGTTTCAGTATTAAATAAGGGATAAAATCAAACACTTAACTTTCTGCATTGACAAGTAAGGGTTAGCTATTACTGAAATTTCTGAAAATTTATTATTTGCAAATTTGATATTAGATTCGTATGCAGTACACCTGAAACTAATTCTCATGGAAATTTGACAAAGTTTCAGTATTAAATAAGGGAGAAAATCAAACACTTAACTTTCTGCATTGACAAGTATGGGTTAGCTATTACTGAAAATTCTGAAAATTTATTATTTCCAAATTTGATATTAGATTCATGCTCAGTACTCCTGAAACTAATTCTCCTGAATATTTGACAAAGTTACAGTATTAAATAGGGGAGAAAATCAAACATATAACTTTCTGCATTGACAAGTATGGGTTAGCTATTACTGAAATTTCTGAAAATTTATTATTTGCAAATTTGATATTAGATTCGTATGCAGTACACCTGAAACTAATTCTGCTGAAAATTTGACAAAGTTTCAGTATTAAATAAGGGAGAAATCAAACACTTAACTTTCTGCATTGACAAGTATGGATTAGCTATTACTGAAATTTCTGAAAATTTATTATTTGCAAATTTGATATTAGATTCGTATGCAGTACACCTGAACCTAATTCTCCTGAAAGTTTGACAAAGTTTCAGTCTTAAATAAGGGAGAAAATCAAACACTTAACTTTCTGCATTGCCAAGTATGGGTTAGCTATTACTGAAATTTCTGAAAATTTATTATTTGCAAATTTGATATCAGATTCGTATGCAGTACACCTGAAACTAATTCTCCTGAAAATTTGACAAAGTTTCAGTCTTAAATAAGGGAGAAAATCAAACAATTAAGTTTCTGCATTGACAAGTATGGGTTAGCTATTACTGAAATTTCTGAAAATGTATTATTAACAAATTTGATATTAGATTCGTATGCAGTACACCTGAAACTAATTCTCCTGAAAATTTGACAAAGTTTCAGTATTACATAAGGGAGAAAATCAAACACTTGACTTTCTGCATTGGCAAGTATGGGTTAGCTATTACTGAAATTTCTGAATATTTATAATTTGCAAATTTGATATTAAATTCGTATGCAGTACACCTGAAACTAATTCTCGTGAACATTTGACAAAGTTTCAGTATTAAATAAGGGAGAAAATCAAACACTTAACTTTCTGCATTGACAAGTATGAGTTAGCTATTACTGAAATTTCTGAAAATTTATTATTTGCAAATTTGATATTAGATTCGTATGCAGTACACCTGAACCTAATTCTCCTGAAAGTTTGACAAAGTTTCAGTATTAAATAAGGGAGAAAATCAAACACTTAACTTTCTGCATTGACAGGTATGGGTTAGTTATTACTGAAATTTCTGAAAATTTATTATTTTCAAATTTGATATTAGATTCGTGTACACTACACCTGAAACTAATTCTCCTGCAAATTTGACAAACTTTCAGTATTAAATAAGGGAGAATATCAAACACTTAACTTTTTGCATTGACAAGTATGGGTTAGCTATTACTGAAATTTCTGAAAATTTATTATTTGCAAATTTGATATTAGATTCGTATGCAGTACACCTGAAACTAATTCTGCTGAAAATTTGACAAAGTTTCAGTATTAAATAAGGGAGAAATCAAACACTTAACTTTCTGCATTGACAAGTATGGATTAGCTATTACTGAAATTTCTGAAAATTTATTATTTGCAAATTTGATATTAGATTCGTATGCAGTACACCTGAACCTAATTCTCCTGAAAGTTTGACAAAGTTTCAGTCTTAAATAAGGGAGAAAATCAAACACTTAACTTTCTGCATTGCCAAGTATGGGTTAGCTATTACTGAAATTTCTGAAAATTTATTATTTGCAAATTTGATATCAGATTCGTATGCAGTACACCTGAAACTAATTCTCCTGACAATTTGACATAGTTTCAGTATTAAATTAGGGAGATATCAAATACTTAACTTTCTGCATTGGCAAGTATGGGTTAGCCATTACTGAAAGTTCTGAAAATTTATTATTTGCAAATTTGATATTAGATTCGTATGCAGTACACCTGAAACTAATTCCCCTGAATTTTTGACAAAGTTTCAGTAGTAAATAAGGGAGAAAATCAAACACTTAACTTTCTGCATTGACAAGTATGGGTTAGCTATTACCGAAATTTCTGAAAATTAATTATTTGCAAATTTGATATTACATTCGTATGCAGTACACCTGAAACTAATTCTCCTGACAATTTGACATAGTTTCAGTATTAAATTAGGGAGAAATCAAATACTTAACTTTCTGCATTGGCAAGTATGGGTTAGCCATTACTGAAAGTTCTGAAAATTTATTATTTGCAAATTTGATATTAGATTCGTGTACAGTACACCTGAAACTAATTCTCCTAAAAATTTGACAAAGTTTTAGTATTAAATAAGGGAGTAAATCTAACACTTAACTTTCTGCATTGACAAGTATGGGTTAGCTATTACTGAAATTTCTGAAAATTTATTATTTTCAAATTTGATATTAGATTCGTATGCAGTACACCTGATACTAATTCCCCTGAATTTTTGACAAAGTTTCAGTAGTAAATAAGGGAGAAAATCAAACACTTAACTTTCTGCATTGACAAGTATGGGTTAGCTATTACTGAAAGTTCTGAAAATTTATTATTTGCAAATTTGATATTAGATTCGAGTACAGTACACCTGAAACTAATTCTCCTAAAAATTTGACAAAGTTTTAGTATTAAATAAGGGAGTAAATCTAACACTTAACTTTCTGCATTGACAAGTATGGGTTAGCTATTACTGAAATTTCTGAAAATTTATTATTTGCAAATTTGATATTAGATTCGTATGCAGTACACCTGAAACTAATTCTCCTCAAAATATGACAAAAGTTTCAGTATTAAATAAGGGCGAAAATCAAACACTTAAATTTCTGCATTGACAAGTACGGGTTAACTATTACTGAAACTTCTGAAAATTAATTATTTGCAAATTTGATATTAGATTCGTATGCAGTACATCTGAAACTAATTCTCCTGAATATTTGACAAAGTTTCAGTTTTAAATAAGGGAGAAAATCATACACTTAACTTTCTGCATTGACAAGTATGGGTTAGCTATTACTGAAATTTCTGAAAATTTATTATTTTCAAATTTGATATTAGATTCGTATGCAGTACACCTGAAACTAATTCTCCTGAAAATTTTACAAAGTTTCAGTATTAAATAAGGGAGAAAATCAAACACTTAACTTTCTGCATTGACAAGTATGAGTTAGCTATTACTGAAATTTCTGAAAATTTATTATTTGCTAATTTGATATTATATTCGTGTACAGTACACCTGAAACTAATTCTCCTGAAAATATGACATAGTTTCAGTATTAAATAAGGGAGAAAATAAAACACTTAACTTTCTGCATTGACAAGTATGGGTTAGCTATTACTGAAATTTCTGAAAATTTATTATTTTCAAATTTGATATTAGATTCGTATGCAGTACACCTGAAACTAATTCTCCTCAAAATTTGACAAAGTTTCTGTATTAAATAAGGGAGAAAATCAAACACTTAACTTTCTGCATTGACAAGTATGGGTTAGCTATTACTGAAATTTCTGAAAATTTATTATTTGCAAATTTGTATTAGATTCGTGTACAGTACACCTGAAACTAATTCTCCTGAAAATTTGACTAAGTTTCAGCATTAAATAAGGGACAAAATCAAACACTTAACTTTCTGCATTGACAAGTAAGGGTTAGCTATTACTGAAATTTCAGAAAATTTATTATTTGCATATTTGATATAAGATTCGTGTACAGTACACCTGAAACTAATTCTCCTGAATATTTGACAAAGTTTCAGTATTAAATAAGGAAGAAAATCAAACACTTAACTTTCTGCATTGACAAGTATGGGTTAGCTATTACTGAAATTTCTAAAAATTTATTATTTGCAAATTTGATATTAGATTCGTATGCAGTACACCTGAAACTAATTCTCCTCAAAATTTGACAGAGTTTCAGTATTAAATAAGGGAGAAAATCAAACACTTAAATATCTGCAATGACAAGTATGGGGTAGCTACTACTGAAATTTCTGAAACTTTATTATTTGCAAATTTGATATTATATTCGTGTACAGTACACCTGAAACTAATTCTCCTGAATATTTGACTAAGTTTCAGTATTAAATAAGGGAGAAAATCAAACACTTAACTTTCTGCATTGACAAGTATGGGTTAGCTATTACTGAAATTTCTGAAAATTTATTATTTGCAAATTTGATATTAGATTCGTATGCAGTACACCTGAAACTAATTCTCCTGAAAATATGACATAGTTTCAGTATTAAATAAGGGAGAAAATAAAACACTTAACTTTCTGCATCGACAAGTATGTGTTAGCTATTATTGAAATTTCTGAAAATTTATTATTTGCAAATATGATATTAGATTCATGTACAGTACACCTGAAACTAATTCTCCTGAATATTTGACAAAGTTTCAGTATTAAATAAGGGAGAAAATCAAACACTTAACTTTCTGCATTGACAAGTATGGGTTAGCTATTACTGAAATTTCTGAAAATGTATTATTAACAAATTTGATATTAGATTCGTATGCAGTACACCTGAAACTAATTCTCCTGAAAATTTGACAAAGTTTCAGTATTACATAAGGGAGAAAATCAAACACTTAACTTTCTGCATTGACAAGTATGGGTTAGCTATTACTGAAATTTCTGAAAATTTATTATTTGCAAATTTAATATTAGATTCGTGTACAGTACACCTGAAACTACTTCTCGTGAATATTTGACAAAGTTTCAGTATTGAATAAGGGAGAACATCAAACACTTAACTTTCTGCATTGACAAGTATGGGTTAGCTATTACTGAAATTTCAGAAAAATTATTATTTGCAAATTTGATATTAGATTCGTATGCAGTACACCTGAAACTAATTCTCCTGAATATTTGACAAAGTTTCAGTTTTAAATAATGGAGAAATCAAACACTTAACTTTGTGCATTGACAAGTATGGGTTACCTATTACTGAAATTTCTGAAAATTTATTATTTTCAAATTTGATATTAGATTCGTATGCAGTACACCTGAAACTAATTCTCCTCAAAATTTGACAAAGTTTCTGTATTAAATAAGGGAGAAAATCAAACACTTAACTTTCTGCATTGACAAGTATGGGTTAGCTATTACTGAAATTTCTGAAAATTTATTATTTGCAAATTTGTATTAGATTCGTGTACAGTACACCTGAAACTAATTCTCCTGAAAATTTGACTAAGTTTCAGCATTAAATAAGGGACAAAATCAAACACTTAACTTTCTGCATTGACAAGTAAGGGTTAGCTATTACTGAAATTTCTGAAAATGTATTATTAACAAATTTGATATTAGATTCGTATGCAGTACACCTGAAACTAATTCTCCTGAAAATTTGACAAAGTTTCAGTATTACATAAGGGAGAAAATCAAACACTTGACTTTCTGCATTGACAAGTATGAGTTAGCTATTACTGAAATTTCTGAAAATTTATTATTTGCAAATTTGATATTAGATTCGTATGCAGTACACCTGAACCTAATTCTCCTGAAAGTTTGACAAAGTTTCAGTATTAAATAAGGGAGAAAATCAAACACTTAACTTTCTGCATTGACAGGTATGGGTTAGTTATTACTGAAATTTCTGAAAATTTATTATTTTCAAATTTGATATTAGATTCGTGTACACTACACCTGAAACTAATTCTCCTGCAAATTTGACAAAGTTTCAGTATTAAATAAGGGAGAAAATCAAACACTTAACTTTCTGCATTGACAAGTATGGGTTAGCTATTACTGAAATTTCTGAAAATGTATTATTAACAAATTTGATATTAGATTCGTATGCAGTACACCTGAAACTAATTCTCCTGAAAATTTGACAAAGTTTCAGTATTACATAAGGGAGAAAATCAAACACTTAACTTTCTGCATTGACAAGTATGGGTTAGCTATTACTGAAATTTCTGAAAATTTATTATTTGCAAATTTAATATTAGATTCGTGTACAGTACACCTGAAACTACTTCTCGTGAATATTTGACAAAGTTTCAGTATTGAATAAGGGAGAACATCAAACACTTAACTTTCTGCATTGACAAGTATGGGTTAGCTATTACTGAAATTTCAGAAAAATTATTATTTGCAAATTTGATATTAGATTCGTATGCAGTACACCTGAAACTAATTCTCCTGAATATTTGACAAAGTTTCAGTTTTAAATAATGGAGAAATCAAACACTTAACTTTGTGCATTGACAAGTATGGGTTACCTATTACTGAAATTTCTGAAAATTTATTATTTTCAAATTTGATATTAGATTCGTATGCAGTACACCTGAAACTAATTCTCCTCAAAATTTGACAAAGTTTCTGTATTAAATAAGGGAGAAAATCAAACACTTAACTTTCTGCATTGACAAGTATGGGTTAGCTATTACTGAAATTTCTGAAAATTTATTATTTGCAAATTTGTATTAGATTCGTGTACAGTACACCTGAAACTAATTCTCCTGAAAATTTGACTAAGTTTCAGCATTAAATAAGGGACAAAATCAAACACTTAACTTTCTGCATTGACAAGTAAGGGTTAGCTATTACTGAAATTTCTGAAAATGTATTATTAACAAATTTGATATTAGATTCGTATGCAGTACACCTGAAACTAATTCTCCTGAAAATTTGACAAAGTTTCAGTATTACATAAGGGAGAAAATCAAACACTTGACTTTCTGCATTGGCAAGTATGGGTTAGCTATTACTGAAATTTCTGAATATTTATAATTTGCAAATTTGATATTAAATTCGTATGCAGTACACCTGAAACTAATTCTCGTGAACATTTGACAAAGTTTCAGTATTAAATAAGGGAGAAAATCAAACACTTAACTTTCTGCATTGACAAGTATGAGTTAGCTATTACTGAAATTTCTGAAAATTTATTATTTGCAAATTTGATATTAGATTCGTATGCAGTACACCTGAACCTAATTCTCCTGAAAGTTTGACAAAGTTTCAGTATTAAATAAGGGAGAAAATCAAACACTTAACTTTCTGCATTGACAGGTATGGGTTAGTTATTACTGAAATTTCTGAAAATTTATTATTTTCAAATTTGATATTAGATTCGTGTACACTACACCTGAAACTAATTCTCCTGCAAATTTGACAAAGTTTCAGTATTAAATAAGGGAGAAAATCAAACACTTAACTTTCTGCATTGACAAGTATGGGTTAGCTATTACTGAAATTTCTGAAAATTTATTATTTGCACATTTATTAATAGATTCGTATGTAGTACACCTAAAACTAATTCTCCTGAAAATTTCACAAAGTTTCAGTATTAAATAAGGGAGAAACTCAAACACTTAACTTTCTGCTTTGACAGGAATGGGTTAGCTATCACTGAAATTTCAGAAAATTTATTATTTGCAAATTTGATATTAGATTCGTATGCAGTACACCTGAAACTAATTCCCCTGAATTTTTGACAAAGTTTCAGTAGTAAATAAGGGAGAAAATCAAACACTTAACTTTCTGCATTGACAAGTATGGGTTAGCTATTACCGAAATTTCTGAAAATTAATTATTTGCAAATTTGATATTACATTCGTATGCAGTACACCTGAAACTAATTCTCCTGACAATTTGACATAGTTTCAGTATTAAATTAGGGAGAAATCAAATACTTAACTTTCTGCATTGGCAAGTATGGGTTAGCCATTACTGAAAGTTCTGAAAATTTATTATTTGCAAATTTGATATTAGATTCGTGTACAGTACACCTGAAACTAATTCTCCTAAAAATTTGACAAAGTTTTAGTATTAAATAAGGGAGTAAATCTAACACTTAACTTTCTGCATTGACAAGTATGGGTTAGCTATTACTGAAATTTCTGAAAATTTATTATTTTCAAATTTGATATTAGATTCGTATGCAGTACACCTGATACTAATTCCCCTGAATTTTTGACAAAGTTTCAGTAGTAAATAAGGGAGAAAATCAAACACTTAACTTTCTGCATTGACAAGTATGGGTTAGCTATTACTGAAAGTTCTGAAAATTTATTATTTGCAAATTTGATATTAGATTCGAGTACAGTACACCTGAAACTAATTCTCCTAAAAATTTGACAAAGTTTTAGTATTAAATAAGGGAGTAAATCTAACACTTAACTTTCTGCATTGACAAGTATGGGTTAGCTATTACTGAAATTTCTGAAAATTTATTATTTGCAAATTTGATATTAGATTCGTATGCAGTACACCTGAAACTAATTCTCCTCAAAATATGACAAAAGTTTCAGTATTAAATAAGGGCGAAAATCAAACACTTAAATTTCTGCATTGACAAGTACGGGTTAACTATTACTGAAACTTCTGAAAATTAATTATTTGCAAATTTGATATTAGATTCGTATGCAGTACATCTGAAACTAATTCTCCTGAATATTTGACAAAGTTTCAGTTTTAAATAAGGGAGAAAATCATACACTTAACTTTCTGCATTGACAAGTATGGGTTAGCTATTACTGAAATTTCTGAAAATTTATTATTTTCAAATTTGATATTAGATTCGTATGCAGTACACCTGAAACTAATTCTCCTGAAAATTTTACAAAGTTTCAGTATTAAATAAGGGAGAAAATCAAACACTTAACTTTCTGCATTGACAAGTATGAGTTAGCTATTACTGAAATTTCTGAAAATTTATTATTTCCAAATTTGATATTAGATTCGTATGCAGTACACCTGAAACTAATTCTCCTGAAAGTTTGACAAAGTTTCAGTATTAAATAAGGGAGAAAATCAAACACTTAACTTTCTGCATTGACAAGTATGGGTTAGCTATTACTGAAATTTCTGAAAATTTATTATTTGCAAATTTAATATTAGATTCGTGTACAGTGCACCTGAAACTAATTCTCCTGAAAATTTGACAAAGTTTCAGTATTAAATAAGGGAGCAAATCAAACACTTAACTTTCTGCATTGACAAGTATGGGTTAGCTATTACTGAAATTTCTGAAAATTTATTATTTGCAAATTTGATATTAGATTCGTGTACAGTACACCTGAAACTAATTCTTCTGAATATTTGACAAAGTTTCAGTATTAAATAAGGGGGAAAGTCAAACACTTAACTTTCTGCATTGACAAGAATGGGTTTGCTATTACTGAAATTTCTGAAAATTTATTATTTGCAAATTTGATATTAGATTCGTGTACAGTACACCTGAAACTACTTCTCGTGAATATTTGACAAAGTTTCAGTATTGAATAAGGGAGAACATCAAACACTTAACTTTCTGCATTGACAAGTATGGGTTAGATATTACTGAAATTTCAGAAAAATTATTATTTGCAAATTTGATATTAGATTCGTATGCAGTACACCTGAAACTAATTCTCCTGAATATTTGACAAAGTTTCAGTTTTAAATAATGGAGAAATCAAACACTTAACTTTGTGCATTGACAAGTATGGGTTACCTATTACTGAAATTTCTGAAAATTTATTATTTTCAAATTTGATATTAGATTCGTATGCAGTACACCTGAAACTAATTCTCCTGAAAATTTTACAAAGTTTCAGTATTAAATAAGGGAGAAAATCAAACACTTAACTTTCTGCATTGACAAATATATGTTCGCTATTACTGAAATTTCTGAAAATTTATTATATGCAAATTTTATATTAGATTCGTGTACAGTACACCTGAAACTAATTCTCCTGAAAATTTGACAAAGTTTCAGTATTAAATAAGGGAGAAAATCAAACACTTAACTTTCTGCATTGACAAGTATGGGTTAGCTATTACTGAAATTTCTGAAAATTTATTATTTGCAAATTTGATACTAGATTCGTATGTAGTACACCTGAATTTTGATTCTCCTCAAAATTTGACAACGTTTCAGTATTAAATAAGGGAGAAAATCAAACACTTAACTTTCTGCATTGAAAAGTATGGGTTAGCTATTAATGAAATATCTGAAAATTTATTATTTGCAAATTTGATTGTAGATTCGTATGCAGTACACCTGAAACTAATTCTCCTGAAAATTTGACGAAGTTTCAGTATTAAATAAGGGAGAAAATCAAACACTTAACTTTCTGCATTGACAAGTATGGGTTAGCTATTACTGAAATATCTGAAAATTTATGATTTGCAAATTTGATGTTAGATTCGTATGCAGTACACCTGAAACTAATTCTCCTCAAAATTTGACAAAGTTTCTGTATTAAATAAGGGAGAAAATCAAACACTTAACTTTCTGCATTGACAAGTATGGGTTAGCTATTACTGAAATTTCTGAAAATTTATTATTTGCAAATTTGTATTAGATTCGTGTACAGTACACCTGAAACTAATTCTCCTGAAAATTTGACTAAGTTTCAGCATTAAATAAGGGACAAAATCAAACACTTAACTTTCTGCATTGACAAGTAAGGGTTAGCTATTACTGAAATTTCAGAAAATTTATTATTTGCATATTTGATATAAGATTCGTGTACAGTACACCTGAAACTAATTCTCCTGAATATTTGACAAAGTTTCAGTATTAAATAAGGAAGAAAATCAAACACTTAACTTTCTGCATTGACAAGTATGGGTTAGCTATTACTGAAATTTCTAAAAATTTATTATTTGCAAATTTGATATTAGATTCGTATGCAGTACACCTGAAACTAATTCTCCTCAAAATTTGACAGAGTTTCAGTATTAAATAAGGGAGAAAATCAAACACTTAAATATCTGCAATGACAAGTATGGGGTAGCTACTACTGAAATTTCTGAAACTTTATTATTTGCAAATTTGATATTATATTCGTGTACAGTACACCTGAAACTAATTCTCCTGAATATTTGACAAAGTTTCAGTATTAAATAAGGGAGAAAATCAAACACTTAACTTTCTGCATTGACAAGTATGGGTTAGCTATTACTGAAATTTCTGAAAATTTATTATTTGCAAATTTGATATTAGATTCGTATGCAGTACACCTGAAACTAATTCTCCTGAAAATATGACATAGTTTCAGTATTAAATAAGGGAGAAAATAAAACACTTAACTTTCTGCATCGACAAGTATGTGTTAGCTATTATTGAAATTTCTGAAAATTTATTATTTGCAAATATGATATTAGATTCATGTACAGTACACCTGAAACTAATTCTCCTGAATATTTGACAAAGTTTCAGTATTAAATAAGGGAGAAAATCAAACACTTAACTTTCTGCATTGACAAGTATGGGTTAGCTATTACTGAAATTTCTGAAAATTTATTATTTGCAAATTTGATATTAGATTCGTATGCAGTACACCTGAAACTAATTCTCCTGAAAATATGACAAAGTTTCAGTATTAAATAAGGGAGAAATCAAACACTTAACTTTCTGCATTGACAAGAATGGGTTAGCTATTACTGAAATTTCTGAAAATTTATTAGTTGTAATTTTGACATTATATTCGTATGCAGTACACCTGAAACTAATTCTCCTGAAAATATGACAAAGTTTCAGTATTAAATAAGGGAGAAAATCAAACATATAACTGTGTACATTGACAAGTATGGGTTAGCTATTACTGAAATTTCTGAAACTTTATTATTTGCAAATTTGATATTATATTCGTGTACAGTACACCTGAAACTAATTCTCCCGAAAATTTGACAAAGTTTCAGTATTAAATTAGGGAGAAAATCAAACACTTAACTTTCTGCATTGATAAGTATGGGTTAACTATTACTGAAACTTCTGAAAATTAATTATTTGCAAATTTGATACTAGATTCGTATGCAGTACACCTGAAACTAATTCTCCTGAAAATTTGACAAAGTTTCAGTATTAAATAAGGGAGAAAATCAAACACTTAACTTTCTGCATTGACAAGTATGGGTTAGCTATTACTGCAATTTCTGAAAATCTATTATTTGCAAATTTGATATTAGATTCGTATGCAGTACACCTGAAACTAATTCTCCTGAAAATTTGACAAAGTTTCAGTATTAAATAAGGGAGAAAATCAAACACGTAACTTTCTGCATTGACATGTATGGGTTAGTTATTACTGAATTTTCTGAAAATTTATTATTTGCAAATTTGATATTAGATTCGTATGCAGTACACCTGAAACTAATTCTCCTCAAAATTTGACAAAGTTTCAGTATTAAATAAGGGAGAAAATCAAACACGTAACTTTCTGCATTGACATGTATGGGTTAGTTATTACTGAATTTTCTGAAAATTTATTATTTGCAAATTTGATATTAGATTCGTATGCAGTACACCTGAAACTAATTCTCCTCAAAATTTGACAAAGTTTCAGTATTAAATAAGGGAGAAAATCAAACACGTAACTTTCTGCATTGACATGTATGGGTTAGTTATTACTGAATTTTCTGAAAATTTATTATTTGCAAATTTGATATTAGATTCGTATGCAGTACACCTGAAACTAATTCTCCTGAAAATTTGACAAAGTTTCAGTATTAAATAAGGGAGAAAATCAAACACGTAACTTTCTGCATTGACATGTATGGGTTAGTTATTACTGAATTTTCTGAAAATTTATTATTTGCAAATTTGATATTAGATTCGTATGCAGTACACCTGAAACTAATTCTCCTCAAAATTTGACAAAGTTTCAGTATTAAATAAGGGAGAAAATCAAACACGTAACTTTCTGCATTGACATGTATGGGTTAGTTATTACTGAATTTTCTGAAAATTTATTATTTGCAAATTTGATATTAGATTCGTATGCAGTACACCTGAAACTAATTCTCCTGAAAATTTTACAAAGTTTCAGTATTAAATAAGGGAGAAAATCAAACACTTAACTTTCTGCATTGACAAATATATGTTCGCTATTACTGAAATTTCTGAAAATTTATTATATGCAAATTTTATATTAGATTCGTGTACAGTACACCTGAAACTAATTCTCCTGAAAATTTGACAAAGTTTCAGTATTAAATAAGGGAGAAAATCAAACACTTAACTTTCTGCATTGACAAGTATGGGTTAGCTATTACTGAAATTTCTGAAAATTTATTATTTGCAAATTTGATACTAGATTCGTATGTAGTACACCTGAATTTTGATTCTCCTCAAAATTTGACAACGTTTCAGTATTAAATAAGGGAGAAAATCAAACACTTAACTTTCTGCATTGAAAAGTATGGGTTAGCTATTAATGAAATATCTGAAAATTTATTATTTGCAAATTTGATTGTAGATTCGTATGCAGTACACCTGAAACTAATTCTCCTGAAAATTTGACGAAGTTTCAGTATTAAATAAGGGAGAAAATCAAACACTTAACTTTCTGCATTGACAAGTATGGGTTAGCTATTACTGAAATATCTGAAAATTTATGATTTGCAAATTTGATGTTAGATTCGTATGCAGTACACCTGAAACTAATTCTCCTCAAAATTTGACAAAGTTTCTGTATTAAATAAGGGAGAAAATCAAACACTTAACTTTCTGCATTGACAAGTATGGGTTAGCTATTACTGAAATTTCTGAAAATTTATTATTTGCAAATTTGTATTAGATTCGTGTACAGTACACCTGAAACTAATTCTCCTGAAAATTTGACTAAGTTTCAGCATTAAATAAGGGACAAAATCAAACACTTAACTTTCTGCATTGACAAGTAAGGGTTAGCTATTACTGAAATTTCAGAAAATTTATTATTTGCATATTTGATATAAGATTCGTGTACAGTACACCTGAAACTAATTCTCCTGAATATTTGACAAAGTTTCAGTATTAAATAAGGAAGAAAATCAAACACTTAACTTTCTGCATTGACAAGTATGGGTTAGCTATTACTGAAATTTCTAAAAATTTATTATTTGCAAATTTGATATTAGATTCGTATGCAGTACACCTGAAACTAATTCTCCTCAAAATTTGACAGAGTTTCAGTATTAAATAAGGGAGAAAATCAAACACTTAAATATCTGCAATGACAAGTATGGGGTAGCTACTACTGAAATTTCTGAAACTTTATTATTTGCAAATTTGATATTATATTCGTGTACAGTACACCTGAAACTAATTCTCCTGAATATTTGACAAAGTTTCAGTATTAAATAAGGGAGAAAATCAAACACTTAACTTTCTGCATTGACAAGTATGGGTTAGCTATTACTGAAATTTCTGAAAATTTATTATTTGCAAATTTGATATTAGATTCGTATGCAGTACACCTGAAACTAATTCTCCTGAAAATATGACATAGTTTCAGTATTAAATAAGGGAGAAAATAAAACACTTAACTTTCTGCATCGACAAGTATGTGTTAGCTATTATTGAAATTTCTGAAAATTTATTATTTGCAAATATGATATTAGATTCATGTACAGTACACCTGAAACTAATTCTCCTGAATATTTGACAAAGTTTCAGTATTAAATAAGGGAGAAAATCAAACACTTAACTTTCTGCATTGACAAGTATGGGTTAGCTATTACTGAAATTTCTGAAAATTTATTATTTGCAAATTTGATATTAGATTCGTATGCAGTACACCTGAAACTAATTCTCCTGAAAATATGACAAAGTTTCAGTATTAAATAAGGGAGAAATCAAACACTTAACTTTCTGCATTGACAAGAATGGGTTAGCTATTACTGAAATTTCTGAAAATTTATTAGTTGTAATTTTGACATTATATTCGTATGCAGTACACCTGAAACTAATTCTCCTGAAAATATGACAAAGTTTCAGTATTAAATAAGGGAGAAAATCAAACATATAACTGTGTACATTGACAAGTATGGGTTAGCTATTACTGAAATTTCTGAAACTTTATTATTTGCAAATTTGATATTATATTCGTGTACAGTACACCTGAAACTAATTCTCCCGAAAATTTGACAAAGTTTCAGTATTAAATTAGGGAGAAAATCAAACACTTAACTTTCTGCATTGATAAGTATGGGTTAACTATTACTGAAACTTCTGAAAATTAATTATTTGCAAATTTGATACTAGATTCGTATGCAGTACACCTGAAACTAATTCTCCTGAAAATTTGACAAAGTTTCAGTATTAAATAAGGGAGAAAATCAAACACTTAACTTTCTGCATTGACAAGTATGGGTTAGCTATTACTGCAATTTCTGAAAATCTATTATTTGCAAATTTGATATTAGATTCGTATGCAGTACACCTGAAACTAATTCTCCTGAAAATTTGACAAAGTTTCAGTATTAAATAAGGGAGAAAATCAAACACGTAACTTTCTGCATTGACATGTATGGGTTAGTTATTACTGAATTTTCTGAAAATTTATTATTTGCAAATTTGATATTAGATTCGTATGCAGTACACCTGAAACTAATTCTCCTCAAAATTTGACAAAGTTTCAGTATTAAATAAGGGAGAAAATCAAACACGTAACTTTCTGCATTGACATGTATGGGTTAGTTATTACTGAATTTTCTGAAAATTTATTATTTGCAAATTTGATATTAGATTCGTATGCAGTACACCTGAAACTAATTCTCCTCAAAATTTGACAAAGTTTCAGTATTAAATAAGGGAGAAAATCAAACACGTAACTTTCTGCATTGACATGTATGGGTTAGTTATTACTGAATTTTCTGAAAATTTATTATTTGCAAATTTGATATTAGATTCGTATGCAGTACACCTGAAACTAATTCTCCTGAAAATTTGACAAAGTTTCAGTATTAAATAAGGGAGAAAATCAAACACGTAACTTTCTGCATTGACATGTATGGGTTAGTTATTACTGAATTTTCTGAAAATTTATTATTTGCAAATTTGATATTAGATTCGTATGCAGTACACCTGAAACTAATTCTCCTCAAAATTTGACAAAGTTTCAGTATTAAATAAGGGAGAAAATCAAACACGTAACTTTCTGCATTGACATGTATGGGTTAGTTATTACTGAATTTTCTGAAAATTTATTATTTGCAAATTTGATATTAGATTCGTATGCAGTACACCTGAAACTAATTCTCCTCAAAATTTGACAAAGTTTCAGTATTAAATAAGGGAGAAAATCAAACACTTAACTTTCAGCATTGACATGTATAGGTTAGCTACTACTGATATTTCTGAAAATTTATTATTTGCAAATTTGATATTAGATTCGTATGCAGTACACCTGAAACTAATTCTCCTGAAAAATTGACAAAGTTTCAGTATTAAATAAGGGAGAAAATCAAACACTTAACTTTCTGCATTGACAAGTATGGGTTAGCTATTACTGAAATTTCTGAAAATTTATTATTTGCAAATTTGATATTAGATTCGTATGCAGTACACCTGAAACTAATTCTCCTGAAAATTTGACAAAGTTTCAGTATTAAATAAGGGAGAATATCAAACACTTAACTTTCTGCATTGACTAGTATGGGTTAGCTATTACTGAAATATCTGAAAATTTATTATTTGCAAATTTGATATTAGATTCGTATGCAGTACACCTGAAACTAATTCTCCTGAAAAATTGACAAAGTTTCAGTATTAAATAAGGGAGAAAATCAAACACTTAACTTTCTGCATTGACAAGTATGGGTTAGCTATTACTGAAATTTCTGAAAATTTATTATTTGCAAATTTGATATTAGATTTATATGCAGTACACCTGAAACTAATTCTCCTCAAAATTTGATATATTGATCCCACAAATTAGTAATAATTAATTTTCCAAACCCACCCATAGACTTATTACAAGATTTTATTTTCATTATTTTCGAAAATAAGATAGAATCGTGAAAAATATTACATAATACGCTTTACTTTACAGGGCCTATGTATTCTGCATTGTCACTTAATATTTATGGAAACCGTCACATAAATAACAAATTGAATTTCCTGGAGTGCCTCGAGGAATAAATAAGTGAACCTACTGATCGTAGAAGACAGGTTATGAAATTGAATAGTTGTTTATGGTAATACCGTAGTAAATTGTGTAACATGTAAGGGCGTTATATCATCGTATACCAATATTGCCCCCAAAATCGAAGCATATTGATCGCAAGGAAACGATTTTGAATATATTCTTGTAAACCAATATAGCCTGGGCTATACACAATTTCTTATTAATCGACAACAAAAAGGCGGCATGATTTTTAATTAAAAAAATTATGATTTTATTAAATTATTGATTATTAAAATATTAAATTATTAAATTATTGATTTTAATGATTAATTAAAAGTAAAAAATTAAGTGTATAACTTTTTATACAAAAAAAAATGACGTAATTCGTACAAATATAAAATTGTTTTTGACTTGAATTATAAGCCATTGAGGCCCGTATTCATAGTCTTAGAGATGAGTTTATGAGATGAGAGATGAGATATAGTCCGTACTTGAGCTTGAGTTCTACTCAAGGCGTATATTTGGTTGCGTTTGGTGCATAGACGTATATAGAAAATAGGCAACCAAATACACGACTTGAGTCGAACTTATACTCAAGTACGGACTATAGATACGGTCCTATAATATGATAAACAAAATTATAATGCAAATTCATCTGCGGAGAACCGGAAAATTTTAATATTGCTCTGCGAATACTAATGAAAAATAAAATGAAATTCTAAAAATGAATACTATCATTTGCACATCACGAGACGAAGAATTAATTAACCTGCCTCCAAACTCGTTAAAACTTGTCACTGCCGTTCCCAAATTTTAATTGAAACATTCAATTAATAAGCACAATCCCCCAAAACACGAGCGTGTGCTATAGAATTAAAAACGCGATTAAAAGAGATTAAAAAAACTGTCCAATTAATTCTTGCTCTTCTTCGTTTTCGTAGGAGTACGACCTTATGGAATAAATCTATTTATCTTCGCAGAGTTTATTTCTTTATATTATTCATTCAATCAACAATTAATGAACAAATCGATACATTTGTTAGGATCCAGGTTAGGTTAGGTTAGGTTAGGTTACGTCAGGTTAGGTTAGGTTAGGTTACGTCAGGTTAGGTTAGGTTAGTTTGGGTTGGGCACAATATATTCACAATATATTCACAATATATTCACAATATATTCACAATATAGGCACAATTTTTGTATTTTATTTGCACAAATGCGAACTCATCGATTGCCCGCATAAAGCACTAATTAATCCAGCTTATGTAACGACAGGTTTAGATGTTTCCGCGGGTTTAATGGGCATCAGCAAGCGCGAAATGGAACGTGCCCCTGTAAACAACGGCGTGAATGCATGTTTTAGTAATTGGTGTAAAAATCGCTCGCATTTCGCGACTATTTTTAAATTCCCATTCAGCATTATTTTAAATATACGAGCGAATTCGCTGCGCAACTTTTTACTGGACGTGGAATATGTATTCACTGCAACGGTCTAAAAATACCGCCTTGATTCCGACATTGCTGCCAGGTGAGCGGTAATTTAGCTTACAAGACGCATTCTAATAAACAAAAAAGCTGTCCAGTTCATGAGGATTCACTTTAATTAAAAAAAATATGGTATTTGTATCTACCAATATGTCCATTGATTACAAACTCTAATGGAATTTTTTACACTCTTCAGGTAATTCAGCTTATAAGACGCATTCTAATAAACAGAAAAGCTCTCCAGTTCATGAGGATTCACTTTAATTAAAAAAAATAAGGTATTTATATCTACCAATATGTCCATTGATTACAAGCTCTAATGGAATTTTTTACACTCTTCAGGTAATTCAGCTTATAAGACGCATTCTAATAAACAGAAAAGCTCTCCAGTTCATGAGGATTCACTTTAATTAAAAATATAATGGTACTTGTATCTACCAATATGTCCATTGATTACAAACTCTAATGGAATTTTGTACACTCTTCAGGTAATTCAGCTTATAAGACGCATTCTAATAAACAGAAAAGCTCTAAAGTTCATGAGGATTCACTTTAATTAAAAAAATAATGGTATTTGTATCTACCAATATGTCCATTGATTACAAACTCTAATGGATTGTTTTACACTCTTCAGGTAATTCAGCTTATAAGACGCATTCTAATAAACAGAAAAGCTCTCCAGTTCATGAGGATTCACTTTTATTAAAAAAATAATGGTACTTGTATCTACCAATATGTCCATTGATTACAAACTCTAATGGATTGTTTTACACTCTTCAGGTAATTCAGCTTATAAGACGCATTCTAATAAACAGAAAAGCTCTCCAGTTCATTAGGATTAGCTTTAATTAAAAAAAATAATGGTATTTGTATCTACCAATATGCCCATTGATTACAAACTCTAATGGAATTTTGTACACTCTTCAGGTAATTCAGCTTATAAGACGCATTCTAATAAACAGAAAAGCTCTCCAGTTCATGAGGATTCACTTTAATTAAAAAAATAATGGTATTTGTATCTACCAATATGTCCATTGATTACAAACTCTAATGGAATTTTTTACACTCTTCAGGTAATTCAGCTTATAAGACGCATTCTAATAAACAGAAAAGCTCTCCAGTTCACGAGGATTCACTTTAATTAAAAAAATAATGGTATTTGTATCTACCAATATGTCCATTGATTACAAACTCTAATGGAATTTTTTACACTCTTCAGGTAATTCAGCTTATAAGACGCATTCTAATAAACAGAAAAGCTCTCCAGTTCATGAGGATTCACTTTAATTAAAAAAATTATAGTATTTGTATCTACTAATATGTCCATTGATTACAAACTCTAATGGAATTTTTTACACTCTTCAGGTAATTCAGCTTATAAGACGCATTCTAATAAACAGAAAAGCTCTCCAGTTCATGAGGATTCACTTTAATTAAAAAGATAATGGGATTTGTATCTACCAATATGTCCATTGATTACAAACTCTAATGGAATTTTGTACACTCTTCAGGTAATTCAGCTTATAAGACGCATTCTAATAAACAGAAAAGCTCTCCAGTTCACGAGGATTCACTTTAATTAAAAAAATAATGGTATTTGTATCTACCAATATGTCCATTGATTACAAACTCTAATGGAATTTTGTACACTCTTCAGGTAATTCAGCTTATAAGACGCATTCTAATAAACAGAAAAGCTCTCCAGTTCATGAGGATTCACTTTAATTAAAAAAATAATGGTATTTGTATCTACCAATATGTCCATTGATTACAAACTCTAATGGAATTTTGTACACTCTTCAGGTAATTCAGCTTATAAGACGCATTCTAATAAACAGAAAAGCTCTCCAGTTCATGAGAATTCACTTTAATTAAAAAAATAATGGTATTTGTATCTACCAATATGTCCATTGATTACAAACTCTAATGGAATTTTGTACACTCTTCAGGTAATTCAGCTTATACGACGCATTCTAATAAACAGAAAAGCTCTCCAGTTCATGAGGATTCGCTTTAATTTAAAAAATAATGGTATTTGTATCTACCAATATGTCCATTGATTACAAACTCTAATGGAATTTTTTACACTCTTCAGGTAATTCAGCTTATAAGACGCATTCTAATAAACAGAAAAGCTCTCCAGTTCATGAGGATTCACTTTAATTTAAAAAAATATGGTATTTGTATCTACCAATATGTCCATTGATTACAAAGTCTAATGGAATTTTTTACACTCTTCAGGTAATTCAGCTTATAAGACGCATTCTAATAAACAGAAAAGCTCTCCAGTTCATGAGGATTCACTTTAATTAAAAAAATAATGGTATTTGTATCTACCAATATGTCCATTGATTACAAACTCTAATGGAATTTTGTACACTCTTCAGGTAATTCAGCTTATAAGACGCATTCTAATAAACAGAAAAGCTCTCCAGTTCATGAGAATTCACTTTAATTAAAAAAATAATGGTATTTGTATCTACCAATATGTCCATTGATTACAAACTCTAATGGAATTTTGTACACTCTTCAGGTAATTCAGCTTATACGACGCATTCTAATAAACAGAAAAGCTCTCCAGTTCATGAGGATTCGCTTTAATTTAAAAAATAATGGTATTTGTATCTACCAATATGTCCATTGATTACAAACTCTAATGGAATTTTTTACACTCTTCAGGTAATTCAGCTTATAAGACGCATTCTAATAAACAGAAAAGCTCTCCAGTTCATGAGGATTCACTTTAATTTAAAAAAATATGGTATTTGTATCTACCAATATGTCCATTGATTACAAAGTCTAATGGAATTTTTTACACTCTTCAGGTAATTCAGCTTATAAGACGCATTCTAATAAACAGAAAAGCTCTCGAGTTCATGAGGATTCACTTTAATTAAATAAATAATGGTATTTGTATCTACCAATATGTCCATTGATTACAAACTCTAATGGAATTTTTTACACTGTTCAGGTAATTCAGCTTATAAGACGCATTCTAATAAACAGAAAAGCTCTCCAGTTCATGAGGATTCACTTTAATTTAAAAAATAATGGTATTTGTATCTACCAATATGTCCATTGATTACAAACTTTAATGGAATTTTTTACACTCTTCAGGTAATTCAGCTTATGAGACGCATTCTAATAAACAGAAAAGCTCTCCAGTTCATGAGGATTCACTTTAATTAAAAAAATAATGGTACTTGTATCTACCAATATGTCCATTGATTACAAACTCTAATGGCATTTTTTACACTCTTCAGGTAATTCAGCTTATAAGACGCATTCTAATAAACAGAAAAGCTCTCCAGTTCATGAGGATTCACTTTAATTAAAAAAATAATGGTATTTGTATCTACCAATATGCCCATTGACTGCAAACTCAAATGGTTTTTTTTACAATCTTCATTAATTCTCAAACGTTAATCATAATTATTTTAAGGCAAATTTAAAAACAAATAAACTTTGTTTAGGTTAGATGTTAGGTAAGGTTAGATGTTATAGCGCTAAATAACGTTACATAGATTTGTTTTTCACGATTTCGTACATATTTCCTGATGCTGATTATTTGTTATCTGCAATGATTGAATGCAGAGGAGTTGCGATCATTGCACTGGTCTACTGCAGAACGATCTGTCTGGGGAGGCATTCGCGAAGTTTCCAAAGAGGATGAAATGATAAAGATGTGGTAACGTTGCCCCAGATGGTGCCTAAAATATATTAAACATGCCGGAATTATCCTGGCTTTTGTGATACCTTTCTCAGTGTGAATAAACAACAACGTTATGAATAGGAAATTGGTTAAGTTTAAGAGGTGCATAAATGCAAGTTTTGAAAATAACATCATGAAATTATAGTGGGAATCTTTGTTTCAATAAAATTGATCAACTATAAACTATATTCAACTTTTGTTGATCAACTACAATCGATCGATTAAACTTGATTCGTGCTGGTGCTGGTTTTACAATTTGGTTTACAACATTGTTTTTCGTAATCGCACAATGGTGTAAGAATATACCGGTATTCACATCCTTTGATAAAGTTGCTAATAGTTATCTGAGGGTTACAAAGGGATTAGAACGCTTGCAGTAGATTGAATAGGCCAACTTTTGGGTATGTCTGTAAAGGCGCGTTCTCACGAATCACGTTTAATTGATCGATTCTAGTTGATCATCAAAAGTTGAATGAAAACTATAGTGGGAATCTTTGTTTCAATAAAATTGATCAACTATAAACTGTATTCAACTTTTGTAAATCAACTACAATCGATCAATTAAACTTGATTCGTGCTGGTGCTGGTTTCACAATTTGTTTTACAACATTGTTTTTCGTAATCGCACAATGGTGCAAGAATATAGCGGTATTCACATCCTTTGATAAAGTTGCTGATAGTTATCTGAGGGTTACAAAGGGATTAGAACGCTTGCAGCAGATTGAATAGGCCAACTTTTGGGTATGTCTGTAAAGGCGCGTTCTCACGAATCACGTTTAATTGATCGATTCTAGTTGATCATCAAAAGTTGTTTGAAAACTATAGTGGGAATCTTTGTTTCAAAAAAAATGATCAACTACAAACTATATTCAACTTTTGTTGATCAACTACGATCGATCAATTAAACTTGATTCGTGCAGGTTTTACAATTTGTTTTACAACATTGTTTTTCGTAATCGCACAATGGCGTAAGAATATACCGGTATTCACATCCTTTGATAAAGTTGCTAATAGTTATCTGAGGGTTACAAAGGGATTAGAACGCTTGCAGCAGATTGAATAGGCCAACTTTTGGGCATGTCTGTAAAGGCGCGTTCTCACGAATCACGTTTAACTGATCGATTGTAGTTGATCATCAAAAGTTGAATGAAAACTATAGTGGGAATCTTTGTTTCAAAAAAATTGATCAACTATAAACTATATTCAACTTTTGTTGATCAACTACAATCGATCAATTAAACTTGATTCGTGCTGGTGCTGGTTTTACAATTTGTTTTCCAAATTTTTTTTTTGTTATCGCACAATGGTGTAAGAATATACCGGTATTCACATCCTTTGATAAAGTTGCCAATAGTTATCTGAAGGTTACAAAGGGATTAGAACACTTGCAGCAGATTGAATAGGCCAACTTTTGGGTATGTCTCTAAAGGCGCGTTCTCACGAATCACGTTCAATTGATCGATTGTAGTTGATCATCAAAAGTTGAATGAAAACTATAGTGGGAATCTTTGTTTCAATAAAATAGATCAACTATAAACTATATTCAACTTTTGTTGATCAACTACAATCGATCAATTAAACTTGATTCGTGTAGGTTTTACAATTTGTTTTACAACATTGTTTTTCGTAATCGCACAATGGTGTAAGATTATACCGGTATTCACATCCTTTGATAAAGTTGCTAATAGTTATCTGAGGATTGCAAAGGGATTAGAACGCTTGCAGCAGATTGAATGGGCCATCTTTTGGGTATGTCTGTAAAGGCGCGTTCTCACGAATCACGTTAAGTTGATGGATTCTAGTTGATCATCAAAAGTTGAATGAAAACTATAGTGGGAATCTTTGTTTCAATAAAATTGATCAACCATAAACTATATTCAACTTTTGTTGATCAACTACAATCGATCAATTAAACTTGATTCGTGCTGGTGCAGGTTTTACAATTTGTTTTACAACATTGTTTTTCGTAATCGCACAATGGTGTAAGAATATGCCGGTATTCACATCCTTTGATAAAGTTGCTAATAGTTATCTGAGGGTTACAAAGGGATTAGAACGCTTGCAGCAGATTGAATAGGCCAACTTTTGGGGATGTCCCTAAAGGCGCGTTCTCACGAATCACGTTTAAGTGATCGATTGTAGTTGATCATCAAAAGTTGAATGAAAACTATAGTAGGAATCTTTGTTTCAATAAAATTGATCAACTATAAACTATATTCAACTTTTGTTGATCAACTACAATCGATCAATTAAACTTGATTCCTGCTAGTGCTGGTTTTACAATTTGTTTTACAACATTGTTTTTCGTAATCGCACAATGGTGTAAGAATATACCGGTATTCACATCCTTTGATAAAGTTGCTAATAGTTATCTGAGGGTTACAAAGGGATTAGAACGCTTGCAGCAGATTGAATAGGCCAACTTTTGGGTATGTCTCTAAAGGCGCGTTCTCACGAATCACGTTCAATTGATCGATTGTAGTTGATCATCAAAAGTTGAATGAAAACTATAGTGGGAATCTTTGTTTCAATAAAATTGATCAACTATAAACTATATTCAACTTTTGTTGATCAACTACAATCGATCAATTAAACTTGATTCGTGTAGGTTTTACAATTTGTTTTACAACATTGTTTTTCGTAATCGCACAATGGTGTAAGAATATACCGGTATTCACATCCTTTGATAAAGTTGCTAATAGTTATCTGAGGATTGCAAAGGGATTAGAACGCTTGCAGCAGATTGAATGGGCCATCTTTTGGGTATGTCTGTAAAGGCGCGTTCTCACGAATCACGTTAAGTTGATGGATTCTAGTTGATCATCAAAAGTTGAATGAAAACTATAGTGGGAATCTTTGTTTCAATAAAATTGATCAACCATAAACTATATTCAACTTTTGTTGATCAACTACAATCGATCAATTAAACTTAATTCGTGCTGGTGCTGGTTTTACAATTTGTTTTACAACATTGTTTTTCGTAATCGCACAATGGTGTAAGAATATGCCGGTATTCACATCCTTTGATAAAGTTGCTAATAGTTATCTGAGGGTTACAAAGGGATTTGAACGCTTGCAGCAGATTGAATAGGCCAACTTTTGGGTATGTCTCTAAAGGCGCGTTCTCACGAATCACGTGTAATTGATCGATTGTAGTTGGTCATCAAAAGTTGAATGAAAACTATAGTGGGAATCTTTGTTTCAATAAAATTGATCAACTATAAACTATATTCAACTTTTGTTGATCAACTACAATCGATCAATTAAACTTGATTCGTGCCGGTGCTGGTTTTACAATTTGTTTTACAACATTGTTTTTCGTAATCGCACAATGGTGTAAGAATATGCCGGTATTCACATCCTTTGATAAAGTTGCTAATAGTTATCTGAGGGTTACAAATGGATTAGAACGCTTGCAGCAGATTGAATAGGCCAACTTTTGGGGATGTCTGTAAAGGCGCGTTCTCACGAATCACGTTTAACTGATCGATTGTAGTTGATCATCAAAAGTTGAATGAAAACTATAGTGGGAATCTTTGCTTCAATAAAGTTGATCAACTATAAACTATATTCAACTTTTGTTGATCAACTACAATCGATCAATTAAACTTGATTCGTGCTGGTGCTGGTTTTACAATTTGTTTTACAACATTGTTTTTCGTAATCGCACAATGGTGTAAGAATATGCCGGTATTCACATCCTTTGATAAAGTTGCTAATAGTTATCTGAGGGTTACAAAGGGATTTGAACGCTTGCAGCAGATTGAATAGGCCAACTTTTGGGTATGTCTCTAAAGGCGCGTTCTCACGAATCACGTGTAATTGATCGATTGTAGTTGGTCATCAAAAGTTGAATGAAAACTATAGTGGGAATCTTTGTTTCAATAAAATTGATCAACTATAAACTATATTCAACTTTTGTTGATCAACTACAATCGATCAATTAAACTTGATTCGTGCCGGTGCTGGTTTTACAATTTGTTTTACAACATTGTTTTTCGTAATCGCACAATGGTGTAAGAATATACCGGTATTCACATCCTTTGATAAAGTTGCTAATAGTTATCTGAGGGTTACAAAGGGATTAAAACGCTTGCAGCAGATTGAATAGGCCAACTTTTGGATATGTCTGTAAAGGCGCGCCCTCACGAATCACGTTTAACTGATCGATTGTAGTTGATCATCAAAAGTTGAATGAAAACTATAGTGGGAATCTTTGTTTCAATAAAATTGATCAACTATAAACTATATTCAACTTTTGTTGATCAACTACAATCGATCAATTAAACTTAATTCGTGCTGGTGCTGGTTTTACAATTTGTTTTACAACATTGTTTTTCGTAATCGCACAATGGTGTAAGAATATACCGGTATTCACATCCTTTGATAAAGTTGCTAATAGTTATCTGAGGGTTACAAATGGATTAGAACGCTTGCAGCAGATTGAATAGGCCAACTTTTGGGGATGTCTGTAAAGGCGCGTTCTCACGAATCACGTTTAACTGATCGATTGTAGTTGATCATCAAAAGTTGAATGAAAACTATAGTGGGAATCTTTGCTTCAATAAAGTTGATCAACTATAAACTATATTCAACTTTTGTTGATCAACTACAATCGATCAATTAAACTTGATTCGTGCCGGTGCTGGTTTTACAATTTGTTTTGCAACATTGTTTTTCGTAATCGCACAATGGTGTAAGAATATGCCGGTATTCACATCCTTTGATAAAGTTGCTAATAGTTATCTGAGGGTTACAAAGGGATTTGAACGCTTGCAGCAGATTGAATAGGCCAACTTTTGGGTATGTCTCTAAAGGCGCGTTCTCACGAATCACGTGTAATTGATCGATTGTAGTTGGTCATCAAAAGTTGAATGAAAACTATAGTGGGAATCTTTGTTTCAATAAAATTGATCAACTATAAACTATATTCAACTTTTGTTGATCAACTACAATCGATCAATTAAACTTGATTCGTGCTGGTGCTGGTTTTACAATTTGTTTTCAACATTGTTTTTCGTAATCGCACAATGGTGTAAGAATATACCGGTATTCACATCCTTTGATAAAGTTGCTAATAGTTATCTGAGGGTTACAAAGGGATTAGAACGCTGGCAGCAGATTGAATGGGCCAACTTTTGGGTTTGTCTGTAAAAGCGCGTTCTCACGAATCACGTTTAACTGATCGATTGTAGTTGATCATCAAAAGTTGAATGAAAACTATAGTGGGAATCTTTGTGTCAATAAAATTGATCAACTATAAACTATATTCAACTTTTGTTGATCAACTACAATCGATCAAATAATCTTGATTCGTGCAGGTTTTACAATTTGTTTTACAACTTTGTTTTTCGTAATCGCACAATGGTGTAAGAATATACCGATATTCACATCCTTTGATAAAGTTGCTAATAATTATCTGAGGGTTACAAAGGGATTAGAAACTTGCAACAGATTGATAGGCCAACTTTTGGGCATGTCTGTAAAGGCGCGTTCTCACGAATCACGTTTAACTGATCGATTGTAGTTGATCATCAAAAGTTGAATGAAAACTATAGTGGGAATCTTTGTTTCAATAAAATTTATCAACTATAAACTATATTCAACTTTTGTTGATCAACTACAATCGATCAAATAATCTTGATTCGTGCAGGTTTTACAATTTGTTTTACAACTTTGTTTTTCGTAATCGCACAATGGTGTAAGAATATACCGATATTCACATCCTTTGATAAAGTTGCTAATAATTATCTGAGGGTTACAAAGGGATTAGAAACTTGCAACAGATTGATAGGCCAACTTTTGGGCATGTCTGTAAAGGCGCGTTCTCACGAATCACGTTTAATTGATCGATTGTAGTTGATCATCAAAAGTTGAATGACAACTATAGTAGGAATCTTTGTTTCAATAAAATTGATCAACTACAAACTATATTCAACTTTTGTTGATCAACTACTATCGATCAATTAAACTTGATTCGTGCTGGTGATGGTTTTACAATTTGTTTTACAACATTGTTTTTCGTAACCGCACAATGGTGTAAGAATATACCGGTATTCACATCCTTTGATAAAGTTGCTAATTGTTATCTGAGGGTTACAAAGGGATTAGAACGCATGCAGCAGATTGAATAGGCCAACTTTTGGGTATGTGTGTAAAGGCGCGTTCTCACGAATCACGTTTAATTGATCGATTCTAGTTGATCATCAAAGGTTGAATGAAAACTATAGTGGGAATCTTTGTTTCAATTAAGTTGATCAACAATAAACTTTAGTTATCATTTAACTTTTGTTGATAGTGGGAATCTTTGTTTCAATAAAGTTGATCAACTATAAACTATAGTTATCATTCAACTTTTGTTGATCAACTATAATCGATCAATTAAACTTGATTGGTGCTGGTGCTGGTTTTGCAATCGTGGAACATCCTTGTTCCTAGTACAATTGCCTGGGATACAAGTGTGTCATCAATTGTCCCATTTGGAACATCCTTGTTCGTAGTACATTTACCTGGGATACAATTGTGTCAACAATTGTCCCATTTAATTGAACCAGGAACAAGGATGTTCAGCAATTGCAAAACTGGGCCTTCGGCAGATATCTTGCGCACAATTTTGCAAACACCCTGAGGACCAATCTGTCCATCCACAGGTCAACCCTTTCACTGCTGCACTCGTACTAACTTGACCAGCTGCTTGTGCTATGCCAATAACCCCTTGGGCGATTTGCGTTTCTAATTTGATGTAAGGTCTTCAATTTTTGGCATTGGTGGTGAGCCTAAGACCCTAAAGGGTGTGTGAGGAAGGAAGCAAAAGCAAACCCGTCGGCTAGCACTAAATGACAATTACCACAAGGTGACCAGGCAGTCTTATTAGAATTCCACCTTCATCATTTCGAATTTTAGAACTTATCATTTCGAATTTCAGAACTTCCTTATCATTTCGAATTTCAGAACTTCCTTATCATTTCGAAATTCAGAGCTTCCTTATCATTTCGGATTTCAGAACTTCCTTTTCATTACGAATTTCAGAACTTGAATCAGACTTGTGAATGCTCTGATTGTTTAGATTCTAAATCTAAACAATCTCCCAAACTTTAGAAGTCTGTGCAATATAGACTCGTGTGGTTACACTTGTTTGTAGATAAACTTAAGGTGTGAGTAAGTGCAAAATTAAAGCATGGCTCATGGTCACGCATGGATAAATCAAACGCTACTCTTTTTTTTTTTGGTCAAACATGGTGTAATTTTCCACTACTATCGCTAGATCGATATTGGGCTCGTAACTGTGCCAGAACAAACTTCTGCCACCTACAAACGTAACCCAACTACATGAACTAGTGAATCACTTATTTTTTGCCCAAAAAAAAAAAAAAATCATCGATAACCGACCCACGGCAGCCGAACGTGCTTGTAATGTTTACGTAACACCTTGGGCACGTCCCATGGACCATTTGATGGATTTCGCCCGGCTGGGCGAACCGAATGGGGGGGTTTATTATGACATACACACATAACCTAAAATCCCCCTGAAAAAAAAGACGAACGCCGATCCGCAGTTGTTTCGCGCTAGCTTTTGTTTTGCCCCGCTGGTCGGCGACGCTAGGGTGGCCACCCGGGGCCCAAACGACCGCATTTAATGGAAATAATGTATTCAGCAAAAATGTCAGAATAAAATCGATGACATAGTCCGCCGTACGAAATTCCTACATAATAACCGTGAAATGTGTGCACTTACATCCAATGGAACGGGTGTCGCCGCACAGAATGATGCACCTGATGATTTAAAACACTAAACAATAATGAATTTAAACACAAAACATGAAAAAAACTATGTAATTTTACACGGTACACGACATTACAACGGGAAAGTCAAAGGACGACTTCAACATAGACCTGTATAAGCAATTGCATATGCGCAAACGCCCGATGCGTCTGGGGACAGATAAAGGAGGGCGCCACAAAACGATCGTTTCAAGTATATTTGGTTGCCTGGCGCGAAAGGCGTGCGAAAATCGTACAGCCGCGTCCATAAAACTCGTCTCCTGGCACAAGAATAAGTACAAACCGCCGATTCAAGTATAATTACAAAACTGCAAGTAGTTTAATTGCACTATTGAAAGCAAAACAATAAGTTGGCAACTCTATTTTTATAATGTTGTCATTATAATGACGCAATTATTCACTGCTACGGTAATTGGACCAATCGGGTGGCTCTTACGGTCACATTCGGCCAATCAAATTAAAATTACAGTCACGGCGCGCATTTCAAACGAAGTTGTTCAAAAAACGTGTAAATTTCAAACGAAGATGTTAACTAAATCGTGATTGAATCAGTTGTTACTACTGATACGAATCAGTTCGTATCAGTAATTGATACGAATCATCAGCAGTATAGTAGATATCAAGATTGAATATAAAACAATAAGTTGGCAACCCTACCTTCGACACGAATCAGTCCGTATCAGTAACTGATACGGATCAGTTCGTATCAGTACTAACAACTACAGATTGTACTACGTTGAGGTGACCATTCCTGGTTAACTCAGAAAGGTAATAACTCAATTTTCTCACTTATATAAGACATACTTGTAGTCAAATTATCTGAGGATTTGTATTCAGGCATATTGTATACAGATCTGGCATAAAATTTTCAAAATATCCATCAGATACATTTCCAGAAATTTCAGTGACTGATAACTTATACTGGTCAACTCGAAAAGTTAATAACTCAATTTTCTCACTTATTTAAGACATACTCGTGGTCACATTTTCAGAGGATTTGTATTCAGGCATACTATATACATATCTGGCATAAAATATACATTAGATACATTTTCAGAAATTTCAGTGACTGATAACTTATACTGGTCAACTCGAAAAGTTAATAACTCAATTTTCTCACTTATTTAAGACATACTCGTGGTCACATTTTCAGAGGATTTGTATTCAGGCATACTGTATACATATCTGGCATAAAATATACATGAGATAAATTTTCAGAAATTTCAGTGACTGATAACTTATACTGGTTAACTAGCAAAGTTAATGAGTAAATTTTCTTACTTATTTAAGACGTACTCGTGCTCATATTTTCAGAGGATTTGTATTCAGGCATACTATATACATATCAGGCATAAAATATACATTAAATAAATTTTCAGAAATTTCAGTGAGTGATAACTTATACTGGTTAACTCGGAAAGTTAATATCTCAATTTTCTCACTTATTTAAGACATACTCGTGGTCAAATTTCCACACGATTTGTATTCAGGCATACTGTATACATATCTGGCATAAAATATACATTAGATAAATTTTCAGAAATTTCAGTGACTGATAACTTGTACTGGTTAATGCGGAAAGTTAATAACTCAATTTTCTCACTTATTTAAGACATATTCGTGGTCAAATTTGCAGAGGATATGCATTCAGGCATACTGTATACATATCTGGCATAAAATATCCATTAGATAAATTTTCAGAAATTTCAGTGACTGATAACTTATACTGGTCAACTCGGAAAGTTAATAACTCGATTTTCTCACTTATTTAAGACATACTCGTAGTCAAATTTTTAGAGGATTTGTATTCAGGCATACTGTATACATATCTGGCATAAAGTTTTCAAAATATACATTACAGAAATTTTCAGAAATTTCAGTGACTGATAACTTATATTGGTCAACTCGGAAAGTTAATAACTCAATTTTCTCACTTATTTAAGACATACTCGTGCTCAAATTTTCAGAGGATATGCATTCAGGCATACTGTATACATATCTGGCATAAAATATCCATTAGATAAATTTTCAGAAATATCAGTGACTGATAACTTATACTGGTCAACTCGGAAACTTAATAACTCGATTTTCTCACTTATTTAAGACTTACTCGTAGTCAAATTTTTAGAGGATTTGTATTCAGGCATACTGTATACATATCTGGCATAAAATTTGCAAAATATACATTAGATAAATTTTCAGAAATTTCAGTGACCGATATCTTATACTGGTCAACTCGGAAAGTTAATAACTCAATTTTCTCACTTATTTAAGACATACTCGTGGTCAAATTTTCAGAGGTTTTGTATTCAGGCATACTATATACATATCTGGCATAAAATATACATTAGATAAATTTTCAGAAATTTCAGTGACTGATAACTTATAGTGGTTAACTCGGAAAGTTAATAACTCAATTTTCTCACTTATTTAAGACATACTTGTGGTCAAATTTTCAGAGGATTTGTATTCAGGCATACTGTATACATATACGGCATAAAATTTTCAAAATATACATTAGATAAATTTTCAGAAATTTCAATGAGTGATATTAACTAGGAAAGTTAATAACTCAATTTTCTCACGTATTTAAGTCATCCTCGTGGTCAAATTTTCAGAGGATTTGTATTCAGGCATACTGTATACAGATCTGGCATAAAATTTTCAAAATATCAAATAGATAAATTTTCAGAAATTTCAGTGACTGATAACTTATACTGGTCAACTCAGAAAGTTGATAACTCAATTTTCTCACTTATATAAGACACACTCGTGGTCAAATGTTCAGAGGATTTATATTTAGGCATACTGTATAAAGATCTGGCATAAAAAAATTAAAATATACAGTAGATAAATTTTCAGAAATTTCAGTGGCTGATAACTTATACTCTTAAACTCGGAAAGTTAATAACTCAATTTTCCTACTAATTTAAGACATACTCGTGGTCAAATTTTCAGAGGATTTGTATTCAGGCATACTGTATACATATCTGGCAAACAATTTTCAAAATATACAAATTTTCAGAAATTTCAGGGACTGATGACTTATACTGGTGAACTCGGAATGTTAATAACTCAATTTTCTCACTTATTTAAGGCATACTCGTGGTCAAATTTTCAGAGGATTTGTATTCAGGCATACTGTATACATATCTGGCATAAAATATACATTAGATAAATTTTAAGAAATTTCAGTGACTGATTACTTCTACTGGTTAACTCGTAAAGTTAATAACTCAATTTACTCACTTATTTAAGACATAATCGTGGTCAAATTTACAGAGGATTTGTATTCAGGCATACTGTATACATATCTGGCATAAAATATTCTTCAGATAAATTTTTAGAAATTTCATTGACTGATAACTTATAGTAGTAAACTTGGAAAGTTAATAACTCAATTTTCCCACATATTTAAGACATAATCGTGATCAAATTTTGAGAAGATTTGTATTCAGGCATACTATATACAGATCTGGCATAAAATATACATTAGATAAATTTTCAGAAATTTCAGTGACTGATGACTTATACTGGTCAACTCGGAAAGTTAATAACTTAAATTTCTCACTTATTTAAGACATACTCGTGGTCAAATTTTCAGAGGATTTGTATTCAGGCATACTGTATACATATCTGGCAAACAATTTTCAAAATATACAAATTTTCAGAAATTTCAGGGACTAATAACTTATACTGGTGATCTCGGAATGTTAATAACTCAATTTTCTCACTTATTTAAGGCATACTCGTGGTCAAATTTTCAGAGGATTTGTATTCAGGCATACTGTATACATATCTGGCATAAAATATACATTAGATAAATTTTAAGAAATTTCAGTGACTGATTACTTCTACTGGTTAACTCGTAAAGTTAATAACTCAATTTACTCACTTATTTAAGACATAATCGTGGTCAAATTTACACAGGATTTGTATTCAGGCATACTGTATACATATCTGGCATAAAATATTCTTTAGATAAATTTTCAGAAATTTCAGTGACTGATAACTTATAGTAGTAAACTTGGAAAGTTAATAACTCAATTTTCCCACATATTTAAGACATAATCGTGATCAAATTTTGAGAAGATTTGTATTCAGGCATACTATATACAGATCTGCCATAAAATATACATCAGATAAATTTTCAGAAATTTCAGTGACTGATAACTTATACTGATTAACTCGGAAAGTTAATAACTCAATTTTCTCACTTATTTAAGACCTACTCGTGGTCAAATTTTTAGAGAATTTGTATTTAGGCATACTGTATACAGATCTGGCATAAAATATACATTAGATAAATTTTCAGAAATTTCAGTGACTGACAACTTATTCTGGTTAAGTCGTAAAGTTAATAACTCAATTTTTTCACTTATTTAAGACATACTTGTGGTCAAATTTTCAGAGGATTTGTAGTCAGGCATACTGTATACAGATCAGGCATAAAATTTTCAAAATATACATTGGATAAATTTTCAGAAATTTTAGTGTTTGATAACTTTTTTCAGGTCAAATTGTAAAGTTAATAACTCGATTTTGTCACTTAATCAAGATATACTCGTGGTCAAATTTTCAGAGGATATATATTCAGGCATAATGTATACATATCTGCCTTTTTTTTTTAATATACATCAGATCAATTTTCTGAAATTTCAGTGACTGAAAACTTATACAATGTTCTCACTTATTTAAGACATACTCGTAGTCAAATTTATAGAGGATTTGTATTCAGGCATACCGTATACATATCTGGCATAAAATTTTCAAAATATACATTAGATAAATTTTCAGAAATTTCAGTGACTGATAACTTATACTGGTAAACTCAGAAAGTTAATCACTCGATTTTCTCACTTATTTAAGACATACATGTGGTCAAATTTTCAGAGGATTTGTATTCAGGCATACTGTATACATATCTGCCATTATATATACATTAGATAAATTTTCAGAAATTTCAGTGACAGATAACTTATACCGGTTAACTTGGAACGTTAATTACTCATTTTTCTCACTTATTTAAGACACACTAGTGGTCAAATTTTCAGAGGATTTGTATTCAGGCATACTGTATACATATCTGGCATAAAATATACATTAGATAAATTTTCAAAAATTTCAGTGACTGAAAACTTATACTGGTTAACCGGAAAGTTAATAACTCAATTTCCTTACTTATTTAATACATACTCGTGGTCAAATTTTCAGAGGATTTGTATTCAGGCATACTGTATACAGATCTGGCATAAATTTTTCAAAATATGCAGATATATTTGTAAAAATAATGGTTGAGTGGAAGTTATTTGGTGAATTAGTGATAATTACATGTACAATGCAGAAATATAATTTATTATCAAAGAGTTACACACAAAATATTTCGGAAATATTAATACAACATATAATCTTCCAAAAGTTTTAATTTCTAGTTAAAAAAAACGGCAACAATAAATTAGATTAATAAATTAAAACTTTTGTACTGCAATCGAACGCTGCGGTTTCGAAAATAAATTGTGCGAAATTTCGCGCTAAAATTTAATACAGCAATCGTAACAACGGCAACTTAATACTTCAAGATCAGTCTGTGGCGGGCTTGTAATCAAATCGTGCGAAACAACAATTAAAAACAGTATCACATCAAAACTTGTAAAATAGCAGGGAGATAATAAATATAAATAAATAAATAGTTAAAAATTTTCAGGCCAATTCGAGCGTCACGAACCGGGTTGTATTAAAATTTGTAAAAACTTGCGCAAACAACTTTTTAAAGTTTAAACAATACCCTCGGCTGGCGGCATCCAAACGGAATGAAAACATCAATCTGACATTAATATTAATAATTAAACAATTACCGATTTATAAATATCACTAACTACAATCACACACTGATATTACCTTTATGTCGCTGCTTGTGAAACATAATACGATAAATCTTTCTATAAAATATAACAAATAACAAATAAGTAATACCAAACTATTTTATACACAAATATAAATACTATAATAAATAATATCAACGCATCCAGGCGAGCGTGAATTTCGCAATAATAAATACATACAATCCCATTTTTTTAACATACAATAAATCAGCTGCACACAGAAGTGGACGCTCATCCAGTACAGTTCCATTCGCACGGTCCAGCTTTTTTTACCTGTCATCGAATGGTTAGCCAATTCCGAATGGTTAGCCAATTTCGAATGGTTAGCCAATTCCGAATGGTCAGCCAATTCCGAATTGTTAGCCAATTTCTACCATTTTTCTCTGGGGCTGCAGCTGCTCATAGTCGATGATGAAGACGAACGTTTCCTCTCTGCTCCAGGCGCTGGAGAAAACTGATTTGCACGTTTATTCAGCTCTGGAAATAAGAATTTCGTTGTAACCTCATGAATTCAGTAGTTTTCTAACGCAGGACTCACCTGAGATCGCCAGAAGCATTTTGCGTCTTGCACCAAAAGCTGCAATGCCCAACTCGATGAGGTCTGCGTCTGTTATCGATGCGAACGCCGTCAAATCAATTTCTTGGGTGGAGAAGAGTCCTATGTACTTATCCAGACCGAGTGAGATCAAAAGGGAGGTCAGATCGGGCCATTTCGACGAAGTTATGCGGTTTATGAGATTGGTGGGGGTGTGATCCAAGAAGTCGCTGGTGTTAAAGGTCACGGACGTCGACGTGGGAATGTGAGGTTCTTTGGCGGCGGCAACAGGACTCTTCCAAATGTCATCATCCTACAAAGAGGAATCGAAGAAGTAGTACCAAAAGAAGATTGACCAAAAATTGGGAAAAATTACAAGAAACCATGGAACGAAATAGAAAAGCCCAGCATTGGGCGAATAAAGGCTTAAGAAGGAGAAGAAAGGTAGTAGTTGAGGGCAGTCCAAAATATTTGGAAGATGCCTTACACCTACTATCAATGGTTTAATGAGGACAGTAGTACTTCTAGTCATACAACAATAAGTTCCCAAAAGCTATAAGATTCGAGAAGATAATGATATTAGTACTTGTACTTGTTCTTGTAGTGTAGTACTTGTACTTAGTACCTTGTCCGAGTTCTCGGAAGACGAGTACTTCTCGTGCACCGGCGCTGAACTGGTGTGGCTTAGCCCGTACCCAGACCACGAGTTCGTGGGGTACCTGTACCCTTGGCCCATCTGACGCGTCTGCATGGCCTTGTAGCCGGCCATCTTCTTCTGGTCGTACTCCAGAAGGTTGAATCCGGGCAGCGACGTGGTGCTGGAGCGGTCCTGGCGCTGCTCGATGGTAGGCCCGTGGTAGTACCCAGACATGTTCATATCCGAAAGGATCGTTGATAACTCTACAAAAAGGGGAAGAAATGGAATGGTTATGTGCTTCGATGGTTCCGCAGACAATTTGCTACCTATCTTCTCCACGGGCGACTCCTGGAAGGTCCTGCTGAGGTACGGCGAGTTGTTCCTGGAGCTCGGTCCCGAGCTGGACATGGAGCTGGTGCTCGACAGCGAGGAGTAATTGCTGCTCTCCCTGCTCTGCTCCAGGGACGAATTTCCTGACATGTGGCTTGATGAGTGGTACCTACCAGTTAACTATTGATGAGCAAGTCCAATGAACAGAATTTTCATCATTTAAACAGATAGATAGGTAGATAGACACAAAAAGATAGCTGTACATAAAGATGAATAAATACACGTACAGATAGACGTGGATGTAAACATACACAAAGATATATGCATATACAGAAAAAATGTGTGGATATACAGAAAGATGTATGAATATACAGAAAGATGTATGGGTACACAGAAATATATATGGAAAATGTGCGGATGAGTTCTGGTCAGATGGACATAGATCGATAGAAACATGTGTGGATATACAGAAATGTGTATGGATAAACTGAAAGTTAGACAGCTACAGAAAAATGTGCAGATATGCAGAAACAGAGACACATGGACGTACTAATAGATGGATAGATATAGAAATACCCACAGATAAGTTTACGTACTAATGGATATACAGAAAGATAAACAGATGGATATACAGAAAGATGTATGGATATACAGAAATATGTATGGATATACAGAAAGATATATGAATATACAGAAAGATGTATGGGTACACAGAAATGTATATGGAAAATGTGCGGATGAGTTCTGGTCAGATGGACATTGATCGATAGAAACATGTGTGGATATATAGAAATGTGTATGGATAAACTGAAAGTTAGACAGCTACAGAAAAATGTGCAGATATGCAGAAACAGAGACAAATGGACGTACTAATAGATGGATAGATATAGAAACACCCACAGATAAGTTTACGTACTAATGGATATACAGAAAGATAAACAGATGGATATACAGAAAGATGTATGGATATACAGAAAGATGTATGAATATACAGAAAGATGTATTGGTACACAGAAATGTATATGGAAAATGTGCGGATGAGTTCTGGTCAGATGGACATTGATCGATAGAAACATGTGTGGATATACAGAAATGTGTATGGATAAACTGAAAGTTAGACAGCTACAGAAAAATGTGCAGATATGCAGAAACAGAGACAAATGGACGTACTAATAGATGGATAGATATAGAAACACCCACAGATAAATTTACGTACTAATGGATATACACAAAGATAAACAGATGGATATACAGAAAGATGTATGGATATACAGAAATATGTATGGATATACAGAAAGATGTATGAATATACAGAAAGATGTATGGGTACACAGAAATGTATATGGAAAATGTGCGGACGAGTTCTGGTCAGATGGACATAGATCGATAGAAACATGTGTAGATATACAGAAATGTGTATGGATAAACTGAAAGTTAGACAGCTACAGAAAAATGTGCAGATATGCAGAAACAGAGACAAATGGACGTACTAATAGATGGATAGATATAGAAACACCCACAGATAAGTTTACGTACTAATGGATATACAGAAAGATAAACAGATGGATATACAGAAAGATGTATGGATATACAGAAATATGTATGGATATACAGAAAGATGTATGAATATACAGAAAGATGTATGGGTACACAGAAATGTATATGGAAAATGTGCGGACGAGTTCTGGTCAGATGGACATAGATCGATAGAAACATGTGTGGATATACAGAAATGTGTATGGATAAACTGAAAGTTAGACAGCTACAGAAAAATGTGCAGATATGCAGAAACAGAGACAAATGGACGTACTAATAGATGGATAGATATAGAAACACCCACAGATAAGTTTACGTACTAATGGATATACAGAAAGATAAACAGATGGATATACAGAAAGATGTATGGATATACAGAAATATGTATGGATATACAGAAAGATGTATGAATATACAGAAAGATGTATGGGTACACAGAAATGTATATGGCAAATGTGCGGATGAGTTCTGGTCAGATGGACATTGATCGATAGAAACATGTGTGGATATACAGAAAGATGTATGAATATACAGAAAGATGGGTACACAGAAATGTATATGGAAAATGTGCGGATGAGTACTGGATAAACTGAAAGTTAGACAGATACAGAAAAATGTGCAGATATGCAGAAAGAGAAACAAATGGATATACTAATAGATGAATAGATTAGAAACACCCACAGATAAGTTTACAGAACTAGTGGATATACACAAAGATAAACAGATAGATATACAGAAAGATATATGGATATACCGAAATACGTTTATCTTTATATGGATATAGAATAAGATGTATGGGTACACATAAATGTATATGGATAAACTGAAAGTTAGACAGATACTGAAAAATGTGCAGATATGCAGAAAGAAAGACAAATGGATGTACCAATAGATGGATTGATATAAAAATATCCACAATTAAAATTACAGAATTAGTGGATATACACAAAGATAAACAGATAGATATACAGAAAGATAATAGTATATTTTGCAACCATAGATGACAGTTGTTCATCTCTAAATGTGAGAAAATTTTGTTGTCTAGAGTGGTGACAAAAATATCATTTTCGTCGATATACATCAAATCATACATCTATGTAAAAATAGACAGATAGATATAAGCAGATATACTGCTGAAAATACACTCAGATAAACAGTTGAATAGCAGAATATTGTGTGGATAAACAGAAAGATATGTAGATGTGCAGACATATGGATATACTGATATAGAGATGGCTATAAAAAGATATACAAATGCATATATAAAAATATAGACCCATGTACTAGTCAATGGCTTGCCATAGAAAGATATCCAAAAGGATATAAAGATACACCCAGATGGATATACACCAACATCAAGAAATACATCAAGACTGATAACAGAACGATAATAGTATATTTTGCAACAAGAGATGACAATACCGTTTTTTCGTCAGTGGACAGATGCTCATCTCTAGATGTGAAAGTATATCCTAGAGTCTTAAGTCTCTAGATCTTAAAGTCTTAAAAAAATATCACTTTCGTGATATACATCAAAATATACATCTATGTACCAATAGACAGATAGATATATATGATCTAGAATCTAGAAACTTTGTCAAATTTTCAGGAGAATTAGTTTCAGGTGTACTGCATACGAATCTAATATTAAATTTGCAAATAATAAATTTTCAGAAATTTCAGTAATAGCTAACCCATACTTGTCAATGCAGAAAGTTAAGTGTTTAATTTTCTCCCTTATTTAATACTGAAACTTTGTCAAATTTTCAGGAGAATTAGTTTCTGGTGTACTGCATCCGAATCTTGTATCAAATTTGCAAATAATAAATTTTCAGAAATTTCAGTAATAGCTAACCCATACTTGTCAATGCAGAAAGTTAAGTGTTTGATTTTCTCCCTTATTTAATACTGAAACTTTGTCAAATTTTCAGGATAATTAGTTTCAGGTATACTGTATACGAATTTAATATCAAATTTGCAAATAATAAATTTTCAGAAATTTCAGTAATAGCTAACCCATACTTGTCAATGCAGAAAGTTAAGTGTTTGATTTTCTCCCTTATTTAATAATCAAAATTTGTCAAATTTTCAGGAGAATTAGTTTCAGGTGTACTGCAAACGAATCTAATATCAAATTTGCAAATAATAAATTTTCAGAAATTTCTGTAATAGCTAACCCATACTTGTCAATGCAGAAAGTTAAGTGTTTGATTTTGTCCCTTATTTAATACTGAAACTTTGTCAAATTTTCAGGAGAATTAGTTTCAGGTGTACTGTACACGAAACTAATATTAAATTTGCAAATAATAAATTTTCAGAAATTTCAGTAATAGCTAACCCATACTTGTCAATGCAGAAAGTTAAGTGTTGGATTTTCTCAGTAATGTAATACTGAAACTTTGTCAAATTTTCAGAAGAATTAGTTTCAGGTGTACTGCATACGAATCTAATATCAAATTTGCAAATAATAAATTTTCAGAAATTTCAGTAATAGCTAACCCATACTTGTCAATGCAGAAAGTTAAGTGTTTGATTTTCTTCCTTATTTAATACTAAAACTTTGTCAAATTTTCAGGACAATTAGTTTCAGGTGTACTGCATACGAATTTAATATCAAATTTGCAAATAATAAATTTTTAGAAATTTCAGTAATAGCTAACCCATACTTGTCAATGCAGAAAGTTAAGGGTTTCATTTTCTTCCTTATTTAATACTGAAACTTTGTCAAATTTTCAGGAGAATTAGTTTCAGGTGTACTGCATGCGAATTTAATATCAAATTTGCAAATAATAAATTTTCAGAAATTTCAGTAATAGCTAACCCATACTTGTCAATGCAGCAAGTTAAGTGTTTGATTTTCTTCCTTATTTAATACTGAAACTTTGTCAAATTTTCAGGAGAATTAGTTTCAGGTGTACTGCATACGAATTTAATATCAAATTTGCAAATAATAAATTTTTAGAAATTCCAGTAATAGCTAACCCATACTTGTCAATGCAGCAAGTTAAGTGTTTGATTTTCTTCCTTATTTAATACTAAAACTTTGTCAAATTTCCAGGAGAAGTAGTTTTAGGTGTACTGTATACGAGTCTAATATCAAATATGCAAATAATAAATTTTCAGAAATTTCAGTAATAGGTAAGCAATACTTGTCAATGCAGAAAGTTAAGTGTTTCATTTTCTTCCTTATTTAATACTGAAACTTTGTCAAATTTTCAGGAGAATTAGTTTCAGGTGTACTGCATACGAATTTAATATCAAATTTGCAAATAATATATTTTCAGAAATTTCAGTAATAGCTAACCCATACTTGTCAATGCAGAAAGTTAAGTGTTTGATTTCCTCCCTTATTTAATACTGAAACTTTGTCAAATTTTCAGGAGAATTAGTTTCAGGTGTACTGCATATGAATCTTATATCAAATTTGCAAATAATAAATTTTCATAAATTTCAGTAATAGCTAACCCATATTTGTCAATGCAGAAAGTTAAGTGTTTGATTTTCTCCCTTATTTAATACTGAAACTTTGTCAAATTTTCAGGAGAATTAGTTTCAGGTGTACTTCATACGAATCTTATATCAACTTTGCAAATAATAAATTTTCATAAATTTCAGTAATAGCCAACCCATACTTGTCAATGCAGAAAGTTAAGTGTTTGATTTTCTCCCTTATTTCATACCGAAACTTTGTCAAATTTTCAGGAGAATTAGTTTCAGGTGTACTGCATACGAATCTTATATCAAATTTGCAAATAATAATCATTCAGAAATTTCAGTAATAGCTAACTCATACTTGTCAATGCTGAAAGTTAAGTGTTTGATTTTCTCAGTTATGTAATACTGAAACTTTGTCAAATTTTCATGAGAATTAGTTTCAGCTGTACTGCATACGAATCTAATATCAAATTTGCAAATAATAAATTTTCAGAAATTTCAGTAATAGCTAACCCATACTTGTTAATGCAGAAAATTAAGTGTTTAATTTTCTCCCTTATTTAATACTGAAACTTTGTCAAATTTTCAGGAGAATTAGTTTCAGCTGTACTGCATACGAATCTATTATCAAATTTGCAAATAATAAATTTTCAGAAATTTCAGTAATAGCTAACCCATACTTGTCAATGCAGAAAGTTAAGTGTTTGGTTTTCTCCCTTATTTAATACTGAAACTTTGTCACATTTTCAGGAGAATTAGTTTCAGGTGTATTGCATACGAATCTAATATCAAATTTGCAAATAATATATTTTCAGAAATTTCAGTAATAGCTAACCCATACTTGTCAATGCAGAAAGTTAAGTGTTTGATTTTGTCCCTTATTTAATACTGAAACTTTGTCAAATTTTCAGGAGAATTAATTTCAGGTGTACTGCATACGAATCTAATATCAAATTTGCAAATAATAAATTTTCAGAAATTTCTGTAATAGCTAACCCATACTTGTCATTGCAGAAAGTTTAGTGTTTGATTTTTTCTCTTATTTAATACTGAAACGTTGTCAAATTTTCAAGAGAATTAGTTTCAGGTGTACTGTATACGAGTCTAACATCAAATTTGCAAATAATATGTTTTCAGAAATTTCAGTAATGGCTAACCCATACTTGTCATTGCAGAAAGTTACGAGATTGATTTTCTCCCTTATTTAATACTGAAACTTTGTCAAATTTTCAGGAGAATTAGTTTCAGGTGTACTGCATACGAATTTAATATCAAATTTGCAAATAATAAATTTTTAGGAATTTCAGTAATAGCTAGCCCATACTTGTCAATGCAGAAAGTTAAGTGTTTGATTTTCTCCCTTATTTAATACTGAAACTTTGTCAAATTTTCAGGAGAATTAGTTTCAGGTGTTCTGTACACGAATCTAATATCAAATTTGCAAATAATAAATTTTCAGAAATTTCAGTAATAGCTAACCCATACTTGTCAATGCAGAAAGTTAAGTGTTTGATTTTCTCCCTTATTTAATACTGAAACTTTGTCAAATTTCCAGGAGAAGTAGTTTTAGGTGTACTGTATACGAGTCTAATATCAAATATGCAAATAATAAATTTTCAGAAATTTCAGTAATAGGTAAGCAATACTTGTCAATGCAGAAAGTTAAGTGTTTCATTTTCTTCCTTATTTAATACTGAAACTTTGTCAAATTTTCAGGAGAATTAGTTTCAGGTGTACTGCATACGAATTTAATATCAAATTTGCAAATAATAAATTTTCATAAATTTCAGTAATAGCTAACCCATACTTGTCAATGCAGAAAGTTAAGTGTTTGATTTTCTCCCTTATTTAATACTGAAACTTTGTCAAATTTTCAGGAGAATTAGTTTCAGGTGTACTGCATATGAATCTTATATCAAATTTGCAAATAATAAATTTTCATAAATTTCAGTAATAGCTAACCCATACTTGTCAATGCAGAAAGTTAAGTGTTTGATTTTCTCCCTTATTTCATACCGAAACTTTGTCAAATTTTCAGGAGAATTAGTTTCAGGTGTACTGCATACGAATCTTATATCAAATTTGCAAATAATAATCATTCAGAAATTTCAGTAATAGCTAACTCATACTTGTCAATGCTGAAAGTTAAGTGTTTGATTTTCTCAGTTATGTAATACTGAAACTTTGTCAAATTTTCATGAGAATTAGTTTCAGCTGTACTGCATACGAATCTAATATCAAATTTGCAAATAATAAATTTTCAGAAATTTCAGTAATAGCTAACCCATACTTGTTAATGCAGAAAATTAAGTGTTTAATTTTCTCCCTTATTTAATACTGAAACTTTGTCAAATTTTCAGGAGAATTAGTTTCAGCTGTACTGCATACGAATCTATTATCAAATTTGCAAATAATAAATTTTCAGAAATTTCAGTAATAGCTAACCCATACTTGTCAATGCAGAAAGTTAAGTGTTTGGTTTTCTCCCTTATTTAATACTGAAACTTTGTCACATTTTCAGGAGAATTAGTTTCAGGTGTATTGCATACGAATCTAATATCAAATTTGCAAATAATATATTTTCAGAAATTTCAGTAATAGCTAACCCATACTTGTCAATGCAGAAAGTTAAGTGTTTGATTTTGTCCCTTATTTAATACTGAAACTTTGTCAAATTTTCAGGAGAATTAATTTCAGGTGTACTGCATACGAATCTAATATCAAATTTGCAAATAATAAATTTTCAGAAATTTCTGTAATAGCTAACCCATACTTGTCATTGCAGAAAGTTTAGTGTTTGATTTTTTCTCTTATTTAATACTGAAACGTTGTCAAATTTTCAAGAGAATTAGTTTCAGGTGTACTGTATACGAGTCTAACATCAAATTTGCAAATAATATGTTTTCAGAAATTTCAGTAATGGCTAACCCATACTTGTCATTGCAGAAAGTTACGAGATTGATTTTCTCCCTTATTTAATACTGAAACTTTGTCAAATTTTCAGGAGAATTAGTTTCAGGTGTACTGCATACGAATTTAATATCAAATTTGCAAATAATAAATTTTTAGGAATTTCAGTAATAGCTAGCCCATACTTGTCAATGCAGAAAGTTAAGTGTTTGATTTTCTCCCTTATTTAATACTGAAACTTTGTCAAATTTTCAGGAGAATTAGTTTCAGGTGTTCTGTACACGAATCTAATATCAAATTTGCAAATAATAAATTTTCAGAAATTTCAGTAATAGCTAACCCATACTTGTCAATGCAGAAAGTTAAGTGTTTGATTTTCTCCCTTATTTAATACTGAAACTTTGTCAAATTTCCAGGAGAAGTAGTTTTAGGTGTACTGTATACGAGTCTAATATCAAATATGCAAATAATAAATTTTCAGAAATTTCAGTAATAGGTAAGCAATACTTGTCAATGCAGAAAGTTAAGTGTTTCATTTTCTTCCTTATTTAATACTGAAACTTTGTCAAATTTTCAGGAGAATTAGTTTCAGGTGTACTGCATACGAATTTAATATCAAATTTGCAAATAATATATTTTCAGAAATTTCAGTAATAGCTAACCCATACTTGTCAATGCAGAAAGTTAAGTGTTTGATTTCCTCCCTTATTTAATACTGAAACTTTGTCAAATTTTCAGGAGAATTAGTTTCAGGTGTACTGCATATGAATCTTATATCAAATTTGCAAATAATAAATTTTCATAAATTTCAGTAATAGCTAACCCATATTTGTCAATGCAGAAAGTTAAGTGTTTGATTTTCTCCCTTATTTAATACTGAAACTTTGTCAAATTTTCAGGAGAATTAGTTTCAGGTGTACTTCATACGAATCTTATATCAACTTTGCAAATAATAAATTTTCATAAATTTCAGTAATAGCCAACCCATACTTGTCAATGCAGAAAGTTAAGTGTTTGATTTTCTCCCTTATTTCATACCGAAACTTTGTCAAATTTTCAGGAGAATTAGTTTCAGGTGTACTGCATACGAATCTTATATCAAATTTGCAAATAATAATCATTCAGAAATTTCAGTAATAGCTAACTCATACTTGTCAATGCTGAAAGTTAAGTGTTTGATTTTCTCAGTTATGTAATACTGAAACTTTGTCAAATTTTCATGAGAATTAGTTTCAGCTGTACTGCATACGAATCTAATATCAAATTTGCAAATAATAAATTTTCAGAAATTTCAGTAATAGCTAACCCATACTTGTTAATGCAGAAAATTAAGTGTTTAATTTTCTCCCTTATTTAATACTGAAACTTTGTCAAATTTTCAGGAGAATTAGTTTCAGCTGTACTGCATACGAATCTATTATCAAATTTGCAAATAATAAATTTTCAGAAATTTCAGTAATAGCTAACCCATACTTGTCAATGCAGAAAGTTAAGTGTTTGGTTTTCTCCCTTATTTAATACTGAAACTTTGTCACATTTTCAGGAGAATTAGTTTCAGGTGTATTGCATACGAATCTAATATCAAATTTGCAAATAATATATTTTCAGAAATTTCAGTAATAGCTAACCCATACTTGTCAATGCAGAAAGTTAAGTGTTTGATTTTGTCCCTTATTTAATACTGAAACTTTGTCAAATTTTCAGGAGAATTAATTTCAGGTGTACTGCATACGAATCTAATATCAAATTTGCAAATAATAAATTTTCAGAAATTTCTGTAATAGCTAACCCATACTTGTCATTGCAGAAAGTTTAGTGTTTGATTTTTTCTCTTATTTAATACTGAAACGTTGTCAAATTTTCAAGAGAATTAGTTTCAGGTGTACTGTATACGAGTCTAACATCAAATTTGCAAATAATATGTTTTCAGAAATTTCAGTAATGGCTAACCCATACTTGTCATTGCAGAAAGTTACGAGATTGATTTTCTCCCTTATTTAATACTGAAACTTTGTCAAATTTTCAGGAGAATTAGTTTCAGGTGTACTGCATACGAATTTAATATCAAATTTGCAAATAATAAATTTTTAGGAATTTCAGTAATAGCTAGCCCATACTTGTCAATGCAGAAAGTTAAGTGTTTGATTTTCTCCCTTATTTAATACTGAAACTTTGTCAAATTTTCAGGAGAATTAGTTTCAGGTGTTCTGTACACGAATCTAATATCAAATTTGCAAATAATAAATTTTCAGAAATTTCAGTAATAGCTAACCCATACTTGTCAATGCAGAAAGTTAAGTGTTTGATTTTCTCCCTTATTTAATACTGAAACTTTGTCAAATTTCCAGGAGAAGTAGTTTTAGGTGTACTGTATACGAGTCTAATATCAAATATGCAAATAATAAATTTTCAGAAATTTCAGTAATAGGTAAGCAATACTTGTCAATGCAGAAAGTTAAGTGTTTCATTTTCTTCCTTATTTAATACTGAAACTTTGTCAAATTTTCAGGAGAATTAGTTTCAGGTGTACTGCATACGAATTTAATATCAAATTTGCAAATAATAAATTTTCATAAATTTCAGTAATAGCTAACCCATACTTGTCAATGCAGAAAGTTAAGTGTTTGATTTTCTCCCTTATTTAATACTGAAACTTTGTCAAATTTTCAGGAGAATTAGTTTCAGGTGTACTGCATATGAATCTTATATCAAATTTGCAAATAATAAATTTTCATAAATTTCAGTAATAGCTAACCCATACTTGTCAATGCAGAAAGTTAAGTGTTTGATTTTCTCCCTTATTTCATACCGAAACTTTGTCAAATTTTCAGGAGAATTAGTTTCAGGTGTACTGCATACGAATCTTATATCAAATTTGCAAATAATAATCATTCAGAAATTTCAGTAATAGCTAACTCATACTTGTCAATGCTGAAAGTTAAGTGTTTGATTTTCTCAGTTATGTAATACTGAAACTTTGTCAAATTTTCATGAGAATTAGTTTCAGCTGTACTGCATACGAATCTAATATCAAATTTGCAAATAATAAATTTTCAGAAATTTCAGTAATAGCTAACCCATACTTGTTAATGCAGAAAATTAAGTGTTTAATTTTCTCCCTTATTTAATACTGAAACTTTGTCAAATTTTCAGGAGAATTAGTTTCAGCTGTACTGCATACGAATCTATTATCAAATTTGCAAATAATAAATTTTCAGAAATTTCAGTAATAGCTAACCCATACTTGTCAATGCAGAAAGTTAAGTGTTTGGTTTTCTCCCTTATTTAATACTGAAACTTTGTCACATTTTCAGGAGAATTAGTTTCAGGTGTATTGCATACGAATCTAATATCAAATTTGCAAATAATATATTTTCAGAAATTTCAGTAATAGCTAACCCATACTTGTCAATGCAGAAAGTTAAGTGTTTGATTTTGTCCCTTATTTAATACTGAAACTTTGTCAAATTTTCAGGAGAATTAATTTCAGGTGTACTGCATACGAATCTAATATCAAATTTGCAAATAATAAATTTTCAGAAATTTCTGTAATAGCTAACCCATACTTGTCATTGCAGAAAGTTTAGTGTTTGATTTTTTCTCTTATTTAATACTGAAACGTTGTCAAATTTTCAAGAGAATTAGTTTCAGGTGTACTGTATACGAGTCTAACATCAAATTTGCAAATAATATGTTTTCAGAAATTTCAGTAATGGCTAACCCATACTTGTCATTGCAGAAAGTTACGAGATTGATTTTCTCCCTTATTTAATACTGAAACTTTGTCAAATTTTCAGGAGAATTAGTTTCAGGTGTACTGCATACGAATTTAATATCAAATTTGCAAATAATAAATTTTTAGGAATTTCAGTAATAGCTAGCCCATACTTGTCAATGCAGAAAGTTAAGTGTTTGATTTTCTCCCTTATTTAATACTGAAACTTTGTCAAATTTTCAGGAGAATTAGTTTCAGGTGTTCTGTACACGAATCTAATATCAAATTTGCAAATAATAAATTTTCAGAAATTTCAGTAATAGCTAACCCATACTTGTCAATGCAGAAAGTTAAGTGTTTGATTTTCTCCCTTATTTAATACTGAAACTTTGTCAAATTTTCAGGAGAATTAGTTTCAGGTGTTCTGTACACGAATCTAATATCAAATTTGCAAATAATAAATTTTCAGAAATTTCAGTAATAGCTAGCCCATACTTGTCAATGCAGAAAGTTAAGTGTTTGATTTTCTCAATAATGTAATACTGAAACTTTGTCAAATTTTCAGAAGAATTAGTTTCAGGTGAACTGCATACGAATCTAATATCAAATTTGCAAATAATAAATTTTCAGAAATTTCAGTAATAGCTAACTCATACTTGTCTTTGCAGAAAGTTTAGTGTTTGATTTTCTCCCTTATTTAATACTGAAACTTTGTCAAATTTTCAGGAGAAGTAGTTTCAGGTGTACTGCATACGAATCTTATATAAAATTTGCAAATAATAAATTTTCTGAAATTTCGGTAATAGCCAACCCATACTTGTCAATGCAGAAAGTTAACTGTTTGATTTTCTCCCTTATTTCATACCGAAACCTTGTCCAAGTTTCAGGAGATTTAGTTTCTGGTGTACTGCATACGAATCTAATATCAAATTTGCAAATAATAAATTTTCAGAAATTTCAGTAATAGCTGACCCATACTTGTCAATGCAGAAAGTTAAGTGTTTGATTTTCTCAATAATGTAATACTGAAACTTTGTCAAATTTTCAGAAGAATTAGTTTCAGGTGAACTGCATACGAATCTAATATCAAATTTGCAAATAATAATTTTTCAGAAATTTCAGTAATAGCTAACCCATACTTATCAATGCAGAAAGTTACGTGTTTGATTTTCTCCCTTATTTAATACTGAAACTTTGTCAAATTTTCAGGAGAATTAGTTTCAGGTGTACTGCATACGAATCTAATATCAAATTTGCAAATAATAAATTTTCAGAAATTTCAGTAATAGCTAACCCATACTTATCAATGCAGAAAGTTACGTGTTTGATTTTCTCCCTTATTTAAAACTGAAACTTTGTCAAATTTTCAGGAGAATTAGTTTCAGGTGTACTGCATACGAATCTAATATCAAATTTGCAAATAATATATTTTCAGAAATTTCAGTAATAGCTAACCCATACTTGTCATTGCACAAAGTTTAGTGTTTGATTTTCTCCCTTATTTAATACTAAAACTTTGTCAAATTTTGAGGAGAATTAGTTTCAGGTGTACTGCATACGAATTTAATATCAAATTTGCAAATAACATATTTTCAGAAATTTCAGGAATAGCTAACCCATACTTGTCAATGCAGAAAGTGAAGCGTTTGATTTTCTCCCTTATATAAGACTGAAACTTTGTCAAATTTTCAAGAGAATTAGTTTCAGGTGTACTGTATACGAGTCTAATATCAAATATTCAAATAATAAATTTTCAGAAATTTCAGTAATAGCTAACCCATACTTGTCAATGCAGAAAGTTAAGTGTTTGATTTTCTCCCTTATTTAATACTGAAACTTTGTCAAATTTTCAGGAGTATTCGTTTCAGGTGTACTTTATACGAGTCTGATATCAAATTTGCAAAAAATAAATTTTTAGAAATTTCAGTAATAGCTAACCCATACTTGTCAATGCAGAAAGTTAAGTGTTTGATTTTCTTCCTTATTTAATACTGAAACTTTGTTAAATTTTCAGGAGATTTAGTTTCAGGTGTACTGCATACGAATCTAATATCAAATTTGCAAATAATAAATTTTTAGAAATTTCAGTAATAGCTAACCCATACTTGTCAAAGCAGAAAGTTAAGTGTTTGATTTTCTCCCTTATGTAATACTGAAACTTTGTCAAATTTTCAGGAGAATTAGTTTCAGGTGTACTGTATACGAGTCTAATATCAAATTTGCAAATAATAAATTTTCATAAATTTCAGTAATAGCCAACCTATACTTGTCAATGCAGAATGTTAAGTGTTTGATTTTCTCCCTTATTTAATACTAAAACTTTGTCAAATTTTGAGGAGAAGTAGTTTCAGGTGTACTGCATACGAATCTTATATCAAATTTGCAAATAATAATGTTTCAGAAATTTCAGTAATAGCTAACCCATACTTGTGAATGCAGAAAGTTAAGTGTTTGATTTACTCAGTTATGTAATACTGAAACTTTGTCAAATTTTCTGGAGAATTAATTTCAGGTGTACTGCATACGAATCTTATATCAAATTTGCAAATAATATATTTTCAGAAATTTCAGTAATAGTTAACCCATGCTTGTCATTGCAGAAAGTTTAGTGTTTGATTTTCTCCCTTATTTAATACTGAAACTTTGTCAAATTTTCAGGAGAATTAGTTTCAGGTGTACTGCATACGAATTTAATATCAAATTTGCAAACAATAAATTTTCAGAAATTTCAGTAATAGCTAACCCATACTTGTCAATGCAGAAAGTTAAGTGTTTGATTTTCTCCCTTATTTAATACTGAAACTTTGTCAAATTTTCAGAAGAATTAGTTTAAGGTATACTGCATACGAATCTAATATCAAATTTGTAAATAATAAATTTTCAGAAATTTCAGTAATTCAGAAAAATAGACAGATAGATATAAACAGATATACAACTGAAAATACACTCAGATAAACAGTTGAATCGCAGAATATTGTGTGGATAAACAGAAAGATATGTAGATGTGCAGACATATGGATATACTGATATTGAGATGGTTATAGAAAGATATACAGATGGATATATAAAAATATAGACCCATGTACTAGTCAATGGCTTGCCATAGAAGGATATGCAAAAGGATATGAAGATATACACCCAGATGGATATACATCAACATCAAGAAATACATCAAGCATGATAACAGAACGATAATAGTATATTTTGCAACAAGAGATCACAATACCATTTTTTTGTGAGTGGACAGTTGTTCATCTCTAGATGTGAAAAAAATTTCATCTCCAGAGTGGTGAAAAAGTATCACTTTCGTGTATATACATCAAAATATACATCGATGTACCAATAGCCAGATATAGAATAGATATGCAGATGGATATACATCCAGATACTAAACGCCATTTTCATCTCTTGTAAAATATACTATTACCTAACATAACCAAACCCATGAATTTCTGCAATATCCGAAGCCATGCTTACCCAAGGACATTATACCTAAGTATAAAGATATATTGTTCTTGATGCTTACCCACTGCTTCCTAGAGAATGCTGCAATCCCGTGTTGCTGTAGACGAACTGCGGCTGTTGAACCTGTTGAACCATCCGGATAAATGGTGATTGAACGGTTTGACCAAAAGACGTCGAAGGGTAGTGCCACGTAGGTGATACCAGAGGACTCAGCAAAGGAGACATCGGTGGAGGATTTAGGGGCGTCGGAGTTGGCAGCTCTTGTGGGACGTTCGTTTGGGTTGGAAGCTGGTAGTTGGAAGGAATATCTGCCACTACCGAGTACTCATCAATGCCCAAAATTGCGTTCCTGGCCTTGTAGATGTTCGCTAAAACACAAATTAGATTGTTCTGCAAACAAGTATTTGGAAGAAAACCATCCTAAACATGATGATGATGATGGTGGATGATGATGGTATACCGAGGTGATCTAGAACTATGAGAGGTTTGATATTGGCTACGAAAAAAGGAGTATCTTCTAACAAAGAAGGTTTAATGAAAACCATCCTAAACATAGGATGATGATGGTATACCGAGGTGATCTAGAACTATGAGAGGTTTGATATTGACTACAAAAAGGAGTATCTTCGGAAAAAGAAGGTTTGATGAAAACCATCCTAAACATAGGATGATGATGGTATACCGAGGTGATTCAGTACTATGAGAGGTTTGAGTTCGACTGCAAAGAAGAAGTATATCTTCTGACAAAGACAGTTCCTTTATTGAAAACCATCCTAAACATAAGATGATGATGGTATACCGAGGTGATCCAGAACTATGAGAGGTTTGATATTGACTACAAAAAAGGAGTATCTTCTCACAAAGAAGGTTTGATGAAAACCATCCTAAACATAGGATGATGATGGTATGCCGAGGTGATTCAGAACTATGAGAGGTTTGAGGTAGACTGCAAAAAAGAAGTATATCTTCTGACAAAGACAGTTCCTTTAATGAAAACCATCCTAAACATAAGATGATGATGGTATACCGAGGTGATCTAGAACTATGAGAGGTTTGATATTGACTACAAAAAGGAGTATCTTCGGACAAAGATGGTTTGATGAAAACCATCCTACACATAGGATGATGATGGTATACCAAGGTGATTCAGAACTTTGAGAGGTTTGATATTGACTACAAAGAAGGAGTATCTTCTGACAAAGAAGGTTTGATGGAAACCATCCTAAACGGATGATGATGGTATTCCGAGGTGATCCAGAACTATGAGGGTTTGATATTGACTTCAAAAAAGGAGTATATCTTCTGAAGAAGAAGCTTTGATGAAAACCATCCTAAACATAGGATGATGATGGTATACCGAGGTGATCCAGTAGTATGAGAGGTTTGATTTTGACTACAATGAAGAAGTACATTCTCACAAAGAAGGTTTGATGAAAACCATCCTAAACATAGGTTGATGATGGTATACCGAGGTGATCCAGAACTATGAGAGATTTACGATTGACTACAAAGAAGGAGTATATCTTCTGATGAAGAGCAATATCTTCTGACAAAAGCATTAGTCCAATTCAGAAGGCTTATTAGGTGATGATGTAGATCCAAAATTGCCTTTGAAATGGAATTGGGTAGTTAATTTTGATTTAAAAAGTTGCACCCAAAAATGGGTTGAAAGACGGTTCTGCTACTTACTAGCAGAACGTTCAGTTCCTTTAATGATGCACGCCATGGTATTCTGCTTGGCCTTCAGGCGTATGTTGATCAGCACATCAAACTTGGTCTGGAACTCTGCGATTTGTTCGGGCCTGGTTGATGCGAAGCTGGTCTTCTCGGGCAAGTCGAACATCAGCAGCAGAGGCAACGAACCCTTCAACACAACCAAGCGTTAACAATATGAAGAGCCATCAGCCTGATGCTGATAATCAGAAGTACTCACAATCAGCAACTGCCGCGTGGCGTACACGTTGTGGACGTTCCCCGTAATGGTGACGTTGCTCTTCTTCAAGCTCAAGATGTTGGGGTCTTGGGCGTCTGGGAACATTATCTGGGCACCGGTCACGCGCATGATCTCCTTCAGATTCGAATGGTTCTTCCCGGTCACCATTTGGTGGTGGTGCGGAGATATTTCCATGGACATTTGAATGGGGATTTGGTTCTATAATTGTATGAATTGAAAGTTGAGCGTTAACCTAAATTCATAAATTCTAAGTACCAGTCATCAATTTTAATCTTCGAATCTTCAAAGAATAATTCAAAGGGTGTGTGGATGTTAATCACTTTAGAGCCTGTCGCACATTGAGACGCAGGTGACGCAAGCAACGCAGGGCAGTGCAGAACAGGGCAGCGCAGGGCAGCGTGGGGCAGGGCAGCGCAGGGCAGCGGGGGGCAGGGCAGCGCAGGGCAGCGTGGGGCAGGGCAGCGTGGGGCAGCGTGGGGCAGGGCAGCGCAGGGCAGCGCGGGGCAGCGCAGCGCAGGGTTGCGCGGGGCAGCGCAGCGCAGGGTTGCACGGGGCAGTGCAGCGCAGGGCAGTGCAGCGCAGGGCAGCGCAGTTATTTTTGCAGCCAATAGGAAACGGGAGATTACCAATCTCGCCTTTCTTATTGGCTGCGAAAATGCACTGCGTTGCCTGCGTCACCTGCGTCTCAATGTCAGGCTTTTAAGTTAGGAACATCCACCCTTCCAATCATTCTTTGAATAGTTGACGATTAAAATCGATGACTGGTACTTGGAATTTATGAATTTAGATATAAAAGTTCATCAATTATGGATGAAGAAAAAATCTTTTTCTGTTTTTTGAAAGACTTACTGCTAAATTTTCGCATAGAAATTCGACGAGTTTCGTAGTGGCTCTCTTGACGTTCTTCACTTCCCATTCGACGCCCTTGACTAGGACCAAGCTGGCGTGCAACTTAGGGCGCGTCCTGAACATCACTTGAACGTTGTAGTTCTCTTGTATCTTCGTGATGTAAGGACATGTGGCGTCGATATTCTGGGACATGACCGGCAACTCGAACCCAAAAACCAGAGGGGTCTTCTGCTGTAGAGCGCACGGTCTCGATTAAAAATGCATCAGCGGTATACTTTCGAACAAAATTGTTTTTCAAAAGATTTAGATATCATGAGTAATGATTACACCACATACCATCAAAAATCAATAGATTTAGATATCATGAGTAATGGTTACACCATATTCCATCAAAAATGAATAGATTTAGATATCACAAGTAATGATTACGCCATATTCCATCAAAAATGAATAGATTTAGATATCATGAGTAATGATTACACCATATTCCATCGAAAATCAATAAAGCCAAAGTGTTTGAAGGTGTTTAAAGTCAAAGTCTTCTTACCCTAACTCGACTTCTGGCCAATTCAACGCCTTGGATGTCGCCTGCAATAGACACTTGATTGCTCTTCTCTGTAGCATTAGACCTATTGGAATCTGGAAAGTGCACATGGCATTGGGTCTCCTCCATGACTCTCTTGATACTATTGCCCCCTTTGCCTATTATATGGGAGTGGTCGGTGTAGCTCACGTCCATTTTCATCGTTACGCGATTACACTGAAAATTCATCAATATTCAGCAATGCCATCAACATTCAATATATAATATTCACTTCTAATTAATCATCAACGTTCAATATTCAAATAATCATCGAATATAGGCATTTATAATAATGATCACTGAAACATATACATCAATATTCTATCAACATTTGAGATTCAAATATTGATCAGCAATGCAATATTCGTCAATATTGCAATATTCATCATCATTTCTAATTAATCATGAACGTCAATGTTCAAATAATAATCATCATTTATGGTCATTTATCATAATGACCACTGCAACATATCCATCAATATTCTATCAATATTTGAGCTTCAAATAGTAATCAGCATTGCAATATTCGTCAATTTTGAAATATACATTATCATTTTTAATTAATCATCAACGTCAATATTCAAATAATGAATAATCATGTATAGTCCTTTACACTAATGATCACTGAAAAGCTATCCACATTTAATATTTAATATTCACTTTTAATTAATCATCAATGTTCAATATTCAAATAATAATCATCATTTATAGTCATTTATACTAATGATCACTGAAACATATCCATCAATATTCTATCAACATTTGAGATTCAAATATTAATCAGCTTTGCAATATTCATCGATATTGAAATATTCATCAATATTCCCATCAACATTTAATATTTAATATTCACTTTCATCAACATTCTGTCAACATTTGAGATTCAAATAGTAATCTGCACTGCAATATTCGTCAATATTGAAATATTAATCATCATTTTTTAATTAATCATCAATGTCAATATTCAAATGATAATCATCATTTATAGTCATTTACAATAATGATCACTGAAAAGCTATTCACGTTTAATATTTAATATTCACTTTTAATAAATCATCAACGTTCAATATTCAAATAATAATCATCATTTATGGTTAATTATAATAATGATCACTGAAACGTATCCATCAATATTCTGTCAACATTTGAAATTCAAATAGTAATCTGCACTGCTATATTCGTCAATATTGAAATATTCATCAATATTCCCATCAACATTCAATATATGAATAATCTCTCGAGAACTAACTCTTCCGCCAAAAAATATTTGTAAAATTGATTCCTATTTAAGTAATAGTAATAATTATGACATGTTGCCAATAATGACAGTAAGTAATTGTTAATCATATATTGATAATATTGACAATAACATGTTCGTCGTATAATCTTATATGTATAATCAATATTGCCAATATTGCAAATATTATTATTATAATTCGTCATAAAAAATGGTTGAAATATCCCTAAATTGAGATTAAATTGTCAATACTGTTAATACCTGATAAATTTTGTCATGATTGCCAAATTTGACAATAAAATATGTCTGTATTTGTGTCATATGCATTGATATCAATCGCTAATATTGCAAAAATGGATATTGTTAATAGTAAAAATAGTATGTTTGTACCACAAATTAAAATTTTGTGCAAATATTGCCAATTAATTGATAAATATTGGCGATAAATAGTTAACTTATGAATCAAATGTGAACTAATTTAATATTGATGTGATTATTCAAGTAATAATCATCATTTATAGTCATTTATAATAATGATCACTGAAAAGCTATCTACATTCAACATTTAATATTCACTTTTAATTAATCATCAAAGTTCAATATTCAAATAATAATCATCATTTACAGTCATTTACAATAATGATCACTGAAACATATTCATCAAAATTATATCAACATTTAAGATTTAATTATTAATTAGTATTACAATATTCGTCAATATTGAAATATTCATCAATATTCCCACCAACATTTAATGTTGAAATATTCTCTCGAGAATATCGTCCTTTTAAGTACATAATGTCAATTATGCCAATAATAAGCCAATAATTAAGCCAATAATGACATTAAGTAATTGTTAATTATATATTGATAATATTGACAATAACATGTCCGTCGTACAATCTAATATGAATAGCCAATATTGCAAAAATTGTTATTACAATTCGCCATAAAAAATGTATTAAAAATGGTATGTTTGTCCCACAAATTGAAATTTTGTGCAAATATTGCCAATTAATTGATAAATATTGGCAATAAATACGTTAACTTGTGAATCAAATTTGAATTAATTCAATATTTTAAACTTTTAATTAATCATCAACGTTCAATATTTAAATAATAATCATCATTTACAGTCATTTACGATAATGATCACTGAAAGATATCTATCAAAATTCTATCAACGTTTTGATCATTGCAATATTCATCATCATTTTTAATTAATCATCAATGTCAATATTCAAATATTAATCATCATTTACAGTCATATATAATAACATACCACCAACATTGAATATTAAAATATTCATGTTTAATTCATCATCAACAACAATATTCAAATAATAATCATCATTTATAATCATTTCAAATAATGATCACTGAAACATATCCATCAATATTCTATCATCTTTCAATATTAAAATATTCATTTTTAATTAATCATCAATGTCAATATTCATATTATAAAGATCATTTGTAGTCATTTATAATAATGATCACTAATACATATCCATCAATATTCAATCAACATTTGAGATTGAAATATTAATAAGCATTGCAATATTTGTCAATATTGAAATACTCATCAATATTCCCACCAACATTGAATATTTAAATATTCATTTTTAGTTAATTAGCCACGTCAATATTCAAATAATAATTATCATTTACAGTCATTTATAATAATGATCACTGAAACATATCCATTAAAATTCTATTAACATTTGAGATTCAAATATTAATCAGCATTGCAATATTCGTCAATAGGTACTGAAATATTCATCATCATTTTTAATTAATCATCAGTGTCAATGTTCAAATAAAGATCATCAATTGTAGTCATTTATAATAATGATCACTGAAAAATATACAATATTCTATCAACATTTAAGATTCAAATATTAATCAGCATTGCAATATTCGATAATATTGAAATATTCATCAATATTCCCTTCAACTTTCAATATTTAAATATTCTCTCGAGAACTAACTCTCCCGTCAAAAAATATTTCTAAATATTATTACTATTTAAGTACATAGTAATAATTGTGATATGTTGCCAATAGTGACAAAACGTAATTATTAATCATATATTGATAATATTGACAATAACATGTCCGGCGTATAATCTAATATGATTAGTCAATAGTGTCAATATTGCAAAAATTGTTATTATAATTCGTCATAAAAAATGTTTGAAATATCCCTAAATTAAGATTAAATTGTCAATACTGTTAATAATTGATAGTTTGTCATTATTGCCAAATTTGACAATAAAATATGTCTGTATTTGTGTCATATGCATTGATATTCATCGCTAATATTGCAAAAATGGTTATTATTAATAGTAAAAATGGTATGTTTGTTCCACAAATTGAAATTTAGTACAAATATTGCCAATTAATTGATAAATATTGGCAATCAATACGTTAACTTGTGAATCATATCTGAAGTAATTTAATATTGATGTGAGTATACAAATAATAATCATAATTTATAGTCATTTATAATAATGATCACTGAAATCTATCCATATTCAATTTTTAATATTCCCTTTTTATTAATCATCAACGTTCAATATTCAAATAATAATCATCAGTTACAGTCATTTATAAAAATGATCACTGAAACATATCCATCAAAATTCTATCTACATTTGATATTCAAATATTAATCAGCAATGCAATATTCGTCAATGTTTAAATATTCATCAATATTTCCACAAACATAGAGTATTTAAATATTCAGTTTTAGTTAATCATCTACGACAATATTCAAATAATATTTGATATTCGTCAATACTGAAATATTCAATATTATTTTTCAGTATTCAAAAATCAATCATCATTTACAGTCATTTATAATAATGATCACTGAAACATATACATCAATATTCTATCAACATTTGAGATTCAAATATTAATCAGCATTGCAATATTCATTAATATTGAAATATTCATCCATATTCCCATCAACGTTTAATATTTATATATTCATTTTTAGTTAATTAGCAACGTCAATATTCAAATAATAATTATCATTTGTAGTCATTAATAATAATGATCGCTGATACATATATCTATCAATATTCTATCGACATTTGAGATTCAAATATTAATCAGCATTGCAATATTCATCAATATTGAAACATTCATCAATATTTCCACAAACATAGAGTATTTAAATATTCAGTTTTAGTTAATCATCTACGACAACATTCAAATAATAATCATCATTTATAATCATTTCGAATAATGATCAGTGAAACATATGAATCAATATTCTATCAACATTTGAGATTCAAATATTAATTAGTATTGCAATATTTGTCAATATAGAAATATTCATCAATATTCATCAACATTCAATATTTAAATATTAATTTTTAGTTAATCATCAATGCCAATATTCAAATAATAATCATCATTTCTAGTCATTTATAACATTTATAATAATGATCACTGAAACATATCCTTCAAAACTCTATCAACATTTAACAGTCAAATATTAATCAGCATTGCAATATTCATTAATATTCCCATCAACATGCAATGTTTAAATATTCATTTTTAATTAATCATCAATCTTAATATTCAAATATTAATCATCATTTGTAGTAATTTATAATAATGATCCCTGATACATATCCATCAATATTCTATCAACATTTGAGATTCAAATAATCATCAGCATTGCAATATTCATCAATATTGAAGTATTCATCAATATTCCCATTAACATTCAGTATTTATATATTCATTTTTAATAAACCATCAATGTCAATATTCAAGTAATAATCATCATTTGTAGTCATTTATAATAATGATCACTAATGCATATTCATCAATATTCTCTCAACAGTAAATATCCAAATAGTTATCTATAATGTTATTCTGTACATAAACAATGCTATTCATTAACAGGCAATTGCATTGACACAAAATATTCATCAGCAGCTCAAAAATCATACAGAACACTGTCCTCTACATACCCTTGTGTCCAAAACAGTCATAATTCTCTCTTTTGCAAGCATTACGTCTTCTGGTCGACCAGCGATTCTCACATGAGGATCTTGAAACAAATAATTAAAAAGTTATTGCTAATGAAAGCCCTCGACAATTAAAATTTGCATTACCTTTCTTCGATTTAGCTCCAACTTTCAATTTACTCGGCCACGTTATAAATGTACTAGTGTCATCCATAATCTGCAAAGAAACTAATCTGCTCAAAGATTCTGCAAATGGCTAAGAATTATCTGGACAAGCTATGATCCAGTCATTCTACTGGCTATTGCTCGTTCTGACGTTTGTTCATTACCTGTTCAAAGAATATATCAGCGGGCAGAGGGGCTTCATTGTCACCTGAAAATCATAACAAATAATCTTAGAGAATAGATAAGTTGAAAGATTTAAGTTAAGGTTAACAAACGCCAAACAAATATTATATAGAGAATAAGTATCCAATAAACCCAAAAGTTTGGGGCAAAGTTAAGACCAATACTAACATATTAATTGAGCAATGTCCACTACTAGCTAGTATTAGTCATCCAATGACCAATACTGACTAATACTAATCAAGCAATGGCTTAGCACTGACCATTGTTAGGCCAAATATTTGAGTTTATTGGATAAAGCTATTGGATAAGAGTTTAAAAAAAGTGCAATTTTAACCCTGGATTTGGAGATTATGTGTCTTTGAAGTAAAAAAGGTACAATTGTTATCCCTTCTTTGGAGGAAAAAATTAAGCAATTTTCATTCGTGCCCATTAGACTTAGTTTATGGAGCAAAAAAAAGTTGCAACATTTAAACCTGCCACTAGACTTGGGGTCTTTGTATGTAAAGAAAGTTGTGCAAATTTTGGTCCCTGTTTATTGAAAAGAGTCAATGTGTTTGAAGTTTGAGGAAAATTGTGCAATTTTTACCGCTCAACATCTGCTCCAACTTTTTTCTGTCAACCCTGAACCGGTCCTGGTATAGATCGGCGACGTCCTTGAGCCCGATCTTCGTCACGAAGTCCCTGAGGTCCTCCCTGGAGTCCCAGCCGGAAGTCCATCCGGAGTTCGTCGTCCCCGACTCGGATATCTCGGATAACGTGTCTGACCCGCGGATATCCGAAGCACGAGGTTGGAGGACGTTGCAGGACATCTTCGAATTTCTTGCGTCTGCTGGACCCTCACCAACGGCTTATTCACCAATTAATTCTTATCCGCTGGTTGCTCCTTAGGTTTGTGGGATTTTGAGTAGTCACCAGGGCACGGACTCGTGCTCACTTCGGTTTTATGGCGGATATTAAGCCGGTGACTATCTCCTTGTAAAGAAAGCAACTGGCGGATTCTAAGGCGAGCAGAAAGTGGAAAAAAATCCGCAGTTTTTTTGAACATTTTTAACAAAATTGGTGCATAGCTACAGCGCCACGGATTTCATGAGAACTAACTCTCCCGCCAAAAATTATTTCTAAAAATGATTCCTATTGAAGTAATAGTAATAATCTTGACATATTGCCAATAATGACAATAAGTAATTGTTAATCATATATTGATAATATTGACAAAATCATGTCTGTCGTATAATCCAATATGTATAATCTAATATTGATGATTAACTATAAATGAATATTTGAATATTCAAAGTTGGTGGGAATATTGACGAATATTGCAATATTAATTAATATTTGAACCTCAAATGTTGATAGAATATTGATGGATATGTTTCAGTGATCATTATTATAAATCTACAAATGATGATTAATATTATTTGAATATTGACATTGATGATTAATTAAGAATGAATATTTAAATATTCAATGTTGGTGGATATATTGATGAATATTTCAATATTGACGAATATTGCAATACTAATTAATATTTGAATCTCAAATGTTGTTAGAATATTGATGGATATGTTTCAGTGATCGTTATTATAAATGACTACAAATGATGATTATTATTATTTGAATATTGACATTGATGATTAATTAAAAATGAATATTTAAATATTGAATTTTCATGGGAATATTGATGAATATTTCAATATTGACGAATATTGCAATGCTGATTAATATTTGTATCTCAAAAGTTGATAGAATATTGATGGATATGTATCAGTGATCATTATTATAAATGACTACAAATGATGATTATCATAATTTGAATATTGACATTGATGATTAATTAAAAATTAATATTTAAATATTGAATGTTGATGGGAATATTGATGAATATTTCAATATTGATGAATATTGCAATGCTGATAAATATTTGAATTTCAAATGTTGATAGAATATTGATGTATATGTTTCAGTGATCATTATTATAAATAGCTGTAAATGATGATTGATATTTGAATACTGAAAAATTATAATGAATATTTCAGTATTGACGAATATTGCAACGCTGATTAATATTTGAATCTCAAATGTTGATACAATTTTGATGGATATGTTTCAGTAATCATTATTATAAATGGCTCTAAATGATGATTATTATTTGAATATTGAACGTTGATGATTAATTAAAAGTGATTATTAAATATTGCATGTGGATAGCATTTCAGTGATCATTATTATAAACGACTATATATGATGATTATTATTTGAATACTTACATCAATATTAAATCAATTCACATTTGATTCACAAGTCAACGTATTTATTGCCAATATTTATCAATTAATTGGCAATATTTGCACTAAATTTCAATATGTGGTACAAACATGCCATTTTTACTATTAATAATAACCATTTTTGCAACATTAGCGATTAATATCAATGCATATGACACAAATACAGTCATATTTATTGTAAAATTTGGCAATAATGACAAAATTTATCGATTATTAACAGTATTGACTATTTAATCTCAATTCAGGGATATTTCAAAAAAAATTTAATGGCGAATTATAATAACAATTTTTGCAATATTTGACAATATTGACTATACATATTAAATTATATGACGGACAAGTTATGGTCAATATTATCAATATATGATTAACAATTACGTGTTGTCATTATTGGCAACATATCATAATTATTACTATGTACTTAAATAAGAATAATTTTTAGAAATATTTTTTGTCGGGATAGTTCTCGAGAGAATATTTAAATATTTAATATTGACGAATATTGCAATGCTGATTAATATTTGAATCTCAAATGTTGATAGAATTTTGATGGATATGTTTCAGTGATCATTATTATAAATGACTACAAATGATGATTATTATTAGAATATTGACACTGATGATTAATTAAAAATTAATATTTATATATTGAATGTTGATGGGAATATTCATAAATATTTCAATATTGACGAATATTGCATTGCTGATTAATGTTTGAATCTTAAATGTTGATAGAATATTGATAGATATATTTCAATGATCAATATTATAAATGACTGTAAATGATTATTGTCAATATTATCAATACATGACTAACAATTTCTAATTGTCATTATTGGCAACATATCATAATTATTACTATGTACTTAAATACTAATAATTTTTAGAAATTATTTTTTGCGGGAGAGATATTTCTCGAGAGAATATTTAAATATTGAATGTTGATGGGAATATTGATGATTATTTCAATATTGTCAAATATTGCAATGCTGATTAATATTTGAATCTTAAATGTTGATAGAATTTTCATGGATATGTTTCTGTGATTATTATTATAAATGACTACAAATGATGATTATTACTTGAATATTGACACTGATGATTAATTAAAAATGAATATATAAATATTCAATGTTAGTGGGAATATTGATGAATATTGCAATGCTGATTAATATTTGAATCTTAAATCTTGATAGATTTTTTATGGATATGTTTCAGTGATCATTATTATCAATGAGTACAAATGATGATTATTATTATTTGAATATAGACATTGATGATTAATTAAAAATGAATATTTAAATATTGAATGTTGATGGAAATATTGATGAATATTTAAATATTGACAAATATTATAATGCTGAATAATATTTGAATTTCAAATGTTGATAGAATATTGATGGATATGTTTCAGTGATCATTACTATAAATCACTGTTAATGATGATTATTACTTGAATATTGACGTTGCTAATTAACTAAATTGATATTTATATATTCAATGTTGGTGGGAATATTGATGTATATTTCAATATTGACGAATATTGCAATATTAATTAATATTTGAATCTCAAATGTTGATAGAATATTGATGGATAAGTTCCAGTGATCATTATTATAAATGACTACAACTGATGATTATTATTTTTTGAATATTGACATTGATGATTTATTAAAAATGAATATGTAATTGAATGTTGATGGGAATATTGATGAATATTTCAATATTGACGAATATTGCAATGCTGATTAATACTTGAATCTTAAATGTTGCTAGAATTTTGATGGATATTTTCAGTGATCATTATTATAAATGACTGTAAATGATGACTATTATTTGAATATTGAACGTTGATGATTAATTAAAAGTGAATATGAAATATTTAATGTGGATAGCTTTTCAGTAATCATTATTATAAATGTCTATAAATGATGATTATTATTTGAATACTCACATCAATATTAAACTAATTCACATTTGATTTACAAGTTAACGTAATTATTGCCAATATTTATCAATTAATTGCCAATATTTGCACTAAATTCCAATTTTTGGTACAAACATGCCATTTTTACTATTAATAATAACCATTTTTGCAATATTAGCGATTAATACCAATGCATATGACACAAATACAGACATATTTTATTGTCAAACTTGGCAATAATGACAAAATTTATCAATTATTAACAGTATTGACAATTTAATCTCAATTTAGGGATATTTCAAACATTTATTATTACGAATTATAATAACAATTTTTGCAATATTGACAATACATATTAGATTATATGACGGACATGTTATTGTCAATATAATCAATATATGATTTAAAATTACGTTTTGTCATTATTGGCAACATATCATAATTATTACTTATGTACTTAAATAGGAATAATTGTGAGAAATATTTTTTGCAGGAGAGTTAGTGCTCGAGAGAATTTTTAAATATTGTATGTTGATGGGAATATTGAATAATATTTCAATATTGACGAATATTGCAATGCTGATTAATATTTGAGTCTTAAATATTGATAGAATATTGATGGATATGTGTCAATGATCATTGTTATAAATGACTACAAAAAATGAGTATTATTTGAATATTCACACTGATGATTAATTAACAATGAATATTTAAATATTGAATGTTGATGGAAATATTGATGAACATTTCAATATTGACGAATATTGCAATGCTGATTATTATTTGAATATTGACGTTGATGATTAATTAAAAATTAAAATCTAAATATTCAATGTTGGTGGGAATATTGATGAATATTTCAATATTGACGAATATTGCAAAACTAATTAATATTTTAATCTCAAATATTGATACAATAGTGATGGATATGTTTCAGTGATCATTATTATAAATGACTACAACTGATGAGTATTATTATTTGAATATTGACATTGATGATTTATTAAAAATGTATATTTAAATATTGAATGTTGATAGGAATATTGATGAATATTTCAATATTGACGAATATTGCAATGCTGATTAATATTTGAATCTCAAATGTTGATAGAATTTTGATGGATATGTTTCAGTGATCATTATTATAAATGACTACAACTGATAATTATTATTACTTGAATATTGACATTGATGATTTATTAAAAATGAATATTTTAATATTAAATGTTGATGGGAATATTGATAAATAAATATTGATACAACTGATAATTATTATTACTTGAATATTGACATTGATGATTTATTAAAAATGAATATTTAAATATTGAATGTTGATGGGAATATTGATGAATATTTCAATATTGACGAATATTGCAATGCTGATTAACATTTGAATCTCAAATGTTGATAGAATTTTGATAGATATGTTTCAGTGTTCATTATTATAAATGACTGTTAATGATGATTATTATTTGAATATTGTCATTGATTAAATTGATTGAAATTGATGAAATTATTGCCAATTAATTGATAAATATTGGCAAGTATTGGCAACAAAATAAAGCTTGTGAAACAAGTGGGAATCAATTTAATATTGAAAACAATGCACATATATTTTTCATAGAACTAATTTAATGTACCAAATATTTTGCAAAATTCAAAATAAAAATTCAAAAATCAAAACAAGGGCAACATTGCAAACACATTTAATACTCATGAGTCAGGCAACGTTGTAATGTGTTTTAAGTTATATGTGTGTAAATAATAATTCAGTTCAGGTGAAGTACAACAAAACCAGTTCAAGATGTGTGAGGTTTTAAAGGAATTGAAGGAGAAATCCAAGAAACGAAAGCAGCTCCTGGCCCAAATGGTAACAGCCAGCATTCCCCATTAAAACACACATAACCTGTAAACATATTTCAGCTTGGTGTCTCTGGGGTGGACGAATTAAGGCAGGTGCTGGGCACATCCACAGAGGCACCCAAACGTAAGGTGGGCAGAACGGACGGCCTGCCCAAAAGCGAAGCCTCGGAGCGGGCCGAAGGAAAGACGGAGCAAGCCGACGAACTCGTCTACAGAGACTCGTCGACGTTTCTCAAAGTATGCCACGGCTTCTACAGACAATACATTATACTATAAGCACCTTTCCATTCATTGGGCATCATTTGTCTGCATAATTCTCGCCCAACTAAATTTTACTCGTCAACCTCTTTCTTGCAGCTATGTTGCTACAGTGATTACTGCCCGATTAGCCTATTGTACTTTAAATAATTTGTAGGGCACGCAATCGTCGAACCCGCACAACGACTACTGCCAGCACTTCGTGGACACGGGGCAGCGGCCGCAGAACTTCATCCGGGACGTGGGCCTGGCGGACCGGTTCGAGGAGTACCCGAAGCTCCGCGAGCTGATCAAGCTGAAGGACGACCTGATCCAGCAGACGGCGACGCCGCCCATGTACCTGAAGTGCGACCTCATGAACTACGACCTGAAGAGCCTGAACTGTAAGTTCGACGTGATCCTCATAGAGCCCCCGCTCGAGGAATACCAGAGGACGATGGGCGTGACGAACATGCAGTTCTGGTCGTGGGATCAGATCATGAATCTCGATATCGGGGAGGTGGCGGCGCAGAGGAGCTTCGTGTTCCTCTGGTGCGGCAGCTCGGAGGGACTGGACATGGGACGGGTGTGCCTCAGGAAGTGGGGATTCAGAAGGTGAATTTTGAAAGGCTGTAGCTGAAGGTGGTCGGAGCGGTGCCTGGGCACGGTAGTTTTAATAGAGGCATAGCTACAAACTGATTATAAGCGGTTTGCAAATTGGATTTATTCTTGCATCGGTTATCCACATGTGATATTATAATTGGAACGGCACACGTCCCTTAATATTAAAAGTTGTAATTACTTGCAACAATTATATTTGTTTATTAATCAAGGGCCTATTTTTGTTGCTATGATGATGGATTAATCAGCCTGGGATAATCTTTGATTGATTTTAAATATTTGAAACATTCCGATACATAGGCAACCAAATTTACATGTATTTTTTAAACAACAAAAAGATAAATACAGGGTGTCTCAAAAATGGTGTCCTTCCTCTATAAGGCTACATTATTGGTCCCTATAGAGTACGAAATCAATTGCAGAAATGACAAATAAATTAATTGTCTAGATGAAAAAATTGAGTAATCATTTTCATGGCCCGAGTTATAAAAACATAAAAGTATGTACTTACGAATGTATGTACTTATTTTAATGCCATACAGGGTGTCTCAAAATTGGTGTCCATCACCATTATTGGTCCCAAGGCTACATTATTGGTCCCTATAGAGTATGAAATCGATTGCAGAAATGAAGTTTAATAAGTTAATTGTAAAGATGAAAAAATGTAATCCCTTTCATGGCCTGAGTTATAAAAACATAAAAGTAAGTATGTACTTACGAATGTATGTACTTATATTAATGTCAATTAACTTTAAAAAGGTCATTTTAACAAATGTTTATTAATTTCAATTGAGTAATTGTCATAAAACTACTTTGTTATCAGCAAAAGGCAAAATTAAGTAAATAGATGAGAAAAACAAAGCAAAGATGTGCTTTTTATTTTTGAGCACCCTGAATTCAGTCTAAAGTAAAATATATTGGTAGCAATAATATAAACAATCGACTGTTAATCCTCTTGGCGATGATACTAGCTGGAACATTAATTAATATCATCTTAATTAAATGTAACATATAATGATCCAGCGTGACCAGTAAGTATTCGCACGAAGCTCCCTTTACGAATTAGTTTGCTGACCTTAATTGTTCCAGGTGTGAAGACATCTGCTGGATCCGCACGAACATAAAGAACCCGGGGCACTCGAAGAACCTGGAAGCCAAGGCGGTGTTCCAACGCACCAAGGAGCACTGCCTGATGGGCATCAAGGGGACCGTCCGCCGGTCCACGGACGGGGATTTCATCCATGCGAACGTGGACATCGACCTGATAATCTCAGAGGAGACGGAGTACGGCAGTCTGGAGAAGCCAGTCGAGATATTTCACATAATCGAGCACTTCTGCTTGGGCCGCCGCCGGCTGCACATATTCGGCAGGGACTCGACCATCAGGCCGGGCTGGCTGACGCTCGGACCCGAACTGACCAACACGAATTTTAACTCTGACCTGTACAACAGTTATTTTAATCCAAACACGCTCACGACGGGGTGCACGGAACGCATCGAGGCCTTAAGACCCAAGAGCCCGCCGCCAAAGGGCAAGGGCAATTCCGGGGGGCGCGGGCGGGGCGGTTTCTCCAGGGGCAGGGGACGAGGGAGATAGTAATTTTAATTTTCGTATATTTATAAGCGGAGATCCTTTTATTCTGTTACAATGTATTTATATAATATGTAAGGTAGTAGCTCAGTCAATAAAATAAAACTTTTTACTAATTATTATTACCAGTAGTTGATCCTAAATATAAACTATTTACAACAGATTAATTTAATTTATTTGTTTCAATTGTATCAAGTTACAGACAAAAGTTTAAAGTTGCAAAATATTATCTAAGCAACTTATAGATTCATAATTTGTTTTGCTAATTCGTTAAGAATTTCACATTATTATACCTTACAAAAATTAAACTGATTAGTACATCCTGTCATACAATGACAAGTGCCGACAACTTGATCGTCTAGTTTATATTGTTAACAATGATAAATCGCCAGCTGTATGTTCTTCTGCAACATTACTGCCGCAGTTTGAAGTTTAATAGTAAATGTGAGTATGGCTGTGAAATTTTTAACTTTGTTCCGTGGGAATTAACTGAACGGCTGTCAACGAAGCAATGCATAAAAACCACCGAATTACTAATGAAACCGACGATTAATAAATGAAATAAATTGGCAGTTGTGGTATATGTTTTAAATCGGGTCATAAAAACTTGATCACGATTTTTTTTTGTACACAACCAATAAAGCACTTTATAAATGTCCAGATATTGACATTCACCAATGTCAAGCCATTAGAAAAGATGACTTGTCAGTTTAAAATCTGTAAGGTTTACTAATTATCGCTGAAGGCTATGTCAATTGCAATTTTCAATTAAATGTATCTACAACACAGAAGTACAGGTCTTTAAAATTTATAAAAATATCATTTTCACAGTTACCTTAATTATTACACATAATAAAAGAAAAACTATCACATTTTTAAGAATAGATAGATACAAATGTACAAATATAAAATGTGCAGCCGATTGCGAGTACGGTAACAAAAATATATCCACACGTACACTCCGCACGCACTATTTAAAGAAGAACCTAATTAGAAATAATGTTGCATAAATCGAAATAATTTAATTTTTATTTAAGAGTATTTCATCGTATACTTGTTTACATATTGCATTTACAAGTGGGTATACAAGACAGGTATTAAATTAAAATAAGTACTCGTTTAATAATAAAATTATTGTCGGAGCATTGAAATACCCCTCATTTCTATGTAAGTAAATTTTAAGTATAACTAAGTTAAAACATTTAAAGAAAAACATTGAAAAGCGTAAATGATGATGACCACCTTAAAACTTTCTAACAGGTTTCTATATATGTACAGATCACTAATCTATAACCGGTCAATTATTTAAATGTGAGTGTGCTATGTAGACGAAAGATGAGTTAAGATGGAAATCACTTGAGATGACATAATTAATTTACTACTGCAAGGCGATTACCGGACTATCTTGGTGCGAACTAATCAAATTTATGTTACTGATGTATAAAGTACGGCAAATCTCTCGTGGCCATTGAAATGGGCGCTATTTAGCATTCATGAGAGAATTACCGGACTGTATAATTGAAGAAATACAGTGGTACACATTGAAATTAAAACGTGAAGTTTGGCACCGTAAGTACAATTCAACACCGTTAACAATATTAAAATTCCTCATTACTGCAGAGCAAATTATATGGGAACATACACATATTATGTAACATTATACATATTAAAGTAATAATTTTATATACATTATATTACATATCATAACATCAATTATGGTTAAAATTAAAATAATTTACTTTACAGCCTTTTATTGAAGATTACGATTCATTGTGAATAGATAAGGTGCAAAAATATTACTAATGCAATGATATTCAAAACAATTATGAATAGTTCTGCTTGCATTTATTATTAGATTACAATTAACTTTTCCACTCGTCATTTCTTACATACGTTATCTGTCACAACACAAAGTTTTTGCCAGCAAAAACGCACCATTTTCCAGACCACAATTAAATCGTACATCTTTTATCATCAACAACTTGGAAATACAACAAAATAAAGCTTCACATCCTGAAACAAATTCAGGTTTCTTGGCTTAAACAACTAAATAAAGCTTCATTGAAACTACTGCTACTGATAGAATTGAATTAAATTACAAACAAAAAGTACGGTTCTACAACGAAAATCATAATGGCAAAATGCGCGCAATTTCCTTCCTCTCTTTGTATATTTCTTATTTACTTCTCGGTAACCAAATTCAATTGGCAAGATTGAACAAAATCTTGAGATCAAAAAATATTAATTAATAACAATTTGTACTTTATTAAAAACAGTGAAATATTAACATATATAGAAAAATTACAAAAAAAAGTATGTAGTTAAAATAAATTACATTAATATATATGTACAAAGCTAGGAAATAAGCGTGAATCTTGTTTAGAACTTGAGAAGTGTCACTTAGATGTAACATATTTCTCCGGTTACGCAGAAGAATTAAGCTTATATTAATAACAAACATTTATAACTTATACTTCAATAATACGCCTAAAAAAAAAATTGTGGTATTAATTAACATTTTCTGTACGGAAAATTTTACACTTGGATCGTTTATTTATTACTAGTTTTTATTCGAGATTAACAAAATAGTTTAAACCTGTTTCATAAGATTATTTACAAACACATAATACTGTGTTCTTATGTTTAATAACGAATACAGTACCCATTCGCCACACAAGTTACGGTTGTAAAGTAACGGTACATTATGCACGGGATATGGGTAGAGTAACATTAGTATGATGAAAATTAAAAAAATTCTTACACTTAAATGTAAATGAGTGATGAACTGCATGCAAATACACATGTGTGCCGTTTGTGCCGTTTGGAAAAGTGTGGGCCCTTTCAAAGAACAGTCGACTCCCCTGCAAATACAACAACACCATCAGTTCAAATCCCTGTCACGAATAAGCGGTGCAAAAGAAGCGTAAATGAGACAAACTTATACCACGCCAATAACTAATTAGAACCAGTTTTTCAAATATTGGGCAAAAATTATCTGCCGGATTAATACACATACAAGCCTGATAACTATTCGCAAACGTTATCAGTGGATGAAAAGACCAAGGCTTAGTAATTATAAGTTACTGGCGAAGCATGGTAGTAAATAATTTAGTAAACGGCAAATAATTAAATAAGAAAGAGTTAAAACGTAAAACAGTATTTTGGCAAAATTTTATGCATTATTTTAATCTAATATGACATACTAGATTATTTTGTATTTTACACACAAATATTAAATTTTCAAGCATAATTTTTTGACAGCAAACAAAAATTATTTGATCGATTTATGAAATTTTAGATATTTTGAATCTGTGTCGAATTGAGTTACAGATTTTTATGTATTTTTAAGAAAAATGATTTCAAAATCTATTCCTTACAAGGAAATCGTGTCTTATCAATGTTTTAAGTGATTTTTCTGTCATTTCTCAAAATCAATGAAGTTTTCATGAATTTTATGAAATTGTCATATTATAAATTAACATGATTTTGTTCGAATACACATAAAGCTTCTTGTATCCCATATAATTTCACCGTATAAACGACAGACGACCCATTTAAAAAAAGAACGTAACAAACGGGGCCAACTTGCACTTGTGATACTTGTTAATTTAAGGTCTTAATGTGCTGATAAAATTGTGCCAATATACTAGTACATTAAAAACGACAAACGAGCAAGCAACTTGGAATAATAACCACTACCTTGTCCAAGGAACTGTGTCTGGATAATGTAAAAATTATTTGCACAAATTTAAATTTTTGTATTTAGATAAAAAATACATATCGTACAATATATTTGTAATTTAATAGATTATTTAAATGAATAATATAAGCATTCTAAGAACATATATATATATATATATCAACTTTTTCACATTAAGGGACGGTCTTTCCAAAGCTGAGGATAACTTATCTGCTGGTTAAACGTACCCACTACACACCGAATCTGCTTATAGGTATCTTTGATAAGATTAGTTGTATAATCTTCGAATAACTTTCATCATCATCAATCTGCTTATAGGTATCTTTGACAAGATTAGTTGTATAATCTTCGATTAACTTTCATCATAATTGATGTCAATTGTGTCACTATTATTGATAATTGAATTCATCCAACATAATATGAGATTGAAGCGGAAAGACCTCATATATTCAAATAAAAATTAAGTTTAAGGTTTTATCCAAAATAAATAATATTCAAATAAAAATTGTTTATATGATTAGGAGATTATACAACTGAGCCTTATTGCTTAAAATTATAAAATTTTGATCGACGGTTAATATCTGTTATTGATAAAAGTAGGCAGCCTCTATTACGCTGTTGGTAGCACTGTACCTCAACTCTCCCTATTGATGTTCGTACTGTACGAATGTAGCGTTCATTGTAGACACAATGATAATCGAATTCAAATAAATTAACCGTCGATTAAAGTTATAACCTGTGAGTAAGAAGGTGCCTTAAACCATCAGATAACTATTCGCAACTTTATCAGTGGATGGAAAGAAGGGCCCCAAACGAAATAATATGTACACGTTACATCGAAGATAATTTATTGAATTTTGTACTGTGTAAGAATTTATGAGGATGAGTATTATTCTAGAGTTATAAAAGTGGTGTTTATGTTTCTGTCGATTTATGGACAAACATCTACATTCATTAATTCCTAGTTTTTTAGAGGTAGACCTGAAAATCATCCATTTCGTAGAAAATATAGAATATGTTATCAAGCGTGTTGGTGAATGAATATTCATGAGTCCGCTACTGTTACGTCGCTAATACAAAAATTATGTTTTACTATTTATATCATTTGACACGAATAATTTTCAACTGATCAAATATAAAAATAGGCGAGAGTTTTTTTTTGTGCGCCTCCCGTTCAAAATTTAAAAGAGCAAGAACGATTTTATTATAGTGGCAAATCACTACACTACGCTTATTGTATTTATCGTTTATAATGGGTACTCACTTAATTTTGTTAGCCTTATTAATATCAATTTGTTTCCAACTGCAAAGTCTATCGTTTTATGTGATTTTCAGTCTTCCATTATACTTCTAATGCAAATATTTGCACAGTTATTTCGCACTTAGGAATCTCTATTTTAATTGGTACATTACACAAAAGGTGATAATACATATTGAACCACATTTATTCTTCAACTATTAACGCTAGCAAATGTTACCTTCTCCAATATGTCGCTTCAATATTTCAATACAAATATGCAATAAGTGCAACCTGTTATTAATTATGTTTATGTATCGATTTTAATGTAATTTCAAACGTGATTTTATAAACGGAAACTGTGTGAAATGCACAAAATTCTTATTAACGTGGATATATCGAGGTGAATATGCAGACGGCAGTTCCGTCCGGTGTGTGCGAGGAAAAGAAATCGAGACACCAAAAGGGAAAGAAAAGGGTGGGGGACAATCAAGCGGCAAGTAGTTCGGCGTGTTGTTCGTGAGAAGCAGAGGTAAGTTGTGAAGCTAATTCACATTCTGACAGTAGCCTATATCCAACACCCCTAGGGTCCATATTGTCACTTTCCACGACTGCATGAAAATACCCCAAAGAGAAAACAGGTTAAGTGACACTGCTCGGCATCGGTTACATGGTGCAAGCTTAGAATGACGTTGCGGTGATGATGGTACTCAATGACTCAATGAAATGGAGATGCATATGATTCTAATACAAGTAATATAAAAATGGTAATTGCACTCTGACGTTACTTTACTATTAATTTGGAATGAGAATGTCGATCAGTTATGTACAATTTTTCTTAAAACTATTCTGGTCCTCATTTATGAATGAAACAAGAATTTACGTTTATACGCCAATTTCCTCATAAATATATTGAACAAATATATTGCTAAAAGGTCTATCTGTTTGAGCAAAGTGTTTTCATTTTCATGATACAGGGCCTTGATTTTTTTATTTATTTCAAATTGCATTCAATATATATATATATATATATATATATATATATATATATATATATATATATATATATATATATATATATATATTTTATTTATTTCAAATTGCATTCAATATATATATATATATATATATATATTTATTATTCAAAACACTTAATTGTATTTTACTATAATTATTACAATCTGATCAAAGATGGATCAATGAGTAATGTTATGCCAACTTAAATTACTAAATGAAAGTTTCAATATTAATATTTCTAAAATAATATTTATGTAGTGTCAATTTTGAACACCCTGTATATTGGAAACGAAGGTACTTAGCTCAAACATTTCCTCATAAAACGGTTTGAGGAAATATCCTGTATAACAATGGCCTATTTCTGATGCTATGGCTAATTTCAGTCCCCATATAACTTTTTTTATTCACATAAAATACTGTGAAATTTTTGCATCATATGCTGGGGTTATTAATTTGTATGGGTAATTTAACAGTACATGGGATTACCAGCTTTAGTTCCCCTACAAACAAGCGATGATTTTAAGTAATTAGTATGCATTATTAAAACGTTTCATCGATGAGAAATTTATATATTGTGCATAACTTTAATTTAATAGCAACGATTAACTTGATATCAGAGTGCATCTACCAATTTTATACTTTAATACGATAATACAAAATTTAGTTCTATATCTTTGGCTGGATGTATTATTATTCCTTACATAAGCACATTTTTCTAGAGTGGACATATAAAAATTGTACAATTTAATACAAACATATTTCTCTTATTATTCATACAAAAAATTGTGCATTACAAACTTCCTTCACATACCACGTAAACTCCCAAACAGCAAACCGTGTTAAAAGTTTATATGATCTTGTTTGGGTGCACAGCGTTCATGTGAATAAGTTTGCGATGCACCAGCGGTATTGGCGCCATCATCCGAAAACTCTTTACGTATTCATAGCGGACGTACGTCACTGATTAGAACACCCCGTCTAGCGGGTCCACTTTACATAAGGGGGTACACTCACCGCTCTCCCATTCAGATCCTTCGTCGTCATCCGCCTCCGAGGTGTCGCTCTCGGAGGTGCCGCTGTGGCTGTCCTGGGCCACGGGCGAGGAGTCCCCCTGCAGGGGGGACAGCCAGGACCCCGACTTCTCAGGGACCTTGTTGAAGCGGAGCGTTATCTGAAACCCACCAAAGGCACCATTTTTAAAAACATCATATTCTCATTGAATTAAAATTTATAAATAATAATATATCATTTAAATATATTCCTTAATAGTTCCTTAATGCGCTTCCGGGAATGAAGTATCTGTTTATATTTAACATCGGTAAATCAATTCGGAACTTGTTATCAATAAGCAAATTAAATTGCATAATCGCACTATGAAATGTGCAGATAAGCCCGGATTTTATCGCTGAATAAGTATCAAGCCTACCTATATATAAATCCGAAATATCAATATTGTATTAGCAACAGATGCAACTAGTCTGGGACATGTGTACATATAAACAGAGATGTATCTATTACTTTTAGTACTGTTTAGAGTGAAACCCTACAAAATTTACTAGTCGTCTACAAATTTCTAATTCAGCTATTATTTAAGTGGATTTTATTGTACAAATTTCTAATGACAATTTTGAAAAAGTGGTGATATATGTTTGTTTGAACGGGAACTGAACTGTTAAAGAGGCCAATTTGTATGAAGTAATATACATAAAGGCAACTTTTTTTAGTTGAAGTTAGCTTTGAAGTTTAAAACTGTCCATCAGATAAATGTTCAGTAACTGATGAACCGAACCTGTACACGAGGAATGTTAAACATCGATTTTCTCACTTATTTAGGCCATATTCTTTGTCAAATTTACACAGGAATTATTTTAAGGCATACTGTATTCAAATCTGGCATTGAATTTTAAAATTATCCATCAGATAAATGTTCAGTAACTGATAAACCGATACCTGAACACGCGGAATGTTAAACATCGACTTTCTGACTTATTTAGGCCATAATCCTTGTCAAATTTTCAGAGGAATTATCTTCAGACATACTGTATACAAATCTGGCATTGAATTTCAAAACTATCCTTCAGATAAATGTCCAGTAACTGATAAATCAATACCTGTCAACTCGGAAAGTTAAATATACGATTTTCTTACTTATTTAGGACATAATCTTTGCCAAATTTTTAGAGGAATTATCTCAAAGCATACTGTATACAAATCTGGCATTGAATTTTATGACTATCCATCAGATAAGTGTTCAGTAACTGATGGACCATTCCTGTCAACTTAGAAAGTTGAACATTCGAATTTCTCACTCATTGAAGACATTATCTTTGTCAATTTTTGAGAGGAATTATCTTCAGGCATACTGTATACAAATCTGGTATTGAATTTTAAAACTATCCATCAGATAAATGTTCAGTAACTGATAAACCTATACCTGTCTACTCAGAAAGTTAAACATCGATTTTCTCACTTATTTAGGACATAATCTTCGTCAAATTCACACACGCATTATCTTCAGGCATACAGTATACTAACCTGGCATTGAATTTTAAAACTATCGATCAGATAAATGTTCAGTAACTGATAAACAAATACCTGTCAACGCGGAAAGTTAAACATTCGATTTTCTCACTTATTTAGACATAGTCTTTGTCAAATTATCAGAGGAGTTATCTTCAGGCATACTGTATACAAATTTGGAATTTAATTTTAAAACTATCCATCAGATAAATGTTCAGTAACTGATAAACTGATGCCTGTCAACGCGGAGAGTTAAACATCGATTTTCTCACTTATTTGGGACATAATCTTTGTCAAAATTTCATAGGAAATATCTTAAGGCATACTGTACACAAAGCTGGCATTGAATTTGAAAACTATCCATCAGATAAATGTTCAGTAACTGATTAATCGACACCTGTACACGCGAAAAGTTAAACATCGATGATTTTCTCATTTATTTAGGACATAATCTTTGCCAAATTTTCAGAGGAATTATCTCAAGGCATATTGTATACAACTCTGGCATTGAATTTTAAGATTTTAAATCAGATAAATGTTCAGGACCTGATGGACCATTCCTGTCAACTTAGAAAGTTGAACATTCGATTTTCTCACTCATTGAAGACATTATCTTTGTCAATTTTTGAGAGGAATTGACTTCAGGTATACTGTATACAAATCTGGTATTTAATTTTAAAACTATCCATCAGATAAATGTTCAGTAACTGATAAACAAATACCTGTCAACGCGGAAAGTTAAACATCGATTTTCTCACTTATTTAGGACAAAATCTTCGTCAAATTTGCAGACGAATTGTCTTCAGGCATACTGTATACAAATCTGGCATTGAATTTTAAGACTATCCATCAGATAAATGTTCAGTAACTGATGGACCATTTCTGTCAACTTAGAAAGTTGAACATTCGATTTTCTCACTTATTGAAGACATAATCTTCGTCAAATTTGCAGACGAATTGTCTTCAGGCATACTCTATACAAATCTGGCATTGAATTTGAAAACTAACCATCAGATAAATGTTCAGCAACTGATAGACCGACACTATCAACTCGGAAAGTTAAACATTCGATTTTCTTACTTATTGAGGACTTAATCTTTGTCAATTTTTCAGAGGAATTATCTTCAGGCATACTGTATACAAATCTGGCATTGAATTTGAAAACTATCCATCAGTTAAATGTTCAGTAACTGATAAACCGATACCTGGCAACTCGAGAAATTAAACATTACATTTTCTCACGTATTTAGGACACAATCTTCATCAGTGTTTCACGGGAGATATCTTTAGGCATACTGTATACAAATCTGGTATTGATTTTTAAAATTATCCATCAGATAAATGTTCAGTAACTGATGAACCGACAAATGTACACGCCGAATGTTAAACATCGATTTTCTCACTTATTTAGGACATAATCTTTGTCAAATTATCAGAGGAGTTATCTTCAGGCATACTGTATACAAATCTGGCATTGAATTTTAAAATTATCCATCAGATAAATGTTCAGTAACTGATAAACCGATACCTGAACACGCAGTATGTTAAACATCGATTTTCTCACTTATGTATGCCATAATCTTTGGCAAATTTTCACAGGAATTATTTTAAGGCATACTGTATACAAGTCTGGCATTGAATTTTGAAATTATCCATCAGATAAATATTCAGTAACTGATAAACCGATACCTGTATACACGGAATATTAAACATCGATTTTCTCACTTATTTAGGACATAATCTTTGTCACATTTTCACAGGAATTATCATAAGGCATACTGAATACAAATCAGGCATTGAATTTTTAAACTATGCATCAGATAAATGTTCAGTAACTGATAAACCGATACCTGTCAACTCGGAAAGTTAAACATTACATTTTCTCACTTATTTAGGACCCAATCTTCATCAATTTTTCAGGGGAGATATCTTTAGGCATACTGTATATAAATCTGGTATTAAATTTTAAAAATATCCATCAGTTAAATGTTCAGTGACTGATAAACCGATACCTGGCAACTCGGAAAGTTAAACATTACATTTTCTCACTTATTTAGGACACAATCTTCATCAATTTTTCACGGGAGATATCTTTAGGCATACTGTATACAAATCTGGTATTGATATTTAAAACTATCCATCAGATAAATGTTCAGTAACTGATAAACCGTTACCGGTCAACGCGGAAAGTTAAACATCGATTTTCTCACTTATTTAGGACATAATCTTTGTCAAATTATCAGAGGAGTTATCTTCAGGCATACTTCATACAAATCTGGCATTGAATTTTAAAATTATCCATCAGATAAATGTTCAGTAACTGATAAACCGATACCTGAACATGCAGTATGTTAAACATCGATTTCCTTACTTATGTATGCCATAATCTTTGTCAAATTTTCACAGGAATTATTTTAAGGCATACTGTATACAAGTCTGGCATTGAATTTTAAAATTATCCATCAGATAATTGTTCAGTAACTGATAAACCGAATACCTGTACACACGGAATGTTAAACATCGATTTTCTCACTTATTTTGGACATAATCATTGTCACATTTTCACAGGATTTATCATAAGGCATACTGTATACAAATCAGGCATTGAATTTTAAAACTATGCATCAGATAAATGTTCAGTAACTGATAAACCGATACCTGTCAACTCGGAAAGTTAAACATTACATTTTCTCACTTATTTAGGACCCAATCTTCATCAATTTTTCAGGGGAGATATCTTCAGGCATACTGTATATAAAACTGGTATTAAATTTTAAAATTATCCATCAGATAAATGTTCAGTAACTGATTAACCGATACCTGTACACGCGGAAAGTTAAACATCGATTTTCTCACTTATTTAGGACATAATCTTTGCCAAATGTTCAGAGGAATTATCTTAAGGCATACTGTATACAAATCTGGCATTGAATCTTAAGACTATCCATCAGAGAAATGTTCAGTATCTGATAAACCGATACCTGTCAACTCGGAAAGATAAACATCGATTTTCTCACTGATTAAGGACATAATTTTCGTCAAATTTGCAGACGAATTGTCTTCAGGCATACTGTATACAAATCTTGTATTGAATTTTAAAACTATCCATCAGATAAATGTTCAGTAACTGATGGACCATTCCTGTCAACTGGGAAAGTTAAACATTAGATTTTCTCACTATTTAGGACACAATCTTCATCAATTTTTCAGGAGAGATATGTTTAGGCACACTGTATACAAATCTGGTATGGAATTTTAAAACTATCCTTCAGATAAATGTTCAGTAATTGATAAACCGATACCTGTCAACTCGGGAAGTTAAACATCGATTTTCTCACTTATTTAGGACACAATCTTCGTCAATTTTTTAGAGGAAATATCTTTAGGCATACTGTATACAAATCTGGGATTGAAGTTTAAAACTAAACATCAGATAAATATTCAGTAACTGATAGACAGATACTTGTCAACTCGGAAACTTAAACATTCGATTTGATCACTTATTTAGGAGATCATCTTTGTCAAATTAAATAAAAACCTTTGCAGTATAATCACCTATTAGTAGCATTAATTATCGCTAAGAATGAATCACCACTAATGTTTGAAGATAAAAAAGACAAGACCCTGAATATTATTACTATTAAGCGAATATCTTATCAATGTTAAACCGCAAAGTATAGCCTTGACTATAAATATACATTATCTTATTACTTATTAACAATTATAAATGCACTTTTGATTTATTGAACACAAAGCAAACGAAAAAAAAAAACGAGATGAAACGTCAGCATTTGATACGTATTTCGCTATAATTTGTTATCTATTTTATATCGACAATTTAGAAATATATATGTGGAGTAAATCAGTTGAGAAAATTGCGTTTTCTATAATTAATAGATAAGTCAATGATATTATGGCTTTAATCTACACTGGCGAGCAAAAAATAGAGGTCACTTTAAAATTATGACTTATTTTTGGATTTTTTTTGTTTTAACTTTACGTTTGCAAATTGTAAACAATTGTACTGTATTTTGCACATTAAATTTAAAAAAAAAAAGCAATGTTGAATCGTAAAGCATATTTTTTGTTTTTATTGCCTATTTTGGAAATATCACAAATTTACAGTTCAGACGAAGTTCGAATTTTTGTTTCTAGGACTAATATAGAAAATAAATAATGAAAAAAACTTGTCACTAATAACGAGTATTACCCCCTCTTGCATTACTGATTGAAGTCGACGAGGAAGTCTTTGAATTAAACATTTTGGTAGATATTATTCCATTCCTGCAATTTTATGGAGTACATTTGTGAGGAAATGTATTATTAAACGCCTACTTTGGTTTACAATTTGCAAACATAAAGTAAAAACAAAAAAAATCCAAAAATAAGTCATAATTTTAAAGGGACCTCTATTTTTTGCTCGCCAGTGTAATTATGCTGTGCGATTAATAACTGAAATATTATTGCAAAAAACACGATGTTTGAACAAAACAAACTGCTAGTAGGTACTTATTATTTCATTTTAATAATTGTAATAAATCAATAATAAAAATAATTAGATTGTATGAATCGGTGGTTAATACTTGGTGGAATATCTTTAAATTAGTATAAATAAAGCACTTGGTTAAGTTTTACATAATTTGTGAAACTTATTTAAATTGGTATAAATAAAGCACTTGGTTAAGTTTTACATAATTTGTGAAGCTTAACCAAGCGCTTTATTTATATTAAAGTAATAATAATGCTTCATTGGCGGTTTTGGAGATTCGGTTTCGATTCGGTTAAGTTAAATTCCTGTAGATTTCGTAAACGAAATATAAGTTCCTGTTTCTCGATTTGGAGCCGCAGCATTTCTAGTTTGACGATCGTGTGCAGAGCACACAGGTGGGAGAGGGTCATGATATACGTTTACCTGCGCTTCTAACGAAACGTGTTCGAAAAGGTAGTTACCAGTAATTTGCGCCCACGACTCGTGGCCCTTTCCCCCCTTTTTTATATGGTATGTTATGTGTTTGTCCTTGATGAGAAATCTACGAAATTCTATTCACTGGGGGAGTCACAATAATCAAACACTGCAACACCTCGATAGCAATATCTGGACGAGTAAATATGCTGGCACATGTATTTATTTACAGACGTTGTTTAAATAATAATAAGTCACAAATTTGCACAAATATTTGATTATTATTTATAACAAATAAAACTGTAAAATATATATATATATATATATAACTAATTGCGAGTAACTAATTATAGATATTTATGATACAAGTTCGTAAAGCACTACTTTACGAAGATGCATCATACAAAGTTTTTTTCTACAACTATTATGAATATTTCATTATCATTTGTTTAATTTAATAATTGTTATATTCATTGGAGCTTATTAATTTCTTAGCACTTATGCGATATAAAGAAACGTAATTGGGAGTAGCTGATTATAGTTATTTATGATACAAGTTCGTAAAGCACTACTTCACGAAGATGTATCCAGGGGAGGATGGGGAACATACAAGCGGCCCGGGAACAAACTTTTATCGGCCCATTTTGCATTCACCTAAAATTGCAATAATACCATATAATCAAAATAATAATCATACTTCAAAATTTGACAAATATGTAAAAATCAAAAATACTTTACAATAAATAATTTAAAATTGAATATATTATTTTTATTTTTAAAATATATTACAATGTATTATCAGAGACATAACACCTCTGAGGATGGCTAATAAAAGCCGAAACAAGTTGGGTGAAGAACATCGAATAAAAAGATTGCATAACTAAGAGAAAGTACTCCCCATAAAGAAATAATCAATATAAAATTTAATACCGTAAGTTTTTCATAATACTTATTTATTTATTAATACAGAGGTTCCTAAAGTGTGCGATTACTGTACTGCTTTCAATCATATTAAATAAAATATGAAAAGATTAGGTAACTAGAATTCATGCTTTGACTAAGAAAATTTAATTGTAATTATAAAATCTTCATTAAAATTACAAAGTTTTATTAGACGCAGCAATTTTTTTTTTAATTATTGGAGCCGAAAGCATATCCCTCACAAAGTTGTTAAAATGTTACTTGCAGAAAATTTTTGAACATGAAAGAAAAAAATTAATAATTAAAAAAATTTAAATGTAATTTTCAACATTATTACTTTTCAAATTTTACAGTACAAATTATAATTTAAATTGTAAAATATTAATCAAAACACAAAATCCTCATTTGCATTATACAATTTATATTGAAAATTATAATAATAATAATAATATTTACTGCATAATATATACATAAAAATTAAAAATAAAAACTTACTAAATGAAAATGAACTTGAAACTTGATTTGAATTTTTACATGAAAGTAAAAAATGTATATTATAAATTCCAAAACTCAAATGAAATAACAAAGTTATCATGATAAATGATAGAATTTAGTTGGAAATTATAAAATTCTTGTAGTAAATTCGAAAATATTAATTATAAATTTCAATGTTAAAATAAAATTTGAAATTATTAGTATAAATTATAAAAAACTTTATCCTCAAAACATATAACTCACTAAGTTATTAATATTCTGACAGAAATTTGCAAAAATATTAATGCAAAATACAAAATTATGCACAAAATTACAAAGAGAAGCTATGAAGTTTTCATTGCAAATGACAAATTTTGATATTTTATTACAAATTGCAGGTTCACCAAACCATAAAATTCTCATTGAAATATCTCGCTTTTAAACTGCAATGAATTGGAAATTACAAAATTTTCATTAGAATTATTTAATATAATTACTAGACTTTTCATAAATTGTAAAGATCAATGGAATCTGCGAGTTTTTTTATTCTAATTTATAACGTCTTTCCCCAGAAATCATATTCCTTGCAAATGTATTAACAACCATTTCATAGAAATTCGCTAAAAATACAACGGATGGTGTAAAATGTTGATTAAAATGTTGATTAAAATGTTTTTAAATTCAAAATGATGAATGTTGCGAAATTTTGATGATGGATTTCAGTATTTCAATAGAAATTAAGGAGAATTAATTCTAAATTTCAAAAGTTTTCGAATTTGTAAAAGTTGAATATAAATTGGAACATTGCAGTGAAAATTGCAAAGTTTTTATTATGAATACAATATTTCAATGGAATTAGAAAACAATCATAAAGTATAAATAAGTTTACATTATCACTATAACAAATACAATAATAAATAAGCAAATAAGTAAATAAAGAAATAAATCAGTTTTATTGGAATTATGTAATTTTCGTTGTGACTTTCATCATTCATCATTCTAAATTACCAAATTGCAATAACTTTATGAAAATTTCATTATTAATTGATAAATTTAAAAGTATAAATAAGTTTACATTATCACTATAACAAATACAATAATAAATAAGCAAATAAGTAAATATAGAAATAAATCAGTTTTATTGGAATTATGTAATTTTCGTTGTGACTTTCATCATTCATCATTCTAAATTACAAAATTGCAATAACTTTATGAAAATTTTATTGTTAATTGATAAATTTCACTGTAAAATGTAAAATATTCAACATTCGTATTATAAATTACAACATTTCAACAGCGATTATGAAAATTTTATTGTAAATTGCCAAAATTTCACTATAAAATGCAAAATGTCATTGGCATTTCCAAAATTTGTATCGAGTTGTTAAAATGTTCGTAGTTACTTGTAGAAAATTTTATGAAAATAAACTTAGGTGGAAATTACGAACTTTTCATTAGAGATTACAAAATGTTTATTAGATATTATGAAATTCTTATTATAAATACTAACATTTTACTACATATATATATTCCTTACAAATTAGAAAATTTTATTAAAAATTGCAAAAAGCTAATCAAACCACAGCATATTAAAATTAAATCATGTCGATTGTAAATTAAATTTACAAAAGCTTCAAAATTTTCAATACATTTTTTATTAGAAATACCATTTTTTTTATAAATTACAAAGATTAATGGAACCTGCCAATTTTTAGTTGAAAATTATAACGGCTATCTACACAATTTATATTCCTCGCCAAATTATTTCATATTTCATAAAAATTTGCAAAAAATATTATGGAAACGGAATGGATCCATGGAAAATGTTAGTTCAAAAAGGGAGCTGCGAGGCGAAAATGTTTGGGAACCACTGTGTTAATACATATATAAACAATCTTTATTGGGCTATCGACCACATGGGGTCTTTCCGCCTTGTGTTAATACATTAAATCAAAATTATTAATAAACTTGTCGTCGGATCTGGGAAAATTCTGGGGCTTCCGGCCCGGGATGGCTACCGGCCCACCGGGAAATTTCCCATTTTCCCGTATGGCCCATCCGCCCCTGGATGTATCTGTAGATTTATCTTTATGTATCTCTATAAGATGTTTTTTCTGCAACTATTATGAAAACCAGCTAATATTTAATGCAAAATACTATATTTTTGTTAATTGGCGAGTGAATGAATTGTGTGTAAAACTTATTTTACGAACAGGTGATTTTTTTACGCATTTGTGCTAAAAAGTATCACTTTCCAGTGCTTTAAATTATACTTTTTAGCAGAAGTCCGTAAAAAAAATCACCTGTGAATATTTTTCTACGGCAGCATGTAAACTATGTTTTTACGCACTGTCGTAGAAACATATGAATTATTACGCTAATCCATAGTGACATATGTTTTATTTAAAAACTACTCTTATATGAAATATTAAAATCTCGTATCTGAATTCCTGTTGCTTTGTACTGATTGTATTGATTCATATTCAGGTGATACAATTCGAAGAAAATCTTTCCTATCTAATTAATTTTTATTTATAAACAATACTTATGCCGAAGGTCTTTCCGATAATTATTTGTAATCTTGTAAAAACGGATATTTCCGCTAAATCTTTGATCAACCAGCAATTATTTCGTACGAACTTTTCTTGGTGCTTAATTGGGCCCACATTGTGTGAAGTTATTGCTGAGGCGTGTGGTAGGTATTAGCTGGAAATTTGATAGCTATTGATTTTCATCAGAGGACAGAAATAGCAAGCTATAAACGTGTACTAAGCTTGTATTGTTTGCTGAAGAGCGAATCATCGGGTAGAAAACAGAATTTATTTACAGGACGTTATTCCTTAACATCACAGTACAGTAAAGCACTATTGAAACTTTTGTTATTGAACTTGAAAATACGACTATCAGTTTATTTTTATATGCCTTTAACCACAAACGTAATGTATATACAACAGAGACATCCAGAATGATGTCAGACTGACCTCCACCAAAAGTTTTTCAGTGCCCTGATAATTAAACTGTTGCACATTTTTTATAGTCATTAAACTTGAAAATAAGACTTTCAGTTTTTTTTATATGCCTTTAACAGAGACATCCAGAATGATGTCAGACTGTCCTCCACCTCCCAAGTTTTTCAGTGCCCTGATAATTAAACTGTTGCACATTTGTTATAGTCATTAAACTTGAAAATAAGACTATCAGTTTTTTTTTATAGGCCTCTAACCCCAAACGTAACGTATATACAATAGAGACGTCCAGAATGCTGTCGAACTGTCCTCACGTTTTTCAGTGCCCTGAAAATTTGTCCCACTGAAAGTGGGCTGAAAGACTTGCATGTTGTTACGCGTTTTTCAATTGTTTTGTACATCTTCATACTGAAACCGTCAGGCGTTTTTTTTATAGCGTAAAACAAGTGACAATCGCCATCAGTTATTATTTTCTAGTGCACCATAAAAGTTAAAAGCTTCAAAATAACGTAAAACAAATGCTGGATTGCTTTTAGGACAACTTCTAGACATGCCCTCGTGCGCTCGTTGGCATGCGAGGAACTGAGTGTGCGTTACTTCAGGAGGCTATATCTATTCCTATAGCTTGAAATGCCAACATGTGAAGTAAAAACCATGTCAAAAGTTACATATTTTTTCCAAAGCCCACACGAAATTTATTAGCTCACTCGTAATAATCTTGCATTATGGTTAAATATCTTCCAAATGAGCGTCCATATACATTTTTTTTTTCAAAGCCCACACGAAAAGCACATTTATTAGCTCACTTGTAATAATCTTGCATTCTGCTTAAATATCTTCCTAATGTGCGTCCATGTACATGTTTTTTTTTCCAAAACCCACACGAAAAGCACATTTATTAGCTCACTTGTAATAATCTTGCATTCTGCTTAAATATCTTCCTAATGTGCGTCCATGTACATGTTTTTTTTTTCCAAAACCCACACGAAAAGCACATTTATTAGTTCACTCGTTATAATAATGAAGCATTACGATTAAATGTCTTCCTAATATGCGTCCTTATCATCGTACGAGTATTATAATTCCAAGGATCTTGGGTTATAAAATCCGCAAGGACCCGTTCCTCTTGAATCTTTTATTACTTACGTTTAGACTGCTCACCTTTTTGAATATTAGGTCATGTGTTCATTTTTACAAGCGCAGTTTGGCAATAGCGTTTCCGCGAACATGCGAATGGGAATTTTTTATCGGGCACTTAATTTCACGTTGAACCATGAAATAGGTAGACGTGCATTTGAATGAATATTTGACCGACTGTCTGTGGCGCATTTCCGCATGGATGTCATTGCGAAATGCCCGTTTTGATGGACGGGGAGTTCGGAAATGCCATGCAAAAGTTTGATGGGCGCGACGGTTATTTTGGGCGAAATGGTGTATGAACCATGGATCGAGCATGGTTTGCTCGAGAAGAATACTTATTAGTATTCTATTACTTAAGAATACTATTAAGAATACTTAATAAATTAAGTATACTTAGTAGTTTGAAAGCTGTGGGTATTTAAAATCACTAATAGTTATTGAATTTTTTGAATGTTGATTTAGGCGCCTATTAAAATCAAATATTTTTACTATAGCTATAACAAATATGTAGCTTCTTTTTGTTAAAAATCCATTAGGTAGTGTGCTAATTTTTGTATTCAGTTGAGTGCCTAAATTACCAAAAACCGGCTAATTTTTGTATTCATTTGAGTGCCAAAATTACCAAAAAAACAGGTTAATTCTTGTATTCATTTGAGTGCCTAAATTACCAAAACCGACCTATCAATGGAGTTTTGCACAACAAATATTTTTTTTTATGATTTGTTTATCTGAACCTCTGACCTTCTTGACCTATGAAAATTAGGCAAAGACTATGTACTAAATAAGTAAGAAAATCGAATATTTAACTTTCCGCGTGTACAGGTATCGGTCTATCAGTTACTGAACATTTATCTGTTGGATAGTTTTAAAATTCAATGCCAAATTTGTATACAGTATGCCTGAAGATAATTCCTCTCAAAAATTGACAAAGATAGTGTCTTCAATGAGTGAGAAAATCGAATGTTCAACTTTCTAAGTTGACAGGAATGGTCCATCAGTTACTGAACATTTATCTGATGGATATTTTTTAAATTCAATACCAAATTTGTATACAGTATGCCTAAAGATATCTTCCCTACAAAATTGATGAAGATTGTGTCCTAAATAAGTGAAAAAATGTAATGTTTAACTCTCCGCGTTGACAGGCATCGGTTTATCAGGTACTGAACATTTATCTGACGGATAGTTTTAAAATTCAATGCCAGATTTGTATACAGTATGCCTGAAGATAATTTCTGTCAAAATTTGACAAAAACTATGTCCCAAATAAGTAAGAACATCGATGTTTAACTCTCCGAGTTGACAGGTATCAGTTTATCAGGTACTGAACATTTATCTGATGGATAGTTTTAAAATGCAATACCAGATTTGTATATAGTGTGCCTTGAGATAATTCCTCTGAAAATTTGGCAAAGATTATGTCCTAAATAAGTAAGAAAATCGAATATTTAACTTTCCGAGTTGACAGGTAGTGGTCCATCAGTTCCTGAACATAACTGATGGATATTTTTCAAATGTAATGCCAGATTTGAATACAGTATGCCTGAAGGTAATTCCTGTCAAAATTTGACAAAAATTATGTCCCAAATAAGTCAGAAAATCGATGTTTAACTCTCCGAGTTGACAGGTATCAGTTAATCAGGTACTAATCATTTATCTGATGTGTAGTTTTAAAATTCAATGCCAGATTTGTATACAGTATGCCTGAAGATAACTCCTGTGGAATTTTTACAAAGTTTATGTCCTAGATAAGTGAGAAAATCGATGTTTAACCTTCCGCGTGTACATGTATCGGTTAATCAGTTACTGAACATTTATCTGATGGATATTTTACAAATGTAATGCCAAATTTGTATACAGTATGCCTGAAGATAATTCGTGTCAAAATTTTACAAAGATTATGTCCCAAATAAGTGAGAAAATCGATGTTTAACTCTCCGCGTAGACAGGTATCAGTTTATCAGATACTGAACATTTATCTGATGGATAGTTTTAAAATTCAATGCCAGATTTGTATACAGTATGCCTGAAGATAATTCCTGTGAATATTTGACAAAGATTATGTCCCAAATAAGTGAGAAAATCGATGTTTAACTCTCCGCGTTGTCAGGTATTAGTTTATCAGTTACTGAACATTTATCTGATGGACAGTTTTAAAATTCAATACCAGATTTGTATACAGTATGCCTGAAGATAATTCCTCTCAAAATTTGACAAAGATAATGTCTTCAATGAGTGAGAAAATCGAATGTTCAACATTCTAAGTTGACAGGGATGGTCCATCAGTTACTGAACATTTATCTGATGGATAGTCTTAAAATTCAATGCCAGATTTGTATACAGTTTGCCTTGAGATAATTCCTGTGAAAATTTGGCAAAGATTATATCCCAGATAAATGAGAAAATCGATATTTAACTCTCCGCGTTGACAGGTATCAGTTTATCAGTTACTGAACATTTATCTGATGGATAGTTTTAAATTTCACTCCCAGATTTGTATACAGTATGCCTGAAAACAATTCGTCTGTAAATTTAACGAAGATTATGTCCTAAATAAGTGAGAAAGTGATGTTTAACTCTCTACGTTGACAGGTATCGGTTTATCAGGTACTGAACATTTATCAGATGGATAGTTTTAAAATCCAATGCCAGATTTGTGTACAGTATGCCTGAAGATAATTCCTGTGAAAATTTGACAAAGATTATGTCCTAACTAAGTAAGAAAATCGAATATTTAACTTTCCGAGTTGACAGGTAGTGGTCTATCAGTTACTGAACATTTATCTGATGGATAATTTTAAAATTCATTGCCAGATTTGTATACAGTATGCCTTAAAATAATTCCTGTCAAAATTTGACAAAGATTATGTCCTAAATAAGTGAGAAAATCGATGTTAAACTCTCCGCGTTGACAGGTATCAGTTTATCAGGTACTGAACATTTATCTGCTGGATAGTTTTAAAATACAATGCCAGATTTGTATACATTATGCCTTAAAATAATTCCTGTGAAAATTTGATAAAGATTATGTCCAAAATAAGTGAGAAAATCGATGTTTAACTTTCTGAGTTGACAGGTATCAGTTTATCAGTTACTGAACATTTATCGGATGGATACTTTTAAAATTCAATGCCAGATTTGTATACACTATGCCTTAAGATAATTCCTTTGAAAATTTGGCTAAGATTATGTCCTAAATAAGTGAGAAAATCGATGTTTAACTTTCCGCGTTGACAGGTATCAGTTTACCAGTTACTGAACATTTATCTGATGGATAGTCTTAAAATTCAATGCCAGATTTGTATATAGTATGCCTGAAGATAATTCCCCTAAAAAATTGGCAAAGATTATGTCCTAAATAAGTGAGAAAATTGATGTTTAACTCTCCGCGTTGACAGGTATCGGTTTATCAGGTACTGAACATTTATCTGATGGATAGTTTTAAAATTCAATGCCAGATTTGTACACAGCATGCCTGAAAATATTCCATCTGAAAATTTGACAAAGATTATGTACTAAATAAGTAAGAAAATCGAATATTAAACTTTCCGAGTTGACAGGTAGTGGTCTATCAGTTACTGAAGATTTAACTGATGGATATCTTTAAAATTTAATACCAGATTTGTATACAGTATGCCTGAAGATAATTCCTGTCAAAATTTGACAAAGAGTATGTCCCAAATAAGTAAGATAATCGAATGGGTAACTTTCCGAGTTGACATGTATCGATCTATCAGTTACTGAACATTTATCTGCTGGATAGTTTTAAAATCCAATGTCAGATTTGTATACAGTATGCCTGAAGATAACTCCTCTGATAATTTCACAAAGACTATGTACTAAATAAGTAATAAAATCGAATATTTAACTTTCCGAGTTGACAGGTAGTGGTCTATCAGTGACTGAACATTTAACTGATGGATATTTTTAAAATTTAATGCCAGATCTGTATGCAGTATGCCTGAAGATAATTCCTGTCAAAATTTGACAAATATTATGTCCCAAATAAGTGAGAAAATCGATGTTTAACTCTCCGCGTTGACAGGTATCAGTTTATCAGGTACTGAACATTTATCTGCTGGATAGTTTTAAAATACAATGCCAGATTTGTATACATTATGCCTTAAAATAATTCCTGTGAAAATTTGATAAAGATTATGTCCTAAATAAGTGAGAAAATCGATGTTTAACTGTCTGAGTTGACAGGTATCAGTTTATCAGTTACTGAACATTTATCTAATGGATAGTTTTAAAATTCAATGCCAGATTTGTATACAGTATGCCTGAAGATAATTCCTCTCAAAAATTGATAAAGATAATGTCTTCAATGAGTGAGAAAATAGAATGTTCAACTTTCTAAGTTGACAGGAATGGTCCATCAGTTACTGAACATTTATCTGATGGATAGTCTTAACATTCAATGCCAGATTTGTATACATTATGCCTTGAGATAATTCCTCTGCTAATTTGACAAAGATTATGTCGTAAATAAGTGAGAAAATCGATGTTTAACTCTCCGAGTTGACAGGTATCAGTTTATCAGGTACTGAACATTTATCTGATGGATAGTTTTAAAATTCAATACCAGATTTGCATACAGTATGCCTACAGATAATTCCTCTGCAATTTGACAACGATTATGTCCTGAATAAGTGAGAAAATCGATGTTTAACATTCCGCCTGTACAGGTATCAGTTAATCAGTTACTGAACATTTATCTGATAGATAGTTTTAAAATTCAATGTCTGATTTCTATAGAGTATGCCTGAAGACAATTCGTCTGCAAATTTGACGAAGATTATGTCCTAAATAAGTGAGAAAATCGATGTTTAACTCACCGCGTTGACAGGTATCGGTTTATCAGGTACTGAACATTTATCTGATGGATAGTTTTAAAATCAAATGCCAGATTTGTACACAGTATGCCTGAAGATAACTCCTCTGATAATTTGACAAAGATTAAGTACTAAATAAGTAAGAAAATCGAATATTTAACTGTCCGAGTTGACTGGTATCGGTATCAGTTATTGAACATTGTCATCAACGAAATTCTGGAGGTTGAAACAATATCAATACAATATTTTAAGGATGCTTCCGACGCTATAAATATTGAGGCCTCTATGTGAGCCTTTGGTAATTGTTTTTTTTTATATTAACTGCGCTGTAACGCCGCAACTAACGTCATTATTTTCTTGCCTTTTTTTTGGAAAAACTAGGCTTTTTTTTGTGTTCCGTTTTTCCATACCTGCATGCAATCTCAACTTTGTTTGAATCAATATGCAAGAAAGCTCGACATTACGAAATATTGATCCACTCAGTGATTCACGTGTCAATTTACCAGGAAGTTGTGCAATTTTATCGTATCACATAATATGATTTAATCGGTGGTTTAGTTGAGCGAGATTTTACTGATCATTAATTTTAATCATCTCTAAATCTGGAAATACAACGAATTTAGACTAGAGTGAATTTTAATTGAATGAGCATAACGTAAATATGAAACCGGCGTCATTATTCAAGTATAATTTTCGCAAAAAAATGTGCATTTTTTTGGTGAAAAAATCGCTTTCACTTAGAGTAAGTTAATTACGAAATTGTTCTTTAAATAGTCGTGTACTTTTTTATTTCGAAGACCAGTCGTGAAATCGGTCGATAACCTTGTAGCAACGATGTAACTACAGTAATTATAATTAAATCTGAATGACAAATGATTCGGATAATATAATAATAGATAACAGAACCAATTGCCGCCAACCACTTAATGATTAATAGAAACCAATGGACGATAAACGGCCGTCGTATGATCACCTTTCAATAAATCAGCAACGAGAATGAGTTTACACATGACACTTAGCAATGATTCACCTTTAATAATGCCATCACCAGGTTATATCATCTTATATTATTCCCAGCTGTAAACCTCATCCCATTATGCTGCGAGTATACAACGAGAAAATTATCATGGCTAAAAATTTGTAGGATTTCCAACTGCCCTCCAGAATTATTATTAGACTCCTAAAGATTCTATCCAATACAGTTTTATAATTTATGTGGCCCGTAGGTAATAAATTACAGTTTCGTGCGTTACTCAAATTAATTGCTCCTAATTTATATTTTATACCTCGCCTCCAAGGACCTACAGTTGCTGCATTCTTGATGGGCATGTTCCTGCAACCACCACAGGACTTTAATTTGATTCGCTGCACTTTGAAGAGCATTTAGAAGTCCCCTGCAAAGTGCACAAGCCACAGACGTTAACCGAATGTGCAAATAAAACGAGATGAAGTAACGTTACTGTAAATACGAGCGTAACAAAGAAAGTGCGGCAGTATGAAACGCAATCGTAAAATTGAGCTCGCTATCAATTACAGATATAGCGAAATTTGGGTATAAGTACATAAAACCATTGACCTAGATTGCTCCGAATGAAGACAATCAGTCTCATCGCGCGCGCAAAATTATTATCGGAGTATTTCTAGAATTACAAGCGCCAAATATATATATATAAATGAAATACGTAAACGTTATCAGTGTTTGATTAAATGAGCAGCGCATGTAATAGTATTGAGTAGAGAGCGGAAGCTGCGGTTTTATGATTGCTACAGCTGTCCTAGATTAAGGAACTCGGATATTTCTTGCTACAAATATCCGCGTATTGAAAACGCACAAGTTTCGCATTTTTCACGTCCTCCGAATTGGCCATAACAATAAATTATAAAATGAAAAGCAGAATATATAAATAGAAACAGTTTTACTCTCAGCATCCGAATTTAAAATTATTCCATACATTATTGCGTAATCGTTTAATAATGAAGCATGGTGATGCAGTTTGCTTGCATGCAAATTAATTGCATTTTTAATTATAAGTCAAATAATTATTAACGAGATATTTTAATTATCTACCATTTTTATGGAAATAAACTAAATGCTGCAATCAAAGTTATTGTACTAGCCAAATGAACTTTGATACAAACCAATTAATACAAAAAATAAATTATAATTAAATAACAACATACTCAATACAATTTATTCATGCAATCAAAAATGTAGTAATAAAAGACTCACCTTAAAATCCGAACTAAAGGTCTTGTTCTGCTTATCCTTTTTACTAACAATATCCAATTCACTTTTCTTTAACGTTAGAACTAGTTGTCTGTCATTAGAATTGTTCATACCACCGTTTTGATCAATGTAACCGTTCCCATCGCCACTAACGCGCAACTCTTCCTGCACAAAAAACGTGTTGAACCAAAACTGGAATTGTTTCACTTTGGAAATCTTGGATTTACTATACAGCTCCACTTTAATATCACCGGTGATAGGAAAACACATGTTAAACTTGATGACCATGCTCGTGTCGCCCCTCTTCACCTCGGACACCTGCGACTTCATGCATTGCGCGTCCTTGTTCGTCACGTTCTGCAGTATGGAGAAGCACACGCCGCCCTGGCCGCTGGTGAACATCGGCGGCGGCTCCAGCGTTATGTCGGAGATGTACAGGTTCACCGGCCTGTAGGTCAGCCCCCGCACTATCTTCCCGTAGTACACGACGTACCGCACCTGGCTGGGTATCGTCACGCCCTTCCTGTCCTGCGTCCGCTGCTTGCCGTAGAAACTCAGCGCGTCCTCGGGCGTGTCAAACGACCGGCTGTGCAGCAGGTAGCAGCAGATCATCGTCCCGGTGCGCCCCTTGCCCGCCTTGCAGTGCACCGCCGCCACGTTCCTCTCGTTCAGTGTCAGCCACTCGTGCACGTCGTTGCAGAACGGCTCGATCAGGTCAATCTTCGGCGGGTTGTGGTCGTCGAACGGGAACACCCTCACGCGGTTGTGAAACTTTGTTGTATCGTAAGACCGCTCGGAGCACAAGTTGTATATCTTATAGTGGTCTTTGTGCTTCGACTCCAGCATCTTCACCACGTCGTCTATGTGGTTCCTGTAAACTCCTTCCAGGCTCGACGCCGGATAACCCATCGCAATTATTTGTTTCGTGATATCTATACATTGTCATTAAGGAAATGGTTCATTAAACATTTCGGAAATAAAAACACACCAATCTATCATATAGTAATCATAAATTATAAATTACAGCTACACATATAGATTAGATATCATGATATCGATAAAGAGGATTGTAAAAACACTTTTTTCTAAATCCTATCCTATTGTATAGTTATAGTTCAACCACAAATAATAGAGGCCCGTTAACTTTAAGGGTCGTTTACAACATTGCGGTAGTAGTCGTCATAACTACAACCATATTTTTACATTGGTGGCATTTTTCCCAGACTCATATTTAAACTAATAAATGCCCACACAATTAAAACATTTATTTTATTTTCAACAGCCGTTATCCCAAAAATGTAAATACAATCCTGTTAATATTATGCGAAAGCTCTGACCACTTTATGACAACCTATAATAAAACCCCAAATAAAATACTCCAGGAGTCAGGACTGTCTGTTCATTTATTTCTGGTCGAACTATACCAGATTTGTGACAGTAGAAAGGAAATGTTCTCCAGTTGCCCACAAAATTTTCCCTCGTGGACAACCATTGAAGGTATGCCCCAGCACACTACCCACTTTCCCAATTTTCAAATATGAATACGGCATAGATGAGGTGAAAAACGGTAATATACCCGACTAATCGAAAGCTGACAATCAAGGCCGACGAGAGGAGTGGGGCAAGGGGGGTAGAATTCCCCGGGCCCCCGATTATTGGGGCCCTGGGCCCCCTATATACCTACTTGGGACGAGGGCCCCCAAGAATCGCGGATTGTAATATAAGTGCAATTATAGTCAGTCATAAAGTGCAATTATATTATGTGTAATGCTTTGTATTGCAAATATTTTGATGTAGTAATAAAACATGAAGATATAAACTATTATGTTATTTACTTTGGGGGCCTCTTAAGAATCTTTACCCCGGGCCTGGCCTTGGCTCTCGACGAACCTGCTGACAATGACTCCATATAAAAACGTAAATAAAACACTTGGTCGAAGTTTCACGGAATTTATAGATCACTCTACAATCGTTTCGGCATTCTACAATTCGTTAATCTATAAATTCCGTCAAACTTCAACAAAGTATTTACTTAATTAATTTAACATTTGATTTACCTTTTAATTAACATATTTCACCAAGTGGTAACCACAAATACATTTAATTTAATTACTTCATATTACGTTTTTTATTTTACTTGAATCTATTATATGTACCGTAAGCATGCTTACGCATAGACATTCAATTCGTAGTTTGAAAAACCATGAGTCATTGTCAATTTTCGTCGGGACTACTGTAGTCGTTTTAAAACGATGTACTGACTGACGACGCACTGTTAGTTTCGGTCAGACCATTTGGATGGCCAGGTTTGTGTGATGACGACAGTCCGAACTGTGGCATGGGTTCGTATAAACACGTAAGGATTATCGTCAATCACTCGTGCATTCGGAAGCCGTTAACATATTTCTTAAAGTGACTTCAAATTAAATCGTTACCAATATCAAATGTTAAGTTACTAGGGATTTTTATGTTGCCCAATCAAATGTCATTTTGACATCGCGGGTGTTTCGTAAATACACTCTATACTGTGTGATTTGGGTATTAATTTCGCACGTAATTAAATATTTCTTCAGCAGAAGATTCGTTGGTAAAATTGATGGGTTCCTATGAACACTCTCATAAGGATTATCGTCCATCTTTCGTTCATATGGATGCCGTTAACATATTTGTCAAAGTGACTTCAATTAAATCGTTACCAATATCAAATGTTAAGTTACTTCAGCTGATTTAGGGATTTTTATGTCAGCCAATCTAATGTCGTGGGAGTTTTGTGAATACACTATATACTATGTGATTGGGCGATTAATTTTGCACGTATTATATGGTTCAGCAGAAGATTAATTGTTAAAACTGGTAAATGCACAGGGAGAAATTTTGGCATTTAAAGATAACAGACATTAAGTGCCTGAAAGTCATTTTAAATTGCCGGTAATACAGGGTAATCGTTTTTTAATCTCTTTTAAGCCTATAATGATAATACCGGGCATGAAACTGTTTCTGGCATCGTACAATGAATGAAATCCAGGTGGCTAACATTAACGGGGCGCTTAATTACCTTATAATAATTAAATAGTTGTTTAAGGATACATGTTAAGTCCAGATTAAACCCATCCTGAATGTATCGGGTCCGCTTTTTGCTTACCAATTCCTTCAGCGGGTTCGTAATGTTCATGTTATTAAAAGAGTTTGCCATCCTAAAAGCGGCTTCCGATGGTACCTTCGTAACAGTCACTCCGTTACCATATTCTTCGTTGATTGTGAGAAACCGAGGAGGATCGATATCGCTGCATGTTATTCCGGGTTTGTCTGCAAAGAAAACGGTCTGCTTTCACGTGCGCCACTCGAAACGGGGCGGTTGTGAGATTTCTTGCGAGCATATGTTAGATACTTCGAGCAAGCGAATTATGCATAGATGATGGTGATTTTGAGGTTAAAGGTTGGAGGTATAAATAAATTTTAGTAATGATTGTATGGAATCGGCGTGATCTAACCTTGTACGAAACAAAGGGGGATGTCACGGTGGTAGGGTAAGCGTGATCACAGAAGCCGTGATGCGAGGAGAAGTATGGTTGAGAATGAAGAGTTAAATGGGTAAGCGGTAGTAGTTGGTGGTATTTAGCCACCGTTAGATAAAGATACACACACAACTGACCTTTTAGGGTGGCATTTGAAGTTTTGCAACTAAGACACAAACCCATAAAATAATGTTAATGATAACGAAAACGGGAATGAATGTATTTTATAAAAGTAAATATACTTTGCTGTCAAGTTGTTGTCCAAAAACTGTGGACATCCATTGACAGAGTTTTCCAACAACTAGACACTCCTGAACGTCCGACTGTGAAAAATCACTACAATTTCCTCCACGTCCCGAATGGGGCCGGTGGTACCTAGCAAACTCCTCGCCAGACTCTCGCCGAGCACATGAGCATTGGAAACTTCTTGTTCCTGAGATCCAAAGCACTTTACACTAAGCTAAGCAGCACTGCCTCGCGTTTCGTCCCCACTGTTGCTCATTGCCCTCGAGTATTCGCCCCCTTTGAGACCACCCCAGCACGATCCCTTGTGACCACCCCGCCGTCGAATACGTCGTCTTTGTTCACATTAACCCAAGCACTCTGACGGCACACGAAACCATGAACTGGACGAAATTCACTGGAGCCCCTCGATCACATTCATGCGCGAGTCCTTGCCACAGATTTGTCACACAAACGCCATCTGTGTGCACGAGGGGGGACCAGCGAATATCGGGCAGATCGACATTGAATTTTTAAGCCGCAATGCTTATAATATCTGTTGGTAGAAAAGCGCCGAAAACTGTTTAAAATGCTGATATTTAGCATTCAAAGATTATTTAAGAAGCCTATCCTTGCTTGAATCCTTAAGTGACACCGTAACCTAACCTCTACTTAACCTAAAAATGAATTTAAGGTTATGATAAGACAAACTCACTGGCATATGTAAATTTGGTTGCCTAGGTACTCTATTAAGATTGACTTGTAAATTCAAAAACTGATATCTACAGTTATTTACTTACGTATTTTAATATTTATCGACGACTAATTTATAATATAAGTATTATACTTGAGGTTTTTGCAGTATAATGCTAGTCATTATTCCCTGAAGGAATAATGACTAGGGAATAAGTTATACTTTTGATTTTCTCACTTATTTAACACTGACAACTTTGTCAAATTTTCAGGAGAATTAGTTTCAGGTGTACTGAACACAAATCTAATATTGAATATGCAATTAATAAATTTTCAGAAATTTCAGTAATAACTAACCCATACTTGTCAATGCAAGAAGTTATATTTTTGATTTTCTCACTTATTTAATACTGAAACTTTGTCAACTTTTCAGCAGAATTACTTTCAGGTGTACTGAACACAAATATAATATTCAATATGCAATAAATAAATTTTCTGAAAATTCTGAAATAGCTAACCCATACTTGTGAATGCTGAAAGTTATACTTTTGATTTTCTCACTCATTTAATACTAAAACCTTGTCAAATTTTCAAGAGCATTAGTTTCAGGTGTACTGAACACTAAACTAATATTAAATATGCATATAATAAATTTTCAGAAACTTCAGTAATAACTAAACAATACTTGTCAATGCATAAAGTTATACTTATGATTTTCTCACTAATTTAATACTGAAGCTTTGTCAATTTTTCAGGAGAATCAGCTTCAGGTGTACTAAATACAAGTCTTATAATCAATATGCAATAAATACATTTTCAAAAATGTCAGTAATAGCTAACCCATACTTGTCAATGCAGAAAGTTATACAGTTGATTATCTCTCTTATTTAATACTGAAACTTTGTCAAATTTTCAGGAGATATAGTTTCAGGTGTACTGAACACAAATATATTATTAAATATGCAAATAATTAATGTTCAAAAACTTCAGTAATAACTAACCCATACTTGTCAATGCAAAAACTTATATTTTTGATTTTCTCACATATTTAATATGTGAGAAATTAAAACTGAAACTGAAACCTTGTCAACTTTTCAGGAGATATAGTTTCAGGTGTACTGAATACAAATCTAATATTAAATATGCAATTAATATATTTTCAGAAACTTTAGTAATAACTAACCCATACTTGTCAATGCAAGAAGTTATATTTTTGATTTTCTCACTTATTTAATACTGAAACTTTGTCAACTTTTCAGCAGAATTACTTTCAAGTGTACTGAACACAAATCTAATATTAAATATGCATATAATAAATTTTCAGAAACTTCAGTAATAACTATCCCATACTTTTCAATACAAACATTTATACTTTTGATTTTCTCACTTATTTAATACTGAAACTTTGTCAACTTTTCAGGAGAATTAGCTTCAGGTGTACTGAACACAAATTTAATATTAAATATGCAATTAATAAATTTTCAGAAACTTGAGTAATAACTAACCCATACTTGTCAATGCAAAAATTTGTACTTTTGATTTTCTCACTTATTTAATACATAAACTTTGTCAAATTTTCAGGAGAATTACTTTCAGGTGTACTGAACATAATTCTAATAATAAATATGCAAATAATAAATTTTCAGAAACTTCAGTAATAACTAAACAATACTTGTCAATGCATAAAGTTATACTTATGATTTTCTCACTAATTTAATATTGAAACTTTGTCAAATTTTCAGGAGAATCAGCTTCAGGTGTACTAAATACAAGTCTTATAATCAATATGCAATAAATCCATTTTCAAAAATGTCAGTAATAGCTAACCCATACTTGTCAATGTAGAAAGTTATACATTTGATTTTCTCTCTTATTTAATACTCAAACTTTGACAAATTTTCAGAAGATATAGTTTCAGGTGCACTGAACACAAATATATTATTAAATATGCATATAATTAATGTTCAAAAACTTCAGAAATAACTAGCCCACACTTGTCAATGCCACAACTTGTACATTTGATTTTCTCACTTATTTAATACTGAATCTTTGTCAAATTTTCATTAGAATTAGCTTCAGGTGTACTAATCACTAATCTAATATTCACTATTCAGGTACACTCAATTTTATTGTGTTTTTATAACAATGTATGTGTCTGACCTATGTAAACATTTTAATGTATTGACATCAATAAATATATTATTATTATGATTATTATATTATTATTCAATTAATACATTTTCAAATATTTCAGTAATTGCTAAGCTATACTTGTCGATGCAAAAAGTTATACTTTTGATATTCTCACTTAATTAATACTGAAACTCTGTCAAATTTTCAGGAGAATTCGCTTGAGGTGTACTAAATACAAATCTAATATTGAATATGCAATAAATAAATTTTCAAAAATTCAGAAATTCAGAAATAGCTAACCCATACTTGTGAATGCAGAAATTATACTTTTGATTTTCTCACTTATATAGCACTGAAATTTTGTCAAATTTTCAGGAGAATTAGCTTCAGATGTACTAAACACAAATCTAATATTACATATGCAATTAATTTTTTTTTTTTAATTCAGTAATACCTAATCCATACTTGTCAATGCAAACAGTTATACTTTTGATTTTATCACTTATTTAATCCTCAAACTTTGTAAAATTTTCAGGAGAATTAGTTTTAGGTATTCTGAAAACAAATCTAATATTAAATATGCAAATAATAAATTTTCAGAAACTTCAGTAATAACTAACCCATACTTGTCAATGCAGAAAGTTATACTTTTGTTTTTCTCACTTATTTACTTCTGAAACTTTGCCAAATTTTCCGGACAATTACTTTTAGGTGTACTAAACACAAATCTAATATTACATATGCAATTAATAATATTTCAGAAATTTCTGTATAGCTACTCCATACTTGTATATTCAGAAAGTTATACTTTTGATTTTCTCACTTATTTAATACTGAAACTTTGTGAAATTTTCAGAAGAATTACTTTAAGGTGTACTGAACACAAATCTAATATTAATTATGGAAATAATAAATGTTCAGAAACTTCAGTAATAACTAACCCATACTGGTCAATGCAAAAACTTATAGTTTTGATTTTCTCATCTATTTAATACTGAAACTTTGATAAACTTTTAGGAGAATTAGTTTCAGGTGTACTGAACTCAAATCTAATATTAAGTATGGAAATAATAAATGTTCAGAACTTCAGTAATAACTAACCCATACTTGTCAATGCAAAAAGTTATACTTTTGATTTTCTCACTTATTTAATACTGAAACTTTGTTAAATTTTCAGAAGAATTACTTTCAGGTGTACTGAACACAAATCTAATATTAATTATGGAAATAATAAATTTTCAGAAACTTCAGTAATAACTAACCCATACTTGTCAATGCAAAAAGTGATACTTTTGATTATGTCACTTATTTAATACTGAAACTTTGTCAAATGTTTAGGAGAATTAGCTTTAGGTGTACTAAACACAAATCAAATATTACATATGCAATTAATATTTTTTAGAAATTTCAGTAAAAGCTAATCCATACTTGTAAATGCAGAAAGTTATACTTTTGATTTTCTCACTTAATACTGAAACTTTGTCAAATTTTCAGGAGCATTATCAAGTGCATTATCAAGCATTATCAAGTGTACAAAACACAAATCTAATATTAAATATGGCAATTCTAAATATTCTGAAGTTTCAGTAATAGCCAACCCATACTTTTCAATGCAGAATGTTATCCTTTTGATTTTCTCACTTCTTTTATACTGAAACTTTGTCAAAATTGGAACTTTTGAATCATCTTTGAAGAATGACAACAGTACTGCCCATCTATGTGCAGATGAAGAAAATAAATTATATATTTCTTGAACAATTCCAAAAAAGTTTACTGCATCTAAACAACGGTCAACTGCTGCTCAACCAACAAGTTTCAAAAAATGACCAGCACATGGAATATACTCGTTAATCTTCAATATTATTTCTTGCATACCGTTGTATTTGCCAGACATGTTGGCAGCATAATCATATGACTGGCCTCTCCACGTACTAAAGCCTAATTTGCACTCATTTGTAAGGTCCAGACGTGAGGCATTAGGACAAATAATGCTGCAGTATTTTTAAGTATGTATGACCATTGCTCACTCGGACAATTCTTTTCGGGGCCCCCAAGAAAGTGGGGGCCCTAAGCTATAGCTTGTGTAGCTTATACGTAAATCCTGCACAGCATATCAAGAGTGATTTGAAAACAAAAATGTATATTTATAGTTACGTCAATTATGGGGGTTTGAAAGATTACCATATTTTACACCTTCGCTTTTGCGAATAGTTTTGATCCAAAAATTTTAAATGTGCTCTGACACAACATGAACGTCTGCAAGTCAAAATCACGAAGTAAAAGCCGGAGCAAGAGCCACTGCAGGCGGAGAAGCAAAAGTCGTAGAAGATCACACAGCAAATCAAGGAAAAGCTGCGGCAGATCTAAAAGGGGCGGCGGTTGCAAAGCCGGCAAGTTGACTCGGAATCCGTTCTTAAACTTCTTGAGGGTATTTAGACAGAAACACTGCGGATGGTCGGTGGTCAAGATAGCCGTCGAGGGTGCCACGAAATGGTGCTCGCTGCCCATGAAGGAGAAGGAGAAGTTTATGAGAACGGCTTGCAATGCGCCGAGGCACAAAGTCAAAAGACACAGGTGTATCCACGGAAGGAAGAGCAGGAAGAGCAAACACAGGAAGAGAAGCTGCAAGGGGAGGAGGTCAAGGATGCGGAAACGTACGCGCAGGAGCCGCTCCATAAAGAGGAAGAAGTGTAGGTCGAGAGCACGTTCCTCCAGAAGGACGAAGAAGCGAGGGTGCAAGCAGAAGCACAGGAAGAGGTCTCGCACCAGGGCCAAACTACACGCCATGCTCTGCAAACTGAAGAGGCGGATAAAGAGACACAAAAAGTCGAGAAGGGCGAAGAGCAGAGGAAGGTGCAGACCAAAGAAGAGACGACGTAGTAGTTGCAGAGCAGCTTTATTTGTAACTGCGTAAATTTCCTAGATGTATAAATGTTGTAAAACAATTCCCTGTACACACTACTTGAACAATATATACATAGAAGATCACACTAATAGTTTCAACAATTATTAACACCCCATTATAAATGCTAATAATGCACTCCCTGGTAAAAGCGAAAATTAATCCAAAGATCACTGCGTCTCTTGCCAGCTAATTAATGTGCTTAGAGGTGTGCTTGTATCGATTATATCACTATAATATATAATGCTTTTCTTCGACTAATGACTATACGTAATTAATATTTAATGTAAGATTCTTCCGATAATATTTTTTTCGTGCAAACATGTAATTTTATTCAAATCTTCATGTAGTCAACAGTGCCTCATACTTGAACAACAATTACTCAAAACCTAGCGTATGAATCCTAACTAAATTTATCACTGACATTTATTAGTATATTGGTATTAAGCATGCATAATTTAGCTTCCTTACAATGCGCCATTCCCAAAATATTTGCTCTAAACCGAGAGAGTGAAATACGCGATTTAAATATCGTATAATTTTTACACCGGGCGCCATCTGACGGCAAACGCTTAAACGTGTCATCGCAGATATTATTCGCTATTATTTTAATTAAGCGCCTAATCAAAAATATCTTCAAATAAAATCAATAGCCCTCGTGATTGTGAATCCGAATCTGTAGTTTTTTGCTCTGTCGCTCCACAAATAACCGAGTAAATGGCAAAACCAAATCGCCATTTTTGAACTTATATTCAAAATTTCTCGAAAACTAATTTTTTTTTCGGGGAACTTTTTGGACCCGAAATTTGTATTAGCTTGACGAATCGAATGGTGCAAAAATTTTGTCAAAATTCGAAAGTTGATGTTTTTGCCCCAAAATTTCTGAAGGTTAACCCCTTGCGGTTTTGACGGAAATTTTGACAAAATTTTTTTTGAGCTGAGATAGCAGTTCGATAGATTTTTGCCTCCTGAGTCCGAATCTGCAAGAAAAAATTGGCGCAGACGCTTAATAACGTCAGAAAAAATTATTTTCGGTGGCGCAAAATTTTACAAAATTTTCAAAAACGCTTTTCCGGGCTAAACCAATACATGAAATCGACAGATTTCCGCCTCCTGAATCCGAATCTGCAATTAGTTTTGACCTAAGTCGCTTAATAACGCAAAAAATTGCAAAATTAATACAGTGCACTTTTTTCGAACCTGGCACTATTGGGACCGGCACGGATAATTTAACATGATGGAATTATAGAGTCCGGGCCGATGAATCCGAATCTGCAATCAGTTTTGCTTCAAGTTGCGTATTAACTGAATAAACGGCAAAATTCGATTTTTTTCCATGTTTAGCGCCATCGGACGGCAATTGGCTGAACTCGTTAGTCCCGGTTTTCAAGCAATTTTTAAAACTACTTAAATCAAGTGCTGTAGTGTATAAAATTAAACCTAAGTGCCTCTGCACTCATACACAGTGCATAATTGTGTGTTTAAAAGCGAATTAAACATATATTTCAACAAAACAAATTCAAATTTTGTGACATTTGGACATCTATCGGATGACAGCGAAACTTTGCCTGCAACCAAACATACCCCTCATGAAATGGGTTGCGTACCATAGTTTCATAAATTTAATCAATTACAAGTTTTAACTAATTAAAAACACCAACTAGGCGATTCAACAAGAATAGTTTGAACAAACATCGTCTACAGTTTAGTCGGTAGGTACTAACAGCAAGACCTTCCGACTAAACTGTTTATAATGGTTTATAATGGTTTCAAAACAGGTGAGTACCCTGTTATTGTAGGTTAAATGATCATTTTTACTAGTAATTCTAGAGTTAGTAGCAGTTATTTGCTGTCCAGTCCTTGAGCAAAAGATGTTCAACAATTAAAATGACTACCTACATCCATTATTGGTAAATGTATAATGTTGTGTTGAGTTTCAATTAGAGCAACTTCTCCGGGTGCAAAGGAACTGACAGTACCCTCCACATTGAAACCGGTTGCCCACTGAAAGAGGTATCTAATAACTTGAGTTTAATGTACCTAGGGGCATTTATAACGATATGATTTATATTACATTCTCCGGCGCCTTTCAATTTAGATCGTCGATTAACTATAGTCCGTCCAATTTCAAGACGAGGTTAATATAAAAATCTTCATGTGAACGGCTACACTTTACAGGGTAAATTGTAGACGATTCTATACAACACAGTTAGAACACTAGCGTTTGAAGTAACAAAATTCACTTAGTACGGCTATAACAGAGCCTGCAGCAAGATAAATCATATGATTGCATAGAACTGTTCACTTGCCAATCACGCATATAACAATGCTTATATAAGCTACGGCTTTAAATTGGACAGAGTATAGTCTATGTGAAACTTACTTCCAATTGACTTAGAGTACTTTTGCTCTAGACGAGATAATCTACGACGAGACGAGATATCTATCAATTATTATTTCTGTTACTATGAATTTGTTCATAATCATCATATGAAGCCTTTCATTGCAGATCTTATTGCAATGAACGTATTCAACCTGCTTTCAAATCCACAACTTAGATTTTGTAGATTTGGAGGTTCACTATGCTGCTCCGAATCTCGCCTAATACTATGTATGTTTTTAGCACCATTCAGTAGCACAATGTCCTGACGTAAGGATTGCATTGATCGGCCAGAGGCTTCACAATGCTTATCACAAATGGTCGAAGAGCTCATAAAACTGTCACCGTATTCACAACCCCAGACTAAAGAAAGTGCAAGGTAAAACGGTACAATACAGTATTATTAAGTTTTTCCTGCTATTTTCTGTATTTAAATCAAGTGAATAATTAATGTTAATGTTAATATTATTCCCTGCAGGAAACTACTTAAGAATAATTCAGTCTTTGAGTTGATTATATAATTACAATTACCGCAGTAGCATTGAGTTAAGTGCTACTTCTCTTCAATAATCTCAGATTTCGATGAGCAGGTCTTATAAATTTGTCTATATGTCAGTGAATCATTGGAAGATCATTTTTAAAAAGTGGAGAAAATTTACTATTATCTACTTACCTATTTACTATTGCTATTAAGTGATGAGTATTAAACACAAACGAGCCTTTTAAACTTAATGTTGTAACTTGTTACCTGAACTAATCGTGTTTTACTTTTAGGGTTTTAATGTCTGCTCATAAAGAAACTCGATGTTCTCGGATGATTATGAATTAGTATGTTGCGATGTTGCTTCAGGAAAATGTTCCACTGAGGAAGATGTGACTGATTATACTATATACAACGAATACGCCTATCTTGATGGGGTGACGGCGTTTTCTAATGCCATAGATAATGTTGCTAACAAAAGAGTAACTGTATGCATAATACGCAATTAATAATTAATATTTGTTTTCAAATGTGGTACTTTAATTACAAATTAATGCATTTAAAGTGTTTGTGCAAAATCGTAAATTTTGAAAATGTATTTCTGCTTAGCTTTTAAGATCAGCTTTTTTTCTATGTATATGTATAAATCTGATGAAGGATACTTAAATGCAAACCGTTTATTGATTGCTCTTATAGTCTTCGAACCACAGTGGTTTTAAATTTAGTGTTATGAGCAATATCATATGATTTAAAAATTGATTTGATTCTTAACCGTCAATGTCAACGCTGCTATTGTGTATACATATAAAGCTGATGTATTCTAGTTGTTGGAAATGCAAACCGTTTGTTGATTGCTCATTTAGTTTTCGAACCATAGTTGTTTTAAATTTATGCTTATGAGCAATATCATGTAATTTAAGAATTTATTTGTTTCTTAACCGTTAATGTCATCGCTGCTATTTTGTATACATATAGAGCTGATGTAGGCTAGTTGTAGGAAACGCAAACCATTTGTTGATTGCTCATTTAGTTTTCGAACCACAGTTGTTTTAAATTTCAGCTTATGAGCAATATCATGTAATTTAAAAATGAATTTGTTTCTTAACCGTTAATGTCATCGCTGCTATTTTGTATACATATAGAGCTGATTTATTCTAGTTATTGGAAATGCAAACCATTTGTCGATTGCTCATTTAGTTTTCGAACCACAGTTGTTTTAAATTCCAGCTTATGAGATATATCATGTAATTTAAAAATGTATTTCTTTCTTAATTGTTAATGTCATCGCTGCTATTTTGTATACATATAGAGTTAATCTAGGCTAGTTGTTGAAAAGGCACACCATTTGTTGATCGCTTATTTAGTTTTCGAACCACATGTGTTTAAAATTTCAGCTTATGAGCAATATCATGTGATTTAAAAATGTATTTGTTTCGTAACCGTTATTGTCATCGCTGCTATTTTGTATACATATAGAGCTGATGAAGGCTAGTTATTGGAAATGTAAACAATTTGTTGATTCCCCTTTTATTTTTCGAACCATAGTTGTTTTAAATTTCAGCTTATGAGCAATATCATGTAATTTAAAAATGTATTTGTTTCTTAACTGTTAATGTCATCGCTGCTATTTTGTATACATATAGAGCTGATGTAGGCTAGTTGTAGGAAACGCAAACCATTTGTTGATTGCTCATTTAGTTTTCGAACCACAGTTGTTTTAAATTTCAGCTTATGAGCAATATCATGTAATTTAAAAATGAATTTGTTTCTTAACCGTTAATGTCATCGCTGCTATTTTGTATACATATAGAGCTGATTTATTCTAGTTATTGGAAATGCAAACCATTTGTCGATTGCTCATTTAGTTTTCGAACCACAGTTGTTTTAAATTCCAGCTTATGAGATATATCATGTAATTTAAAAATGTATTTCTTTCTTAATTGTTAATGTCATCGCTGCTATTTTGTATACATATAGAGTTAATCTAGGCTAGTTGTTGAAAAGGCACACCATTTGTTGATCGCTTATTTAGTTTTCGAACCACATGTGTTTAAAATTTCAGCTTATGAGCAATATCATGTGATTTAAAAATGTATTTGTTTCGTAACCGTTATTGTCATCGCTGCTATTTTGTATACATATAGAGCTGATGAAGGCTAGTTATTGGAAATGTAAACAATTTGTTGATTCCCCTTTTATTTTTCGAACCATAGTTGTTTTAAATTTCAGCTTATGAGCAATATCATGTAATTTAAAAATGTATTTGTTTCTTAACTGTTAATGTCATCGCTGCTATTTTGTATACATATAGAGCTGATGTAGGCTAGTTATTGGAAATGGAAATGCATGTCTTATAATTATAAAAGTAACTATAATTTAATACAAACATTATGCCTCTATAATTAACAATGATTCTCTTCTCGTGTCTTTACATGTTTTCAAGACTTATGAATTATAATTTACAATTACTAATTGTAAATTATTCTGTTCTCTTCTCTTTTGATGCCTTTATAATATGTAAAGACACATTGTATTATGAATGTAACTATAATTTAATACAAATATAATGCCTCTATTATTCACAATTTTTCTATTCTCGTGTGTTTACATGTATTCAAGACTTATGAATTACAATTTACATTTACTAATTATAAATTATTCTGTTCTCTTCTCTTTACATGTCTTATGAAAATAACTATACTTTAATACAAATATTATACCTCTAATTCACAATTATTCTATTCTCGTGTCTATACATGTTTTCAACACTATAAATTACAATTTACAATTAATAAGTAAAAATTATTGTGTTCTCTTCTCTTTTCATGTGTTTATAAGATGTAAAGGCATACCTTGTCTTATGAATGTAACTATAATTTGATACAAATATTATGACACTATTATTCACAATTATTCTATTCTCGTGTCTTTAGATGTATTCTAGACTTATGAATTAAAATTTGCAATTACTAATTATATACTATTCTGTTCTGATCTCTCTTCATGTCATATGAAACTAACTATAATTTAATACAAATATTATGCCCCTATTATTCACAATTATTGTATTCTCATGTCTATGCATGTTTACAACACTTATGAATTACAATTTACAATTACAAATTATTAACTATTCTGTTCTCTTCTCTTTTGATGTCTTTAAAATATGTAAATCCGCATTGTATTATAAATGTAACTATTATTTAATACAAATATAATGCCTCTATTATTGACAATTGTTCTATTCTCATGTCTTTACATGTTTTCAAGACTTATGAATTACAATTGACAATTACTAATTATAAATTTTTGTGTTCTCTTCTTTTTTTATGTCTGTAGTAATGTAAATTGTAATTCATAAGTCATGAAAACATGTAAAAACACGAGAATGGAATAATTGTGAATAATAGAGGCATACTATTTGTACTAAATTATAGTTACTTTCATAACGCGCAAAGAGAAGAGAAGAGAATAATTTGTAATTGTAATTGTAATTGTAATTCATTAGTCTTGAAAACATGTAAGCTCACGAGAATAGAATTATTGTTAATAATATAGGCAAAATATTTGTATTGAATTATAGTTACTTTCATAAGACATGTAAAGAGAAGAGAACAGAATAATTTATAATTTATAATGGTAATTATAAATTGTAATTCATAAGTTTTGAAGACACGTAATGACACGAGTAGAGAATAACGTAATCGTATTATTAAATTTATAGCACAATTGGCATTAACACTATAAATAACACATTTAATATCTATAAGCGATACAACACTAATTCAATCTAGTAAATATATGAATTAAGATGTACTGTTTTAATTCAAATACTTTAATTGTAAGGTCAATCTTCGAGATTCATGGTAAATATTTAAATAAGGAACATTTACAACTTTGTTTATATCATATTTGTTTATTTATAGTGACTATAGTGACTTGTAGTTTGAATATTACCAGGTTTTGGTCGAAACTATAGTCAATATAATAAAATAAATGTAATATTAACAGAGTTGTAAGTGTTTGAAATTCAAATAGTACTGATAAATGTATACTTGGTTGCCTACGTACTCAAGCGGAGGGCGATGCCAGCGCAGAAACTGGCGAACTTTATATCTCTGAATTAAACTTAATTGTTTTGAGAAACCGACTGCGTGGGGATTAGGGGGCACGTTTTTAATTACGTTTAGCATCATTTGTAATCAAAAGTATTGTGCGAATATCGATTTATAAGCAATTAAAAAATGTGTTAAAATCTAGGCAACTTTATATACACAATTACTAAGTTTTTTGGGATTTTTTTAAATTGATCTAAGATGGCAGTTCGATAGATTTTTCTCTCCTGAATCCGAATCTGCGCGAAATATTTACCTGAAATGCATAATAACGTCAGAAATGAATATTTTCGAAACATCACTTTTCAAAATGTTTATTTCTGTTCTTTCGGTGAAACTAAATTAGCAAATCGATAGATTTTTTTCTGTTGAATCCGAATCTGCAATTATTTTTGCTATACGTTGCTTAATAACGTTGTAAAAAGTAAAATAAAACGTAAAACAATTTTCGAACCAGGCACTATTTGGATGGCTTCAGATATATTAATACACTACATTAATAGAGTGCGACCTGCTGAAAACGAATATGTACTTTGTTTTGTTCTACGTGCTACATTAACTTAATAAAGGGCAAATTAAAATGTAACTCAAATTTATTACTGCCATCTAGCGCTGTTAATCCGAACTTGCATTTACCATCTGTATATTTGGTTGCCTAGATTTTGCAATTTTCAATTGCCTATAAATCGATATCCGCACAATATTATAGACCGGAAATAGTGCTATACGTAGTTAAAAATGTGCCCCATAATCCCTATGCAATCGGCTTGTTAAAATATTCAAGTTTAAATCATAAGTATAAAGTTCAGCAGTTTTGGCGCTGCCGTCGCCCTCACTTGACTACATAGGCAACCAAGTAACCAAATAAGAATACAGTTGGTTGCCTACTTTATAAAATTAATACCTTATTTTCGTTAGAATTAAAGTGTGTATTGATTCAGCAAGTTTAATTGATCTATTTACAATATTAGAGGCGACTGCAGTATCAATTATCTATATTATATGAGAAATTTGTCAGAGTTTGCAAATTTAAAATCTAACCTAGTTTCAAGATAATAGCATGAACCCTAGTAAAATACAGCTTAAGAATTCTAAAATACCCTGGAAAGATTAATTTGAGCACTAATAGTAAGTTGTATAAGTATTAAATTTATTGATAATGTTTCTGAACAACAACAAATTGAACTGCTTAACTATTTTTTAACGAAACAATATTTCTTTGCATTGTGTGACTTTTCAGTCCGACTGATACAATATTCATGTTTCCAGTAAACAGGAAGGCGCAGTTACAACAATTGGTATCTTGTCCTCCTGAAAAATGTTACTGCATGGACAGTGATACACCGGCTAACCTTAAAGAGACTATCAAAAACCTCGAAGATTACTCCGACGAATATGCAGTTATGCCTGTATGTTTTTAGCACCACTCAATAGCACAAAACCCCTGATGTAAGAATGCATTGAAGAGCCAGAGCCGGATTCAAGTTGCTGATGAGTTCTATAAGGACGAAACAGCTTCTATCAATCCACTTTCATGTAACAAATTGTGCCGTACCACCTACATTCATTATTGGTAAATGTATAGTGTTGTGCTGATTTTCAATTAGAGCAACTTCTCAGGGTGCAAAGGAACGGAAGGTACTCTCCACATTGAAACTGGTTTCCCACTGAAAGAGGTGTCTAATAACTTGAGTTTAATGTACCTAGGGGCATTTATAACGATATGGTTTATATTACATTCTCCGGCGCCTTTCAATTTAGATCGTCGATTAACTATAGTCCATCCAATTTCAAGACAAAGTTAATATAAAAATCTCCATGTGAACGGCTACAATTTACAGGGTAAATTGTAGTCGATTCTATACAACACAAGTCGAACACTAGCGTTTGAAGTTACAAAATTCACTTAGTCCGGCTAGACCAGAGCCTGCAGCAAGATAAATCATATGCTTGCATAGAACTGTTCACATGCCAATCACACATATAACAATGCTTATATAAGCTACGGCTTTAAATTGGACAGAGTATAGTCTATGTGAAACTTACTTCCAATTGACTTAGAGTACTTTTGACGAGATATCTATCAATTATTATTTCTGTTACTATGAATGTGTTCATAATCATCACATGAAGCCTTTCATTGCAGATTTTATTGCAATGAACGTATTCAACCTGCTTTCAAATCCACAACTTAGATTTTGTAGATTTGGAGGTTCACTATGCTGCTCCGTATCTCGCCTAATACTATGTATGTTTTTAGCACCATTCAGTAGCACAATATCCTGACGTAAGGATTGCATTGATCGGCCAGAGGCTTCACAATGCTGTATACCAAACGGTCGAAGAGCTCATGAAACTGTCACCATATTCACAATCCCAGACAAAAGAAACTGCAAGGTAAAATGGTACATTACAGAATTATTAAGTTTTTCCTGCTATTTTATGTATTTAAATCAAGTGAATAATTAATGTTAATGTTAATATTATTCCCTGCAGGAAACTACTTAAGAATAATTCAGTCTTTGAGTTGATTATATAATTACAATTACCGCAGTAGCATTGAGTTAAGTGCTACTTCTCTTCAATACTCTCATGATATAGATGAGCAGGTCGTATAAATTTGTCTATATGTCAGTCAATCATTGGAAGATCATTTTTTAAAAGTAGAGAAGATTTACTATTACCTATTTACCTATTTACTATTGCTATTAAGTGATGAGTATTAAACATAAACGAGCCTTTTAAACTTACTTTTGTAACTTGTTACCTGAGCTAATCTTGTTTTACTTTTAGGGCATTAATGTCTGCTCATTAAGAAACTCGATGTTCTGGGATGATTATGAATTACTATGTTGCGATGTTGCTTCAGGAAATTGCTCCATTGAGGAATATGTTACTGGTTATACTATATACAACGGATACGCTTATCTTGATGGGGTGACAGCGTTTTCTAAAGCCATAGATAATGTTGCTAACACAAGAGTAACTGTATGCATAATACGCAATTAATAATTAATATTAGTTTTCAAATGTGATACTTTAATTACAAATTAATGCATTTAAAGTGTTTGTGCAAAATCGTAAAATTTGAAAATGTATTTCTGCTTAACTATTAAGATCAGCTATTTTTCTATGTATATGTATAAATCTGATGAAGGATACTTATTGGAAATGCAAACCGTTTGTTGATTGCTCTTATAGTTTTCGAACCACAGTGGTTTAAAATTTAGAGTTATGAGCAATATCATGTGATTTAAAAATTAATATGTTTCTTAACCGTTAAAGTCATAGCTGCTATTTTGTATACATATAGAGCTGATGTAGGCTAGTTGTTGGAAATGCAAACCATTTGTATATTTCTCATTTAGTTTTTAAACCACAGTTGTTTTAAATTTCAGCTTATGCGATATCATGTAATTTAAAAATTTATTTTTTTCTTAACTGTTAATGTCATCGCTGCTATTGTGTATACATCTAGAGCTGATGTATTCTAGTTCTTGGAAATGCAAACCTTTTGTTGATTGCTCATTTAGTTTCTGAACCATAGTTGTTTTAAATTTCAGCTTATGAGCATAATCATGTAATTTAAAAAAATATTTGTTTCTTAACCGTTAATGTTATCGCTGCTATTTTGTATACGTATAGAGCTAATGTAGGCTAGTTGTTGGAAATGCAAACCTTTTGTTGATTGCTCATTTAGTTTTCGAACCATAGTTGTTTTAAATTTCAGCTTATGAGCAATATTGTGTAATTTAACAATGTATTTGTTTCTTAACTGTTAATGTCATCGCTGCTATTTTGTATACATATAGAGCTGATGTAGGCTAGTTGTTGGAAATGCAAACCTTTTGTTGTTTGCTCATTTTGTTTTTGAACCATAGTTGTTTTAAATTTCAGCTTATGAGCAATATCATGTAATTTAAAAAAATATTTGTTTCTTAACCGTTAATGTTATCGATGCTATTTTGTATACGTATAGAGCTAATGTAGGCTAGTTGTTGGAAATGCAAACCTTTTGTTGATTGCTCATTTAGTTTTTGAACCATAGTTGTTTTAAATTTCAGCTTATGAGCAATATCATGTAATTTAGAAATGTATTTGTTTCTTAACTGTTAATGTCATCGCTGCAATTTTGTACACATATAGAGCTGATGTATTCTAATTGTTGGAAATGCAATCCGTCTGTTGATTGCTCATTTAGTTTTCAAACCATAGTATCATGTATTTTAAAAATGTATTTGTTACTTAACCGTTAATGTCATCGCTGCTATTTTGTATACACATAGAGCTGATGAATATTAGTTATTAGAAATGCAAACCTTTTGTTGATTCCTCTTTTAACTTTCCGACCACAGTTGCTTTAAATTTAAGCGATTGAGCAATATCATGTATTTTAAAACTTTATTTGTGTGTTAACCGTTAATGTTATCGCAGCTATTATGTATACTTATAGAGCTGACGAAGGCTAGTTATTAGAAATGCTAACCATTTCTTGATTGCTGTTTTAGTTTTCCGACCACAGTTGTTTTAAATTTAAGCGTATGAGCAATATCATGTATTTTAAAACTTTATTTGTGTGTTAACCGTTAATGTTAACGCAGCTATTATGTATACTTATAGAGCTGACGAAGGCTAGTTATTGGAAATGCTAACAATTTGTTGATTCCTCTTTTATTTTTCCGACCACAGTTGTTTTAAATTGAAACGCTTGAGCAATATCATGTATTTTAAAAATTGATTTGTGTGTTATCAACTAATTGTTGTTTCATCGCTTTCCTGTTCAGTGGCAACACCTGGAGTCATAAATATTATATCACTTGCACTGAAAACTGACACGACGAAGACAAATATCATTTTGTTAATGAATAATATAGCAGATAATTTTGTTATACGCAGAAGCATTATCAATGAATTTAATACTTATACAATTTACTATTAGTGCTTAAAGTCATCTATTCCGGGTATTTCAGGATTCTTAAGTTGCTTTTAACAAGAGTTCATGTGATTATTTTGAAACAAGGTTAGACTTTCACTGTGCAAGTCGATGACAGATTACTCTTTTTATATAAATAACTGATACTGCACTCTACTCTAATGTAGTAAATAGATCAATAAAACTAACTGAGCTCATCAAAATACTTTAATTCTAACGTGAATCTTAAAGAATAGAATAATATTATAATCATAGGCAACCTACATCATCACATGTGCTTACTTGGTTGCCTACGTATCGAGCGGAAGGCGATGGCAGCGCAGAAAGTGGTGAACTTTATACCTATGATTTTAACTTCAATATTTTGACAAACTGATTGCGTAGGAATTATGGGGCATCTTTCTTACTACGTATGGTGTGATTTGTAGGCAATAATATTGTGCGGATATTGATTTATAAGCAGTTAAAGTTTCTAAAATCTAGGCAACCAAATGTACACAATGCTAAATGCTAGTTCATCCATTTTACCGGTAGATGTCTCTAAATTTTGAGTTATATTTTTATTTTCAGATTAATAAGTTACTGTATTACGAAGGATTGTTGTCTTCTAAATATAAATCTGTAATTACTTTTGCTATACGATGCTTAATAACGTCGAAACAACTAAAATACAACGTAAAACATTCTGCGAACCAGGCACTGTTTTGACGGCTGCGGATAAATTAATATTTCACACTAATAGAACGCAATCTGCTGTAGCTGAATATGCGCTTCGTTTTGTTCTACTTATTACAGTAACTTACTAATCTGAAAATAAAAATATATCACAAAATTTAGAGACATCTACCGGTAATATGGATGAACTAGCATTTAGCATTGTGTACATTTGGTTGCCTAGATTTTAGAAACTTTAACTGCTTATAAATCAATATCCGCACAATATTATTGACTACAAATGATGCCATACGTAGTAATAAACATGCCCCATAATTCCCACGCAATCAGTTTGTCAAAATATTGAAGTTAAAATCATAGGTATAAAGTTCACCACTTTCTGCGCTGCCATCGCCTTCCGCTCGATACGTAGGCAACCAAGTAAGCACATGTGATGATGTAGGTTGCCTATGATTATAATATTATTCTATTCATTAAGATTTACGTTAGAATTAAAGTATTTTGATGAGTTCAGTTAGTTTTATTGATCTATTTACTACATTAGAGTAGAGTGCAGTATCAGTTATTTATATAAAAAGAGTAGTCTGTCATCGACTTGCACAGTGAAAGTCTAACCTTGTTTCAAAATAATCACCTGAACTCTAGTGAAAAGCAGCTTAAGAATCCTGAAATACCCGGAATAGATGACTTTAAGCACTAATAGTAAATTGTATAAGTATTAAATTCATTGATAATGCTTCTGCGTATAACAAAATTATCTGCTATATTATTCATTAACAAAACGATATTTGTCCTCGTCGTGTCAGTTTTCAGTGCAAGTGATATAATATTTATGACTCCAGATGTTGCCACTGAACAGGAAAGCCATGAAACAACAATTAGTTGATAACACAAAAATCAATTTTTAAAATACATGATATTGCTCAAGCGTTTCAATTTAAAACAACTGTGGTCGGAAAACTAAAACAGCAATCAAGAAATGGTTAGCATTTCTAATAACTAGCCTTCGTCAGCTCTATAAGTATACATAATAGCTGCGATAACATTAACGGTTAACACACAAATAAATCTTTAAAATACATGATATTGCTCAATCGCTTAAATTTAAAGCAACTGTGGTCGGAAAGTTAAAAGAGGAATCAACAAATGGTTTGCATTTCTAATAACTAATATTCATCAGCTCTATGTGTATACAAAATAGCAGCGATGACATTAACGGTTAAGTAACAAATATATTTTTAAAATACATGATACTATGGTTTGATAACTAAATGAGCAATCAACAGACGGATTGCATTTCCAACAACTAGAATACATCAGCTCTATATGTATACAAAATAGCAGCGATGACATTAATAGTTAAGAAACAAATACATTTTTAAATCACATGATATTGCTCATAAGCTGAAATTTAAAACAACTATGGTTCGAAAACTAAATGAGCAAACAACAAAAGGTTTGCATTTCCAACAACTAGCCTACATCAGCTCTATATGTATACAAAATAGTAGCGATGACATTAACGGTTAAGAAACACATTCATTTTTAAACTACATGATATTGCTCATAAGCTGAAATTTAAAACAACTGTTGTTTAAAAACTAAATGAGAAATCAACAAATGGTTTGCATTTCCAACAACTAGCCTACATGAGCTCTATATGTATACAAAATAGCAGCTATGACTTTAACGGTTAAGAAACAAATCAAATTTTAAATCACATGATATTGCTCATAACGCTAAATTTTAAACAACTGTGATTCGAAAACTATAAGAGCAATCAACAAACGGTTTGCATTTCCAATAAGTATCCTTCATCAGATTTATACATATACATAGAAAAATAGCTGATCTTAATAGCTAAGCAGAAATACATTTTCAAATTTTACGATTTTGCACAAACACTTTAAATGCATTAATTTGTAATTAAAGTATCACATTTGAAAACTAATATTAATTATTAATTGCGTATTATGCATACAGTTACTCTTGTGTTAGCAACATTATCTATGGCTTTAGAAAACGCTGTCACCCCATCAAGATAAGCGTATCCGTTGTATATAGTATAACCAGTAACATATTCCTCAATGGAGCAATTTCCTGAAGCAACATCGCAACATAGTAATTCATAATCATCCCAGAACATCGAGTTTCTTAATGAGCAGACATTAATGCCCTAAAAGTAAAACAAGATTAGCTCAGGTAACAAGTTACAAAAGTAAGTTTAAAAGGCTCGTTTATGTTTAATACTCATCACTTAATAGCAATAGTAAATAGGTAAATAGGTAATAGTAAATCTTCTCTACTTTTAAAAAATGATCTTCCAATGATTGACTGACATATAGACAAATTTATACGACCTGCTCATCTATATCATGAGAGTATTGAAGAGAAGTAGCACTTAACTCAATGCTACTGCGGTAATTGTAATTATATAATCAACTCAAAGACTGAATTATTCTTAAGTAGTTTCCTGCAGGGAATAATATTAACATTAACATTAATTATTCACTTGATTTAAATACATAAAATAGCAGGAAAAACTTAATAATTCTGTAATGTACCATTTTACCTTGCAGTTTCTTTTGTCTGGGATTGTGAATATGGTGACAGTTTCATGAGCTCTTCGACCGTTTGGTATACAGCATTGTGAAGCCTCTGGCCGATCAATGCAATCCTTACGTCAGGATATTGTGCTACTGAATGGTGCTAAAAACATACATAGTATTAGGCGAGATACGGAGCAGCATAGTGAACCTCCAAATCTACAAAATCTAAGTTGTGGATTTGAAAGCAGGTTGAATACGTTCATTGCAATAAAATCTGCAATGAAAGGCTTCATGTGATGATTATGAACACATTCATAGTAACAGAAATAATAATTGATAGATATCTCGTCTCGTCATAGATTATCTCGTCTAGAGCAAAAGTACTCTAAGTCAATTGGAAGTAAGTTTCACATAGACTATACTCTGTCCAATTTAAAGCCGTAGTTTATATAAGCATTGTTATATGTGTGATTGGCATGTGAACAGTTCTATGCAAGCATATGATTTATCTTGCTGCAGGCTCAGGTCAAGCCGGACCAAGTGAATTTTGTAACTTCAAACGCTAGTGTTCGACTTGTGTTGTATAGAATCGATAACAATTTACCCTGTAAATTGTAGCCGTTCACATGAAGATTTTTATATTAACTTCGTCTTGAAATTGGACGGACTATAGTTAATCGACGATCTAAATTGAAAGGCGCTGGAGAATGTAATATAAACCATATCGTTATAAATGCCCCTAGGTACATTAAACTCAAGTTATTAGACACCTCTTTCAGTGGGAAACCGGTTTCAATGTGGAGGGTACCTTCCGTTCCTTTGCACCCTGAGAAGTTGCTCTAATTGAAAATCAGCACAACACTATACATTTACCAATAATGAATGTAGGTGGTTCGGCACAATTTGTTACATGAAAGTGGATTGATAGAAGCTGTTTCGTCCTTATAGAACTCATCAGCAACTTGAATCCGGCTCTGGCTCTTCAATGCATTCTTACATCAGGGGTTTTGTGCTATTGAGTGGTGCTAAAAACATACTGGCATAACTGCATATTCGTCGGAGTAATCTTCGAGGTTTTTCATAGTCTCTTTAAGGTTAGCCGGTGTATCACTGTCCACGCAGTAACATTTTTCAGGAGGACAAGATACCAATTGTTGTAACTTCGCCTTCCTGTTTACTGAAAACATGAATATTGTATCAGTCGGACTGAAAAGTCACACGATGCAAAGAAATATTGTTTCGTTAAAAAATAGTTAAGCAGTTCAATTTGTTGTTGTTCAGAAACATTATCAATAAATTTAATACTTATACAACTTACTATTAGTGCTCAAATTAATATTTCCAGGGTATTTTAGAATTCTTAAGCTGTATTTTACTAGGGTTCATGCTATTATCTTGAAACTAGGTTAGATTTTAAATTTGCAAACTCTGACAAATTTCTCATATAATATAGATAATTGATACTGCAGTCGCCTCTAATATTGTAAATAGATCAATTAAACTTGCTGAATCAATACACACTTTAATTCTAACGAAAATAAGGTATTAATTTTATATAGTAGGCAACCAACTGTATTCTTATTTGGTTACTTGGTTGCCTATGTAGTCAAGTGAGGGCGACGGCAGCGCCAAAACTGCTGAACTTTATACTTATGATTTAAACTTGAATATTTTAACAAGCCGATTGCATAGGGATTAAGGGGCACATTTTTAACTACGTATAGCACTATTTCTAGTCTATAATATTGTGCGGATATCGATTTATAGGCAATTGAAAATTGCAAAATCTAGGCAACCAAATATACAGATGGTAAATGCAAGTTCGAATTAACACCGCTAGATGGCAATAATAAATTTGAATTACATTTTAATTTGCCCTTTATTAAGTTAATGTAGCACGTAGAACAAAACAAAGTACATATTCGTTTTCAGCAGGTCGCACTCTATTAATGTAGTGTATTAATATATCTGCAGCCATCCAAATAGTGCCTGGTTCGAAAATTGTTTTACGTTTTATTTTACTTTTTACAACGTTATTAAGCAACGTATAGCAAAAATAATTGCAGATTCGGATTCAACAGAAAAAATTCTATCGACTTGCTAATTTAGTTTTACCGAAAGAACAGAAATGAACATTTTGAAAAGTGATGTGTTTTCGAAAATATTCATTTCTGACGTTATTATGCATTTCAGGTAAATATTTCGCGCAGATTCGGATTCAGGAGAGGATAATCTATCGAACTGCTATCTTAGATCAATTGAAAAAAAATCACAAAAAACTTAGTAATTGTGTATATAAAGTTGCCTAGATTTTAACACATTTTTTAATTGCTTATAAATCGATATTCGCACAATACTATTGATTACAAATGATGCTAAACGTAATTAAAAACGTGCCCCCTAATCCCCACGCAGTCGGTTTCTCAAAACATTTAAGTTTAATTTATAGATATAAAGTTCGCCAGTTTCTGCGCTGGCATAGCCCTCCGCTTGAGTACGTAGGCAACCAAGTATACATTTATCAGTACTATTTGAATTTCAAACACTTACAACTCTGTTAATATTACATTTATTTTATTATATTGACTATAGTTTCGACCAAAACCTGTTAATATTCAAACTACAAGTCACTATAGTCACTATAAATAAACAAATATGATATAAACAAAGCTGTAAATGTTCCTTATTTAAATATTTACCATGAATCTCGAAGATTGACCTTACAATTAAAGTATTTGAATTAATACAGTACATTTTAATTCATATATTTACTAGATTGAATTAGTGTTGTATCGCTTATAGATATTAAATGTGTTATTTATAGTGTTAATGCCAATTGTGCTTTAAATTTAATAATACGATTACGTTATTCTCTACTCGTGTCATTACGTGTCTTCAAAACTTATGAATTTCAATTTATAATTACCATTATAAATTATAAATTATTCTGTTTTCTTCTCTTTACATGTCTTATGAAAGTAACTATCATTCAATACAAATATTTTGCCTATATTATTAACAATAATTCTATTCTCGTGAGCTTACATGTTTTCAAGACTAATGAATTACAATTACAAATTATTCTCTTCTCTTCTCTTTACGCGTTATGAAAGTAACTATAATTTAGTAAAAATAGTATGCCTCTATTATTCACAATTATTCCATTCTCGTGTTTTTACATGTTTTCATGACTTATGAATTAAAATTTACATTACTACAGACATAAAAACAGAAGAGAACACAAAAATTTATAATTAGTAATTGTCAATTGTAATTCATAAGTCTTGAAAACATGTAAAGACATGATAATAGAACAATTGTCAAAAATAGAGGCATTATATTTGTATTAAATAATAGTTACATTTATAATACAATGTGGCTTTACATATTATAAAGACATCAAAAGAGAAGAGAACAGAATAGTTTATAATTAGTAATTGTAAATTGTAATTCATAAGTCTTGAATACATCTAAAGGCACGAGAATAGAATAAATGTGAATAATAGAGTCATAATATTTGTATGAAATTATAGTTACATTCATAAGACAAGGTATGTCTTTACATATTATAAAGACATCAAAAGAGAAGAGAACAGAATAGTTAATAATTAGTAATTGTAAATTGTAATTCATAAGTGTTGTAAACATGCATAGACATGAGAATAGAATAATTGTGAATAATAGGGGCATAATATTTGTATTAAATTATAGTTAGTTTCATATGACATGAAGAGAAATCAGAACAGAATAGTATATAATTAGTAATTGAAAATTTTAATTCATAAGTCTTGAATACATCTAAAGACACGAGAATAGAATAATTGTGAATAATAGTGTCATAATATTTGTATCAAATTATAGTTACATTCATAAGACAAGGTATGCCTTTACATCTTATAAACACATGAAAAGAGAAGAGAACACAATAATTTTTAATTATTGTAAATTGTAATTCATAGTGTTGAAAACATGTATAGACACTAGAATAGAATAATTGTGAATTAGAGGTATAATATTTGTATTAAAGTATAGTTATTTTCATAAGACATGTAAAGAGAAGAGAACAGAATAATTTACAATTAGTAAATGTAAATTGTAATTCATAAGTCTTGAAAACATGTAAACACACGAGAATAGAAAAATTGTGAATAATAGAGGCATTATATTTGTATTAAATTATAGTTACATTCATAATACAATGTGTCTTTACATATTATAAAGGCATCAAAAGAGAAGAGAACAGAATAATTTACAATTAGTAATTGTAAATTATAATTCATAAGTCTTGAAAACATGTAAAGACACGAGAAGAGAATCATTGTTAATTTGTGAATTTATAGAGACATAATGTTTGTATTAAATTATGGTTACTTTTATAATTATAAGACATGTATTTCCATTTCCAATAACTAGGCTACATCAGCTCTATATGTATACAAAATTGCAGCGATGACATTAACAGTTAAGAAATAAATACATTTTTAAATTACATGATATTGCTCATCCGCTTAAATTTAAAACAACTGTTGTTCGAAAACTAATCGTGCATTCAACAAATGGTTTGCATTTCCAATAACTAGCCTACATCAGCTCTATATGTATACAAAATAGAAGCGATGACATTAACGGTTAAGAAACAAATACATTTTTAAATTACATGATATTGCTCATAAGCTGAAATTTTAAACAACCGTGGTTCGAAAACTAAATGAGCAATCAACAAATGGTTTGCGTTTCCAACAACTAGCCTACATCAGCTCTATATGTATGCAAAATAGCAACGATGACATTAACGGTTAAGAAACAAATACATTATTAAATTACATGATATTGCTCATAAGCTGAAATTTGAAACAACTATGATTCGAAAACTAAATGAGCAATCAACAATTACTTTGCATTTCCAACAACTAGCCTACATGAGCTCTATATGTATACAAAATAGCAGCGATGACATTAACGGTTAAGAAATAAATACATTTTTAAATAACATGATATTGCTCATAAGCTGAAACTAAAAACAACTATGGTTCGAAAACTAAATGAGCAATCAACAAATGGTTTACGTTTCCTACAACTAGCCTACATGAGCTCTATATGTATACAAAATAGCAGTGACGACATTAACGGTTAAGAAACAAATACATTTTTCAATTACATGATATTGCTCATAAGCTCAAATTTAAAACAACTGTGGTTCGAAAAATAAATGAGCAATCAACAAACGGTTTGCATTTCCAACAACTAGAATATATCAGCTCTATATGTATACACAATAGCAGCGATGACATTGACGGTTAAGAATCAAATCAATTTTTAAATCACATGATATTGCTCATAACACTAAATTTAAAACCACTGTGGTTCGAAGACTATAAGAGCAATCAACAAACGGTTTGCATTTCCAATAAGTACCCTTCATCAGATTTATACATATACATAGAAAAAAAGCTGATCTTAAAAGCTAAGCAGAAATACATTTTCAAATTTTACGATTTTGCACAAACACTTTAAATGCATTAATTTGTAATTAAAGTACCACATTTGAAAACAAATATTAATTATTAATTGCGTATTATGCATACAGTTACTCTTTTGTTAGCAACATTATCTATGGCATTAGAAAACCCCGTCACCCCATCAAGATAGGCGTATCCGTTGTATATAGTATAACCAGTAACATCTTCCTCAGTGGAACATTTTCCATTTTCCTGAAGCAACATCGCAACATACTAATTCATAATCATCCGAGAACATCGAGTTTCTTAATGAGCAGACATTAATGTCCTAAAAGTAAAACAAGATTAGCTCAGGTAACAAGTTACAAAAGTAAGTTTAAAAGGCTCGTTTATGTTTAATACTCATCACTTAATAGCAATAGTAAATAGGTAAATAGGTAATAGTAAATGTTCTCTACATTTTAAAAATGATCTTCCAATGAATGACTGACATATAGACAAATTTATAAGACCTGCTCATCTATATCACGAGAGTATTGAAGAGAAGTAGCACTTAACTCAATTCTACTGCGGTAATTGTAATTATATAATCAACTCAAAGACTGAATTATTCTCAAGTAGTTTCCTGCAGGGACTAATATTAACATTAACATTAATTATTCACTTGATTTAAATACAGAAAATAGCAGGAAAAACTTAATAATACTGTAATGAACCGTTTTACCTTGCACTTTCTTTTGTCTGGGGTTGTGAATACGGTGACAGTTTTATGAGCTCTTCGACCGTTTGGGATTCAGCATTGTGAAGCCGGCTCTGGCCGATCAATGCAATCCTTACGTCAGGATATTGTGCTACTGAATGGTGCTAAAAACATACATAGTATTAGGCGAGATACGGAGCAGCATACTGAACCTCCAAATCTACAAAATCTAAGTTGTGGATTTGAAAGCAGGTTGAATACGTTCATTGCAATAAGATCTGCAATGAAAGGCTTCATATGATGATTATGAACACATTCATAGTAACAGAAATAATAATTGATAGATATCTCGTCTCATCATAGATTATCTCGTCTAGAGCAAAAGTACTCTAAGTCAATTGGAAGTAAGTTTCACATAGACTATACTCTGTCCAATTTAAAGCCGTAGCTTATATAAGCATTGTTATATGCGTAATTGGCAAGTGAACAGTTCTATGCAAGCATATGATTTATCTTGCTGCAGGCTCTGTTATAGCCGTACTAAATGAATTTTGTTACTTCAAACGCTAGTGTTCGACCTGTGTTGTATAGAATCGTCTACAATTTACCCTGTAAATTGTAGCCGTTCACATGAAGATTTTTATATTAACCTCGTCTTGAAATTGCACGGACTATAGTTAATCGACGATCTAAATTGAAAGGCGCCGGAGAATGTAATATAAATCATATCATTATAAATGCCCCTAGGTACATTAAACTCAAGTTATTAGACACCTCTTTCAGTGGGCAACCGGTTTCAATGGGGAGGGTACTGTCCGTTCCTTTGCACCCGGAGAAGTTGCTCTAATTGAAAGTCAACACAACATTATACATTTACCAATAATGGATGTAGGTAGTCATTTTAACTGTTGAACATCTTTTGCTCAAGGACTGGAAAGCAAATAACTGCTACTAACTCTAGAATTACCAGTAAAAGTAATCATTTAACCTACAATAACGAGTTACTCGCCTGTTTTTAAACCATTATAAACCATTATAACCAGTTGAGTCACTGTTTAGGTCTTGCTGTTAGTACCTACCGACTAAACTGTAGTCGATGTTTGTTCAAACTATTCTTGTTGAATCGCCTAGTTGGTGTTTTTAATTAGTTAAAACTTGTAATTGATTAAATTTATGAAACTATGGTACGCAACCCATTTCATGAGGGGTATGTTTGGTTGCAGTAATGTAAGGGGCAATACGCGTAAAAGTTTCGCTGTCATCCGATAGATGTCCAAATGTCACAAAATTTGAATTTGTTTTGTTGAAATATACGTTTAATTCGCTTTTAAACACACAATTATGCACTGTATATGAGTGCAGAGGCACTTAGGTTTAATTCTATACACTACAGAACTTGATTTAAGTAGTTTTAAAAATTGCTTGAAAACCGGGACTAACGAGTTCAGCCAATTGCCGTCCGATGGCGCTAAACATGGAAAAATATCGAATTTTGCCGTTTATTCAGTTAATACGCAACTTGAAGCAAAACTGATTGCAGATTCGGATTCAGCGACCCGGACTCCATAATTCCAACATGTTAAATGATCCGTGCCGGTCCCAATAGTGCCAGGTTCGAAAAAAGTGCACTGTATTAATTTTGCAATTTTTTGCGTTATTAAGCGACTTAGGTCAAAACTAATTGCAGATTCGGATTCAGGAGGCGGAAATCTGTCGATTTCATGTATTGGTTTAGCCCGGAAAAGCGTTTTTGAAAATTTTGTAAAATTTTGCGCCACCGAAAATAATTTTTTCTGACGTTATTAAGCGTCTGCGCCAATTTTTTCTTGCAGATTCGGACTCAGGAGGCAAAAATCTATCGAACTGCTATCTCAGCTCAAAAAAAATTTGGTCAAAATTTCCTTAAAAACCGCAAGGGGTTAACCTTCAGAAATTTTGGTGCAAAAACATCAACTTTCAAATTTTGACAAAATTTTTGCACCATTCGATTCGTCAAGCTAATACAAATTCGAGGCCTAAAAAGTTCCCCGAAAAAAAAATTAGATTTCGAGAAATTTAGAAAATAAGTTCAAAAATGGCGATTTGGTTTTGCCATTTACTCGGTTATTTGTGAGGCTACAGAGCAAGCAACTACAGATTCGGATTCACAATCATGAGGGCTATCGATTTTATTTGAAGATATTTCTGATTGGACGCTTAATTAAAATAATAGCGAATTATTTCTGCGACGACGAGTTCAATCGTTTGCCGCCAGATGGCGCCCGGGGTAAAAATCATACGAAATTTAAATCGCGTATTTCATTCTCACGGTTTGGAGCGAATATCTTGAGAATTGCGCATTGCAGGATAACTAAATTGTGCATGCTTAATACCAATGTGCTAATTGATGTCAGTGATAATTTTAATTAGGATTGATACGTTAGTTTTTGAGTAATAGATGTTCAAGTACGAGCCACTGTGGTGACTACAGGAAGAGGTGCATTAAATTACATGTGTGCACGAAAAACTTATTATGGGAAGAATCTTACATTAAATATTGATTAAATTGCGTATAGTCATTACTGGCATGTTCTTTAATATCAGTAATAATATATGTGATATAAAATAATTAAAATAAATGAGTAAAATGTTCATGCACACATATCATAGTTTCGGCCAGACAGTTGAGTGTACTGGAATATATTTTTGAATATATATATGTATTTTATAACTGCTAGTGCACCCAAAAGTATTTATTAAAATATTTTACAGTTTGATGGAAACAACACTTGAATGGCTGATTTAAAGTGAAGATTAAAAGACACCAACCATATCGTCTATAAAATTATTTTCTTGAGCTATACTCTTTGCTGTTCTTCCACGTGAGTCCTTCATCTCTTTGTCGGCATCAAAGGACATTAGAATTTTTACGATCTCTATTTGCTTTCTATCGGCTGCATGCATTAGTGGCGTCATATGTGAGCCTCTGTCTACAATGTTTGGGTTTGCTCCTTTTTCCAGGAGCATTCTTGTTGTACCAGTCTGCCCTCTAAAACCACACAGAACACATGCAGGAGAGATTTAACAAAACATAATTTCAATACTGCAACATTGATTGCAGATTCTGATTGATTACTTAATCAACTGGTTTAATATGATATCCTACATTAGTTGAACAATTTATGAAAAAGTAATAAAATTTGGTTTACGTCATTGCAGCCCATGTTAGCAAACTTTTATTGCAAGTGGGTCCAACCATATTAACATCAGCACCATCCCCGATCATATTCTGAAGACCATTTGTATCGCCTCTTATGACAGAGTTCTTTACGGTGTTGAACGGGTAGGATCGACAATTTACTTGTAAGATTACTTGGATCAGTAATATGGCTGCAATAATACACTTCATGGCTAATTCCTGAAATTTATATTTCTTAATATTATATTTCTTGCATGGGCATCGATTGCTATTATCATAGAAGTCTACCAGTGTTGTAACAGATAGTTTTTCTTTTGTATCTAGATACAAATACAGATACTTCAGAAAAAATGTACTTAGATACAACTTTAGGTACTCAAGCACGAATGTATCTAGATACGTATCTAGATACCTGAAATGTATATAGATATGGTATCTACATACGGTAACTAGATACATGTATCTAGATACGAGAGTCTACGATAAATTAATCAATTCGGGAGAGTGAACTTATCGGAATTAGGGTTGAATCATTGAATACATGAATTATTGAGATCTATAGTGAGTTTTTTATTTTGTTGAACATTCGCCCAATTGTATGCGATATAAATGAAAACGATATTGAAAAATATGATTAAAATTTACTTACTTTTTAAAGTGAAACTGGCTGTATACTGCCGATTTAAAAACAAATTCCTCAATCTTATATTTTATAGAGCTGTTGCAGGTCGAAGTTCACAGATATGCATTAATTGATAATAATTTAAGTTCAGCAATTATATCTGCACAACGTTTTATAGATACAAGTATTCATTCGCTCAGTATTATTGAAGCCTAATCTACACAGTGTTAATGAATGGATCGTTGATTACTTTATAAATAAACGGACTGTTTATGTTCGTAGGGGAAAACCTGCATAAATATTGAGGCAATTTAATTCCAGTTTATTTTGAAAATTTGTCGATAAAACTTTTTGACTATATACAAAAAGTTTATGAACTGAAACTTTTCGGTGAATCATCATGGCGAATTTTGGTGAAAATCCAATAAAATACCGGAAGAACATTGATTGAGGATTCTTTCCAACTTTCCAATTATCTAAATGTAATTTATATAACTTTCAATTTAAATTGCATTGTTTTTAATTATAAATAGGCTTCTTATGTTGTAAAGAATGTTCATACTATTTTTTTATTTGTTTCATTGGAACACGCAGTTTTCTATACACATGTTAAAAGGTTAGTTTTATACGAAACTCAAGATATAAATAGATATCATCAGAGAAAAATAACTAATTACTCATTTGAAACTATATATCTCCAAAATGCAACAAAATTGACTTACCTAGTTCTTGCATTAAGCAGACCAATTAAGGTTGGAAGTTTTTTAATTACGTAATCATAATAATCATCTTGTATCTCATTTGCGAATTTGACATCTTTCAAATCTTATAAAGAAAATATTGTAATAGTGTCAACCAATATATTTACGCATATGAATCTGCAAGAGTGGTGGTTATTGCAGTTTAAAATAAATTGTCATAAGATGTGCAATGCTTTGCATAGTGGTAATTAATATAAGGTTCACATAATTTTCTCTCTTACAATGTAGCAACTTCCACACACATCACTGCCACAAAATATAAGATAATGGAACCTACCATCATCAGGGAATCTCCGGAGAGTCCCCGCTTGAGCGAGAACGTTACAAATTCTGATGGGGATAACAATGCAGAAAATAAATCACGCATGACCCCATCAAAACTGTATGCAGTTGGCAAAGGGAAGATGCAATTCATATCGAGTGCTTACGAGGTATTAAAACTTGCAGTTGATTAATAACGTGAATACAATAAGTTTCCACGCAGAGTTTAGATTACGACATGATTGAGAACGAGTTGCTAGTCGACGAGGAGCAACTCAAAGGGTACAAATACTTTGTAAAAAAGAACATTGCCAAGTGGATAGTGTTTTTTTGCATTGGCTTAATAACTGCTGGAGTTGCATCGTTTGTTGATATCTTAATTGATGTGTTTACCCAGAAGAAGTACAAAGCTTTGATTAAATGTATCCTTCTATTATTGCAAACAGAAATGTAACTTACAAATGATTACTTACAACTGACAAATGATTAACTTACAAATGAACTTACAAATGATTACAAATGAAATAAAAACGCGTGGAAAGGTAATAATGGGTACTCAGATCTTATTATGTTTCGTAAGGATCCTTAACTGATTGTAGTCATAGACAAATATCAGGAATCAGAAACGCACATTGTTTTGGTTGTGTGGATAATTTTTAACATAACGCCGTTTCTTGTAGGTCTTCTGTTGGTCACTTACTTGGAAGTAATGTATACACCCCATAAATGTGATGATCATTGATATTCGTTATTTCAGCCAACGGCAGCAGGCAGTGGTATACCTCTAGTCAAGTGTTACTTAAATGGAGTGCAAATTCCTAGGATTTTGGATTTGAAGACATTAGTTATAAAGGCCATCGGATTGGCATGCTCAATTGTTGGTGGTGTAGCAAGTGGAAAAGTATGTAAATTACAAGCAATTGACGTTATATAATGTGAAATAACGCTTTAGGAGGGCCCCATGATCCACATAGGTGCCTGTGTGGCATCTTTGGTTTCACGTGGTGCGTTGCTTTTATGCGGCAAGAACGTGCATTTCTTCAGATTCTTCAGAGACGACACCGAGAAAAGAGATATGGTATCAGCAGGAGCTGCTTCTGGTGTCTCAGCTGCATTCGGTGCATCCGTAGGTATGTGATCTTCTAGGAAATTCCTGGAAGGTGGAACTTAGGTGGAACAACCTAGGTGGTTCAATAATTGAAGATGAATTTTAGAGACAATCCAATTAAAAAAAAAACTAATCAATTGGAATAGTTTAAATCTTAACCAATTAGCATTGACAAAACAAGTTATAGATACCAGCAAGATAGATTTTTAGAGACAGCATTAATTTGAAAATTGAACTTCAAATTTTATTAACTATATGACATAGAAGCTATTGCAATATTATTATTTGGAATAATAATATTTATAGGGACAGTTGTAAGTGCTGCATTCTAGTGGTGAATATACTTTTCTTGAGTGCTTCTCGTCGTTTCCACAGGCTCAAAACTTTGAATTTTTTCAGTTACATGCTTGAAGATAATTCCTCTGATAATTTAACAGAGATTATGTCCTAAATAAGGGAGAAAATCGAATGTTTAACTTTCCGAGTTGTCAGGTATCGGTTTATCAGCTACTGAAAGTTCTGAAAATTTATCTGGAAGATATTTTGAAAATATTATGTCAGATTTGTATACAGTATGCTTACAGATAATTTCTCTCAAAATTTGACGAGGATTATGTCCAAAAATAAGTGAAAAAATTGAATGTTTAACTTTCCCAGTTGTCAGGTATGGGTTTATCAGATACTAAAAGTTCTGAAAATTTATCTCTTGGATATTTTGAAAATATTATACCAGATTTATATACAGTATGCCTGAAGATAATTCCTCTGAAAATTTTACAAAGATTATGTCCAAAATAAGTGAGAACATCGAATGGTTAACTCTCCGAGCTGAAATGTATAGGTTTATCAGATACTAAAAGTCCTGAAAATTTATCTGCCAGATATTTTGAAAATATTATGCAAGGTTTGTATATAGTATGCCTGAAGATAATTCCTCTGAAAGTTTCATAAAGATTATGTCCAAAATAAGTGGGAAATCGAATGTTTAACTTTCCAAGTTGACAGGTGTATCAGATACTAAAAGTTCTGAAAATTTATCTCATGAATATTTTGAAAATATTTTGCTAGATTTATATACAGTATGCTTTAAGATAATTCCTCTCAAAATATGACGAAGATTATGCCCTAAATAGGTGAGAAAATAGAATGTTTAACTTTCCAGGTTGACAGGTTTATCAGATACTGAAACTTCTGAAAAGTTATCTCATGAATATTTTGAAAATAATAGGCCAGATTTGTATACAGTATGCCTGAAGATAATTCCTCTGAAAATTTGACGTTTATTATGTCCTAAATAAGTGAGAAAATCGAATGTTTAACTTTCCATGTTGACAGGTTTACCAGATACTGAAAGTTCTGAAAACTTATCACATGAATATTTTGAAAATATTATGCTAGATTTGTATACAGTATGCCTAAAGATAATTTCTCTTAAAATTTGACGTAGGTTATGTCCAAAATAAGTGAGAAAATCGAATGTTTAATTTTCCTACTTGTTCCTACTAGTTCTAGGTTTATCAGATACTGAAACTTCTGAAAATTTATCTAATGGATATTTTGAAAATAATATAGCAGATTTATATACAGTATGCCTGAAGATAATTCCTCTGAAAATTTGACTAAGACTATGTTCAAAATAAGTGAGAAAATCGAATGTTTAACTTTCTAAGTTGACAGGTTTATCAGATACTGAAAGTTCTGAAAAGATATCTCATGGATATTTTGAAAACATTATGCCAGATTTATATACAATATGCCTGAAGATAATTCCTCTGTAAATTTGACAAAGATTACGTCCAAAATAAGTGAGAAAATCGAATGTTTAATATTCAAAGTTGTCAGGTTTATCAGATACTGAAAGTTCTGAAAAGTTATCTCATGAATATTTTGAAAATAATAGGCCAGATTTGTATACAGTATGCCTGAAGATAATTCCTCTGAAAATTTGACGTTTATTATGACCTAAATAAGTGAGAAAATCGAATGTTTAACTTTCTAATTTTAGAGGTATCGGTTTATCAGATACTGAAACTTCTGAAAATTTATCTCATGAATATTTTGAAAATATTATGTCAGATTTGTATACAGTATGCCTGAAGATAATTCCTTTTAAAATATGACGAAGATTATGTCCAAAATAAGTGAGAAAATCGAATGTTTAACTTTCCAAGTTGACAGGTTTATTAGATACTGAATGTTCTGAAAATTAATCTCATGGAAATTTTGAAAATATTATGCCAGATTTGTATATAGTATGCCTGAAGATAATTCCTCTGTAAATTTGCGAAAGTTATGTCCGAAATAAGTGAGAAAATCGAATGTTTAACTTTCCAAGTTGACAGCTTCAAAAAGTCCTGAAAATTTATCAGACAGATATTTTGAAAATGTTGTGCCAGATTTGTATACAGTATGCCTGAAGATAATTCCTCTCTAAATATGATGAAGATAATGTCCTAAATAAGTGAGGGAAACGAATGTTTAACTTTCCGGGTTGTCAGGTATTAGTTTATCAGATACTGAAAATTCTGAAAATATATCTGACAGATATTTTGAAAATATTATGCCAGATTTATATACAGTATGCACTTTTCCTCTAAAAATTTGATGTAGATTATGTCCTAAATAAGTGAGAAAATAGAATGTTTAACTTTCTAATTTTAGAGGTATCGGTTTATCAGATACTGAAACTTCTGAAAATTTATCTCATGAATATTTTGAAAATATTATGCCAGATTTGTATACAGCAAACCTTAAGATAATACCTCTGAGACTTTCACAAAGATTATGTCCAAAATAACTAAGAGAATCGAATGTTTAACTATCCAAGTTGACAGGTTTATCAGATACTAAAAGTTCTGAAAAGTTATCTCATGAATATTTTGAAAATATTATGCCAGATTTGTATACAGTATGTTTTAAGTTAATTCCTCTCAAAATATGACCAAGATTTTGCCCTAAATAGGTGAAAAAATAAAATGTTTAACTTTTCGAGTTGTCAGGTATCAGTTGATCAGATTCTGAAAATTCAAAAAATTTATCTGATAGATATTTTGAAAATATTATGCAAGATTTGTATACAGTATGCCTGAAGCTAATTACTCTGAAACTTTCACAAAGATTATGTCCAAAATACAGGTTTATCAGGTACTGAAACTTCTGAAAATTTATCTCATGGATATTTTGAAAATATTATGCGAGATTTATATACAATATGCCTGAAAATAATTCCTCTGTAAATTTGACGAAGATTATGTCGAAAATAAGTGAGAAAATCGAATGTTTAACTTTCCGAGTTGTCAGGTATTGGTTTATCAGATACTGAAACTGCCGAAAAATTATCTGATGGATATTTTGAAAACATATTATGCCAGATTTGTGTACAGTATGCCTAAAGATAATACCTCTGTAACTTTCACAAAGATTACGTCCAAAATAAGTAAAAAAATCGAATGTTTAATATTTCAAGTTGTCAGGTTTATCAGATACTGAAAGTTCTGAAAATTTATCTCATGAATATTTTGAAAAATTATGCCAGATTTGTATACAGTATGCCTGAAGATAATTCCTCTGAAAATTAGCGAAGATTATGTTTAAAATAAGTGAGAAAATCGAATCTTTAACTTTCTGATTTGACAGGTATTGGTTTATCAGAAACTGAACATTCTGAAAACTTGTCTGATGGATATATTGAAAATATTATGCCAGATATGTATACAGAATGCCTAAAGATAATTCCTCTGAAAATTTTACAAAGATGATGTCCAAAATAAGTGAGAAAATCGAAAGGTTAACTCTCCGAGCTGAAAGGTATAGGTTTGTCAGATACTGAAGCTTATGAAAATTTATCTCATGGATATTTTGAAAATATTATGCTAGATTTATATACAGTATGCTTTAAGATAATTCCTCTCAAAATATGACGAAGATTATGTCTTAAATAAGTCAGAAAATCTAATGTTTAACTCTCCTAGTTGACAGGTATCGTTTTATCAGACACTGAAAGTTCTGAAAATTCATCTGATGGATATTTTGAAAATATTATGTCAGACTTGTATACAGTATGCTTTAAGATAATTCCTCTCAAAGTATGATGAAGATTATGTCCTAAATAAGACAATTCATGAACACTTCAAAATGATTTGTTTTTTTATGGCTTAGGATTCGGTTTAATAATCGGATCAATTATTATGATTACTGCAAAATTTTTGACACAATGTGTTTTTATTAAAGGTGGCGTACTATTCAGCTTGGAAGAAGGTGCGAGCTTCTGGAACCAGAGCCTCACTTGGAGAATATTCTTCGCTTCAGTCATTAGCAAATTCACTGTAAACGTTCTGCTAAGTGGTTATTATGGTCAGCTGGGCAACCTAGACCACCCCAGTTTGGTGAACTTGGGAAAAACCAACTACCAGTACGAAATTTTCGAAATTCCCATATTTATGGTAATGGGATGTCTTGGAGGCATGCTGGGAGCTCTCTGGAACCATATAAATTTCAGCTTATCGATTACACGGTTAACGTAAGTGTAAATGCATCAGCTTCTGATGGGGGTGTTAAATTTTATTCCGTGACAGAGTATTTCGGCAGAGATGGATGAAGATTCTCGAAGGTGTCGTTATTGCAGCTGTAACTGCATGCATTGCTTTCCTAATGACTTACAATATAAGAGACTGTTCTGCGTTACTTTACAAATCTGAATATTCAACACGTGTAAATTTGCAATTCCAAGAGGTGATGGTGATTAAATAGTAATTAACTTGGGTTATAGGCATTGTGTGGTGATGAGTACAATGTGATGGCAAGTATGTGGCTTCAGACACCTCAGGCTTCGGTTAACTCGTTGTTGCACGCTGAGAAAGACGTGTACAGTTATTACTCGCTGGTAACTTTTTCGTTGGCTTACTATTTCCTGTCCTGTACAACATTCGGATTGTCCACATCGAATGGAATCTTTGTACCTTCATTGCTCACAGGAGCAGCATGGGGTAGATTTCTGTGCCACAGTGCCCTTTCGGTTTTCCCAAATTTGGTGAGGCAATATAAGCTTTCTAGTATCTGTTGCTATAATTAATTGAAGGCTTTTTTGGACCCTGGAAAATATGCGCTGATTGGGGCTGCAGCACAATTAGGCGGGATGGTGAGGATGACAATCAGTTTAACAGTAATCATCATGGAAACCAGCGACAACATTTCGTTCAGCTTGCCTATTATTGCCACTCTTATATGCGCCAAATGGACAGGCGATTTCTTTAATGATGTAATTATGCTTTAATTAGTTAATTTATTTACATATGCATGACATTATTTTCAAGGGAATCTATGATTTACAAGTCAGGTTGAAATCTGCACCTTTTCTACCGTGGGATCCTCCAATGATGACCCACGGTGTTCAGACGACGGATATTATGAACAAACCTGCAATATGTATTAGAGGTATCGAAAAGGTACATTATTTGGTGCAAATACTTGAAAATACAACACACAATGGATTTCCAGTTGTTGACTCTGGGACCACTGAGGTACATATATTCATCAGATTAGTAGATGGGCTATGAGAGTTCTGCCGTAATTTCTCATAAGGATTAACATAGTAGTGATACAGGTATGAGACAGTTTGCATTGAATATATACAAGGGTGTGAGACAGGTGTGAGACATCTGTGAGACAGGCGTGAATGACGTAAATTACCCAACATAATATAAATTTGTACCCGTCAACAAAACACAAAATGGAAGAAAAGTAAATTTGGACTCCATTTACTTTTCCTCCATTTTGTGTTTTGTTGACCGGTAAAAATTTATATTATGTTGGATAATTTACGTCATTCACGCCTGTCTCACAGGTGTCTCACACCTGTCTCACACCCCTGTATATATTCAATGCAAACTGTCTCATACCTGTATCACACCTGCCTTACGCATGTATCACACCCTGTATGAAATTTAAAAAAATGGCGGAAAAGTAAATTTAGACCCCCTATGTTGTTCTTTATGACAAATTGCGGCGGAACTCTCATAGCCTATCTACTCAGATAATTTCACGCCATGGAAGATTAGACATGAAGATTTTGTTGAATAAATAGTAAAACGGCGTTCTATAGTGAACGGTATATATTAGATAACTCATTGCTTACCGACTCTAGGATATTCATCCAAGATATGGGAAAATTAAAGGAGTTATGTTGCGTTCCCAAATACTCGTCCTGTTGATGAATAAAATGTTTGTTGAAACAAGTGGACGTTGGCATGATCTTCGTAAAATGGATACTTTCAGGGATGCTTACATAGCTCCATACTCACTTTCTGTAAGTACTATTCATATAGTGACACCAACTACTTATTTCAAGGGAAAGCCCATCATAGTTTCTGTTAAGAGTAAATTTCAGCCCTCAATCGTACTTATTACTCTAAATACGGAAATTAATGCACGTATTCCTACTTCACATTTCAATTCCAGAATCTAATTCGCGTTCAAAATGTACGTTTAGACAATAAATGATTTTTTTTCTACTCCGGATATGTTTTGGAGGTTTCTACAAGTATTTGTGTCCACGAAAATTTTCCTTATTGTCAAAATTTGACATATACAAGGTGTTGTATATGTGAGAAATAGACCGAAAAATTTCTAGGGATGAATCAGGGTGCAAAATGAAATCGAATATTCCTTTGGCATTTATTGATTAGATGCATGGTTTCCTTATAAATTACTGTTAGAATTGGTGCCAAACATTTTTTAGACTGCTGAAACTAAACTTTGATAATGCAAGGTTTTTACAGAAAATTTCAGTTGATATCAAAATCCTGATAATGCTTCAACATTTTCGAAGAATTTCATGAAATGATTAGGACTCTCTTCAAATAACAATGAGACCTACAAATTGTTTGTAAAAATAGTGTACAATATGTTTGTTTTCATTAATATTCAACAAAAGTTGTAGTGTACTAAGAGACAAAACAAATGTAATAATTAAGAACATTGTTAAAGTTTTCGTTTGGCGACAAATTAAAAGTCCTGAAAATATAACCAAATACTAAATTCTTTAATAATGCAAAGTTTTTAAAGAAAATTTCAGTTGATATCAAAATTTTAATAACATCTTGATAATGCTTAAACATTTTCGAAGAATTGCATGAAATGATTAGGACTCTGTTTAAATTACAATGAGAGATACAAATTGTTTATAAAAATAGTGTACAATATGTTTGTTTTCATTAATATACCAACAAATGTTGCAGTGTATCAAGAGACAAAATAAATGTAATAATTAAGAACATTGTTAAAGTTTTTGTTTAGCGACAAATTAAAAGTCCTGAAAATATAACCAAATACTAAATTCTTTAATAATGCAAAGTTTTTAAAGAAAATTTCAGTTGATATCAAAATTTTAATAACATCTTGATAATGCTTAAACATTTTCGAAGAATTGCATGAAATGATTAGGACTCTGTTTAAATTACAATGAGAGATACAAATTGTTTATAAAAATAGTGTACAATATGTTTGTTTTCATTAATATACCAACAAATGTTGCAGTGTATCAAGAGACAAAACAAATGTAATAATTAAGAACATTGTTAAAGTTTTTGTTTAGCGACAAATTAAAAGTCCAAATAATGTAATCAAATACTTAGAAGGAATTTACTTATACAAAATTATATATTCCTGGACAATTCATAAAAAAAAACATGCTAATTTCTAAATCAATTGAAATGAATAGTCCTTTTCTCGTCACTACTAATAGAAAGAAAATTTTAATAACATCATGATAAAGCTTTAACATTTTCGAAGAATTTCATGAAATGATTAAGACTTTCTTTAAATAACAATGAGACCTACATTGTTTGTAAAAATAGCGTAAAATATGTTCCTTTTCATTAATATACCAACACATGTTGTAGTGTATCAAGAGACAAAAGAGGCAAAACAAATGCAATAATTAAGAACATTGTTAAAGTTTTAGTTTGGCGACAAATTAAAAGTCCTCAAAATGTAATGAAATACTTAGAAGGAATATACGTGTAAAAAATTATATATTCCTGGACAATTCATATAAAAAACATTGCCAATTTCTAAATCAATCGAAATGAAAAGTGTTTTTCTCCTCCCTTAATAGAAAGTACGCACTTTCATCCCTCATATGAAGGAGGAAAGTTCTAGTTTTCCTCCCTAGGGAGGCAAACATATAGACTCTTTAAATAGCTGTGATAATAGTGTATGGTGTATGGTGTATAGCAATGTTTTTTTATGAATTGTCAAGGAATATATAATTTTTTATACGTAAATTCCTTTTAAGTATTTGATTACATTTTCAGGACATTAAAAAAAATTAAAATGAAATGTTAAAATACAACCAACATCTGTTATCATATCAATCAATGTTTGACATTGACGTTTTCAACGCATATAGTGAAAGTGTTAATTTTGATATTTAAATTTTCTTTAACTTTTCTTATATTGTATTCGAGATATATTTCAAATTTGGATTTTTTGTTTGAGTTTGTATTAATTACTAATATAGTATAAGAATAGATGTACAAGAAGTTTTAAGTGAGTGAGATTTTCATGTATTTTTCATGAATATACTTGCAATATAACAAGGTTTTAGTAATTATCTATGAATTTTTATGGTATTTTCCAAAAACTTTTATTAATTATACTGATATTACATTTTCTGAAAATCATAATCTATAAAATTATAAGCATACCTATTAAAATCTACCAGACATTCACTGAAAATCAACTGAACTTGTAAGTACTTCATGTCAATTTTTAGAAAAATTCAATTTAATATTCATGGGAAACTTAAATGATTGTATTGTAACATTATATTTTGGACAATTCTACAAGTTTTAGTAATTGTCTATGAATTTTCAGGGTATTTTCTAAAGACTTTTAAAATTTTGACATCGGGGCAAATTTTCATGAGTTCTACTGATTTTACATTCTCTATGAATTTTTATAGTATTTTCTAGACTTTTAAAATTGTGACACCGAGGAAAATATTTATGAATTATACTGATATTACATTTTTTGAAAATCATAACCTATAAAATTATAAGCATACCTATAAAAATCTACCAGACATTTACGGAAAAATTACTGATAATTTTTAGAAAAAATCAATTTAAAATTCATGGAAAATTTAAATGTTTCCATTCTAACATTATTTTTTGGACAATTCTACAAGTTTTCGTATTCATGAAAGTCACAAAGGGTCAAAATTTGATATATCCAGGGTGTCTCATATTGAGAAGGCTAATACGCTAAAATTAACTGAACTTATAAGTACCTCAAATCAATTTTTCGAAAAATTCAATTTAATATTCATGGAAAATTTAAATGTTTCCATTGTAACATTATTATTTGGACAATTCTACAAGTTTTTGTATTCATCATAATCAAAAAGGGTCAAAATTTGATATATCCAGAGTGTTCCATATTGAGAAGGCAAATGCGCTAAAATTGACTGAACTTATAAGTACTTCATGTAAATTTTTAGAAAAATTCAATTTAATATTCATGGGAAATTTAAATGTTTCCATTCTAACATTATTTTTTGGACAATTCTACAAGTTTTTGTATTCATGAAAGTCAAAAAGGGTCTAAATTTGATATATCCAGGGTGTCCCATATTGAGAAGGCTACCATGGGTATCTTTCTTATTAATAAGGATAGACATTCGCTTAAATGGGCAATGTTGTGCAGTTTTGAGAATTGGAACATATAGCGTTGATAAAATTTCAAAAATAAAAAAAAAAACAGTTTGGATATTATTCTGAAAAATATAAATATTGGAAATTATTCAAAATATTTCTAAATGTTTCAGACAAAAATTACTAAAGTTGGTAAAGCACACTTAAAAATTATCTCAAAATAAAATTTAAGGTGGTGGTTTCCAAGGTAACAAAAACAAAGATACCCATTGCAGCCTATTTAATTTGGGACACCCTCTATACATACGAGATTAATACCTAAGATATTCTTTAATATTATGGAAATTTTCAATTGATATCAAAATTTGAATAACTTATGGATAATTCTTTAACATTTTCCATGAATTTTCATGAAAATTGCACACACAGTTGAAACTCTAAAAAAAGATAGCTGCATAATGACACATTGATTAGAATTCATTTAAGTTTCGATCAATAATATTGTAAATATTTCTAGTTAATGTGGTGGGTTCCAAGGTAACAAAAACAAAGATACACATTGTAGCCTATTTAATTTGGGACACCCTGTATACATACAAGATTAATACCTAAAATATTCTTTAATATTTTGGAAATTTTTAATTGATATCAAAATTTGAATAACATATTGATAATTCTTTAACATTTTCCATGAATTTTCATGAAAATTGCACACACCGTTGAAACGCTAAAAAAGATTGCTGCATAATGAACTTGATAAGAATTCATTAAAGTTTCGAGCATTAAAATTGTAAATATTTCTAGTTAATTCTAAGATTATTGATTATGAGAAATGAGTCGATTGGTCATAAGCAATAATCTACTATTACTCCTACAAGATACTTATTTTTGGAAATTTAACAAATATTTGACTAAAACCCAGAAGTTTTTGAAAAATTGGTAAAGTGGAAAATAAGTATTGAGTTATGAAACTTTTTATGGCGAATTATGAAACTTTTTATGGCGAATTATGAAACTTTTTATGGTGAATTATGAAACTTTTTATGGCGAATTATGAAAAAATCGCGACGATTTCTGTAAACTGTAAAGAGTACTCGTAAATAATCATAAATATTTGTTGATTTCACAACACTTTACTGTACAGATATAAGCCATTTTCCGGTTGCGTGTGTTTTTTTTCCTCCGGTTACCATATGATAGTTTATTACAAGTGTGTATATAAGCCCATATTGCACTTGACATTTGGGGCACTCGTAATCTGCATCGTGCCCCCACGATGTAACCAACGATGTACCATGTAAACCTTATGGAATATTGACCCAGAACTGTCATAGCATATCTACTCATGTCTTCATGCGATATTAACATCATATCCACACTTCTACAAACTACAATGTCTTGGCGGAAACATAAACTTAAAGCTAATTGATTTCATTACCACAGTAATTATTTTCTTTAGGATACAAACTTGAGCCAATTGGAATTGTTATATACCGTAGATGTAAGGCTATTTATGAATAACTCCCCGTACACACTATTAGAAGTAAGTTGAAATTAAAAAGTAAATCATATATAAAACAGTGCATTTTAGTCTGCATCACTGCCTAGATCATTCCGTCTATTCCGAGCAATAGGCTTACGACACTTACCTATAGTTAACGAGAGCAATGAGGTGGTTGGAATTGTAACTCGAAAGGATCTGGCCAAGTTCAAGACAATAAAACACAGAGGAAAGTTGAAACTACAAACGCTGGAAATCCATTAGTACCTCTTAATATTGTGCAGTATTACTTTATATAAGTTGATGTTAATAATTTGTATTTATGTGTATTTTTAATTGTTTATAAATACTTATAGTTTTACAGCTGGTTTTCAATTGGCCCATTTATAAGACCATTACTGTATCCAATACAACATGTATTTCAAAGGAATTGGAAGGTATTTGTACAACTTGGAAATTCGACCTCAGTTTGGGAAAATCAAAATCAAATGGGAAAAAAGATTTTATTTTTATGTGTAAATATTTTTTGTATTTTTCTGATATGTAATAACTTCCTTCCAGAAATGATTAGTCAATGATTTAATTTGAGGATCCATACGTTCAATTTTTAAGAATATGCATAGGAAAGGCGTTTAGGTGAAAAGTTTTTGTCCAGTACTTCACGTCCAGTCAGTTTTTCATTGATTTGCACATTTCACTAAATAATGTATTTTTTAACAAATAAATGGACTTATAAGTTATATGTTTGAATGCTTGTTTAAAAATCATAATTCATATTTTTGTCTTTGGCAATAGACATTACTGTACGTCCTTTGGAATCTCTCATATTTATGTCTGCGTGGTAACGCATCAGTTCGTCAATCACTGCTTTGTGGTTGTTAAGAGCTGCGTACATTAATGGAGTCATATTTGTACGACGTTCTGGCAAATCTGGGTCTGCTCCGTTATCCAGTAATACTTTTGCTCCTTCTGCTACTCCACTAAAATACAAACAATTAGTTCCTACTTTGACCTCCGTATTTACAGTCGGTACTTGAGCACGAGTACGACTCAAGTCGTATATTTGGTTGCGTATTTTTAATAAACATTTATGCACCAAACGCAACCAAATATACACAAATAAATGACTTGAGTCGAACTCAAGCTCAAGTACAGACTATAGAAACGGGCCATAGTGTGGTGGATAAAAACTATTGAAAGCAAACAGTAAGAGGTAAAGTAAGAGTAATAAAGTACTTTCAAAATATAATAATAACTGCAAAAGCAAATATTTTAGTACCTACCTAAAAAAAACCTACCTACCTAAGGCCCGTATCTACAGTCCGTACTTGAGCATGAGTACGACTCAAGTCGTATATTTGGTTGCGTATTTTCTATATACGTTTATGCACCAAACGCAACCAAATATACTACTTGAGTCGTACTCAAGTTCAAGTACGAACTATAGATACCGACCTAAGCTTTGGTAAAACTTATTAGGGAAGAAAAGGGATACAACATTTATAAATGTTTAATAATGTAATACGTCGAAACTAGTAGTGAATTTTAAAGTAAATAGAGTGGTTAAAACATAGTAAGATAATAATTAATTATGGATATTTATAAATTGCCTTAATTAGCTTTTATAACTCAGCTAAATAACTGTAGCTAAATATAATTAGCTTATTTAACTTTGTTTTGCTTCAGTTACCTCACAGCTGCCCAAATCAATAAACTTTTGTTGCAAGAAGGTCCCACCATATTCACGTCCAATCCTTGTTTAATATAATCCCGCAGTTTATCAATGTCGCCACGCTTTATGACATTCTTGACATTATTGAAGGAAAACTTAGCATCTGCAGTATACAGCAGATGGCTTGCCAAAAGTACTAAAGTAATGTATTTCATGTTGCTCGTTCCTGAAATATATTTGTTATTCAGTTAGTTAGATAGATGAATTCTGAATTGAAAAGTGTACACTTGACTAGGCTAGGTAAGGTGAGGTCAGGTTAGGTTAGAAACAGTAATAGTGATATTCTGAATTGAAACGTGAACACTTGACTAGGCTAGGTAAGGTTAGGTTAGAAACAGTAGTAGTGATCATAACAATTAGCTCTTGAAATTTCGTTAGTTTTTTCCTAATGAGGTATTGGTTCGGTCTCATTATATCCCTAAATACTGATGCCAGAGAGGCCTATTATAAGTTAATACAAGGTACATTTGTTTAATTATTACGTTTTATATACTGATTTAAATTCATTTACAATTAGGAAAGTTTAATATAAATATAGTTTTCAAACACAATTAGTGAATACACGTATAAGAAATTAAGAAATAAAATCATTTGTTACAGAATGACACTTAATTATTCATTAAAACCACAATTATATTATAAGATATCAGCATACAGAATAATTTCTAGTTAAACAACTGATACAACAAATAAACATAAAAATTGGCATTAGAGAACTTAAAATCATAACAATTGCCATTAAACAACTGACAATTAGAATAATTTCCAGTTAAACAACTGATAATCATAACAATTGCCCTTAAAGATAGACAATTATGATAAATGGTAATTGAAAATATGATAATCATTACAACTGTCATAAAATAACGATCAATCAAAACAATAGTTAGTAATGTAACTTAAGTAGGACTATTGAACTTTTCAAATGTTGAATGAAAAATGGGAAAGTTTCAAGGAAACTTTGGAAGGAACTTTGGAACAAGGAAAGAAATTTCAAAAATTCCGATACCATTATTGTGATATGCTACTTTGGCTAAAAGGCCATAAAAGTACTCTCACTAACCAACAACTGACAATTATAAAATTTGGATTAAAGAACTGACACTTACAAGATTTACTACTCAAACAACTGATGATCAGAACAATTACCATTATAGAACTGACAATCATAACAATTTCTATCAATGAAACTTAACTTGACACTAAAACAACTAACAAGTATAATAATTATTAAATGAACATCTAAGATGCATAACAATTGGAATTAAAGAACTTAATATCATAACAACTGCTATTAAACAACTGACAATTATAATAATTTCTAGTTAACTGATAATCATAACAATTGCTTTTGACGAACTGACAATTATAATAAATAATAAATAAACAACTGATGATGATAACAATTGCCGCAAAATAACTGTCAGAAACTATCGGAATAATAGTTGATAATGTAACTTGACAAATGATACTTAAACAACCGACAATTATAATAGTTATTAAATGAACAACTAAGAAGCATCACAATTGGCATTAAAGAACTTAAAATTATAATATTAAACAACTGACAATTATTACAATTTCTAGTTACACAACTGATAATAATAACAATTGCATTTATAGAAAGACAATTATGATAAATGGGAAGTTAAAAATCTGATAATCATAACAATTGCCATAAAATAACTGTTAATCAGAACAATAGTTAATAATGCAACTTCACAATTGATACTTAAACATCTGACAATTATAATAATTACCAATTATACAACTAATAAGCTTAAAAATTGGCATTAAAGAACTTAAAATCATAACGATAGCTATTAAACAACTGACAATCAGCATAATTTCTAGTTAAACAACTGATAATCATAACAATTGCCCTTAAACAACTGACAATTAGAATAGTTTCTAGTTAAAGAACTGATAATCATAACAATTGCATTTAGAGAAAGACAATTATGATAAATGGTAGTTAAAAATGTGATAATCATTACAACTGTCATAAAATAACTATCAATCAAAGTAATAGTTATTAATATAACTTGACAATTGATTCCTAAACAACTGACAATTATAATAATTACCAATTGTACAACTAATAATCATAAAAATTGGCATTAAAGAACTTAAAATCACAACAACTGCCATTAAACAACTGACAATTAGAAATTTCTAGTTAAACTCCTGATAATGATAACAATTGCATTTAAAAAAAAACAATAATTTAAAGAGTAATTAAAAATTTAATAATCATTACAACTGCCTTAAAATAACTGTCAATCAGAACAATAGTTAATAATGTAAATTGACAATTGATACTTAAACAACAAACAATGATAATAATTACCAATTATACATCAAATAAGCATAAAAATTGGCATTAAAGATCTTAAAATCATAACAATTGCCATTAAACAACTGATATTTAGAATAATTTCTAACTGATAATCATAACAATTGCCTTTAAATAAAGACAATTATGATAAATGATATTAAAAATATGATTATTATTACAACTGCCATAAAATAACTATCACTTAAAACAGTAGCTATTAATGTAACTTGACAATTGATCCCTAAACTACTGACAATTATAATAATTACCAATTATTCAACAAATAAGCACAAAAATTACTTAAAACCATTGCTAATTAAGTACCTAACAATCATAATAATTGCTATTTGTAATAATAATGGCTATTTGTGATAATAATTGCAACTTGTAATAATAGTTGCTATTTAAACCACTAACAATTGTATAACTATTGCATTTAAAAGTGTGACTTATAAGAATTGATGCTCAAACAACTGATAATCAGATCAATTGCCATTAAAGAACTGGCAATCATTACTATTTTCATTACAGGATTTTGATTCGTTTATAATTCATTGAATAGTTGCTTGTTAATCAACACTTAATCACAAAAAATGGCATTAAAGAACTTCCAGTCATAACAATTGTTAAATAAATACATGACAATCATAACATTGGCTATTCATAATTGTTATAATTACTAACAATTGCTGACAGTCATAATAATTGCTGACTTAACACTTGGCACATCAACAATTGGTAATAAAACAACAGATAATTGTTAGTTAAACAACTGTCAATCGCAACAATTGGCATTAAAGAACAAACAGTCGTAATAATTGCTAATTATAAACCGGACAATTTTCATTACTGGATTTACAATAATTTATAATTCATGAACTAGTAGCTTGCTAAACAAATGTTGATCACAAAAATTGGCATTAAGGAACTTACAGTCACAACAATTGTTAATTAAATACACGACAATCATAACAATTGCTATTTATAAAAGTTATAATTACTGACAATTGCTGACAGTCTTAACAATTGTTAACTTATTACCTGGAATAACAACAATTGCTAGTAAATCAACATATAATTGTTAGCTAAACAACTGTTTATCGCAACAATTGGATTTAAAGAACTAACAGTCGTAATAATTGAAAATTATAAACCGGAAAATTTTCATTACTGGATTTTGAATCATTTATAATTCATGAACTAGTTGCTTATTAAACAAATGTTAATCACAAAATTAGCATTAAAGAAGTTACAGTCATAACAATTGTCAATTAAATACACGATAATCTTAACAATTGCTATTTATAAAAGTTATAACTACTGACAATTGCTGACAGTCACAACAATTGTTAACTTATCACCTGGCACAACAACAATTGCTAATAAATCAACAGACAATGGTTAGTTAAACAACTGATAATCATAGCAGTTGTCTTTGAAGAAAGACAATTGTAATAAATGGTAATTAAAAATCTGATAATCATTACAACTGCCATAAAATAACTGTCAATTAGAACAATAGTTAATAATGTAACTTGAAAATTGATACTTAATCAACTAACAATTATAATAATTACCAATTATACAACAAATAACTATAAAATTAGCATTAAAGAACTTAAAATCATAACAATTGCCATTAAACAACTGACGTTTAGAATAATTTCTAGTTAAACAACTGATAATCATAACAATTGCCTTTAAAGAAAGACAATTATGATAAGTGGTAATTAAATATCAGACAATTATTACAACTGCCATAAAATAGCTGTCAATCAGAACAATAGTTTTTAATGTAATAATAACAATTCATTGAATAATTGCTTGTTAAACAACTCTTAATCACAAAAATTGGCAGTAAAGGACTTCCAGTCATAACAATTGTTAATTAAATACATGACAACTATAACATTTGCTATTCATAATAGTTATAATTACTGACAATTGCTGACAGCCATAACAATTGTTAACTTATCACCTGGCACAACAACAATTGCTAATAAATCAACAGACAATTGTAAGTTAAACAACTGTTAATCGAAATAATTGGCATTAAATAACTGACAGTAATTATAAACCAAACAATTTTCATTACTGGATTTTAAATCATTTATAATTCAGTGAATAGTTGCTTCTTGAATAACTGTTAATCACAAAAATTGGCATTAAAGAACTAACAGTCATAACAATCGTTAATTAAATACACGACAATCATAACAATTGCTATTTATAGTACTTACAAGTACTGATAATTACTGACACGTATATAAATTGTTAATTTTTAACCTGGCAGTACAACAATTTCTAATAAAACAACAGACAATTATATCACATAGATGTATCTGTTCACTGAAAATCTGCAGCTGAACACTTATAAGATTGTAATTGTCTGGGTAAATTTTGGAGCTGGCAACTTAACTTTTTGATTTATATTGAAAATTTAGCAATTGACAATACCATTTTGCAACTTGGAACTCAGGTTTTCATGGTTTTATGGTTTTATGGTTTTATGGTTTTTATGTAGCTTTTATAGGCTGCTTTCCCAATCGCCACTATATTTAATTAACTATAATTACTAGTACTATAAACACTATAATTAAGTTTGTTTAATACAGGACAAATTTTAGATTGTAATTAAAAATTACTTACTGGTTAAATTTGTAGTTTACTACATTAATATTGAAATGCACTGTGAGACTACTTACAATCTTAGCCAGTCTTGAACTGATTTAATCCCGGGAATTACTGGGAATTCAGAAGGTTGAAGTTCATTGCCATTGCAATATTGATATGATAAGAATTGTATTGAAAACAAGTGTGATTATCTCGTATTTTATATTTAACAACATAAACAACAGGCATGTTAATTGTCTATAGTCGGGACCATATAAACTTGGGCGACAGTTTAAGAATGAAAACTACAGTTTAAAGTTGATCAACTATATTGAAACAAAGGTTCCAACCTTGGTACAACTACAATCAATCACTTAAACTTGATACGTGAGAAAACGTCTTAGGACCAGTTGTTCGAACGTCGATTATCTCTGATCGTGGTTTAGTTTCTAAGGATACCATTGTATTACCAATTGTATCCTAGGTAACTGAACCGTGGTGAAGGATGATCTACGATCATACAACTGATCCTTTAAGGCTCATCATTTAAGGATCATCCTTGGCCATGGCCAGTTGCCTAGGATATCATTGTGTCAACAATTGTATCCTAGGCAACTGAACCATGGTCAAGGTGATCCAGGATCGTACAACTGGGCCTTGGATCTTAGGCCTAGTTGTACGATCGTGGATCATCCTTGACCATGGTTTAGTTACTTAAGCCCAGCTGTAATATCGTGGATCATCCTTAATCGTGGTTCAGTTTCTAAGGCCCAGTTGTATGATCGTGGATCATCCTTGATCGTGGTTCAGTTTCTAAGGATAGCATTGTATTAACAATTGTATCCAAGGTAACTGAACCACGGTCAAGGATGATTCATGAACGTACAACTGGACCTAAGGATATCATTGTATTAACAATTGTATCCTAGGTAACTGAACCTTAGTCAAGGGTGATCCACGATCTTACAACTGGGCCTCAGGATACAATTTTTAATACAATGGTATCTTAGAAACTAAACGACGATCAAAGGTGATCCACGATAATACAACTGGGCCTTAGGCCTTAACCATGGTTCAGTTCCCTTGGATTTAATTGTTAATACAATGGTATCCTTAGAAATGGAACCACGATCAAAGATAATCCACGATCGTATGACTGGATCTTACCCCTTCCTTCGATTTTTTAATAGATCGTAGAAGGCTTGTATTAATGTCATGACATCTGTAATGTCATTTTTTTATGCATTGTCTACATATAATCATTTAAACTAATTTATACAATATATAAAATACAGTGATTTTATCGCAGACGAAAAACTCAGAGCTACGAAAAATATATCGATACTATTGCATGTCACATACCATATTTTTAAACATCATTTTTTAGTAATAATTTACAATGTACAGCGATAGCAAACTATATCAAATGCCTGAAACTCGCCAATCAAAAATTTCTTCTGTAAGTATCAAGTTACATTATTTACCACATTACCAAATTGAATAGAAATAATTTGTTGGTAAATAAATCTAGTGATACCAACAAAGTGTCCTCAACTTTTCAATAATATTACAATGTATCACAAAAAAAAACCATCACACAGTTTACTTATTATTAACTTTCCAGAATTTTATATTCGACACCACTGAGGAACTACCAAGGGTAGACTTTTCTGGAAGGAGGCAATCTGTAAACGTAGCAACAATATATAAGGCTACGAAAACAAGACAATACATCCATGGGGTATGTAGATAATTGCTGATTTTTTCTAAATAGCAGCCAATTTCTGATGCTACGGCGAATAAGTACGACTTGAGTGGAACTTATGCTCAAGTACAGACTATAGATTCAGGCGTACATGATATAGAAGTAATTAGATTAACAGTGGATATCACATCACTTTGAGTGTGATACTCTAGTTTATCCCGTCCCAAGTGTACAGCGTTTTGTGATTAATATTCTTAATTTCTGTTAGAGTTTAAACAATGATATCATTGAAAACACAATTCTGGTGAAGAAAGATGAAGCAAAGGAGTATTTCAGATGGGCACAACCGTGCTTTTGGATATTATTTACATCAATTGGCATCATCACTGCCACAATATCAGCTGCCGTAGATTTATGTGTTGTCTACTTTACAGAAACCAAGTTCGAAATATTATATTTAGGTGTAGTAATCATAAGATATAGTTTATAAATTACGCAATTGACGTGCATTTGCAGTGTTTGAGGACTACAAGGATCACTACGTAATGCACTTAATATTCTGGATTGTCTCTAGTGTTGGACCCATGTTTATTGGTGCCTTCATGGTGACGAATTGGGAGGTAAAGCAATGCAAATTTTCAGTTACTTTACTTAAGCCACAATCTATAGTCCGTACTTGAGCTTTAGTTCGACTTAAGTCGTATATTGGGTTGCCTACTTTCTATAGATGTTTATGCACAAAACGCAACCAAATACACTACTTGAATCGAACTCAAGATCAAGTACGGACTATATATACGGGCCTTAGTAACGTGTATTTACTAGCCTGTTGCTGCTGGCAGTGGCATATCACTGGTCAAAGCCAACTTGAACGGAATTGCCGAGCCAAGAGCTTTCACCTTCAAAACGTTAGTAATTAAAGCTGTAGGATTAATCTTCACAATGGTATCTGGCGTTATCAGTGGAAAGGTGAGTAGATAGGCTAAGACAGTTCTGGGCCATTTTCCCATAAGGTTTACAAGGGGGGTATAAATTTCACATTTCTCACCCCCTGTGGACTAGGCTGAACTCGGTGGGCTGATTTTACACCCCATAGCCGTCTAATCGTGTTAGTCCACAGGGAGTGAGAAATGTGAACTTAGACCCCCCATGTAAACCTTATGGGAAAATGGCCCAGAACTGTCCTAGCCTATCTACTAAGGTGAAAGTTATAGGTTAGACCGTGCAGTTTTGATGTTTGAAATTACCAATTCACATTTAGGAAGGTCCCATGATACATATAGGGGCTATTGTTGGTTCCATCGTTAGCAGGGGAAGGATAAATTTCTTCAATTTTAAAGCCGACATTTTCAAACTCTTCCGAGAAGACTATCAGCAAAGAGACTTCATATCTGTCGGTGCTGCATGCGGGGTTTCTTCAGCTTTTGGATCAAATATTGGTAATTATGTAACACTTACAAGAACAATACTATAGAAGAAACTATTTTTTTTGGGACAATTGTACTGTCATGCTCACATAAATCTAGTACAAACAAATTGACATTCCTATATTATATTGCTATTGTAACCTAATTTCTTGTACTAGATTTATGTGAGCTTGACTGTACTTTTCTATGGATATACTACAGAACAAGCTATTTTTGTGCAAATCTAATTACGATTTAATACTTTCCTATGGATGTACTACAGAACGAGCAATTTTTGCGCAAATCTAATAACGATTTAATACTTTCCTATGGATATACTACAGAACAAGCTATTTTTGCGCAAATATAATTACGATTTAACACTTTCCTATGGATATACTACAGAACAAGCTATTTTTGCGCAAATCTCATTAGATTTTAATTCAGGAAATCCTACCAGAAACAACCATTATGAGACATACTATGGACATGAGTAGTAAGCAGAGGCTAAAGTGCTGAGGAGCTTTAGGGAACCTACCCAGGAGAAAATTAAAAAAAAAAACTGAAGATCAACAATTGTAAGTGTTTTGATGTCTAACATGTACGAGATTTGATCGAAAAATGCTCGGAGTTTTCGCTTTTCTTAAGGAGGGTCTATGCAAAAGCATGTCAGTAGTGGGGCTATAGGAGTTCGGCGGCATTTTCCTCATAAGAAATACATGGGTCGATTTTTCGCTATTTACTTCCGAAAAAGTGATGTTGCAGACATAAAATATGCTATTTTTGTCATCGTTAGACAACGCAATATTTTCAATTACTTTTTTGATATTTCTGAAGTAAATTTTCAAAGCCCTTCTAACTTGTATACTTCCAAATGAAAAAACAATGTTGCAAACAGTCTTATTTTTGACACATCATTCTGAATCTTCTACAAGTTAATTTGAGTAAAGTTTGTTCTCAAATTCTAAACTTTTAATAGATTTGATCACGTCAATTCTACGATAAAGTTATAGTTAAACCTGCTCCTCCACCTGCTCAAAAATTTCTATAATTTTGAATCGTTTTCACTTGTTGATGTTTCAAACAATGAAGAGAGTAGTGCCAAATTATTGAAATTTGGCAGCATTCATATAATTTGCCATGTTTGTGCTATCATTAGCCAATTCAATATTTTTCAATGACCCTTTTTGGTATTTATGAAGTCAATTTGCAAAGCCCTTCTAACTTCTACACTTCTAAATGAAAAAATAATGTTACAAACTGTTGCTAAAAGATATTTTTGATATCGTTAGACAATTCAATATTTTTCAATAATTTTTTTGATATTTCTGAAGTAAATTTTCAAAGCCCTTCTAACTTCTATACTTCCAAATGAAGAAACAATGTTGCAAACTGTCTTATTTTTGACAGATAATTCTGAATCTTCTACAAGTTAATTTGAGTTAAGTTTATTCTCAAATTCTAAACTTTTAATAGATTTGATCTCGTCAATTCTACGATAAAGTTATAGTTAAACCTGCTTCTCCACCTGCTAAAAAATTCTATAATTTTGAATCGTTTTCACTTGTTGATGTTTCAAACAATGAAGAGAATAGTGCCAAATTATTGAAATTTGGCAGCGTTCATACAATTTGCCATTTTTGTGCTATCATTAGCCAATTCAATATTTTTCAATGACTTTTTTGGTATTTCTGAAGTCAATTTGTAAAGCCCTTCTAACTTCTACACTTCTAAATGAAAAAATAATATACAAACTGTTGCTAAAAGATAATTTTGATATCGTTAGACAATTCAATATTTTTCAATAACTATTTTTATATTTCTGAAGTAAATTTCCAAAGCCCTTCTAACTTCTATACTTCCAAATGAAGAAACAATGTTGCAAACTGTCTTATTTTTGACAGATAATTCTGAATCTTCTACAAGTTAATTTGAGTTAAGTTTATTCTCAAATTCTAAACTTTTAATAGATTTGATCACGTCAATTCTACGATAAAGTAATAGTTAAACCTGCTGCTCCACCTGCTCAAAAATTTCTATAATTTTGAATCGCTTTCACTTGTTGATGTTACAAACAATGAAGAGAATAGTGCCAAATTATTGAAATTTGGCATCATTCATACAATTTGCTATTTTTGTGCTATCATTAGCCAATTCAATATTTTTCAATTACATGTTTTGGTATTTCTGAAGTCAAGTTGCAAAGCCCTTCTAACTTCTACACTTCTAAATGAAAAAATAAAGTTACAAACTGTTGCTAAAAGATATTTTTGATATCTTTAGACAATTCAATATTTTTCAATAACTTTTTTTATATTTCTGCAGTAAATTTTTAAAGCCCTTCTAACTTCTATATTTCCAAATGAAGAAACAATGTTGCAAACTGTCTTATTTTTGACAGATAATTCTGAATCTTCTACAAGTTAATTTGAGTTAAGTTTATTCTCAAATTCTAAACTTTTAATAGATTTGATCACGTCAATTCTACGATAAAGTTATAGTTAAACCTGCTCCTCCACCTACTCAAAAATATCTATATTTTTGAACCGTTTTCACTTGATGTTTCAAACAATGAAGAGAATAGTGCCAACTTATTGAAATTTGGGAGCATTCATACAATTTGCCATTTTGGTGCTATCATTAGCCAATTCAATATTTTTCAATGACTTTTTTTTGGTATTTCTGAAGTCAATTTGCAAGGCCCTTCTAACTTCTACACTTCTAAATGAAAAAATAATGTTACAAACTGTTGCTAAAAGATATTTTTGATATCGTTAGGCAATTCAATATTTTTCAATATTTTTTTAATATTTTTGAAGTAAATTTTCAAAGCCTTTCTAACTTCTATACTTCCAAATGAAGAAACAATGTTGCAAACTGTCTTATTTTTGACAGATAATTCTGAATCTTTCACTAGTTACTTTTAGTTAAGTTTATTCTCAAATTCTAAACTTTTATTAGATTTGATCACGTCAATTCTACGATTAAGGTATAGTTAAACCTGCTCCTCCACCTGCTCAAAAATTTCTATAATTTTGAATCATTTTCACTTGTTGAAGTTTCAAACAATGAAGAGGATAGTTCCAAGTTGTTGAAATTTGGCAGCATTCATACAATTTGCCATTTTTGTGCTATCATTAGCCAATTCAATATTTTTCAATGACTTTTTTTGGTATTTCTGAAGTCAATTTGCAAAGCCCTTCTAACTTCTACACTTCTAAATGAAAAAATAATGTTACACACTGTTGCTAAAGATATTTTTGATATCGTTAGACAATTCAATGTTTTTCAATAACATTTTTTATATTTCTGAAGTAAATTTTCTAAGCCCTTCTAACTTCTATACTTCCAAATGAAGAAACAATGTTGCAAACTGTCTTATTTTTGACAGATAATTCTGAATCTTCTACAAGTTAATTTGAGTTAAGTTTATTCTCAAATTCTAAACTTTTAAAAGATTTGATCACGTCAATTCTACGATAAAGTTATAGTTAAACCTGCTCCTCCACCTGCTCAAAAATTTCTATAATTTTGAACCGTTTTCACTTAATGTTTCAAACAATGAAGAGACTAGTGCCAAGTTATTGAAATTTGGCAGCATTCATACAATTTGCCATTTTTGTGCTATCATTAGCCAATTCAATATTTTTGAATGACTTTTTTTGGTATTTCTGAAGTCAATTTGCAAAGCCCTTCTAACTTCTACACTTCTAAATGAAAAAATAATGTTACAAACGGTTGCTAAAAGATATTTTTGATATCGTTAGACAATTCAATATTTTTCAATAACTTTTTTTATATTTCTGAAGTAAATTTTCAAGCCCTTCTAACTTCTATACTTCCAAATGAAGAAACTATGTTGCAAACTGTCTTATTTTTGACAGATAATTCTGAATCTTCTACAAGTTAATTTGAGTTAAGTTTATTCTCAAATTCTAAACTTTTAATAGATTTGATCACATCAATTCTACAATAAAGTTATAGTTAAACCGGCTCTCCACCTGCTCAAAAATTTCTATAATTTTGAACCGTTTTCACTTGTTGATGTTTCAAACAATGAAGAGAATAGTGCCAAGTTGTTGAAATTTGGCAGCATTCATACAATTTGCTATTTTGCGCTATCATTAGCCAATTCAATATTTTTCAATGACTTTTTTTGGTACTTCTGAAGTCAATTTGCAAAGCCCTTCTAACTTCTATACTTCTAAATGAAAAAATAATATACAAACTGTTGCTAAAAGATATTTTTGATATCGTTAGACAATTCAATATTTTTCAATAACTTTTTTATATTTCTGAAGTAAATTTTCAAAGCCCTTCTAACTTCTATACTTCCAAATGAAGAAACAATGTTGCAAACTGTCTTCTTTTTGAGAGATAATTCTGAATCTTCTACAAGTTAATTTGAGTTAAGTTTATTCTCAAATTCTAAACTTTTAATTGATTTGATCACGTCAATTCTACGATAAAGTAATAGTTAAACCTGCTCCTCCACCTGCTCAAAAATTTCTATAATTTTGAATTGTTTTCACTTGTTGATGTTTCAAACAATGAAGAGAATAGTGCCAAATTACTGAAATTTGGCAGCATTCATATAATTTGCCATTTTTGTGCTATCATTAGCCAATTCAATATTTTTCAATGACTTTTTTTGGTATTTCTGAAGTCAATTTGCAAAGCCCTTCTTACTTCTACACTTCTAATTGAAAAAATAATGTTGCAAAATTTAGCTAAAATTTACTATTTTTGCTATCGTTAGAAAATTCAATATTGTCAATGACTTTTTTATATTTCTGAATTAAATTTTCAAAGCCCTTCTAACTTCTATACTTCCAAATGAAGAAACAATGTTGCAAACTGTCTAATTTTTGACAGATAATTCTGAATCTTCTACAAGTTAATTTGAGTTAAGTTTATTCTCAAATTCTAAACGTTTAGTAGATTTGATCACGTCAATTTTACGATAAAGTTATAGTTAAACCTGCTCCTCCACCTGCCCAAAAATTTCTATAATTTTGAATCGTTTTCACTTGTTGAAGTTTCAAACAATGAAGAGAATAGTGCCAAATTATTGAAATTTCGCAGCATTCATACAATTTGCCATTTTTGTGCTATCATTAGAAATTCAATATTTTTCAATGACTTTTTTTGGTATTTCTGAAGTCAATTTGCAAAGCCCTTCTAACTTCTTTTGCGAGCCGTTGCGTGTATGTTGGGCTGCCAAACATCTGCGCGGGACCCCCAGCCCCTTACGATATCCTCTTGTGCCCCTCCGCCTCTACGCCCCTCAGCCCCTTAGCCCCTCACGATCAAAACACTTACAATTATTGCCCTTCAGATTTTTTTTCCTCCTGGGAAGGTTCCCTAAAGCCCCTCAGCACTTTGGCCTCTGTAGTCCTTTTGTGCTTTCCCCTGTGGACTCAGCTTTCATCCATGAGTCCTGTTCCTTTAAAAAAGTCCAGAATCACTTTGAGTGTAAAGCTGCTGACTGTCTTTGGTATCACGAAAGGGTTTCCAAAGTACCTCTGATCTTCAGATAGTTATGTTGATGAGTATTTCAGGTGGTGTTATGTTCTGTTTGGAAGAAGGTTCAAGTTTTTGGAACCAGAGCCAGACCTGGCGAATATTTGTCACAACAATTGTTTCATCTTATATTTTGCAAGAGATGTTGCGCAGTCATGTGGAAGCGAAGAGGAGCTTGATAACTATAGGAACTAAAGACACAAGATACACCGTACATGAAATACCAGCATTCATTTGCATGGGAATTTTAGGTGGTCTATCTGGCGCACTGTGGAATCACATGAACAAGAATATAGCGCTGTTACGTAAAATGTAAGTGCCCCATAGTATTGTAGGTGCTACTAAGTGCAGTATGTGAATCAAATTCTAGATTTCTAAGATCAAACTGGTTGAAAATATTGGACCCTTGCACATTGGCTGGCATTTGCGCTGTAGTTGGATACTTAATGCTATACCTGATGCCCATCTGTAGAGATTCATTAGATACAAACGAAATATATAACACACATGTGATTATTATACAAAATAATTAGGTGCTTATAATTATTGCACTGATTTGCAGCTGTATTGTGGAGAACAGTACAATGTTATTGCATCTACGTGGATGAAAACTCCGCAATCTGCATTATATGAACTTCTGACCAAACCTGATGACTCCTATCATTTATATGAGCTGGTTGGATTCACTTTAGTGTATTTCTTTTTATCTGTTCTCATATTCGGATCTTCTTGTGCAAATGGAATTTTCGTTCCATCTTTACTCACTGGTGCATCTTGTGGTAGATTATTAATACTGACAGCGAAAACATGGTTTCCATCTTTGAGTGTAAATATATAGATGATACAAGTATCTGTGGCATAATCTTGACTTGGTTCTTTAACAGCATTTAAATGAAGGAAAATATGCACTGCTAATGGCTGTAGCTCATCTAGCTGGTGTTGTCAGAATGACAATAAGCCTTTATGTGATCGTAATGGAGAGCAATAACAGCATGAAATTCAGTTTACCAATCATAAGCACGTTGATTGCAGCAAAACTTACAGGCGATCTTTTTAATGAGGTACAGTCATGCTCACATAAATCTAGTACAAAAAGTTTGACATTGCTGTATAAAATTGCTATTGTTACCTAAGTTCTTGTACTAGATTTATGTGAGCACATACATCTAGTACAAACAATTTGACATTGCTATATAGAATTGCTATTGTAACCTAATTTATTGTACTAGATTTATATGAGCATGACTGTACATAAACATTTTAATTACTAATTTATGATATAATCACAATCGTAAAAAGCCAGTAGTGTGCCAGAAATTTGTGTTTTTTTTTTGGCCATTGCAGGGTATATTCAGCTTTGTGATAAGACGAAAATCATATCCTTTTCTGTCATGGGATCCACCTCCATTGGCCCATGGCATACTCGCAGACGAATTTATGTCTGCAGATCCATACTCCATGAGGATGGTTGAAGACGTGAAGTACGTAATAGACGTTTTAACACAAACTTTTCACACCGGATTTGCTGTAGTTGATGTGGGATATGCTGCTGTTAGTATTTAAAAAAGGCAAGTTTTATGCGTTCACTTTTATATTTCCGATATTTCAGGTTACTCCAAGACGATTTGGCAAGCTTCGTGGTAACATATTGAGAACACAGATTGTAGCGATGCTAATGATGAAAATGTTCGTCGAAACTCGCAACATGTGGCAAAACGATGCCATTTATGTTGCCTGTCAAGACTTGTATCTGCAGAAACCATCAATCAAGGTAATATATTGATTACCTGGTAATTATTTGGTACATTGAAACGGTATCTCCCCAGCATACATCAAATAAGCACCTAAATTGATTGATTTAGTTAATTAAACTTCAAACGATCGTGGGGCTTATAGGTGGTGGTATACATGTGGTGGGGCTTAAAGGATAAAGGAGCGAGGGACGAATAACGTGAAGTTACGAAAAACTTATCGTGAAGTTAAGTTAATATATATGGCAAATTGGTGCAGAACCCCACAGTATCTCTACTTAATTAAAATTATATGTTAGCCTTTATGGGAAATTAGTGCAGAACTCTCATAGTTTATCTACTGCATTAGAATAATAATATATTTTAATTCTAAGTAGAAGGTGCGCATAAATATGGAAATTAAACAAAAAACAAAAAACAAAATAGTTGTGCTTAAACGATAAAGGAGCGAGGGACGAGTAACGTGAAGTTACGAAAAACTTAACGTGAAGTTTAGTTGATATTTATGGGAAATTGATGCAGAAATCCACAGTATTTCTACTTAATTACAAATTATATGTTAACCTTTATGGGAAATTGATGCAGAACTCTCATAGTCTCTCTCATAGTTCTCGTAGTTCTCTCATAGTTTCTCTACTCCATTAGAATAATAATATATTTTAATTCTAAATAGAAGGTAGGTATAAATGTGGTAGGGCTTAAACGTTTAAGGAGCGAGAGACGAGTAACGTGAAGTTACGAAAAACTTAACGTGAAGTTTAGTTGATATTTATGGCAAATTGGTGCAGAACTCCACAGTATCTCTACTTAATTAGAAATTATATGTTAGTCTTTATGGGAAATTGGTGCAGAACTCTCATAGTTTCTCTACTCCATTAGAATAATAATATATTTTAATTCTAAATAAAAGGTACATATAAATGTGGTGGGGCTTAAATGATAAAGGAGCGAGGGGCGAGTAACGTGAATTTTAGTTGATATTTATGACAAATTGGTGCAGAACTCCACAGTATATCTACTTAACTAGAAATTATTTGTTAACCTTTATGAGAAATTGGTGCCTAACTCTCATAGTTTCTCTACTCCATTAGAATAATAATATATTATAATTCTAAATAGAACGTACATATAAATGTGGTAGGGCTTAAACGATAAAGGAGCGAGGGGTGATTAATGTGGAGTTACGAAAAACTTATTGTCAAGTTAGGTTAATATTTATGGCAAACTGGTGCAGAACTCCACAGTATCTCTACTTAATTAGAAATTATATGTTAGCCTTTTTGGGAAATTGATGCAGAACTCTCATTGTTTCTATACTCCATTAGAATAATAATATATTTTAATTCTAAATAGAACATAGTTACGAAAAACTTAACGTGCAGTTTATTTGATATTTATGGGAAATTGGTGCATAACTCTCAAGTATCTCTACACTCAGTAATAATATGTTAATCTATATGGGAAATTGATGCAGAAGTCTCACAGTTTCTCTACTCTATTAGAGTAATAGTACATTTTAATTCTAAATAGAAGGTACATGTAAATGTGGTAGGGCTTAAATGACAAAAGAGCGAAGGGCGAGTACCGTGAAGTTACGAAAAACTTAACGTCAAGTTTAGTTGATATGTATGGGAAATTGGTGCAGAACTCCACAGTATATCTACTTAATTAGAAATTATATGTTAGCTTTTATGGGAAATTGGTGCAGAACTCTCATAGTGTCTCTACGCCATTAGAATGATAATATATTTTAATTCTAAATAGAAGGTACAGTCATGTATACATAAAGCTAATACAACAAAATTGACATTACCATATAATATTGCTATTGTAACCTAATTTCTTGTACTAGATTTATGTGAGCATGACTGTACATATAAATATGGTGGGGCTTCAACGATAAAGGAGTGAGGGGTGGGTAACGCAAAGTTACGAAAAACTTATCGTGAAGTTAAATTAATACTTATGGCAAATTGGTGCAGAACTCTCATAGTTTCTCTACTCCATTAGAATAATAATATATTTTAATTCTAAATAGAAGGTATAGTCATGCTCACATAAATCAAGTAGAAGCATATTGACATTGCCATATAAAATTGCTATTGTAACCTAATTTCTTGTACTAGATTTATGTGAGCATGACTGTACATATATATATATGGTAGGGCTTAAACGATAAAGGAGTGAGAGGCGAGTAACGTGAAGTTACGAAAAACTTATTGTGAAGTAAAGTTAATATTTAAGGCAAATTGGTGCATAACTCCACAGTATCTCTACTTAATTAGAAATTATATGTTAGTCTTTATGGGAAATTGATGCAGAACTCTCATAGTTTTTCTACTCTATTACAATAATAATATATTTTAATTCTAAATAGAACATAGTTACGAAAAACTTAACGTGCAGTTTATTTGATATTTATGGGAAATTGGTGCATAAGTCTTATAGTATCTCTACTCTTAGTAATAATATGTTAATCTATATGGGAAATTGATGCAGAAGTCTCACAGTTTCTCTACTCTATTAGAGTAATAATACATTTTAATTCTAAATAGAAGGTACATGTAAATGTGGTAGGGCTTAAATGACAAAAGAGCGAGGGGCGAGTACCGTGAGTTACGAAAAACTAAACGTCAAGTTTAGTTGATATGTATGGGAAATTGGTGCAGAACTCTACAGTATCTCTACTTAATTAGAAATTATATGTTAGCTTTTATGGGAAATTGGTGCAAAACTCTCATAGTTTCTCTACGCCATTAGAATAATAATATATTTTAATTCTAAATAGAAGGTATAGTCATGTATACATAAAGCTAATACAACAAAATTGACATTACCATATAATATTGCTATTGTAACCTAATTTCTTTTACTAGATTTATGTGAGCATGACTGTACATATAAATGTGGTGGGCCTTAAACGATAAAGGAGTGAGGGGTGAGTAACGCAAAGTTACGAAAAACTTATCGTGAAGTTAATTTAATATTTATGGCAAATTGGTGCAGAACTCCACAGTATCTCTACTTAATTAGAAATTATATGTTAGCTTTTATGGGAAATTGGTGCAAAACTCTCATAGTTTCTCTACGCCATTAGAATAATAATATATTTTAATTCTAAATAGAAGGTATAGTCATGTATACATAAAGCTAATACAACAAAATTGACATTACCATATAATATTGCTATTGTAACCTAATTTCTTTTACTAGATTTATGTGAGCATGACTGTACATATAAATGTGGTGGGGCTTAAACGATAAAGGATCAAGGGGCGAGTAACGTAGTTACGAAAAACTTAATGTGCAGTTCATTTGATATTTATGGGAAATTGGTGCATAACTCTCATAGTATCTCTACTCTCTTAGTAATAATATGTAAATCTATATGGGAAATTGGTGCAGAAATCTCATAGTTTCTCTACTCTCTTAGAAGATTTTATTTTATTTATTCCTTTGCCTTTCTACCTTTCGGTGTAAGGCATACATTATTAGTTTTTATAATATTCTCTCCATTTTCTCCTATCTTTTGTGATTTCTTTATTTCTTCCCATGTGTTCCCTTTTCTTGTTGCCTCTTGTTTTATTGCACTGTTCTACTCTTTTCTTGGTCTCCTAATTAGAAGCATGACAAAGGAGCCAGGGGCGAGTAACGTGAAAGTACGAAAAACTTAACGTGAAGTTTAGTTGATATTTATGGGAAATTGGTGCATAACTCTCATAGTATCTCTACTCTCTTAGTAATAATATGTAAATCTATATGGGAAATTGGTGCAGAAGCCTCATAGCTTTTCTACTCTCTCAGAAGATTTTATTTTATTTATCCTTTGCCTTTCTATCTTTCAGTGTAAGGCTTCCATTATTAATTTTTATAATATTCTCTCAAGTTTCTCCTATATTTTGTTCTTTCCTGTATTTCTTCCCATGTGTTCCCTTTTCTTGTTGCCTCTTCTATTATTGCGCTGTTCATAGTTTCTCTACTCCTTTCGGTGTAAGGCATACATTATTATCTTTTATAATATTCTCTCCACTTCCTCCTATCTTTTGTTATTTCCTTTATTTCTTCCCATGTGTTCCCTTCTCTTGTTGCCTCTTCTTTTATTGCGTTCTTCATAGTTTCTCTACTCTCTTAGAAATTTTTATTTTATTTATTCTTTTGGCTTTCTACCCAAAAGGCATAACTCTCATAGTATCTCTACTCTCTTAGTAATAATATGTAAATCTATATGGGAAATTGGTGCAGAAGTGTCATAGTTTCTCTACTCTCTTAGAAGATTTTATTTTATTTATTCCTTTGCCTTTCTACCTTTCGGTGTAAGGCATACACTATTAATTTATATAATGTTCTCTCCACTTCCTCCTATCTTTTGTTACTTCATTTATTTCTTCTCATGTGTTCCATTTTCTTGTTGCTTCTTCTTCTATTGCGCTGTACATAGTATCTCTACTCTCTTAGAGGATTTTATTTTATTTATTCCTTTGCCTTTCTACCGTTCGGTGTAACGCATATATTATTAATTTTTATAATATTCTCTCCACTTCCTCCTATCTTTTGTTAATTCATTTATTTCTTCCCATGTGCTTCCTTTTCTTGTTGCTTCTTCTTTTATTGCGCTATTGCGCTGTCATAGTTTCTCTATTCTCTTAGAAGATTTAATTTAATTTATTATTTTTTAGTTTTTTTATAGGTTCTTGTACTTCTTCTTTTTAATTTGTTCAATTTTTTTCTCTTCTTTTCTTGCGACTTTTCTCCTCTATTCTTGTGTTCATCCTGTACGGTTAATTCTTTGAAATATTCTCTTCATCTTTCCATTATATTGTCTTCATTCGTGATAATTGTTCCATTTCTATCTTTTATGTTCATCATGTTGTGTTCTTTTTTGTTTTAGTTGCTTTAGTGTTCCGTAGAATAGTTTTTGGTTCTGCTCAAAATTCTCATTCATTCTTTCACCAAATTTCGACCATGACTTTTGTTTTGCTTCTTTTAATATTGAATTCGTTTCGTTTCTCTTTTGTTTGTATTTTTCATATTCTATTTTTTTTAGTTTGTACGTATCTTGCCCATTTCTCTTTTTTTGTCTTTTGTCTCCTTTTTGACTTCCTCTGTCCCCCAGTCCTTTTCATTTACCTGTTTCTAATTTTTGTAGTTGCCTTGCTGCTTCTAGAATATTTCTTTTGAATGTTTCCCATTTTCCTTCTAGTTTAGCTTCATATCGCTCTCGCTGAATTTATTTTGTAGTATCTATATGTATTTCTCTTGTATTTGTGTTTCTCCTAATCTGTAGGTTTTTATATTTTCTTTAACTTTTATCCTCCTCTTGTCTGCTTTTTGTATTTTCTTCCAACTCATGTCCATTTTTAGTAGATGGTGGTCACTTTTGGTTAGTTCTTTTACATCTTCGCTATTTTTCCTTATCTCGTCGTTGGTCTTTTTTAGCACTTCATTGTTTTTCCTCACCTCCCGTATTAGATCTTGCATCATTCCTTTCAGTTCTTCCATCTTTTCTGTTTTGTTCTTTTTTGTAATTTTCGCTTTCAGTTTTCTGTTGGTTGGCCTTTTTATTTCTTCCTGTTGGATTTTCCGCTGCTCAGAAGCTTTATACTCCTCATTATATTCTAACTAGCAGTTTTAACCTTCAGAATTTCGTTGATGACATTGACGCCTTTATCAGAGAGACATTTATGCAACAAATATCAACTCTCTCCATGTTAACGATTAAAAATGCTTGGTTTTCATGATATAAACTTCTAATTCACTTCTACTTGTACCATGACTTGATTTAGGTATTAGTTTATTCTGTATGCGCTATTTATTTTTATTTCTACTTTTAGTTCTCTTGTTAGGAACTCTTCTATATCTTCTGTTACTCCTTTGTTGTTTAACTCTTAAAAGATTCAGCTCTTTAAGCTCTTTTAGCTCTTTTTCTTTTACTCCTTTGTTGTTTAACTCTTAGAAGATTCAGCTCTTTAATAAAACTTGAATATTTTATAACTAACATTGCTTAACGTCTTTCTAGAGTGTAAATTTGTCTGCTGCTGAAAAGGAATACACATTAGATTTCAGGCAAATTATGAATAATTCGCCTTACAGCTCCTTGCAAGTAAATCAATGGACTTTGTAATTTGTAATTGACTAAAAACGTGTATTTTGCAGACTTGTACTCTTCCTCGAGTGTTTCGATTATTTAGGACCCTCGGAATTCGCCACTTGCCAATTGTTAATGACAGCAATGAAGTCGTGGGAATAGTTACAAGACAGGATTTAGCAATATATAAGAGGGTCAGACATACCTGTCAGTTTCAACAGATCTGTAAAAGAAGACGTAGAATTTATTAGCGAAGGCCTTTTATATGTAAGAATATAATTATTTGATATCCTTAGTATTGTGTATTTTGCGAAAATTTGTATTAATGCTATACATTTATTTATATACTTCTAATTAATAAGTTTTATTGCGTTTGTACTATAATGGCAGAAATAATAATAAATAATCAATTTATAAATCAGTAATCAGTATAATCAATTAGTACATTAATACGAATAAGTAAATTTTTTTATTCTTCGGAGGATTTTTTCATAGTAGATTAGTTCCAACAATTGAATTAGGAATAATTTGACCCCCTAAAGGAATTGAAACATTTATCAATATTCAAATTCCTTTATTAAATACATTAATTTTATTAACTTCAGGATTTACAGTTACTTGTGCTCGTTTTAACCTTTTTAACTTTTTTCTTGGTCTAATATCCTCAAAAGTGCCATAAGACTTACCTTCATTGTACATTTTATAACGAAATAAATAAAAGATCTAATCCTTCGTGTTTGATTTATTGATTTAATTTGACAGGGGCACAATTTTTTGATATGTCATGGAAGCCTCAGCATTTGCTTAAAAATTAGACGACGGTTCCAAAAAAAGCGTATTTTCAGCTGTTTTTGTCCAAAATATTTTGCTGATTTGGAAGTCGATGTGCACATTTCTGTGCCAAACCAAATTAAAGATGAGATATTTTCAGTTGTTTTTGTCCAAAATATTTTGCTGATTTGGAAGTCGATGTGCACATTTCTGTGTGAAACCCAATTAAAGATGAGATATTTTCAGTTGTTTTTGTCCCAAATATTTTGCTGATTTGGAAGTCGATGTGCACATTTCTGTGCCAAACCGAATTAAAGATGAGATATTTTCAGTTCTTTTTGTCCAAAATAGTTTACAGATGTGGATGTCGCTCAATTAAACTCAATTAAAGATGATTTGTCCTAAACCTGATAATAAATAAGTCATTAATTACTTTTACGAGTACACCACATTAATAAAGTAAACAATGCATAATGAAAGCTTTGTGTTGGAAAGTAAACAAAATGATTGAATTATATGTGCAGAAGTAATTTATTATGTTTACCATATAATGTTAAGGCTTGGTCTTAGAGTAACACCTGATGTTATAGTATTTACAGCAGGCACAGGCACACATCGACTTGCACCGGGCTGATAAACAATTTTATATAAACAATATCGTTCGTGATTCGTGCAAAATTTCAATACCCTTTTTTTATGGAGCCAGTAGGTGTTAGTCGTCGTGTGTAAGTGCCGCTGTACATGATATAAACTCCTATCAGTCCAAAAAAAAAAATCATTCTACACGTTCAATAAATAAAACAAGTCTACAATAGTTATAAAATTGATTTACATAATAAGTTTTGGACTTATAAGAGAAGTTATATAGCATAAACCATGGTAACGTAAACTACAGTTGTTACGTTTATACAAATGTTCATAGTATATATGGGTCTTATTCTTTCACTTTTAACACACACATTTTAAATAAATAACCACATCTTCTTCAGTTTTCTACAACGAAAGCCATCGAGGAAGAACATGCTATAATTGTTTCATTGAATTTATTTATTAGTAAAATGTGTGTTAATTAAGTGCACATTACAATTGGTATTTAGAGAAATAAAGTTGAGTTTTGTTCTTTGTGGAGCTTAAATATCTGATTATTAATTATTACAAAAAATTAACATTTTCACATTCAAAGTAAAACATCATACTGCAGTAATATATTTTATATATACACAATACTCATTCATTCTTAATTATATATTTGTTTTTGTTTTATACAGAACTACAATATCATATCTATAGTGATGAAAATATTTGTTTCACGGTAATTGATAAAATTTTTATTTCGTATAATAATAAAACACATACAAATAAATTTATTGTAATATTAAGTTTATATATGTTGATAAAATATAATCTGAAATGCTTAAAAGAATGCCATTAATGATCGATAACAAACGTTTTTTTTTAAAGAACATTATTTTACCGTTGGAATACAAGCAGATGATTGTAGGTACATATAAAAATATAAAATTAATGAGATAATATACATTACCTAAATGATTGCGTGTGTTTTTAAATATTCCTTTTTTTTCGATAGTTCAACGCACATCCATAAGTGTGATTTAAAATAATGTTATGACAAAAATTACTTTATAATCATCTGCTTATAATTTGTGGCAAGACAATTGTATGACATATCATAGACAAGCAGTAAAACGTTATTATTATTTTGGCTGTGGCGAAACTAAGCATCTTAGCAAATGGATTTGTAGCTATGAGTTTCGTTGCCAACTAAATATGGAATATTTCATTGCACATATCTTACAATTTATAAATAATATAATGTTTAAAGTACAGATATCGTCTTTATCACATGGTTTTAAATATATTCAGTTTTTTCGCGTTTCACACTCTTAATATTATTTGTTTTTATTTATTTTTAATAATTTACAATAAATTTGAGTCTTTTCGTAAATATAATCACAAACTAGAAATATATCCTGAAGACAGAGTCGTCCTTTTGCACAAAATATCCTTTTGCAAAAACACCATCATTACAAAATTTATCATTTATACATTGGATGTATGTTGATTACAACTTAAATATTTTTTTCTCATTTACATTATTTTTATTTTTACGTCAATATATTGTAAATACACAATTTAATTAAAATAGGGTCAATTTAGGTACATACGACTTTTCCCGAAACAATCGCAAACAAAACCAATCGAAAAATTACGGTTCGCAACCGTAAAACTATATGTCATACTACGGGTTCCTCTCGCATAAAGTTAATGTTTTGCGATGCACAAAAATCCTGCGTAAGTGGTAAACAATTGAAGAATGAACAGATTTTACAATCGTAAACCGGGAATATGTAAAACAGCAGTACCAAACAGATAAACAGAAAGCCGGCCGATAGCAGGCACACCCATATGAACAGGATCTTTTTCTGCCTATCGTAGGGTCCGAATGAAACGAAAGGTAGTAAGGCATATGATAGGAGAAAACCGAACACGAAACCGAACAAATGTGCGTAATTATCTACCCATGGCAAGAGACCGATAACAAACAATACTAGTGTTATTGATAATAGTTTGCATAGGGCTTGATTTGGATGCTTCAATATTGGCCAGGAATTTAACACTTCCACTATAAGGCAGGCTAGAAGACCAAATTGGGAACCAGCAGGACCAACCTGTAACAACCGCACGCATTTATAAACCGTACCATGAAATCTTGCAGCAAACTTACATCAGCACGGTAAGGGACAAATATGGCACTAGCAAGATTTCCAGCAACCCCAGAACCTATGTAAACGATGCCAATTCGAAGACTGCCGGTCAACTTTTCCAGATCTCTCATAAGAAAATATTGTATCAAAATAGTTATACACAATTGTAATATGCCTGCGTGCAGGAATATCGAAGTCCATAATCTATAGAACTGGTCAGGAGTCTCGAAGAAGTAAAACGGTATCATTCCACAGACGTCGTTCAAACAGGAAACCTGCAAGCAAACGCGATGCCATCACAGTGGACACAGACACAAGCAGGTGATATTTACTTGTGAGCACAGAGACGCTTCCTCGTGGAACGTGCCCCTCACGAAATCGCAGTACTCTCTGGTGGTTATCCTGCATTGTCCGTGAATCCCGATGCAGCAGGGATGACCGATGACTTCGCACACCATGTGCTCGGCTAGCCTGTCTCGGGCACCTCCACGCTTCTGCACCGATGACTGGGTGTTGGTCTTCCTGCAGATCGGCCATTTGGTGATGTCGTCCGGCCATTCGTATGGGTGTACACTCGCTGGCGCATCACAGAATCTAAGAGAAAATTGAAACAAGACATTGCAAATGCTTCTCACATCTCTCCACAAATAAATAATTAATGATATAGGATATCATATCTGATATGCCTGCTATCATATCTGATCGCAGGCATAATCAGTGCAGGATTTACGTATAAGCTACACAAGCTATAACTTAAGGCCTAACTTTGTTGGGGGCCCCCCAAAAAAATGTCCGAGTGAGCAATTGTCATATATACTTAAATATACTGCAGTTTCAGTATTTGGCCCAATGCAGCACGTCCGGACCTTACAAATGAGTGCAAAATAGATTTTAGTAAATGTCGAGGCCAGTCATATGATAATGCTGCTAATATGTCTGGCAAATACAACGGTATGCAAGAAATAATATTGTAACAAATCAAGTTCAAATTGAGACCAATCAATTTCAAATTGGGGCCAACCAAATTAAAATTGATACCAATCAATGTCAAATTGAGACCAATCAATTTCAAATTGAGACTAAATAAAATCAAGTGGATACCAAACAATATCCAGTTGAGAGTAAACAAATCAAATTTATTATGACAACTTGATATTGTTTAGTGTCAACTTGATTTTGTTTAGTCTCAATCAGAAATTGATTGGTCTCAATTTGAAATTGATTGCAATCAATTTGAACTTGATTGGCCTCAATTTGAAATTGATTGGTGTCAATTTGAACTTGATTGGTCTCAATTTGAAATTGATTGGTCTCAATTTGAAATTGATTGGTGTCATTTTGAACTCGATTGGTCTCAATTTGAACTTGAAAAGGTATAGAAGGGCAAAACAAGATTTATAAGAACTTTATAGATTTTAGGCAAGCCTTTGACAAAGTTAATAGAGAAAGGATGTGGAAGATTATGAAATAAAGGGGCTTGCCTGGAAAATATATTAGAATCATAAAAATGATCTACTACAACTCTACTGCTCAAATCATGCACAACGGAGAATTGACGGAACCAATAAACGTACGACAGGGCTGTATTTTGTCGCCACTGATATTCCTAATATTGTTGGAATGGGTGATGAGGAGGACCACAAAAATGAAAACAGGAATTAGATGGAATGCTTTTGGGCAACTGGAAGACCTAGACTTCGCAGATGACATATGTCTCATCTCCGAAAGTCTCATGTCCTCATCTCCGAAATCGACTTTTGAAACACATGCAAAAGAAAACGGAAAGTATAAGCAAGGAAGCAAGAAAGATCGGACTCGAGATAAATAAACAGAAAACAAAACTAATGAAAATAAACACTCAGAGAGAAATGGGAATTTAATTCGAAGAAGACGAAATTGAAAACGTGGAAAGCTTTTGCTACTTGGGAAGCGTGATAGACAAAACATGGAAAAATAGAGGAAGAAATGAAGACGAGAGTAAGCAAGGCAAAAAATGCTAAAAAATATCTGGAAGTCAAACGAAGTGTCAGTGGCAACAAAGTGCAATCTTCAACACAAATGTAAGAACTATATTGTTATACGCATCGGAGTCATGAAGAACTGAAAAGAAGAACATGAAAAAAATACAATCCTTTATCAACAAGTGTCTACGAAAAATCTTAGGAATATACTGGCCGAACCACATAACAAACAAGGACCAATGGGACTATAGCCACTATGGGCACTATGGGCACTATGGGAAAGGACCAACCAAGAGCCAGTGGAAGTGGCAATATGCAGAAGGAAGTGGAAATTTATTGGCCACACCATACGGAAGGATGGAAACGACTTAACCAAGCAAGCCCTGGACTACCAACCAGCGGGGAAAAGAAAAGTGGGCAGACCAGCAAAAACGTTAAAGAGGAGCACTACAGAAGAAGTCGAAGGCCAGAACCTACCATGGGATGAAGCTAAAGGAAAAGCTAATAATAGAGAAGGATGGAAGAAGCTTGTAGAAGCCCTATGCTCTGATCGGAGTAAAGAGGATTCAAGTAAAGTAAAGTAAGTAAGGGTATTTGGGTACAAAGAAACAAGGAACTATGGGAAAGGACCAACCAAGAGCCAGTGAAAGTGACAATGTGCAGAAGGAAGTGGAAGTTTATTGGCCATACCATACAGAAGGATGGAAACGACTTAACCAAGCAAGCCCTGGAGTACCAACCAGCAGGGAAAAGAAAAGTGGACAGACCAGCAAAAACGTGGAAGAGGAGCACTACAGAAGAAATAGAAGGCAGGAACCTACCATGTGACGAAGTTAAAGGAAAAGCTAAAGATAGAGAAGCATGAAAGAAGATTGTAGAAGTCCTATGCTCCCATCGGAGTAAAGAGGATTAAAGTAAAGTAAAGTAAGTAAGGGTATTTGGGTACAAAGAAACAAGGAACTATGGGAAAGGACCAACCAAGAGCCAGTGGAAGTGGCAATATGCAGAAGGAAGTGGAAGTTTATTGGCCACACCATACGGAAGGATGGAAATGCCTTAACCAAGCAAGCCCTGGACTACCAACCAGCAGGGAAAAGAAAAGTGGGCAGACCAGCAAAAACGTGGAAGAGGAGCACTACAGAAGAAATAGAAGGTAGGAACCTACCATGGGACGAAGTTAAAGGAAAAGCCAAAGAGAAGGATGGAAGAAGCTTGTAGAAGCCCTATGCTCCGATCAGAGTGAAGAGGATTAAAGTAAAGTAAAGTAAGTAAGGGTATTTGGGTACAAACAAACAAGGAACTATGGGAAAGGACCAACCAAGAGCCAGTGGAAGTGGCAATATGCAGAAGGTAGTGGAAGTTTATTGGCCACACCATACGCAAGGATGGAAATGACTTAACCAAGCAAGCCCTGGACTACCAACCAGCAGGGAAAAGAAAAGTGGGCAGACCAGCAAAAACGTGGAAGAGGAGCACTACAGAAGAAATAGAAGGCAGGAACCTACCATGGGACGAAGTTAAAGGGAAAGCTAAAGACAGAGAAGGATGAATGAAGCTTGTAGAAGCTCTATGTCCGATCGGAGTAAAGAGGATTAAAGTAAAGTACAGTAAGTAAGGGTATTTGGGTACAAACAAACAAGAAACTATGGGAAAGGACCAACCAAGAGCCAGTGGAAGTGGCAATATGCAGAAGGAAGTGGAAGTTTATTGGCCACACCATACGGAAGGATGGAAACGACTTAACCAAGCAAGTCCTGGACTACCAACCAGCAGGGAAAAGAAAAGTGGGCAGACCAGCAAAAACGTGGAAGAGCAGCACTACAGAAGAAATAGAAGGCAGGAAGCTACCATGGGACGAAGTGAAAGGAAAAGCTAAAGATAGAGAAGGATGGGAGAAGCTTGTAGAAGCCCTATGCTCCGATCAGAGTGAAGAGGATTAAAGTAAAGTAAAGTAAGTAAGGGTATTTGGGTACAAACAAACAAGGAACTATGGGAAAGGACCAAACAAGAGCCATTGGAACTGACAATATGCAGAAGGAAGTGGAAGTTTATTGGCCACACCATACGGAAGGACGGAAACGACTTAACCAAGCAAGCCCTGGAATACCAACCAGCAGGGAAAAGAAAAGTGGGCAGACCAGCAAAAACGTGGAAGAGGAGCACTACAGAAGAAATAGAAGGCAGGCACCTAGCATGGGACGAAGTTAAAGGAAAAGCCAAAGAGAAGGATGGAAGAAGCTTGTAGAAGCCCTATGCTCCGATCGGAGTAAAGAGGATTAAAGTAAAGTAAGTAAGGGTATTTAGGGGAAAAGGTAAAGATGGAGAAGGATGGAAGAAGCTTGTAGAAGCCCTATGCTCCGATCGGAGTAAAGAGGATTAAAGTAAAGTAAAGTAAAGTATGTAAGGGTATTTAGGGTGAAACACTGCGGATGGCCTTTGGCCAAGGTAGCCGACGAGGGCGCCAAGAAACGTTGCTCGCTTCGAAGAAGAAGGAGAACATGTGAAGATGGCGTGCAACGCGCCGCGGCATAAATTCAAAAGTCTGAAGAATAACTGCGGAAGGAAGAACCGAAAGATGCATACCACCTGCAGGAGGAGGAGTAGGCCGAAATATAGTCTCATAGGTTGTGACCACTTCAAGAAGAAGAAGAGGAAGGGTAGGGAGAAGTGCAGGCCGAGAACTCGGTCGCACAGGATGAAGAAGAAGCACAAGTGCAAGTGCAAGAAGATGTCTCTCAGTAGGGGCAAACTACGATCCATGATCTGCAAGCTGAAGAGCAGCGGCACAAATTCAAAAGTCTCAAGAGCAGCTGCGGAAGGAAGAACAGAAAGATGCATACAACCTGCAGGAAGAGCAGTAGGCCGAAACACAGCCTCATAGGCTGTGACCACTTCAAGAAGAAGAAGAGGAAGGGAAGGGAGAAGTGCAGGCCGAGAACTGGGTCGCACAGGGTGAAGAAGAAGCCCAAGTGCAGGTGCAAGAAGAGGTCTTTCAGCAGGGGCAAACTATGATCCATGATCTGCAAGCTGAAGAGCAGCGGCACAAATTCAAAAGTCTCAAGAGCAGCTGCGGAAGGAAGAACAGAAAGATGCATACCACCTGCAGGAGGAGGAGTAGGCCGAAATACAGTCTCATAGGCTGTGACCACTTCAAGAAGAAGAAGAGGAAGGGAAGGGAGAAGTACAGGTCGAGAACTCGGTCGCACAGGATGAAGAAGAAGCCCAAGTGCAGGTGCAAGAAGAGGTCTTTCAGCAGAGACAAACTACGATCCATGATCTGCAAGCTGAAGAGCAGCGGCACAAATTCAAAAGTCTCAAGAGCAGCTGCGTAAGAAAGAACAGAAAGATGCATACCACCTGCAGGAGGAGGAGTAGGCCGAAACACAGCCTCATATTCTGTGAGCGCTTCAAGAAGAAGAAGAGGAAGGGAAGGGAGAAGTGCAGGCCGAGGACTCGGTCGCACCGGATGAAGAAGAAGCCCAAGTGCAGGTGCAAGAAGAGGTCTTTCAGCAGGGGCAAACTACGATCCATGATCTGCAAGCTGAAGAGCAGCGGCACAAATTCAAAAGTCTCAAGAGCAGCTGCGGAAGGAAGAACAGGAAGATGCTACCACCTGCAGGAGGAGGAGTAGGCCGAAACACAGTCTCAAAGGCTGTGAACACTTCAAGAAGAAGAAGAAGAGGAAGGGAAGGGAGAAGTGCAGGTCGAGAACTCGGTCGCACAGGATGAAGAAGAAGCACAGGTGCAGGTGCAAGACGAGGTCTCTCAGCAGGATCAAGCTACAATCCATGATCTGCAAGCTGAAGAAGTGGCACAAGAATGTGTGCAAATCAAAAAGAAGGCGACGCGGTTGTGGCCGAGCAGCTATATATGTAGCTGAATAAATTACCTGTATATATAAATGTTGTAAAAGAAAGAAGAAGAAGAGTAAACTAAATATATCTATAGAAGACCACACTAATAGTTTGATGCCCAGTTGTACAATCGTGGATCAACCTCGACCACGGTTCAGATACCTAGGATACAATTGTTAATACAATGGTATCCAAAGAAACTGAACCAGGATCAAAGTTGATCCACAATTGTACAACTGAGCCTTAATGGTTGTATCGGAACAGCAGTATGGAGAATTTGATTGTCGATTTCTGGGGGATGAACAAATGGGTATGCGAGGGTCTTCCCAGAAACGATATCTCTTGATTGAATGCTACAATACTCCTAATAATAATGGAAGATTTTCGATACAAGCACACCTCTAACTACCAGTTGTACTAGCTTGGATTATATTTGACCATAGTTCAGCTACCAAGGATACAATTGTTAATACAATGGTATCCGTAGGCCCAGTTGTACGATCGTGGGTTATCTTTGATCGTGGTTCAATTTCTAAAGATACCATTGTATTAGCAATTGTATCCTTGGTAACTAAACCATGGTCAAGGTGTTCGTACAACTGGGCCTTAGAAACTGAACCAAGATCAAAGATGATCCACTATCGTACAACTGGGCCTAAGCACATTAATTAGCTGACAAAAGACACAATGATCTTTGGGATTTATCTTCGCTTTTATCAGGGAGTGCATTATTAGCATTTATAATGGGGTGTTAATAACTGTTGAAACTATTAGTGTGATCTTCTATATGTATATATTGTTCAAGAAGTGTGTACAGGGAATTGTTTTACAACATTTATACATCTGGGAAATTTACGCAGTTACAAATAAAGCTGCTCGACAACTACTACGTCGTCTCTTCTTTGGTCTGCACCTTCCTCTGCTCTTCCCCCTTCTGGACTTTTTGTGTCTCTTCATCCGCTTCTTCAGTTTGCAGATCAAGGCGTGTACTTTGGCCCTGATGCGAGCACTCTTCCTGTGCTTCTGCTTGCACCCTCGCTTCTTCATCCTTCTGGAGGAACGCGCTCTCGACCTATACCTCTTCTTCTTCCTGGAGCGGCTCCTGCAGCTACGTTTCGGCATCCTCGACCTCTTGCGGCTTCTCTTCCTGCTCTTCCTTTTGCACGTGCATTTGTGTTTTTTGACTTTGTGCCTTGGCGCGTGGCACGCCATGCTCATAAACTTCTCCTTCTCCTTCGCGGGCAGCGAGCACCATTTCTTGGCGCCCTCGACGGCTATCTTGACCACTGACCATCCGCAGTGTTTCTGTCTAAATACCCTCAAGAAGTTTAAGAACGGATTCCGAGTCAACTTGCCGGCTTTGCAACCGCCGCCCCTTTTAGATCTGCCGCAGCTTTTCCTGGCTTTGCTGTGTGATCTTCTACGACTCTTGCTTCTTGGCCTACTGTGGCTCCCGCTTTTACTTCGTGATTTCGACTTACAGCAGTTCATGTTGTGTCAGAGGACATTTAACAAATTTTGATCTAAACTATTCGCAAAAGCGAAAGTGTAAAATATGGCAATCCTTCAAACCCCCTTAATTGACGTAAATATAAATATACTTTTTTGTTTTCAAATCACACTCTTGATCAGTGCAGGATTTACGTATAAGCGACACAAGCTATAGCTTAGGGCCCCCACTTTCTTGGGGGGTATTGTATACTTTCGGATTTCGTTAAATGTTCCAGGAATATGTTCGATCATTCTGAAGAAAAAGCAAAGGCAAAATTGCCTGATGTTGATTACAGCAAACGCAGATATAGAAGAAGGCATATCAATGATGATGATGAAGATGATGCTTTAGGGAACCTTGCACCAGTCAAGAGACAAGTTCAGAATCAAACCATTTATATACCTGTGATGGATGCATTAGAGTAAAGTCTGGCACAGACTTGCAAAGATGCTGCAAAAAAGTTTTCATTCTTAACAAAATTAAAAGCTACAAAAGAAGAAATTCGTGAAGGAGTTAGTGCTTTATGGCAAACATATCCTGAAGATGCGGACATAAATCTTGGAGAAGTCAAGCATTTTCATCAATATGTATAGACATAGTCAAGCCTATGATTCAGCGGAACATAATAGTCTGACACATCAGGATCTGATGTCCAAGCTACAGAAGAAGAAATTCGTGAAGGAGTTAGTGCTTTATGGCAAATATATCCTGAAGATGTGGACATGAATCTTGTAGAAGTCAAGCATTTTCATCAATATGTTTAGACATAGTCAAGCCTATGATTCAGCGGAACATAATAGTTTGACACATCAGGTTCTGATGTCCAAGCTACAGAAGAAGAAATTCGTGAAGAGTTAGTGCTTTATGGCAAATATATCCTGAAGATGTGCACATGAATCTTGTAGAAGTCAAACATTTTCATCAATATGTTTAGACATAGTCAAGCCTATGATTCAGCGGAACATAATAGTCTGACACATCAGGATCTGATGTCCAAGCTACAGAAGAAGAAATTCGTGAAGGAGTTAGTGCTTTATGGCAAATATATCCTGAAGATGTGGACATGAATCTTGTAGAAGTCAAGCATTTTCATCAATATGTTTAGACATAGTCAAGCCTATGATTCAGCGGAACATAATAGTTTGACACATCAGGTTCTGATGTCCAAGCTACAGAAGAAGAAATTCGTGAAGAGTTAGTGCTTTATGGCAAATATATCCTGAAGATGTGCACATGAATCTTGTAGAAGTCAAACATTTTCATCAATATGTTTAGACATAGTCAAGCCTATGATTCAGCGGAACATAATAGTCTGACACATCAGGATCTGATGTCCAAGCTACAGAAGAAGAAATTCGTGAAGGAGTTAGTGCTTTATGGCAAATATATCCTGAAGATGTGGACATGAATCTTGTAGAAGTCAAGCATTTTCATCAATATGTTTAGACATAGTCAAGCCTATGATTCAGCGGAACATAATAGTTTGACACATCAGGTTCTGATGTCCAAGCTACAGAAGAAGAAATTCGTGAAGAGTTAGTGCTTTATGGCAAATATATCCTGAAGATGTGCACATGAATCTTGTAGAAGTCAAACATTTTCATCAATATGTTTAGACATAGTCAAGCCTATGATTCAGCGGAACATAATAGTCTGACACATCAGGATCTGATGTCCAAGCTACAGAAGAAGAAATTCGTGAAGGAGTTAGTGCTTTATGGCAAATATATCCTGAAGATGTGGACATGAATCTTGTAGAAGTCAAGAATTTTCATCAATATGTTTAGACATAGTCAAGCCTATGATTCAGCGGAACATAATAGTTTGACACATCAGGTTCTGATGTCCAAGCTACAGAAGAAGAAATTCGTGAAGAGTTAGTGCTTTATGGCAAATATATCCTGAAGATGTGCACATGAATCTTGTAGAAGTCAAACATTTTCATCAAAATGTTTAGACATAGTCAAGCCTATGATTCAGCGGAACATAATAGTCTGACACATCAGGATCTGATGTCCAAGCTACAGAAGAAGAAATTCGTGAAGGAGTTACTGCTTTATGGCAAATATATCCTGAAGATGTGGACAAGAATCTTGTAGAAGTCAAGCATTTTCATCAATATGTTTAGACATAGTCAAGCCTATGATTCAGCGGAACATAATAGTCTGACACATCAGGATCTGATGTCCAAGCTAAAGAAGAAGAAATTCGTGAAGGAGTTAGTGCTTTATGGCAAATATATCCTGATGATGTGGACATGAATCTTGTAGAAGTCAAGCATTTTCATCAATATGTTTAGACATAGTCAAGCCTATGATTCAGCGGAACATGATAGTATGACACATCAGGATCTGATGTCCAAGCTACAGAAGAAGAAATTCGTGAAGGAGTTAGTGCTTTATGGCAAACATATCCTGAAGATGTGCACATGAATCTTGTAGAAGTCAAGCATTTTCATCAATATGTTTAGACATAGTCAAGCCTATGATTCAGCGGAACATAATAGTCTGACACATCAGGATCTGATGTCCAAGCTACAGAAGAAGAAATTCGTGAAGGAGTTAGTGCTTTGTGGCAAATATATCCTGAAATGTGGACATGAATGTTGTAGAAGTCAAGCATTTTCATCAATATGTTTAGACATAGTCAAGCCTATGATTCAGCGGAACATGATAGTATGACACATCAGGATCTGATGTCCAAGCTACAGAAGAAGAAATTCGTGAAGGAGTTAGTGCTTTATGCCAAATATATCCTGAAGATGTGGACACGAATCTTGTAGAAGTCAAGCATTTTCATCAATATGTTTAGACATAGTCAAGCCTATGATTCAGCGGAACATAATAGTCTGACACATCAGGATCTGATGTCCAAGCTACAGAAGAAGAAATTCGTGAAGGAGTTAGTGCTTTATGGCAAACATATCCTGAAGATGCGGACATAAATCTTGGAGAAGTCAAGCATTTTCATCAATATGTATAGACATAGTCAAGCCTATGATTCAGCGGAACATAATAGTCTGACACATCAGGATCTGATGTCCAAGCTACAGAAGAAGAAATTCGTGAAGGAGTTAGTGCTTTATGGCAAATATATCCTGAAGATGTGGACATGAATCTTGTAGAAGTCAAGCATTTTCATCAATATGTTTAGACATAGTCAAGCCTATGATTCAGCGGAACATAATAGTTTGACACATCAGGTTCTGATGTCCAAGCTACAGAAGAAGAAATTCGTGAAGAGTTAGTGCTTTATGGCAAATATATCCTGAAGATGTGCACATGAATCTTGTAGAAGTCAAACATTTTCATCAATATGTTTAGACATAGTCAAGCCTATGATTCAGCGGAACATAATAGTCTGACACATCAGGATCTGATGTCCAAGCTACAGAAGAAGAAATTCGTGAAGGAGTTAGTGCTTTATGGCAAATATATCCAGAAGATGTGGACATGAATCTTGTAGAAGTCAAGCATTTTCATCAATATGTTTAGACATAGTCAAGCCTATGATTCAGCGGAACATAATAGTTTGACACATCAGGTTCTGATGTCCAAGCTACAGAAGAAGAAATTCGTGAAGAGTTAGTGCTTTATGGCAAATATATCCTGAAGATGTGCACATGAATCTTGTAGAAGTCAAACATTTTCATCAATATGTTTAGACATAGTCAAGCCTATGATTCAGCGGAACATAATAGTCTGACACATCAGGATCTGATGTCCAAGCTACAGAAGAAGAAATTCGTGAAGGAGTTAGTGCTTTATGGCAAATATATCCTGAAGATGTGGACATGAATCTTGTAGAAGTCAAGCATTTTCATCAATATGTTTAGACATAGTCAAGCCTATGATTCAGCGGAACATAATAGTTTGACACATCAGGTTCTGATGTCCAAGCTACAGAAGAAGAAATTCGTGAAGAGTTAGTGCTTTATGGCAAATATATCCTGAAGATGTGCACATGAATCTTGTAGAAGTCAAACATTTTCATCAATATGTTTAGACATAGTCAAGCCTATGATTCAGCGGAACATAATAGTCTGACAAATCAGGATCTGATGTCCAAGCTACAGAAGAAGAAATTCGTGAAGGAGTTAGTGCTTTATGGCAAATATATCCTGAAGATGTGGACATGAATCTTGTAGAAGTCAAGCATTTTCATCAATATGTTTAGACATAGTCAAGCCTATGATTCAGCGGAACATAATAGTTTGACACATCAGGTTCTGATGTCCAAGCTACAGAAGAAGAAATTCGTGAAGAGTTAGTGCTTTATGGCAAATATATCCTGAAGATGTGCACATGAATCTTGTAGAAGTCAAACATTTTCATCAAAATGTTTAGACATAGTCAAGCCTATGATTCAGCGGAACATAATAGTCTGACACATCAGGATCTGATGTCCAAGCTACAGAAGAAGAAATTCGTGAAGGAGTTACTGCTTTATGGCAAATATATCCTGAAGATGTGGACAAGAATCTTGTAGAAGTCAAGCATTTTCATCAATATGTTTAGACATAGTCAAGCCTATGATTCAGCGGAACATAATAGTCTGACACATCAGGATCTGATGTCCAAGCTAAAGAAGAAGAAATTCGTGAAGGAGTTAGTGCTTTATGGCAAATATATCCTGATGATGTGGACATGAATCTTGTAGAAGTCAAGCATTTTCATCAATATGTTTAGACATAGTCAAGCCTATGATTCAGCGGAACATGATAGTATGACACATCAGGATCTGATGTCCAAGCTACAGAAGAAGAAATTCGTGAAGGAGTTAGTGCTTTATGGCAAACATATCCTGAAGATGTGCACATGAATCTTGTAGAAGTCAAGCATTTTCATCAATATGTTTAGACATAGTCAAGCCTATGATTCAGCGGAACATGATAGTATGACACATCAGGATCTGATGTCCAAGCTACAGAAGAAGAAATTCGTGAAGGAGTTAGTGCTTTATGGCAAATATATCCTGAAGATGTGGACATGAATCTTGTAGAAGTCAAGCATTTTCATCAATATGTTTAGACATAGTCAAGCCTATGATTCAGCGGAACATAATAGTTTGACACATCAGGTTCTGATGTCCAAGCTACAGAAGAAGAAATTCGTGAAGAGTTAGTGCTTTATGGCAAATATATCCTGAAGATGTGCACATGAATCTTGTAGAAGTCAAACATTTTCATCAAAATGTTTAGACATAGTCAAGCCTATGATTCAGCGGAACATAATAGTCTGACACATCAGGATCTGATGTCCAAGCTACAGAAGAAGAAATTCGTGAAGGAGTTAGTGCTTTATGGCAAACATATCCTGAAGATGTGCACATGAATCTTGTAGAAGTCAAGCATTTTCATCAATATGTTTAGACATAGTCAAGCCTATGATTCAGCGGAACATGATAGTATGACACATCAGGATCTGATGTCCAAGCTACAGAAGAAGAAATTCGTGAAGGAGTTAGTGCTTTATGGCAAACATATCCTGAAGATGTGGACATGAATCTTGTAGAAGTCAAGCATTTTCATCAATATGTTTAGGCATAGTCAAGCCTATGATTCAGCGGAACATGATAGTATGACACATCAGGATCTGATGTCCAAGCTACAGAAGAAGAAATTCGTGAAGGAGTTAGTGCTTTATGGCAAACATATCCTGAAGATGTGCACATGAATCTTGTAGAAGTCAAGCATTTTCATCAATATGTTTAGACATAGTCAAGCCTATGATTCAGCGGAACATGATAGTATGACACATCAGGATCTGATGTCCAAGCTACAGAAGAAGAAATTCGTGAAGGAGTTAGTGCTTTATGGCAAACATATCCTGAAGATGTGGACATGAATCTTGTAGAAGTCAAGCATTTTCATCAATATGTTTAGGCATAGTCAAGCCTATGATTCAGCGGAACATGATAGTATGACACATCAGGATCTGTATAGGGTAATATTTAACGATATTGTCCAATCAGCATCCCTAATGTAGAAGCAATTTTGATGTAATTTCTTAGTATGATGGATGCAAATTGCTCTGGAGAAAGTTCTTTTTCTTAGCTGAAGAGAATAAAAAATGAATTTTCATTTTTCCGATCTTATCCAATCAGAATTCCCTAATGTAGAAGCAATTTTGATATAATTTCTTAGTATGATGGTTGCAAATTGCTCTGGAGAAAGATCTTTATCTCAGCTGAAGAGGATAACAAATGAATTTAAAACAACATTGACTCAAAATAAATGATGTTCCCTAAGTCTCATGTGTGCATAGAAAGTCACAAACTAAGCAGTTTATCATTTGATGATATCATCAGTGACTTTGCTCTGGCAAAGGCAAGAAAGAAAATATTTTAGTTTAATATAATTCCTAAATCCTTATAACATGTTTCAAGAGATTAGATAATAAGACTTTGTAAATTGTGCCTGTTAAAAGAACTTTTGTTTATTTTCAGCAGAGTGTACATTTTTAAGTTTGTTATGCATAAAAATGATTTTAAGTCAGAGATTTATTATTTTACTATCTATATACTTCTTAATAGTAATTTTTCTTAATAGTAATTCTTAATTGTATTTCAGTTTAACCCGAATCCGAAAATCTTATTTGGCACTGACATATAATATCTGGACCTAAAGGGGCCCCCATCTCAAATAGTTTAAGGCCTTATTAAGTCTAAATCCGGCCCTGCATACACACCAGTCATAACCAGCTACAGTAAAATTCATAGACCTAATATACCCTCACACACTCTAATTATTAAGAAAATAATTATAATATAAATTGGAGCGTCTTAACAATCATAAATGAACAATATATATAGCAATCATAAATGAACAATATGTATATATAGGCATTTTTATGTAAAAAACTATACAGAGTGGTTAATGACAGGTGTGCAAAAATGAAATAACATATACAGGATCACAATCTAAACATATAAAAAATCAAATTTATAATGATAGATTGTTATACCAAACATCAATTTTGAAGTGTAAATTACCAACTCCTTAATTTGATATTTGAAGTTGTTTGTTAAAATTGGTAATTTTGGAAGTACCAAACATGTTGCAATGCTTCAAAAAGTTGGAAGGATGGAAAAAAGCCTTCACATATTCAAATTTCCAATTTTAACAAACAACTTCAGAAATCAAATTAAGGAGTTAGTAATTTCGTAGTGTGCCTTTACACATTGGTTGCAGAAGTATATGTGTACAAATTTGAAAATAGTTTATCACTAATTTCGGCACTAGCAAAATTTCCAATTTGAGTCGAAAACTTCAAAAATCAAATTTGGTATACATGTATACAAATGTTTAAAGCATTACTATTTTTTTGGATATATAAAAAATAATCATTTTGAAAGAGGAAAAAAATACAAAAACAAACAACAAAATCAAATTACAGTTGATTGCAAAAAACGTAGATAAAAACAGTTTTTCATATTTGTTTTTTGTCAAAATATTATTGTATAAATGTGGCTTTTCATAACTCCCATATCTTTGATATTTGACATTATTTCAAAGTTGACATTAGTGTAAAATATCAAAATGTATCAAAATGTTATTGTATAAATGTGGTTTTTCATAACCCCCATCTCTTTGACATTTGATATTCTTTCAAACTTGACATAAGTGTAAATGTGTAATTAGTGTAAAATATCAAAATGTATCAAAATGTTATTGTATATATGTGGTTTTTCATAACCCCCATGTCGTTGACATTTGACATTCTTTCAATGTTGACATTAGTGTAAATGGGTAAGTATTATATGTTTCTTCTAGACGTCAAAACCAAAGCTATAAATGATTCAGGAACGGTGTTTAAACACTTTCGCCTTAATAAAAATAAAAAATGTCGCTGAAATCAGCTGTTTAATGGCAAAATAACACTGACCCTTACGTGATATTTCTAGTATCAAGGTTGTTCAAGCAGTCGAAAATTTCTTGCCTACTTTTTTTTTGCAATCTACTGTATGTTTTACATTAGAATAATGTAAATTGTAGTAATATATTTTTTTACATAGATAATGATTACATAGATGATAATAATGGTAATGAATTTTTGGCTAAACTTACTTAGGATCCAGCCCACAAACCGATCCTGATATTCTACCACCAGGACCGGACTCACCAGCCGACCACTTTTTCCATGTTGATATTGTTTTCTATAACGAAACAACAAATTAATTAGCTCAATTTTCCTTGTAGCTGTATTGGCGCTGATGGTCATAGTAGCCCAACCAGAGCTGACAATGACTCATGACTCATTGCGACAATGACTCATCGCTGTATATTGCCGGAATTCGATGTACGTATGTTATTTCATTTCACTCTATTACATTTACCTTAAGCAAACGAACGACAACGAGCATAGAAAAAGCCATTCTTTGTTCGAAAAGACATGAGTCATTGTCAACTCTCCTCGGCACTACTATGTATTCCATTCGCCAGAAACCATTGCAGTGTGTATTAAACATTGAAAATAAACCATGCTAATATACAGGGATTCGAACCATGTGCTTCTGCGTTAGTAATCGAGCACATAAATGCTTGGCACATAAATATATTTGCACCCAGATTCTCAAAGCATGTTTAAGTTAAAAATAAAGAAATTAACTACATCGTATATAAAAAATAAAACATAAAAATTACTGCAAGAGTACTGAAAACTGTCCATAACATATGATCTGTTGAAAATCAAGTCCATTTTTTTAAATTATGTAAAGTCTAGAAATATAAAAGAGACAACATTCCTTGTACATTTTTGGACTTGAATTAAAAAAAAAAGCCATATCCATGTTTTTTAAATTGAGAAAAGTCTAGAAATATAAAAGAGACAGCATTCCTTGTGAATTTTTGGACTTGAATTAAAAAAAAGCCATGTCAATTTTTTTTTAAATTGAGAAAAGTCTAGAATTATAAAAGATACAGCATTCCTTGTGCATTTTTGGACTTGAATTTAAAAAAAAATGCCATTTCCATTTTTTTTAAATTGAGAAAAGTCTAGAAATATAAATGATACAGCATTCCTTGTGATTTTTTGGACATGAACTAAAAAAAAAAAAGACTTAGCCTCCCACTTGATTTTCAACGGCTTATAGCCGTTATAAAAAAACTTAAAAAAATCGGAATTACAAGTGAAAATAAGCCGATGCACATAACTCTCCATATATTAATTAATATGAATAATAAATGTACTTCTAACTTCAATGTATTTTTTTCGGCAAACCAAAATCAATTATTCTAAAAAATAAATTGGAATTACAATAATAAAAAAATCTGATGCACATAACTTTCTATATATATTAAATAATATGAATAATAAATATATAATCTAAATGTATAATCTATTATTAAAAAAAAAAAAAATTGGAATTACAATTTAAAAAAAAATCTGATGCACATAACTTTCTGTATATATTAATTAATATGAATAATAGATACATTTCAATGTATTTTTATTCGCAAAAAAGCATATTTTTAACGTTTCTTACAACAAATATCTCTCATATTTTCAAAATCATACGTAATGATAATACATTATGATAATAATGATACTTAAATTACGGAGCAATAGTGTTATGA